>CM076734.1:11607202-12318451 GCA_038501795.1 Pseudopleuronectes americanus | reverse complement strand
CTAAGCTTGTTTACAATTTCAGTGTATGATATTTCCCCCTGAAATATGAGGTAGAATCACAGTATATATCTCTGCAGTATGCACGGATATAAACTGCTGATAACAAACTTGCATGAACATGGACCTTGTTCCAGTGCCTTGTCAGAATTACAGACACTGTTTACTTTACTTAGATTTTAAACATCTGTCTGTGAGAAGTTTGAGTGGGTTTTGTCCAGCCGCTCCACTTCTCCTCTGAGGTCCAGAGTTGGTGCTACTGTTTTAATTGTCCTCCCTCCCGGCCGGCCTGATGGATGATGTGCAATAAAAAAAAGATATGAGCAGATGTGATTGGGTTTAAATCCCACGGCCACATGTTATGATTAGATGAATACCTGATAGACTGCGGTGACCATGGCTATAAACATATAATGAATTCAGCCTTATCGTGCCTCGTTTGCATTATGCAGCGTTCTGCGCTGTTCTATTTACAATCCATGCACCTGTGGAAGAGCCAAGGCAGCGGCCCTCAACTGAATGATGCTCGTCTTCTTTATTACTTCTGGTCTTGGAAGCCAAACGGTTCTTTACAGCCGCAGTCGCTGCCTCGACTACTGGAGCTGTCACTGGGGAAAGTACGCCCGCTGAGCTGAACGGCTTCTTTTCACCTCTTAAGTGCAGGTGTCGTCTAATGGTGGGTTGTGGCCGTGCTTAGGGAAGATATATGACTCAGAGTCCTAACAGCCGGCCCCCAGGGGAAGGAGACAGTTAAAGACACACGTGGCAGCTCATTGACAGACCCTTACCCTAAACCTTAGGCATCACAAGTTAGTACCCAACCCAGAGTCTTATTCCTATTCTAACCCTGAAACTAAGGGAGAAGCCTCACAAAGGGATCTCAACCCATGGATGAGTGAAGGTCCTCAACACTGGTCTGATGTTAAATTTCCGACCACCAGCAGATATCAGGGATGTGTGTGTGCCTAGGGGTCAAAAGGGCCACTAGTGCAGCAAAAAGCCCACTAGTAGAGACTTTGGCTCTACTAGTGCGGCACACAGTGTTACTAGTAAGGTTCCTGTTGTTACTAGTTGAACAAAAGTGCCACTAGTTGCTGAAAAAGAGTGACTAGTAAGATTTTTTCTTCAACTAGTTCAGTAAGATGCTGAACTAGTGCGACCAAATGTCCAACTAGTGCTGACAAAGACCGAACTAGTGGAGGACACTGAAATTTGATATCAAGGATATGGAATACATGCTCAATCGGCTTGCCATAGCATGCGCCCTCTCTTCCTGGACACCGGGCGGCGCTGTTTTACGCGCAGCCACCCCGGACACAAGTCCTCCTTTGAATGAGGTGGAAGTTTTTCCTCTTTCCACGTTCAGTAATCTGACACCCCCCCCACCTCCCAAAAAAAGAAAGAGACCGAGCAGAAGGATGGACCCTTAACTCTGCCCGGAGGACGGAAGGAAGGAGCAGTCATCCAACGAGCGCTGGACGAGAGGCACCGAGCAGGAGGCCGAACGCTCGTGCGCAACAAAACAAGCTCCGTGGCTGTGCGGCAGCGGAGGAGGAGGCGGAGGAGACGGAGGAGGAGGAGGAGGAGGAGGAGGAGGAGAGCCACAGAGAGCTGGGTTCCCCCCGCGCGTCTTCCAGAACAACTCACCGTCCGACCTCCGATGATCTCAGGGCGACGAGTTACGCTTCCCACGGGCGGATGGGAGACTTTCCGCGGCTCTCTGTGAGGAGGAGATGATGAAGAATTTCAGCGGCAGTCCCCTTCACAGCAACAGCCCGACGCCCAACCACGTCCGAGAGCGAAACAACCGAAAGTACAGCGCACTCTCCGCTCTTCTCCCGCTGCGCTTCTCCCTGCGAGGCTATGGTTTCTGCATGGCTACGCTCTTCCTCTTCTGTTTCGCCTCCCTCTTCTACCAGCTGAACGGAGGACCCCCGAAAGTCCTGCTGGACATCCGACAGTATCTCGGTAAGAACTTTTTTTTTCCCTTCCTTACTTCCTCCGCTTCCAAGACGCGTCACCAGTCCGAGTCCCCCTCTTTGCCGGGGAGGTGCACGGGGGAAGTTAGAGAATGAATAAGACTTTCACCTCCTGTGCACCGTGGGTTCTTTTTATGAGATCCAGGCAGCGACCTCACTCACCTCGGAGGAGATCTCCTCTTCTCTAACCTCCCACCTGGACGTGTGGAGTTACTGTATGCTGACACGCATCCTAACCGGAGCGTGCGCGACTCCATCTGCACACGCGCACCCCTCATTTAAACATTTAAAGACTTCCCAAAGTTTTCTAAAAAATGCATGTCCGGCCAGAACCCTGAGGAATGCGCGCTACTCTGCGCGCTTTGAATCTCGGCTCTGACTTGTCGGAGCACGATCGAGAGATTACTATTATGGTAACATCCAGACCCGTAGCAACTGGGACAGACTCGACACCGTGCGTGGATGGGGACTGACACCTCCGCGCGTGCATCCAGGGAACTGCTGCGCTCCGGGCCTCACACGCGCGCACATTACGCACGGCCGTCACCGGGCGGAGCGGGGCGCACCGGTGTCCTCGGGGCGGGAGACGCAGACACAGCCACGCGTGTGTTTGTGTAAATGATACAGTGGGGAGGAGGTTTCCAGTTTGAACTGTGATGTCCCGAGGGGGAAGACTTGAAAGTGTTCTCACTTCAGATAGCGCTGCTGCTGGATGACTGTCATCAGCACACGGTGTGATTACAAGGAGAAAGTGGAGTGGCTCTATCTGCCTGGGTGTCTGTGTCGACTTGCGAGGGTGGGATGTATCCAGGGTCAGGAGAGGAAGTGTGTGTTCATGCGTGTGTTGTTAAAAATCTGTTACCGATGGGGGTGCAGCAGCAAAAAAACGTGTGTGTTGAAAAGAGGTTTGTGTTCCTACCTAATTCTACTGAGGGCTGGAGGCCTTTATGACGTGATAAACATCTGGAACAGCATGAGAGTCACTCACCAAGTCAGCCACTAATCCCCTGGGTCAGATTGGTTTCATGTGGACACACACACAGATACACACACACAGACAACGCTACACAATAAAGAAATCATTATAATTTGGTCCAGTGTTGCCAAACAGAAACAGAAAGTTATTGCAGAGCGTGGAAATTCATTATTCATCATTCTATTTGGGTATCAAGGAGAGTATAGATACAATTTGATTTTGGGAGCAGACTCTATCTCCACTGCACTCTGTCGCTCTGATGGAACTCTGCGGCCTAATGTGATTTAGAAATTGCAGCAGTCGATGCTCGTTCCGTTTTAGAGTGATTGCACCGAGCTAATGCACAAACAGGCAGATCGGATGGGCCCTACTGGGAATCAGGGTTCTGAGAAGTGCTCTGCAACCTGCACACACACCAAAGTCACAGTTATCAGCTGGATCTTAGATACTCTAAACGCACAGGATGGAGGACGGTCTGAGTGCCATGACACACAGAGCTGAGTAAAACGCCACGAGCATTCAGCCATGTGGGAACCATGAGGGCGAGTGATTCCTCTGTGAGAAGATGAATGAGCGTCTGGGCCCACCTGCGTGACGTGAGCTACACTGCAGTTCCGCACAGAGACCCCCCCCGGGAGGCCTGAGTCCTGTCAAACACTGACTCCTCTATACTCCGCCGACTTCAGGAGCGAGAGGAGGAGGAGGGGGTGCTCCTTATGTAACAGTGACACAACTACAGTGGAGAACCTCCACTGGGTTCTGCATGAGTAATCTCCTCCGCTCGTTACGATGTTGGAGGAGAGAAGCCTTTGTGTTTCTTTTTTTTTGACTCTGAGTAGGGAGACCATTGAAGTGGCAATATGAGGTTACAAGCAGCGGTTCAAGTTAATTTATATTTGGGTCGTATTCTGGTTCCTGAGCTTTATAGTCAAGAGGGGGAGATGGAGAAAGCAGAGGAATGGGCTTCAGATGGTCTTCTAGTTGTCATCGTTCTGAACACACATGTGGTCTTTATAATGGAGGAGAGAGGAGAGAGAAACCTGGGAGGAAGGTGGAGAGCTCGCTGGGCCGAGTCCTCTGGTGCTTAGGCGTCAAAAATTGCCTCCATGGTGCCATGAAGGAGATTTTGGAAATAAGTTATTTTTGCAAGAGAACTTTGTGTGCCTGGGGTTTTTCCAGACATTCACAGAATTCCGGATATTCTCCTGATATTTGAAGAAAATGACTCCGACTGAAGTTTGCCTACAGGAGGTTTGCTTTCCCCCCAAATAACAGGAATACATGAGGAAATAAAGAGGGAATTCAGCATCAGTGCACCTCCTCCTCCTCCTCCTCCTCCTCCTCCTCCTCCTCCTCCTCCTCCTCCTCCTCATGCACACTGTACATAGTATGTGTGACGGACGGCCGAGCAGCCTCTTATGAGCAACCAGTGATTAGTAGATTTATTTACCTTCAGCTGACTTGTGTTACTTTTGGCTGCACCGTGCCAAGATGAAGGTGAGGATTCCTGGTGGGGTGAGTGAAAGTGGGAGTCTAGGTGGAAGAGAATACTAGGTTGATTTTGTGCAAGTGTGTCTTAAGTGTGTGTGTGTGTGTGTGTGTGCTTCTCCCGGTCACACACGGCGTACAGGGAACAGAGCCTTTTTTGTTTTACGGGCCGGCCGCAGGTTTTGGTGTTTGAGGGTGTCACTCAACGTATAGCTGCAGCGACTAAAGCGGCGTGTAGACCTTTAGACCTGGATTTACAGCCGGCCCACCGCTGTGTGTTCACTGGCTCACACACAGACACACACACATACACACATATATATTCTAAACCTCCATTTCAGTGATGTTTCTCTTGTAGAAAAGGTGTGTGTCTCGGTGTGTGAATGCACAATCACACCAGACTGTGCGGCAGTGATTCCTCCTGATTTTTGACTTTTAACGTCTCTGACTGAAACATAATTAAGTTCAATTTATATAAACATATACATTTAAGGGGAACCTGACTGTTCATAAATACCAGTGTGGCGCTTATTTGACGAATGAGCTGTTATTAGTCTGGAATCTTTATATCGAAGCTGCTGCCTCCATTCCTGCTTAAAACTCAATGTATATAACATATTATAGGAGATAGAGTAAACTAAAGACTAGATCTCACCAGAGTTTGAAACTATGAAGCCTGTGTTTGGGGTTTACTCAATATTCACATGCACCACACACATTATATCTCTGTTGTGGGTTTTAATGCCAAGATGGAATAATGACTTATATTTCATGCCGTCCTCTTGTAGCTTTTTGGAGCAACAAAAGTGAAACAGAAGTAGAAAAAGTTTGTGTCTTTTCTCTCCAATCTTCCACTTGCTGAGCTGGACCCTTTCAGGATTAGTCAGCCAAACGCAGAGCGCTGAATTCCCCGACATGTGAAAGGACAGAATAGATTTTTTAAAGGACAGGTCTTCCTCTGTGTTTGTCCCCGCTCTCTCCCGGACCATAAATCATAAACGCCGAAAGAACCCTGTGCAACTGTCAGTCTCCGCTTCTGAAAAGAACTCTGTAACCCCGGAGAACAGTCGCACGCATAAATTCACCAGAAAGTGGCGGGTAGGAGTGAGCGAGCTGTAAACTGCAGGGCGGCGTTCAGGGATCACACAGGTACACACGCAGGAGGAGGTTCAGGATCCCTCTCCTCCACCCGGCCGCTGTCCTGTGTGCAGCAGAGCTCCACAGGAAGTGGGTGAACGCACATTTGTTCAAGTTAATTCTAATGAAGTTTAGTTTGGCCAGTGTGAGCAGTGCGGCAATAACAATTTTACATGTATATAAACAGGAAGGGAGAGAGAATGGGAACAGAAGGCATGGAGGAAGGGAGAGTTTAAGGATTTACTTTTATGTCCCCTTCCTCCTCCATATGCATACTCAAGCTCATACAAGTAGCCTGAGGCCGGAAATACACTTATATATTTGAGTATTATATTCTGCCATGCTCCTCTAGTTGTTGTGCTAACCGGTTCATTTTGATTATCTTGATTCTGGTGAAAACCAAATATAGGGGATGATGGGATGATGAGGGATCTTCAACAGTTGTACGATGACACAAACACACACTCTGCTGCTTACAAATGTAGTTAAACACTTACAGTTGTGAGCTTAAACTGCTCAACAATTCTGGACCCACTAATGGAGATATAATTACATTTGTACATGTTTTGCTTCGTTACACACAATTCTATTTATTATAATTCTATCTATCACAATCACAGATGGAATCCGGCACCTTATTCTCGTTCCTTGAATTTGCTCAGTGTCTCTGAACTGGAGACACTCAACCCCCCCAGCCCTGTGTCAACGACCTCACGTCTGACCTGCTAACGATTGCCTAAACGTCATTAAAATGCACGAGAGCGTTCACACAGGTATTTGGAACGTGCCCGTTGAGACCTGCACGCTGCGGCGAGGAGACGGACAAACAAACTCCACATTATGCAGAAGAGCTTTGTTGAGCGAGCCAGACGTGTACGTGTGATTCCTGGAGCAGGAGTCGCCCGCGCTTCCTGTCGGAGGAAATTAAAAACAAGGTCTTTACTTCATCGGGTCGTATTTTGTTCTTCAGGCTGACAGATTTAGCGGCACTGAGTCTTTGAGCGGAGTGACAGTCCCGTGTTTTTAAGTGTCAAATAAAATCAGAATCATGACCAGTGCTGCCACTCAGTTTTTGTTTTATGGTTCAGGGCGTTGAGGAAAGAGTGGTCAAACTGTCAGTTCTTTAGTTGTAAGTGGTGTAAAGTTATAACAGGTGATCAACCAAAGCAAAAACTCACATTTCTATTTCAAACTCAAACCCGCTGCATCACTATAATGTCACGTTTATGGGTGAAAGGCAGAGAATATAGGTTTAAACGCCAATCCAAGTCTTGGAGCTGACAAGCCTCATTAGGAGGTGAGAGCAGGAGGACTTGGCCTTTCCTCCCTCCATCGGCAGTGTGTTGGTTTTCATGGAAGTGTCACAGAAAGCACCAGAACGACTCAGAGGCAAACCCCAGAGCAACTCCTCAACGCCAAAACAAATCAGGCGGCTTGTAATTGGCTCTGCTATGGTAAAATGAACGAAACGAGAGACAGAAAAACCCACAATTTGATTTTAATTATTGGAGAGTTCGGAAAAGAAAACCAAAAGCACAAATGTATATTTCAGGTTTATTCCCAACGCAGATGGATTCGCATATGTATATTTTCTTTTTCCATTAGTCGTGACAAATGATGATCTGTTGCGTTCCTTATTTCCGGGGGTTATTACAAAATGGAATAATTTAGCATCTCCGTGCCTGAGAGGCTGCCGTTGCCCTCTCTCCAGAGAGACGAGCGAATGCTAAAACAACACGGGGTGATTATCCTCCATTAGTGCATTTGTTTTCACCACAGAAAAAGAAAGAAAGATGTGGAAAACAAAACAGAGACACACGCGTGCTGTACGCTGTGACTGCTACTCAAGGATTACTGAACAATGATGCTTATTAACCCAAGAGAAAACCCAGAGGAATGAGTGGGTAGTGGTTTGAGAATGAGCTGATGAACTGCCACAAACGACTGATTCAAACAAGCCTATAATACAAATAGTGGCAAAATAGCCTGTTGGTGTGTTGACTGTTCAGATAGATGCACAATAATTCACTTTTAGTTGATAAATGTGAGTGTGTGTGAAATAATATCCTCAGTTCTATGAAGCAGCTTCAAAACGCAATCATTTACATTCTGTTTATACCCAAGCTTTGTGGGATTCTTTTTTCACTCGCATTTTTCTTTTGTACTGGAGAGAGCCGGGCTCTGATAAGCTAAGCAAACTGTCTGCTGCACACAAACAGTTCAAATTTGTGTTTTTTTTCACATGCGGAGCTTTACACAAACTTGGAGGACCGACTTTGTTGCCACTTGATGGAGTCGAGGGAACAGGAAACCCCCTGTTTCCACACTTCTTTGCTAAGCTAAGCTACTCGTCCGCTGCCTGTATATATATATATGTATTTAACCAGAAGATGTTGGATGCAAATCCGGCCTCGTTCATACCAGATATTAACATCCGTCCTGAGAGATCCCCTCACAAGTGGACAACTCTAAACTCGCCTGTTCCCACCAGGCATTAAAATGTGTCTGCTGTAATCACTTGTGAGCTTATCTCACGTCCCTGCTTTACACGCAAATAAACACTTGGGGTCATTTGTGTTCATGGAGATCAAATTATGTTGTTTTAAGCCAGTTTGCAGATGCGTCTGACGCTGTGTGTGTTCGGCGTGAGCGAGGGAAACAAGCCGAGTCGGGGTGGGGGGGTGTGGGAATCAATGAGAAGCGTGCAGATCCGCTATGAAGGAAGATTTTACGCAGACCACCTCCGGACAGATGAGACCGGACGGATTGGATCTCAAAACGCATTGAGGACACACCTGTACTAAGCTTGGTCACACAGGATGGATGATGATCCTCGGTCTGAACAGGATCCCAGTTTTCTTCTTTAACTCTACAAAAGGCACATTTCTCAAAATGTCAAATTCGTTCTTTTAATACCAAGACTTGAGCGTGCTACATATCTTATCAACGTTTGGCAAGAATGCGATAAAAGTATATTTCCCAAAATGGCCAATTATCCCTTCAAAACTTGTATAACCGACTAACCCTAATGTGAACTGGGTGTATTTATTTCAGCCTTTTGTGCTTCATGTTGTCAACATCATACACTCTACACCGCTCAGAAGGGGGTTGGTTTTAGGAACTGTGTGCTGTTTCCAAGCGGTTGCCAAGACACTGATGACGGCTGGTCGCGGTGGCTTTTATGTCATCGCCTGTGGTGGTGCATAAATGGGTGGGTGGCTCAGGGCCCGCAGCCACTGGGTGGTACCTTGGCTAATGCTTGTGAGACGTATATCCCATAATTTAAATAGATCATCGCCAGGATAAATAGAGGTATTTGCTCATGACATGTAAACTAAAAGTTGTGCTGTAGGGACAGGACCTCTAAACTCACATGGAATCGAGGTCTTTTCCTGGAAGCAGAATAAACCTAGTGTGCTGCGCGAGCTGTTGATTTTTGGATCGGTTCAACCCTTCCTCGTATCTCCGTTCCCTGGTGTGTTCAGCTTATTTGGGAAGTTTCTTTGTTTACTCTGGCGAGTGTTGAAGGTGTTCCACATTCCTCTGTTTATTGCCACCGAACACCCAACATGTCCAAGCACCTGTTTCCATTCAAGCGGGCCGCATATACACTTGTCGTCAGTCGGCAGGTTTGTGCGGTCAGCGAAGTCGGGCATTTATTTTCCAATTGAATTCTACAACTGGATTTTGTCCCTCTGTTTCTTTCTTCCCCCTCGCGGCTCAGGGAACAAACACACAGCCTGAGGCCAAGTAATTGGTTGTTATGGGACTTGTTAAAAGGAAACATGTTGCCCGGTGGTCAGCGACATACCTTGTTCAAGGGAACTCTGCCTATCTTTATTCTGAGTGCGTTCACCACAGCCCTGTCTGCTAGCCTCATTTCATGGCAATGAAAAAAGTATATAGTGTTTTAAAATAGCAGCTTTAAATACACAGCGACGCAGATAGACCAGCGTTGCCCAGCCCATGTTGTTAAAACCACGATGTGCTGGTTTGGGGAATCGTATTGCTCTGCACTTTTAAGTTGTACGCGTCCGCTCTGGGTTCAGCTGAGTCAAAGAGACATCTAGGTTACTGGATCTGATACCTACGGGGGACGTGTGGGTCTTTTCAGATACTGGTTTCTAAATCAATCCTTTTGAAGTGGGACTGGTGCCCAAACGGTGGCAGAACTGTTTTAAAAAGCATAAAACCAAAGCCAACTACAGTTATTTAACACTAAATAACAATTTCAGTGGCTAACCCGGCAAAATAATCCAGTTCCGAACTCTTGATCAGTTGTCTCCCCCCCGCTGGAGTCAAGGACACCCACACTGTCGGCTGCTGTGCTCGGCATGGGGTCACGCAAGCAGCAGAACTCGGGTTGCCTGGTGCTTCGTTAGGTTTGCTGTGGTCCTCTCTTTACGGAATACTTTTTCGATGCACGTCTTGATGTCGGAATCCTTTCAAGTGAAATACAGCCTCACCTTCGACTGATTAGTTTTCGGCTTTTTGCTAACGGCAAGCTAACGCTACGTGCCTTTCATCCGGTCATAACGTGTAACAAATTCTACTCTGTGTGCATCTCTAGTGTAGGTGGTGGAATAACCATCCTGTTTTCCTTGCTCTGCTGTTTTAATCCATTTGCCATCAGCCCTCTCATCTACTTGTCAGCGGCAGAAATCACTTCCCTACATGCACACGTAATCCAAACAGATGGTAAATATCATTTTGTGCCAGACACCACGAGTGAAACCCCAGGGCAGGGTCAGGTGTGTGGTTTGTCAGAAGTTCCCCTTTTTTTGGAAAACGATACCAAAACCCATATCATCACTTTCTGAAGCCGTCAACCTTTATTATTATTACACTAGCCTCTCATTAGCTCTGCACGGGCCTGTTGGCTCTGAACACGAAACCCTATGGGTTACGTGAATTTGTTTGATTTCACTTTCATTTAATTTGGTTGCCAGTGCACGCATGTATGCACCGTTAAGACGCCTTTTAAAAGATCGTAGTTGGTCCCAGATGAAACCAAATGGGGATTGGATTAAGGAAAGACCATTACATAATGATAAAGCAATGTTTCCATGAAGGCAGGAGCACTGGAGGACTTGGAAACGAACACACACTCTCTTTCCTCCGCTGCTTAGCTAACATGAAGGATCCTAATTGTTCCATCGGTAATACGCTGCCTGTTTTGCAAGAAATAACTTTAAATCGGAAAAAACTTTTTTCTCAGTATAATTTAAAAGGTGTCCTCGTCTCTACACTTCAGCTTTCGAAACACACCAGGCATTTGTTTTTGTCTACGCACATTTCTTTCAACGAGCCGCTGCACACGTCCGAAGGGAGGAACACTATAGAAAGATGTCAAGTAACACCTCTCAGCTCCCATCCAAACAAACGCTTATGTAATATCTGCCCGTCACTCAGAGAGCCATAACTCAGTAAGTTCGATGACAGCCCCGGAGTCGACTGGTATACACTTAAAAATGATCACCACAGGCTTCCACACCCTTGAGGGGAGATAAAGCTGACTTCAAGTTATTATTAATACTTTATCGTCTGCTGACACCAGAGACAGCTCAATATTTTTAACGGTGACGTTGCTGGAAGTGGAGCCGTTTGCTCTGCTGTCAGTATTTCCACATTGTGACCCATGATCTCAGTCTATCACTTTATATATAGATTAAAAGATATGAAGCAACTCACAACTTGTATTAGATCCCTACAGCATCTTTCACAGCAGTTGTTCTAACTTAATCCCATCATCCTCAGTGACCCTCCCGCCCCCTGTTTGCAGCAGTTAAGGAACACCGGCAAAACCGCCCTGCAGAGAATAAAACGAGTTATTGCTCCAGAGCTTTGCTGAGCTGAGACAGATTAATGCATTGATGGCAAAGAGGGAGAGAAGGTGGACGGTCTCAGTCGGAATGTGGTCGTCCCCCGTGGAAAGCAAAAACCTCACCTGGGCCAGAGTTCGCACCTCCGTCTCAAAATGTGCTACCCTGTCCCTGAGACCCGCCGTGGTCTCCCACCACTTCTCCCTCTCTCTCTCTCTCTCTCTCTCTCTCTCTCCGCCTCCCCCTTTTCTCTCAACACCTGCCTCTTATGTGAAGACAGGAGTGCAAACTACTGAGAGAACGGTCGTACGCGCCAAAAAACCTGAGGAGAAAAAAGTGAGGGCCGGTGTGTGAAAATCCACATGCTCCCATCACCTGTCACACTTATGAACTCAATATTGAGATATTTCCCCCCCCCATCTTCTCTCTTGTTTACCCTGCAAACAACAGACGCCTCAGCCGAGGGAGCCTTACTGTACTGTAGTGGTGAGCTGCTGCAGCCCTGACCCTGTACAAGTGTTCCGGTCTGCAGGAGAAACCACATTTTCCAGATGTTTTTCAGGAGACAGCGTGAGTGAGCGACACAGTCCAAAGTGTTTTTTTTTCTTTTTTTTGTATATCCAAAGACACACAAACATGCAGCTTCCAAGAAGTTTGTTCTTTTTCCCTGTTTGGTCAACGCTGAGGTTGCGGCCCTCATTCTCAGCGGAGAAGCCCAGAGCAGTGGGTAGCGGTGTTAATTACCTTGTGTTAGTGAGTTCTACTGAAACAGAAAGTGAGTCAAAGGTTCACCTCTAGCATCCAGAGAAGTTCAGGAATGTAATCTGCTAAACGAGTAACGCTTCAGAAGTTTAACAAGAGGTCAAAGGTCATGTCGGGATGTTGGATAAACCCACCGCTTCGCGTTAGTAACCCAAGAATTTAGTGCTACTCCTTACACACAGTGTTGCTGCACCTCTTGAAAAGCCATCAGTGGCCAGGCCTGGTTCACTGGCCCAGATCCTGGTTGTTTAGCGTTTCCACTGGCCTGGCCCAGAACCACCTCTCTCCGCTGCACCAGTCTGGACGGGTCTGAATCCCTGCCAGTTGGACCTGCCTGCCCTGCAAATCCATCCATCACTGCAGAAGGTTGCTCTCCTACTTCCCCACGAGTTCTCACTCCGAGGATTACTGTGCTTTTCTTCCACTGTTTATCCAGCCTTCCTTTTCGCTCTCCATCTTTCCCCCTCTTTTTCCATTTCCCTTTGCCGCTGTCTCTCTCTTCTCGTCCTCTTGCCATGTATCTCCTGTCTCTCTCTCTCTCTCTCTCGCCCCCCCTCCTTGTTTCCTCTCCGGGACGTCTGTGCGAGAAACTTCCACGTAAATTCTTTCCTGGGCGGCAAACACTTGGCGAGCAGATGCGGCCTCCTTGTTGTCCTCCGCTCTGGATTGGACATGTATGACACAGACACACACACACACACACTGTACACACACATAAACACACACCTACAAACACAATTGTGCCGCTGGGTGCGTTGGCAGCGTGGAACTGCCAGCTGGAACGTTTGTGTCTCTAATCACTACATGCAGTTCCATTACCCACCCAACCACAAGATTTGAAAACCGGTGTCTCTCTGAGCTCCCCTGTATCCTCTCCACCCATTTGTGCATATGTGTTACTGTTTATGCATGGTTTATCCGTGTGTGTGTGTGTGTGTGTGTGTGTGTGTTTAAGTTTGCTGACTCGTTAAGTTTGTTCTTTCACGAGTTCACAGTCTTATATTTGTGTGTCTTGGTGCTGCTGTGCTTGTAGACCTTTCGTTAAGAAAAGTAGGTCTACTGATTATTGGCCAAGATTTCTGTTTCACTGTCTGAGGGAGAGAAAACAAAACCTACATCTGTTCATGAAACTTGCTTCAGGGAACACCCAATTGTGTTCAATCCAGTGCGGGAAGAAAAGACTATAAACAGTAGAAATTGAAAATAAAGGGATAAAAGATGTTGTCACAAAGAGGTCGCAGCCTTCAGGGATTATCAGCAAACATTACTTCCATCGTCCGGCTGTTTATCTTCAGTTTCCTTTTTCCGTTTTTAACTCGTGCCTGTTCTTTACTGTCTCTTCAGTAACACAAATAAAACAAAGTCTCTTAAGGTGGAGCTGGACCCCGAACTAGAAACCGTCAGTCTTCCTTACGTGAGTGGACAAATCCTCTCGCTCTGTGTCTTGTGCGTTTCATAAACAGGCCGGACTGTGGCTCTGTAGTTTGTAGCTCAGTGTTAGGTTTGTCTATAATTAGCCGCTCTGTTCTAATGAGCTGTTCTTGGAGGCCTGAAGCGAACCGCTGACCACCAGCTAGTGTAGCCTATAGCCCACATGGCCAAATTAGAGACAAGCTCCATCTTCAAGGCCTCGCTCACAGACAGCAGCACTTCAGTGTGTAGTAAACAAACAAAACATTCATATAAAATAAAAGGGGACCAAGTATATTTGTTTGTTTTTCTGTTTAATTATATTTCTGGCGTTTCCTTTTTCTGGTAACTGCTATTACCACAATTCCATGTAAAGCAGCATCCATCCATCCATTATCTAAACTGCTTATTCTTTGAGGGACATGGGGAGACTGGAGCCAATCACGGATACCATGTATAATTTTAGTCACTGAGGGTCCTGGCTTTTTAATTATGTATATAATATAATATTAGACTACTGTAAGCTGCATTTCACTTTCCTATTCATCTATCTCAGTTTATCATCATTCAAAAGATGGTTACAGGTTGTGTAAGTAAAATCCTACAGTACTGCCCTTTGACGTTTCTGATTCGTCCCAAACTTCCAACAAGCATCAACGCGCTCATTCATTCATTAATGCACACATTGCTCAGTCACGTGTGTGTGTGAGTCACATATGCTCTGATGGACTGTGGCGTACAAGCTGCCCTGCCTCTATTTATAAGAGTAAAGGATCCCTGTGTGGTTGGTCTAAATAAAGGGGCTGAAGCAGCAGCAGCAGAAACTGGGCCCATGTGGGTTGTTCTCCGCAGAGATGGAAAAGCCACACCACTCAAACTGGGCTTTCGAGGAGTTTGTGTGTCCTGGTTAACATCTGTTCTTTGGAATATTAAGTGCTGTTAGGGAAACAGGTGGAAAAATAAAGCATCCTGTTCGGCACTTGCTTGTCGTCAACCAGATGTCTCCCTTTATCTCTCCTCTTTCTCTTTCTCTTTGTCTTCTTCTTTCCATCCCTCTGACGATGTGTCATCTCCCAGACCGGAGCCTTAGGTGGTGGATAGACTCCTGGTTGTATATTTAAAGACGCAGCCAAAAGCATGTGCCCACACCGAATCTCCAACATGACACATTGATTATAGGCCAGTGCAGACTGTCTGCGTCTGTGAACTGGGACCAGCAGCATATGGACAGAAAATGACCGAGATGACTGAGCACAAAAATGCATTCGGACAAATGTGTGACCAGAGCTCTCGTGTGGGTCCGTGCTGACGTCTCTAGGATGTCAGCAACACACGGAGGTTGAAATATAACTTCGGACCAGTCCTTATATACCAATGAGTAAAACTGTGTGTAGATACAGGAGAGTTATATACACCAAGTGTTCACCCCTGTCATTTAGTCTGTATGCCAAAATACCCCCCCCAGTCAAAACAGGGCATTGTTCAACATTTTCATTGTTTTCCCAGAAAATAATTTGTGGGTCTTGTTGAATATGTAAGAAATCTGGTACATTCAGGGAACTGATGTCTGAGTGTGAGAAATCTGGTGCAGCTTGATGGAATTTAAGGGTTTGGCCTTACTGTACTTTTTGCCACTCTGCTTTTTTACTGTGCATCATCTCAGTATTTGCTGGTTTTCATTTTTCACCTTCATTTATGAAAAAATCTATATAAAAACTGCCTGTCACCATTCAAAGTCCTGATCACAATTGGGAGCCAATCACCCCGGCTGCCCTCGAATGACAATGAGCTGAGCGTCAGACGGTGTTTATGAATGAAAGCCACTTATCGCTCTCACTGTATTGAGCCAGTGTTTGGCCCCGAGTGTGAAGCCATGCCCACGTTTCCGAGGGGCCAGTCAAGGGTGAGAGAGTTTCCCTCACCTCGACGCCGCGCCGCTCCACCGGCCGGCATTAGCATGAGTCAACAGCGGCGGCGTGTGGATGCCGTGTTTGCTTGCCGCTCACTTGCACGCATGTGTAGAGTGGCTGTGTGTGTGTGTGTGTGTGTGTGAGAGAGAGAGAGAGAGATAGAAGTGGTGTGTATGTGTGTGTGTGTGTGTGTGTCTCCGCAGGGTGGCTGCTGGGAGGGTGAGCGCAGCACAGGGTTTCAGTGTGCTGCCTCTAACCGAGATGTGATGTACTATGTGACCTTGCCCTAACACAGCAGGAGAGGCCGATTTCATGCTTTCAACCCTCCCACATGCCGTCTCCGTGCCCCTGATGACAGAAACAGAGACGGAATACACTTGGCCCTCTGCTCGTGCTGTAAGGAAACCCACTTTATGAAGAAAATTAGCCTCCTAATGACCTTTAATAGGTGTATATTTCTTTATTGCTTCTCCTTGAGAGCTTGTGGTTTGGGTTTTGTTGCTGGAGACGGGACAGAAAAGAACGTGGCCGTTTCTCAGAAGCTTACGGTGCACGTGTCAGCATGGAGGAATTTGCTCATTTGCATGTTTATTAGCTTAATGAAGTGTCTGTTTCATAAGCAGTCGGATTTATGGCAGCTTAAGAGGGCGATCGTTTCTAAACCGTCAATACTATCGTATTTCTGCTCTCATTATAAAGTTGTTATTGAAAGAGGCAGCAGGGTGAGAAAGAGAGATTTCCCAGAAGCTGTTGTTTGTGATGGCGTCTGTTTGGAGATAAGAAACGATGATTGGAAGCGAAGCCGGAGAAGCCACAGAGGTCGGAAAGTTCAACGACCCTGGTCTTTCTTTCTGTCTTTCTTTAAATAATGAGACAGTGGTTTGCACTGTCGCCTCACAGCAAGAAGGTTACTGGGTTGAATCACATCTTCCTGTGTTGAGTTAGCATGTTCTCCCCATGTCTGTGTGGGTTTGCTCCAGGTACTCGGGCCTCCTCCCACAGTCCACAGGCATGGAGTCTTTAATTTGTCCGGAGTTGGTTGTTTGTGTCTGGTTGTCAGCTCTGCGGTTTGCCTGGGACCGGTCCAGGGTCTACCCCGCCTCTCGCCCAGTGTCAGCTGGGTTTGGATCCAGCTAAACCCCCTATAGACCCTCATAGGATAAGCAGTATAGATCATGGATGGATGTACGGATAAAGGATGACACCCTGCGGTGGTTCTCTTACCTGATTTTACTTTCTATTTCCATCAGTAAAATTATAAAACATCTTCCAACCAATGACTGACTTACATGTGGGGTTGAAGTGACTGTTCACTGATCAGTCAATTGTCAGAAATTCTCATTAGGCCTATCTATTAATCAGTTTGGTCATATATTGGTTTTGGCTTGGTAGTTGGACATAACAAGACATTTAATGTAGTCACACTGGGCTCTAGGATATTTTGATTGTGTCTTTTTCACTGTTTGCTAAGTCTTGTTTACAAAAAAATCAAAAATCATAGATATTTCAAATTGAAACTAATCAGCCGCCCTGCTCAGAAGATGCTCATCTGTTCACTGACCGGTTAGAACTTACTCACTCTTTAGTCTAATCATGTTCAGACTACTGACACATTCCTGACATTTGCTCGTGGACTCTCAGAAACGGTGTGGTGACGCAACTTCCTGTGTTGCTCAAGCTGGATCATCATAGATCGTAACTCTTCACACTGTGAAATCACACAGAGTCAGATTGTGCCACAGATTGAATGAATCATTTGACTGAACAGGAAGCCGAAACGATGCGTCAGCTTTTATATCTTGCGCGCCATCTCCTCGATAAGATGCCTTTGATGTCAACACCTGCGTAATGTGCTCCAGTGGGTGGCAGCTTCAAAGTGTCCATGCTCTTTTTAACTGTGTCTAATTAACTAACTGTGGTACTGCTGAGTCTGACTTGTCCTCATTTAACCAAACATACTACTTCTACTTCCACATCTTCAGATCTTGCGTCACAACTAATTGTAAAACGCAAACTCGTGTTATTCTTGGACGTGATTATTATTGCTGACCACATTCTGCAGTATTTACACACAGATTATGGTTTGCTTTCATATTGCGGCTTTGAATCTGATTCATGATGGTGGTGGATTGATTTTTAAAAGCCCTAATTGTTGCTGCAGCAGACGCAGCCTGTTCCAAAAGGCTTTGTCTATAAATACGTCTTTGCTGCTCTTGGAAGTGCGAGCTGCCATCTGTTGTTTATTGCTCGGTTGTTGCTCTTTGCTCTTTCTCTTTTGGCCACTGTGGGAGAGTCGGACGCCAAACTCCTGTCACGGCATTATCACCAAACTGTTCAAGCCCTTTCACTCCATCTAAATTGGCTCACCTTAGTTTAATAAATCCCTTCTGTTTCCATTTGAAAGAAAAGCTTTGTAATGTAGACAGTTAATATGTTTTTGATCATGCATGTGATAGCATAAGTGTGTAGGATTTAGTGGCATCTAGTGGTCAGGGTGCAGATTGCAACCAACAGAAGGCCCCGTCCCCTCACCCTTTTCCTCCCATGCGTGTGTGAGAACCTACAGTGGCTTCTACGTATAACGTCACAGTCAAATATAATTATGAATGTTATTTTCTATTTATTTTTATAGATCCCCCGAAATCCTACACACTGAAGTTCTCCTCTTTTTCAACAACATGTGCTCAACACATGGCCAACGCACTTCCTTTGGCACCTGATGAGGTTAGGGGAAAAGCAGCATGTTGGTGTGTGTGTGTGTGTGTGTGTGTGTGTGCACGTGTTTGTGGAGTTTAAGAGGGCGCAGTGATGATGTCATGGGGTACAAGGTGGTCTGCTACAGACACACATCCTGTGGCTTCTGGTAATGGGCAGTGTTAAATGTCCTCGCACACTCGCGCACACAAAAACACATGCATGCACTTCTCTCTTCCATTCTTTTCCCACACGTGCACACACGCCATTGGACGTAAACAAATCCAAATCTCTCTCTTTTCCTTGTTTACTCCCTCATGTGCAATCAAATGTGGACATATGGACACACAACCACTTTCTATCTGTTTTTGTTCCGTCTCTCACCCGTCACACAAGTTCACATATACTCACATATGCTGGAATAACTGAGCGCAACACAAGGGAGTGGCAGGGTCCGGTCCAGCGGTGGTTTAACCTGGCACTGACCAGAGCTGCACTCCAAGATGGAGCCTGACAGCCCTTTCCGTCACATGAGTATTTATGTAGCAGACATGGAGGCCAGGGCTCTGCCACCATCTCCTGTGTAATTTGTGAAAGTTTTGGGGTTTTGCAGATGCTACTTTTACACGTGAAAGCACACATGTGCACAAAGATAAAGCACATACATGTAATTTGCAAGCAATTTTGTGCATGCACACAGAGCATTTTTTTAAATGCTTTACTCGCTGAAGCTTTTTTAATTCCCCAAATTGTGAAGATTTCAGACACACACATGCGGTTATGTACCAGCAGCAGCACGCTGGCAGCATCTGCACACCACTTGCTCTGCATGGAAAACAGCTGAGGGCGGAGAGGGAGCGTCATGGTTTGGCCCACTATAATTCCTCCCAAGTAGTAATTAGGTAAGAAAATATGATTATGATGATGATGTATAAGTCCAATTAAGCAAAGCAATTATCTGATTAAAGTAAATCAGCTATCGAAAATTTGTGGAAAACTCGCTCTGGCATTTGGGCACGATCTATCTTTGGCTGGTGTTGGCCCCGACTTCAGCTCTGATTTCCTGTCAGCGATGGTTAGGAGCATTTTGTTTCAGACGCTGGCACCTGACGCTCCTGTCAGCTCACGGTGAATGTGGCTATTTATGAAATTTCCATCGCTGCAGTTATGTTTGGGATTTACTGCGGAGGCAACTTTCCGACTTAATTTGATGTGTGTTTTCTCCAGTTTTTGCACCTTTGCCTATTTAATGGTAATACCACAGAGGCACAAAGTATACTTCATCTACCCAGCTGCTATTTCCATGACTATTTATCAATTCTGGCTCAAGTAATTTACTATTTATTATTTCTTCTTATTAGTTTATAATACCACAGTAAATCCATGCATGGGTTCCTTTCGTAGCTTGGAAGAAAATGTGACTTTTGAATAAAAACAATGATTTACCTTTAGCCTTTTTATATATTTTAGTACAATACCATTGCATAATAATATAGGTATTTATACCTTAATATGTCAATGCCTTGCTCCTATGGCTTTTCTAATTGACAGCCTGTGACACTACCTGACTTTTACGTGTGGCAGTAATATATCTCATGTCTGGAATGGATCGTCTCTGTGCTGAAATCACACCGACATGCAGCCTTATAAAGGTCTATTGTTGAGACCCATGAGAAAAGTAGCACACAGTGGACCACAGTCACACATTGTGTGGAGCTCTTGCCTTTCTCCCCTCCGCGGAAATATTTTACGACATGGCCTCAGTTCTGTCAGGGCCATCCATAAAGCTATTACAACCCGAGTTGGACTGTGAGTCTCCGGTTCCATTCCATCATCCCACTGTGCGGCGCTCCACGTTCTCCTTCTGTCCTTCATTATCTTGCTTTTTACTGTCTGTTTCCTGCCATCTCCTTCTCTCTCTCTCTCTTTCCATCGGCTTCGTCTTCCCTCTCTCATCTGTCCCTCACTCTAGTGTGAGACCTAGCACCACACAGGCTCCCTTTATGCAGTCTGTTTGTTCTGCAGCGCCGCTCTCGCTGTTGAGCAAAGTCTGACGAGGACTGCTGCTCCTGCTACAGGGACAGAGATTATCTGTTAGATCTTGGACTTTAGGATTTATAATCGATGGCTCTGCTGCTTCTCAGTGATTGACACACACATGGTCGACACATGCACACATGGACACACAAATTTTGACGAAAAGGTCCCTTCCACAAGCGTCTTTCTCACAGCTGGACGAGTCCCCCTGAGCCAACACTCCCTGTCAGGAAGCAATAACATTCCATCATAGGCCATAGCCAGTATACCTCTTCATCATCACTGTCATGAGTTATGGTTCCTCTTCGTCATGACATTGGCACATTAGATGTAGAATGTAACAGTAACCGCCCACTTGAGGAAAGGCTCTTGTTCCAGAAGTAAAACTGAAATTCATATTCCCAAAAAAGAGTTGCCGAGCTACGAGATGAGTCATGACTCTAAAACATTTGATTCTAAGCAAAAACCAATATTTGGAAAATGGAAAAAAGTTGAAAGAAGAAGACTGTGCGTAATAATTATTGTTATTATTAAGAGTGAAAAAACGATGCATCCCATAAACTATTGCAAATGATCCCTTAGCAACGACTTCCAGCCCGATTCTTCTTGAGTTTAACCTTGTTGTCCTCATCTCTAAAAAACAACAAACAACAGCGGTTTCTCTGTGGTAAACGTAACGCTGAACCATGTGATCTATCCAACATTTCCATGGTAACAGCGAGCTTAACCAATCAGAGACGTCTAAATTACACCATCTCCTTGACATTGGGAATGAAACTCATAGCTTGTAGTAGATCTTCATTGGATGTTTGCATGTTAAAGCAGCTGTTGAGCTCTATCAAGACACAGAAGAACACCAGCTCTAGATATATGTCATTTTTCAGTATTTATTTCATGTGTGTGTTGATGTACTCTACTACAGTAAGCTATACTCTCTCTCTCTCTCTCTGTGTCTGTGTGCACATAAATCTGTGCTTCCTGGTTGAATCATCATTAGTCTCTGTTGAAGGGTTCTCAGGACATTGTCTCGTCTTCTTCTTCTTCTTTTTCTTCTTCTTCACGAACTGATTCGATACCTATTTGTTCCTGTTTCACTCTCGCTGTCCTCCGCTCTCACCCTCTCCGTCGCTCCGCCCCTGTCTTTACTTCTTTTCATTTCCTCCCTGTGCACTGCACTGCAGCAGATGCTTTTCCTGAATCTGATTCTTGTGTCACATGACGGACCCAGAGGAATTCTGGTGCTCTGTAGGAATTCCCTGCTTTTTGTCTGATCCCTCCTTTTTAACTTCCCTCTGTTGCCCCCATGCTGCCTCTTTCCCCTTGTCCGTCCAGAGCTCACCCCCACAGACTCCCACAGGGTGTCTGGGGGGGGGAGCAGTTGATTTACAAAGCACACCACATATGAGCCTGCACGGCCATTTGTCATTTGTCTCTCCACATGTGTGTTTTTTTTTAGGGGAATACGAAACCACAAGAAGACATCTGAATGAGCGGAAGGAGAGAAAAGTCGAACTCTGCTGGAAATGCACCTTAAAAGTTTACTTGATCAAAAAGTCAAAACTGTTAAATAATATTGAGGGTGTTCCGATTAGGATTTTTTGGGGAAGATCGCAGATTAAACTAAATAGAGGGAATATTCTTGCATTTTAGGTAGATCTCATCACACTGATGTTTGACACTGATGGAAGTTTGGTTTTCATGGTTTATATGACATTATTAAAGCGTGGATGATACATCATGATTGACTGACTCGTGATTGGTCGAGCTTGTGTATGAACAGTAACATGACACCTCTATTGCACAGGCCCTCTCTCCAGATCTTCAAGGCGGTGGCGTTCATATCCAGGATATTTTGGCGTCAGACACGTCATCAATCTTTGTATAAAGTCTATGGAAGTTGCAGGTAGCAGCCACGTAGCTTAGCCTGAGCAATAAGCAAATCTAAATCTAATAAATGAGCTTCAGAGGCACATTTTCTTACAGGCTCTTTACCCGTGTTTAAAGTCCGGGCGCTCAGCTCTCTGTCTCCATCGCACAGACATGGAAGTGGTATTGATTTCCTCATCTAACTCAAAAAAAAACAAGGCCAAGTGCATTTCCCAAACTGTCAAATTCATTCCTTTGAGCTCGCTTTAGTCTGCAGCCTCATTCAGGCTCCTCACACATGTGATTGTTTCTTTATGTGTGTTTCATGTGCGTGTGTCGGCGCTGGGGTTATAAAGACTTCTGCTCTGTGCTGCAGGGACGGCCCGTGAGTGCAGTGCAGGCTCTCTCACTGGCTACATGCACATCCAAGCATGAAACCTAAAGCAAGCAGATAGCAGACGCTCACTGTGAAGTCGGGGAAAAGTCAAAAGATTTAAGATGGAAGATTGAAAGGTTATTTTGGCCGGTGAGATCAGCAGTTTTCACCCTCACTGTTCCCAAAGGCAGATTTTCTGTGTGGAGAAGGAAGGGAAAGGAAAAAACCTCACCATCATGACAGAGCAGCAGAAAATCCAAATACACGTTAAGATTGGGTTCACCGACACAATATCTGGTTTGGTGATGATTGTGCAGAGAGGCGTGGCACACACACACACCCGGCTCCTCGAGTGTATCTATAGCATGCTTCATTTGTGACTCAGCAGAATCTAGTCTGTCCTCAAAGCCAGGGTGGCAGATGTTTACGGTTTTCCACGAGCAGCTGTTGTGTGTTTCGCGATGAAAGGATTCGTAATGACACATTGTTTTGTGTAGTTATTTTTGTCTTTCCTACTCCTCTGGCCTTGTATATATGCTGATGGTTACCAGCAAGAGCTCCACACATGCTGGAGGTTCTTTTTTGGGGAGATTTTTCTTCCTTCTGTCGATGCTGAAAAAGGTGAAAGTTCACATTAGAAAGATGTGATGTGTTTCACCAGGGAAGGCACCTCGCTGACCTGCGATGACTGGAGCAGACGCCACGAGGATAAGAAGGGAGCTTTAATGGGGGATATAATGGGAGAAAACAGGAACAGGCTTCAGAGCACTAAATCATTGTTAGCTGCAAAAAAAAACTCTGTCAAAAACTGATTTAGATTGGTTGAGACTCCGTGCCAGGGGACTGGGATTGTAAACAAGCGACTGAAGCAGGGTGTTTTTTTCCCGGCTTTCACTCAGGCAGAGCCGTCTGTTCCCACTGTAGTCGAAGCCAAAGTGTATTGCACTAAGAGCAGTCCGTCAAGATGCTGTGAAGGAACACTGGTGTAAACAACAACAGTTTTTTCAAGAGTTGGTATTTTAATTTGTCTTTATTTCAAATGCCAAGACCAATCACTGTTGTAAATTACAATGAGATTTATAGTAAGTGTACAAAAGTTTAGTTTGTCCGAGGGTGACAGCCTCTGTAATTTAAAAAATCCATTTCTTTTTTATTTAAAATGGATTTTAATGGATCGAAAACATCTTGCTGGTCTAACATCTCACAACAAGACACACAACTTTATTTTTTCTCTAGAACCATGCATTTCCAGTGGAGTAAGGCACAGATTTAACCTGTTTGTTTGTGTGTGTGTGTGTGTGTGTGCGTGTGTGTGTGTGTGTTTTCCACATCTGGCGTGTTTTGTGATCTGGTGTTTAACAACAGAGGCAGAGTAGTTGCCCAGCTGTGGTCGGTCTTTAATGGGTCTGCTGCTGTTGTTTGTTGTTGTTGTTGTTGTCCCACCATTGTTTACATCTTGAAATACTCTGCAATAACATGGCTTTGGCTTTTTCAGACCTTGAGTCAAAACATATTTTTCATGTTTATTTGCTATTTTAGCCAAAACATAGGTTCACCACAACAACGTCCTTTCATTGAATGTTGTATACTTGTTGTGAAGCTTCTTTTGTTTATAGGTTAGCATCTTTAATTATTGTGTGTGTGTGTGTGTGTGTGTGTGTGTGTGTGTGTGTGTGTGTGTGTGTGTGTGTGTGTGTGGTGTGTGTGTGTGTCTGCGAAACCCTCCCCCATGGATACTGCTATTTTTACCTAATTGTCTTAATCAGATAAAAAACTAAGACTTAAAAGGTCCCCTCCATTTGACTTTCCTTTATAGGAGTGTGTGGGAAAAGTCTCTGGTCAGCCACTATGCCCAGTGGCAGGCTCTTTATCCATAAGGACAGGCTAGCGAGACAACTGGTGTCGAGTCCACATGTCCACAAGCAGAGACGAGGTATGTAAAGAGACAACTGTACAAGCACTTAAAAAAAGGGAAGTGCAGAAAGCTGACGGAGCATTGGGCTCACAAGAAATCCCTGTGACGAGCAACACTCTCAGCTTCACATGAACTGTAGCGGCGCCGGACCCGGGTCGCCCTCAGGATGCACCGCTAAAGGAAGAGCAGGGTTCATCGCATCACTTCCTCTCTAGCGGACGAGTGATTACTTCTACTTTGGACTTCATGGCGTCAGACGTCTATTAGGGTTTCAACCGCTTCCCCAATTTAGTTCTTCATGGCTCATTTCTTGTTTTCAAAGCTGAACCTGATTTCCAGAGTCAGTGACCGCATGCTGGACTGAGTGGGGGTCACGCAAGCTCAAGATTAAGAGGTGTTTGTGTCGAAATCAGTGGACAGAGATTGGGAAAGTTCCTGTGGACCTAAGAGAAGGACCCAATGTACTTCACTCACCTAAATTAAATGTGTTGCTTTGTGTAGCATGCACCTACAGAGCTGTCCCTGCTCAGTGCTACAGTGTTTGAGATGAAGGTGATGTTCTCCCGCTCCTCTCCTGGTTGTCTTGCATGCGTGAACAGCCCTCAGTTTGTTTTATGCACTTTGCTTGTCCTCTTTCGGTCTCACTGATTCCCCCTTCAAGTTTTGAGACATCAAACCACTCCGCTGGGGTCCCGTACACTGATTTACTTCATCAAGTGTGAAATCTACCGAGGGGTGGGAAAGTGACTGTTCAAAGCAATGCATCAGTGGCTAAATACACGACCGATCATCCGTCATCTGACAAAACATCCTAGATTTGACTCCAGTCAGTTCTTTGCTTCAAAGGGTGTCTGTCCATGAATGTCTGTCTCAGATGTGCTGGGCTGTCATGCGGCATCTTCATCAGCCGCAGCACCAGTTCAGCCCTTGACTGGTTGAAAAAGGATGCAGGCATTCACACGGATGGTTTCCTCACAAATCGGTACTGAGTCACCCTCGTTTCCTCAGTTCTTCACTGGAGCATTTGAAATGATTAAGATTTTTTTTTCGTTTTTCTGCAAAGTCTGTCTTTTTATTTTGGGCTCATTGGGCATTTGGCGGTTGCAGCCACTTGAGTCAACACCGCTCCGCTCCAGTTCAGTAGCAGCAACTAGTGTCCACAAATACCACTCTGACAGTCACCCTGCAGTCCCCTGTACATACCATCTGTACAGCAACCCAAAAGTTCAGTGCAGCAAAAAGTCCACAAATTACCCCGCCAGGCTTTGGTCATGTGGCACCTCCAGTAACACAGCGGGAGGAACAGAAACCTGTCTAATCATTGTTGACTCCTGAGTGTCTCAGGGGCGATGGTGGAGTTGGGCGTAAGAGGGTGGAGACCCTGACCCTTTAGTTTAACTCCCTTCTGTAATTATGTCGATGGGTGGAGCTAGGGGTCGTAATGGAGGGCCACTCCTACACGCCTAATCAAAGGGTTGGGTGACCACACACACACACACACACACTCACATTTCACAGACAAACACACAGTAAAGCATGTATGTAACCCATTGGCACTGACTCTGTTTGCATATGCTCTCTATTATGGCTCATGTGTTTAGTAAAGAGCGTAACGACAGACATGGGTGTGTTTTACACAGTTATGTAATTGTCGACTGCAGCGAACACTCATATCTCTCTATTCAAACTCTTTCCTTCCTCTTCCCTCTCCATCATACTTCCCTCTGTATTCCTGCAGCCCTGTCGGTAGGGTTAGGGTTAGCAAGCAAACACCAACCTTTGATTTTCTCATTTCCCTCCGTGATACATAGAGAAACAGGATGTGGTTGAGGATGAGAAAGTTTCGTTTTCACAGTCGGAGAAATCTTCAATCTGCTCACTGCTCACATACTCTCAGGACATTCCACGGCAGCGACTCTGCAAACCTTCCGTCTCTTTAGCCTCGGGAGTCGTGTCCCACAGCAAAGCGAAGGCCCCTCCAGCTTCAGCCCTGCTCCCGTCCTCCTGGCGCTCGGCTCAACAGCCATTCCTGTGTGGTTTTTTCCTGCTCCCACCTCAGCCTATTCTGGGATGTGTTCTTTCCTAAGCTCTACTTAGCTCGGTTGCCAGTTTCACAAAGCAAATGAAACGGTCTGCGCTCTAAATGCATGTTTGTGAAGTTTCCTGAACTTACTGTAGCATTCCTGAAGCAGGCCAACAGCAAGGGGAGAATTCCACACGGAGGAATTATTCTGGGATGTTCAAAGCCTGGTCTGGAAATGTAGATAGGTTACTGTGTTATATGGATATTTACATCACTTACATTTCTATGGTTTTCTCACTGCCAGAGAATCTATCTTTACATTATATTTTCCACATTCTATTCAAAAACACACAGCTGTATCCTTTGCAAGATGACATTTCCATTAGCTTCCTTCCAATGGCTGTATCATCTGTTGGAAAAACAACCATCTGATGATCATCAGAGTATTAAACATGAACAATGTTGCTATCCTATTCTGTCCCAAACTTTTATTCTGAAGCCAGGTTTCCCGAACAAGTTTTTGATTGTTAAGAATCAGAAATCAAGGCTTTAAACACCAAGTGTGTGGAATAGAAGATTAAAAATCGGTTACATTTGTCGTTATGTCAACGGTCTCCCACATCTTTAAAATCTCATTTGAAAACCCTCCAGTGTGCAGCAGGCGCAAGTCAGCAACATCAAATGACTCCACATTTCACTGGAGAAAAAGAAATTGAGTCAACTAATGATGTGACTAATTGATGTGGGTGGTAATTTGCTTTAACAAGATCCTGGACATTAACAGTGGATGGCCTTGTGTGTGTGCGTGTGTGTGTGTGTGTCTGTGTGGGTGTGGGTGTTAAATTACAGTGCGTAATTAAATACTTAAGCTTATGCAAATGCAGGGTTCACAGTCATCATTGTGTCCACATATTAAAGTTATGCATGATTTATTGTGGTGTTGTGTATTTTATTGTCCCATAACTTGTGGGAAAATCGCTGTTAGTGCCTCTTCGACAGATTTGGACTAATCAGTTCCTGTTGTATTTTTGAACCATGCAGACAAAAAACAACAATCATGGCAACAATAATCAGCTTCTCACAGTTTCACAGTTTGTTCTGCTCAATAAATCACTCGGCTCGAGATCTCACCCTGAAGATGTATAGTATTAACTCAATGATTTTAAAGACCTCTCATTATGCAGATCAAAGCTGCTCTGTTACACAATTGTCTTAATTCAGTCAAGACAAATATGTGTTGGTTGTAAATGTGTCGTTCATTTACAAATTGGTGTCGTCAGTACACGGCATTGGATCGTATATATCAACACTGCAGTTCTTTTTGTGTGGCCGTCAATAGGTCTGGTTTTAGTTTTCCTCTCATTGCTATAAAGACAGTTTTTGAATTCACTGGTCAAAGAGTAAACACATTAATGATAAATGTTGTAAATTTTTCCAGTATTGATTAGATAATTGTGCATCAGGATGGTCACACAGGCGTTGTTAATGAGAGGCAAGTTCATGCATCTCGTGACTCGGTAATCCAATTAACCAATCAGCTACAGGCCGATGCATATACGCTCACACTCCAGTTAGTTTCTACCTCAGTCACACACACACACACACACACACACCATACAATACAACTTGAAGTTGTGTTCAAAGGCAGCACTGACCTTCATTTAATTTGTGAATTCTTCTCAAGTGAGCCCTCAACCATTTCTCCACTTGACCTTTCATGACCCGTGGTTTTTTCTTTACAGGATGCACACACACGGGTGAGAAAACAATGAAAAGTCAACATGTAGTCGTGTGTTGATTTGTGTTAAAGCCCCAAGAACAGCTTCAGAATTAAGAATGAAAGAACGAGAAATCAACACCAAGATGGATAATTATGTATTTACCATAAATTATATAAATATGTGTACATATATATACCTTTCCATCATAAACTGTGTTCAAAGCCGGGTCCTAATGAGAGCAAACATCAATTCTGAGGTCAAGGTTAAGTGAGGTTTCTGATGAGGCTGCTCGAAGTGAATGACAGTCAATGCAGCGTCCTAACTTGGTGTGTCAGGTTGTGTCAGGTTGATATATTGTGTGACTTCCTTGTGCGCTGTTTGCTCCCGGTTGCCATGATTTTTTGTGCGTCTTCCTCGTTCGATTGCCGGCTTGTGGTCACTGAGCCAACACTTGATTAGGATCTGTCTGTGCTTTGTCTCTCTGACAGGTTAGGGATCTTCTGCCAATTTAAAATCTCTGTTTGGGGACAGATAACGTCGGCTTTTAGTGTTTCAAATAGGTTTTCTCTACTTTGTGTTATACTCTGACAGGTGTCTGGAAAGCAGTGTTGCTGTGACACTGGTCAGAGTTACTCTTTGGCCCCTGGGTCCTAAACGGAGGACGGCTGAAGTGTTTCTCGTGAGAGCCTCGTCCTCCTCATCGACCTCGAACAGGAGATCAGGGGGACGTCGAGGTAGAAGAGTACAGTCTAATGTACAGTGGCTGAGTTAATTTTCCTCTCTCTGTCGCTGGCGGGGGTGGAGGGCAGCTGTCAGCCTTTTACGAGCCCCGTGCCCTGGAAAAAAATTAGTTCCAATCCTCGATCAACGCTAATGAGAAGCACACACGGGAGGTGGGGAGGGGCTGGAGGTCGGAGCGGGTTGGAGGGAGAGCAGTTTGTCCGTGATGGGTGACGGAGGAAGGCCCAGAGATGTTTGCCTCTCTGCATCCTCGCCCCGGCGTGACCTCGAATGCCTCGGTGAGGAGCTGCAAACACAAAGCCCTCGACTCTCTCATTCCTCGGGAAAACTGTGTGAAGTCATGAAAGAGAGACAGAGACAGATGCTCAGAAGAAGAGAGTGTGGAAAACAAAAAAAGCTCCTCCTGGGGTTGGGCAAAGTGCAGCTGTGTCAGTATTTATACATCCAGCGCCTGATGAATTAATAAGCCACAATATGAAGCTATATACAGTAACTGAGTGTGAGTGTGTGTGTGTGTGTGTGTGTGTGTGTGTGTGTGATATCGCAACAGAGCCTAGCCGAGGCAAATTGGATCTCAGTGTTGGACTAATTACTCAAAGAGTACACACTATCTAAAGTATAAACACTACTTTCAAAGTTGTACAACACACGCTCAAAGGATATAATAACATATATAAGCGTGTGCCATGTGGGACAGTAGTGTGTGTGTCTGTGTGTGTCCATACAACGTATCTTGCATTTTTCATCACAATGTTGGCTCTCGTTTCAGACACACAAAGAGAGTCTGTTCTGTTTTGTAGTATTTCCTCTCTTTATAGTCTTATTCCCCCTACAGTGTCCAATTTGTCTCCCTCTCCCTCTCTCTCTCTCTCTCTCTTCTCTCTCTCTCTCTCTCCCTCCCTCTCTCGCTCTCTCTCTCTGGGCGCACCACCTGAAGGTTGTAAATGTGATGGGAAGCGATGCGTCTCTGTGTGTCTGGACAGGCAGCCAAAGAAAAGGCCGCTGTGCAGAGGCCCGAGCTTGGATTTAGGGAAGTGGGGGCACAGGCGCCCTCAGTGTGGAGCCATGTGAATGACCTCCATTATTTCCACATTAAACAGCTTCACATGCAGGGATGGATATATATTGTACAAATGGGCTGCGTCACTCCTAATGACATGGTCTCGCTAAGTGGAAAAGGGCTACCACTGTTTTCTCTGGGTGTCAGAAGATGGAGGGTGGAGGTCTCGAGGTGAAGAGCCACCTGTGATGTGATATGAGGAGATTTCTCTATCGCCAGTGGCTGGAGGGTTTATGTTGGATCCTGTTGGACACTGTGACCTCACGAAATATGTTTGTTGCCTTTGCGAACACAATATCGCAGAAACATTTCCAGGAACTCCTTTCAAATTTGGCGCAATCGTTAAATTGAAATTGACATTTGGCCAAATCTCCGGAACACCTTGAGCGTTTGTCTTAGAATGTGCTACAAATGTTAACCTGGACTCAGAGATGAACGATATCGATTTTGGTATGTGAAGGTCAAGGGTCAAGGTCACAGTGGCCTCACAAAACATGTTTTCGGCCTCTTGAACGTGACAATGTGAGATCTCAAGTCTGCCTTTGTTGACCAGTTTTCACTTGGTCTCAACTGATCAGATTTCAGAGGTCAAAGGTCACCGGGACTTTGTGAGTCTGTAAAAAACATGTGTGCAGACTGGAACATTATGGGGAGGCGTTCAACTGCCGGGTGGCAATTATATATATTATATATTTGTGTGTTAGTTTCTGGGAATTGCTGCTGCATCACGGTCACTCTCTCATGTGAACTTAAATGTTTGTTTGTCCTGATTCAACCATCTTTACGCTTCTTCATTGATATTGTTAGTGACTCTTTCAGTCACTTTCTTTCTAAGTAGTTGATCATGGAGCCTTTTTCATTACCCTAATGCATCTACTCCTGTTGCAGGTGAATCCACATACCTGGATGACCACGGACCCCCTGTTCCAAGAGTGAGTATTGCCTTTTTCATCCAAATCTCTCTCTCTCTCTCTCTCTCTCTCTCTCTCTCTCTCTCTCTCTCTCTCTCTCCTCTCTCTCTCTCCTCTCTCTCTCTCTCTCTCTCTCTCTCTCCCCCCACTCCCTCCCTCTCTCTGTCTCTGATGTGCTGCCCCATGTTTCCCAAGCCAATTCAGTCCAGTCAGAATAAGGGTTAGGTCTGTGTGAAGGGGCTGCTTGCAAACCCACTCCAAATAGCAACTAGACTCGGCTTTAGTGCTACAGTAATGTTCTGAGCAGTTTCTCGCACACACACAAACACACACACACACACACCTACACACACACACACACACACACACACACACAGGAGCCTTGTATTCATCCAGCTGCACGACTATCTCTCCTCCCTGCTCTGCCAGCTGCTTTCTTCCTCCGTTCCGACCCTTGTTCATTATCTTGTTCTCTAATCAATCACCAGCTCATCTTCACCTCATTTCCAACCTATTTCCTCCATCATTTTTTTTTGACTTTTCAGTTTTGTCTAAAGGAGCTAATGGCTGTAGCATTTAGCACATACCTAACCTAACAGTTAATAGTTTGGTTGCAGGTTTTTGATTGTGGCTGTCCTGAGCAGCTGTTTGGATTCAGCTGCAGTGGGTCACATGAGGGCTTTGTTGCAGAGTTATGTGTTTACTTTGAAAAGCCTGTTCTCGCCACCAGGCCAAACCAAGTAACCACAGTGCTGGCTTCACACAGATAACAGGGAAGTGTTGTTTCCATGAACCAAACCATGCTGGACATCGCTAGAATCTGATACCACCATTATCTCTCAGGGAAAAGCACCATCTCAGACAAAGCTTTATTCTTAACTTAACATGTCCCAGTTTACTTCTCAGTCTCTAAACCGTATTCTGTAGGTTGCCAAACTTTTTCTTTAACAGTGCCTGCAAAGATTTAATGGAAATTAAGTTCAATCCCCTTTGCTGATAGAGTTGGGAGTGCAGCAGCTTGACTGTGTCCTGAGGCGACTGACTTCTGAATATTTACATTGTTATACAAACACAGAAGCTCTGGAATTAATTTTGACTCAGAAAAGTGGGATTTTAATGGAGGAGGAAAAGTTTCCAAGAGGCACAAGGGAGAGATAAAGATTAATTGACTTGCAGGAGTTTTTTTTTGAGTTTGAATAAAACATGTTCCTCTGAAAATGTTGTTTAATATTTAAAGAATAGTACTGTGTGTCACCAGCAGTGATGGACTCAGTGTAAAACTGAGCTGTTAAGCTGGATTGCATTCAGGTACATACCGGAGTCTCACCGCAATGAGCTGCACGAGTAGCAGCAAGTTGTGTTGCCTTCGCAGTGTTTGTGAGGTTGTCGATGAAAAACTAATGAGCCGGTTTCCATTAAACTTGGTGGAAGGATGCTGCATGAGTCAGGGAAGAATCCATTCAATTTTGCTGCGGATCTGGATCTTTCTATCACTTTATTTAACGTGATGTGTATTTCTTGACATTTTCCCCAATTTCTAAGGAAATAATTAATCAGATTTGTTTTGGTAACTGAACTAGTTTGATTGAATTAAAGCGGATTTGACCTTGGCAGAGTTATGGGCTCTTCTATTATATTCTAGTTTGATATTCTTCAGGTTTCACGGCAGTCCCGTCAAGTTCCCAAGTTTGAAATCAATAAACTCTTCTGTCTTCTCCGTCCTTTCACTCTGGCTCTTTCACTTATCATTTGACTGCGGCTGTCTTCTGCAGCCACATTATCTTTACAGGCTTTACTAACTACACACATCCTCCATTCACCCAGACTATAGGCTGAGACATTGATGAGACATCAGCTGTTCCCTTCCCCGTCTCATCTCATCCAGACAGAAGATGCCGGTGCCTCGTCAGCATCGAACGCTTCACCAGCCACATCTCTCATTATCATTTTGTTTGAGAATGTCTCTGCGGAGGGGCGGTGGCGTTGCAGCATGTGCACACAGAGGCCTGGGGTTCTGGTAAATGCAGGGAAAGATTAGAAAGTGAGTTGAAAGCTCAACGTAAATGAAAGCGAATGGAAAAACCACACAGCTCTCGGAATAAAGTTTAAAGACTCTTTAGGGAAGCAACAGCAAGAATGTCTACATTTTTATATATACATATGTTTTTAAATATATCTTTTAATAGGGCCCATTTGCCAACATCGTGTTGTTGATTTTTTTAATTGCACTAAATAGAGAAACTGTTTATAGCCACAATAGATTTATTTTTATTCATGCACTAACATTCTTGGGGCAATGTCAGGAGTTATTTTCATTACCTCAGCTAAGGAGGTTATGTTGTCATTTTCATTTTGTTTGTTGAAAAATGGTGGAAAGATGCAGCAACAAACGCACAAACAAACAGATCAAACAATTTTTTACTCAACAAAAACATTTCAGTCTTCATCTGCTGCACACATCACATTTCTGCAATTTTTTGTAGGTTTCTCAATTTCTTTCAAGCACCGAAAAATGAATTCATCTTAATTGACAAAAAATGCAATCGCATGGAAAACTACAGACTCTCCCTCCTCCTCCCGACTGGTAGTGGGGACAAACTGATAGAAAATTAATAACAGGAAACTCTGCGAATCTGCAGTTTGCCCCGACCGAAACCTTAACATGCTGTTCTCCACTCAGCGTGGGATGAGCAGTTCACAGTCGAGAGCAACGAACCCAGAGCGGGGTTTAACTCAAACCAGTCGAGCGCCCTTTCCCAGGTTAGCGCTGCTGGTGCGGTTTTCCAGGACCTGCAGGAGGAAGATGGATGAGTGGGTGTGCGTGGTGGTCTTGATGTGTGGCAAACCAGGACATGCCCTGTAACTGGCTGTTGGATGAGTGAAAGCAGTGTTCAGCTCGCTCTCTGCAGAGATGGGTGGTCAGGCCAGGAGACACAGGCAATAATTTGTACGTGTTTGTTGAACTAATGTCACATCTGAAAATGTCTCCAAGCAGCATGAAGGTTTTTTGGTGCAGGATGCAAAAATAGACTTGAAGCTAGAAGTGGAGGAGAGCGTGAGAGAGAGTAAAGGTGCAGGACAACTAGCGTCCTCAGAGTCGGCTGGATTTTGGCTCGAGTATCTGTAAATACCAAAACAGCAGCCTGACTCTCGGGAGTAGGAGCGCCCGGATCAGACACGGTGGAGAACAGCACTGTTACATAATTGTTTTTCTTAAAATGCTGTGGATCAACTATTGACACAATCACGTGCCGACACGGCAAACATTTCTCACAGCGTGCATCAGAAACCTGAGATCTGTCGGGAACAACCAAACTGAGAGGTTGTCCTGTTGGTGATGTCAGATTAAAAACACTGACCATTAGTTTATTTCTTTTTTACTTTTTGGACGCCATTAGAGTCTAATCTACAAAAGTACTTTTAGTGATTAGAAGGTGATTTTTTTTTATATAAGAAACGTTTGGCTGACGATGACGTCTCAGCTCGTGACACAAGCTGAAGCACGTCTGTCAACACAACTTGTCGAAGCTTGTATAAGCACATATTTCCCCTGGGAATTGTTTTTCCAAGATCACGCTGCTTCCTTTGAGGGAAAATGTGCCCACGTGCCTCAGCCTCTAATGACGTCCAGGTAGACACAGGGATTCTGGGAAAATCCAACCGGAAATGGGATTAGGTGGAAAATTCATACCTCTCTTCCCTGCTGTTTGTCTTCCGAGTAGCTCCTCTTCTTCATCCCCCTTTGTTTGTCTTGCTTTTTCTATTTTTTCACTGGAACGTAGCAAAAATCAAGAATCCCTTGCTGCTGTTGAGCCTGTTCCTGGGTGAGACAGAACCAAATCAGCCTGTGTGTGTGTGTGTGTGTGTGTGTGTGTGTGTGTGTGTGTGTGTGTGTGTGTGAGCCGTGACGCTAACAAAATGTGAGGGGATTTTAAACACCAGTGGAGGGAGAAGCAAGCGGGTCGGAGGTCAAATTCATCCTGTAAAAGTCAGTGAGCCAGTCACATGGAAAACTATCCAAATTGTTCATAAACTCCCCGCCGCCCCCCATGAGCCAATTAACCGGTTAGTTCAGTCACTCAGACTTTTCTTCCAAACACACACACACTGTCTTCCCCCCCTTCCCCACCCCCCTGGGAAAAATGTCAATGACTCTTCCAGGCTGAGAACAAGAATGTATCACTTCTGCATCTCCCCCTTCATTTAAAAAAAGGGGAACTGTTTTCATGACAGACAGGATCTGTCTTTGCTTGGTGTGGGAGAAACAATCTGACCCAATCCTAAATGTCATTTCAGTGAACTTAAAGTCTCCTTTCCTCCCTTTAATTCATTTAACTTCCCTTAATTTATTGTCACTCTTGCTCTCTGGATAGATTCCCTTGGCTGGAGTTCATTCTTAAGAGGGCCTACTTCTGCAAACCTCATGAGGGTTGATTGCCACATTAGTGCATTCTTGCTTCCCTTGCTCTACAAATTAGTTCCATTTAATTCGGATGCCGCCCCGACATGTTCTTTCTGACAAACATGAGATCCACCGTAACAAATCAGTGTTTACACAATCGCATCCACTTCATTTGAGGGTCTGAATCATAATACTTGTTTAACTGGTGACTCAGGTTTTTTGTGTTTGTGTGCACGTGCGGACGTGTGTGTGTGTGTGTTCACTAAAAAGTTGCATCATTATCACTTTGCTGAAGTCATCGCAGTCTCTGACTCATGGAGCTGAGAGGAGCAGAGAAGATGAACGCATGTGTCTCTGTGTGTGTGTGTGTGTGTGTGTGTGTGTGTTGGGGGGGGGTTGTATGTAGTCAGGTCAATAGAGTGCAGCCCTAGATAGGCTATTTACAGAGTTCAAAGGCTAAATAAAGGGGCATTACAGTTTTTAACCTTGCTTTTTTCCTCTTGGTTTCCCTTCCAACACTTTGTGACTCCACTGTCACTGTGTTAAAGAATGCGCAATGATAACAATGCACTTCATTAATATTTATGTAACATGTTTGTGTTTGCAGGTCCTCCCGTTCCCCAGCCAGGTGGTCTATAACCGCGTGGGGAAGTGCGGCAGCCGGACGGTGGTCATCTTACTGAGGCTCCTGGCTGAGAAACACCAGTTCAACCTGGTCTCCTCCGACATCCACAATAAAACGCGCCTCACGAAACATGAACAGGTACAGTTCAGGAGAAGATTGTGCGACTGTTGGATGTAACAGTTCAATGACTAAGAGTTTAATCGTTGGTTTAACCTCTGTCGGCCTTTATCCCCAAAAGCCCTGGAATCTCGTTGTCTCTCCGAGTTGACATTCATCGTCTCTATAAATCATATATTAACGCTCAGCCGGGCTAAAACCTCTGAACTTTCATTTTAACACTCAGATTTAAAGCAGATGACAACTGTAGGTAACGCTTAGCGTGTGTAGGGAAAAAGCTCATTCGATTTCTGTTGTGCTCTTAACTTTGCGGTTGCAGTGAACACAACAGCCACTCGTAACTGTTTGTCTTTCATTCAGGTTGAAAAAAGGCTAGAGGATGAGGAACCTCCTTTATTATTTCCTTGAATATCTGGAGGGCATGAGCGTTGGCTTCACAGAGTGAGAACTGCTGAAAAGGAAAAACAGCTTTTTGAGAGACGAAGAACTGCCCATGGGAATGCCAACGCAAATGCTAATGTGCATAAAGCATATCTAAACGGCACTCCTCATTTTAGTGACTGGCTCTTAATCTTTCTCTTCTGACTCTTCCCACAAACCTCAAAGATTTTTTTTTATATTCATTAAATAAACATAGAAAATGGAAGTGAAGGATTTTTCCGACTGTATTGGGAGAGGATCCTGTGTGTGTGTTTGTGTGTGTGTGTGTGTTGATGCAAACATGACCAGATGATTCGGGTTCAGGTCCTTTAGGAGCAACTCCGACCTCTGCTGAGGCGTATTCAGGCCTTTTGCTGACATTAGAATAAACACCACAAAAAGGAATACTAAATTTATAATTTATAATCCCGAGAGCCTTGGCCTCTTACGATATAATCAGTTCAAGGCAAAGATAAAACATTCTCATAATGTGCAACTTTTAAAACGATAAAGTTCAATCTAATTGTCTTTTATTATCTGCACTAATTCGTCTAAACTGTCCATCATTGGTTGAAGTTTGTTGAGGAAATGCAGATTTAACGATATTATATATTTGTGAGTTATATCTGTAACCGTGCATCACATAGATAAGTAAACTTAAAACCAAAATGTTCCACTAATTTGTTAAACAAAAAAGAAGTCTACAATGGAAAAACGTGTGCACTTCCAAACTGTGTGTAACTGCTTGAGTAACATCTGACGCTTGTTTCCTCACTAACACTCCTGTCTATGACATTTCCCATTAACGCTACGGCTTCTGTATCACCGGGGTGAGAAAGTGACTAACTGTGTGTTTGTGTGGGAGCACGGCAGCGATGACTCACATCCTCACATCACGCTACACTGACAGGATCCTTGTGGGACAAGCCGCCGCTGCTTCACACAGTTTGTGAACGGTCAGCAGGAGCTAAATGTGTGCAGGGGCCATTACCGACCGATTTGATGTAAATGTTAAGAGTCAATATTGAAGCAGCTACTTGTTTGCCCATTCATCACAACCCTGAATCGCTGGCTACACACACAGACGCAGGACACCATTAGACGCATTCATTTTCTGGACATACAACATCTCTGTGAATGGTCCCAAGCAGAGCTCCTCAGGAACAGTGTGCATTCCAGTGTCTGTGCGAGGGGGCTCGGTGTAAAGAGTCTACGTCTGTGCTGGTGTCTGAGAGTGATTCTGTATTCTGTCTTTGTGTAGTTCTCCGTGTGTTGACTTATGCAGATCCAGACGTGCGTCACCTAAGTTTAGAAATGCTGTTCTCATCAGCCGTGGTTGTGGCTCAGTGGTACAGTTAGTGGACCATCTTTCCTGCCAGCTCTCCCAGTTGTCCCGCTAATGGGTTTTTGCCCGGGGTTGATGTCTTGTTTGTGGTTTACCAAAAAGAGGAGGTGCCCGGAACTTCTTGGAACCTTGCAGAACTCCTGCAAATGGGAGACTTATAGTATAGTGACCCATCTGTACCTTTCAGCCCCCCCGGGGAATGAGCTTAGTGGGATGGAGAAGTTTAAGACGTTTCCTGAAAGACCCTCAGAGACAGAAAGACAGCATCTTCATTGTTGGTGTGTCCGTGTTGATGTGGGAATCTGTGGCCTCCAAAAATACCAACCAGCCGACAGATGCAGTGCAGCCGTGGACCATGTGTACGTCTGCATCACTCAGCCACAGACACACAAACACCAAACACCAAAAAGTGTCTGGGCCCATACAAGCAAATACTGGAATAAGTTCCTACCCAGAAGCATCTCAGCAGCTTCACTAAAATAGACACGCACTGAGGTCTGGACATTCTCCAGAAATGATGTGAGAACGCAAAAAATTCCACGTCAGTTGCTCCAGACATTTTTTAGAACTTTTCTTTCGGGAGTCAGAAAATGGCTTCATGAGGTTGTTTGCTTTTGGTCACTTACCAGATATTCAATTGGTTGCTGGAAGAAGTTTATCAGTTATCTGTAATATCTGGAATGGTCCTCTTGGAGTCTGTAGGGTTGGCACAAGCGGTCATGGCACAAACACTGAGACAAACCCACTTATTCAGTCCAAGTGTATTTATTTTTTCGATTCCAACTTAATTCCCCGTGCAGCAATATGTAAAATGAAGGCCTGATTTTGGAAGAAAATAACACTACTGGTAATAAAACTACAAAAATGTAAAGTAAACTTGGTGAAACACACATACACACGTACACAAAAAAACCTCTGCATTATAGTTAATGCCCCTTTAACAGTTGGGCCCTTGCAGTCTTCCTGACTTGACCACTACTCCCTATAAGGAACTCATGCGTCCTCCTTTATACTGGCTGGGTCCTACCAAGAACATGGATTTACAATTAATAATACATTTTCAAAGAGGGAGATTACACTTGGTATCTACAAAAAACTAAATATTCTCTACTATATGAGCAACATACGAAACACCCTTGAGAGTCCATAATAGTTGTCAAAACCAATTAAAACATAATTTTTCCAGTGACACTCAAACAAGAGGAATCAAGTGACAAACAATTCATCGTCATTGTCTTTAGCAACAGATCAAATATTTGCTGTCACTGCCACAGGGCACGAGCTCCCCCCGTGACACAGTCCCGTGGTCTGACCGCCATGTTTGTCTCTACAGGTCCTGATTGTTCAGGCTCTCATTCGTTCTCAATGGAAGTCACAGAAACAAAGTTGAATGCAGGGTCATGGTGTTCTGCGGTGGTAGCTCTTCCTCCGGTTTCCCTTTATGAACCCTGTGAGGACACCGCGGGGGCTCAGGAAGCGGTGGGGGGGTGGGGGGGGTGGGTGTGGTGGGGTTAGGGGTCTGGGTCGGTGGCAGGTATGCCTGGAATCTCAGACTGTCCTGCACCACTTTCCCTCTGTCTCCCTGCAGCTCTGCTTGGTCAATGAGAGGGGGGCTGGCTAGACCCACAAGAGTGGAGGGGTGGGTTAGAAAACACACACACACGCACCAAATGATCCCAATGTGCTCAGCGTCTGGACGTCAACCTGGGTGTGTGTGTGTGGGGGGGGGTAGGGGACATCAAAGGTTAGCTCTTGGCTAATTGGTCTCGACTCATGGTCAAGGGTGAGAGTTTATTCTCAATAGAAACCTCTTTAAAATGGATTAATACAGACAGAGTGTATATACTGTGGGACCCGGAGAGTTGGAATAAATTGAGATGGCGCTGATGAAAGTTTTAGAATTTATACTCTACAGCAGGAGACATCCATAGAAAGTGGAAGCTCAGCGAGTGGAAATCTACTGAGTTTATAGAGGAGGGGAAGGGGGTGTGAAGCCCGAATCTGACTGGGGCCCTCAGATTAACTGTGTACACAAACAAGTACACATATTACTGCTGCTGTCCAAATAGGCCGGCTGTGACGTAACAGGTGCCGGTGCACGGGTTCTAAGAGCAGCACATTCAAGGAGGTTCCTCTGCGGATCAATGGCTTTGGCCAGAGAGGTCTCTGGGCGACACAAAGGGTGATTCAACAGGATATAGGGAAATGAGAGAAAGCTGGACAGCGATCAGGAAGAGTTAACAGTGCATAGAGGTGCAATCATTGAGTGATGACAATAATAAACCATATAGCGAAGTCCTGGTATTTTAAAGATGCTGTCTCTAAATGACACCCCCGATTTTTAATGTTTTCTACCTCATTTTCAGGATTTACTCTTAACATCAAATTAAAAAAGAAGGAAAGAAGGAAAGAAAAGAGAGAGAGGAAGACTTGTTGTGTCTGTTTGTTTGTGTGAAGAACGGCTAATTTACCAAAAGACAGATTTACATCAATGAATCCCTTTGATTTTTCGCATCTCGTTGTTTCCCCTGAAATAACCAAGCCTTTTCCTCGCTTGGTGCTCGTGCCAACTCTCTCTCACTTGCCCTCACTCGCTCTACACATCCAGCTGAGGCTCTGTTGAACCTGCATGTGGCACTGCTGCGATATCTCACGTTTGCTTTGGCCACCGTCGGCCCGTCTCTCCACTTAGACCTGGAAAGCCCTTTAGGAGGTTTTTTTGGGAACGGCGTTGAAATAACGGAATTCTAAATGTTGGCTTTCCTGTGTGTGACATGACTGATGGGAAACGAGCTGTGGTGATGAGTATTGCCAGATGAGCAGAACAATAATATTACTTTACGAAGGTTTTGCACTCAAGGCAAAGATGGAAATTGTGGCGAGGCCAGTCTGCGATGTGGGATTATTATTCTAATCAAATCAAGGCGCCAGGTTAATGTAGAGCCAAAGGACTTTCTATCCACGTGCTCATTTTCAAACAATCAAACGCTTGGACTCGACGTGTTTATCTTAGTTTCTATTTGACGACAGCTACAGCAGCTCTTTGTCAATTTGTTTGTTCGTGGGATTGTACGTTTTGTTTGTTCGTAAACAAGATTACACAGAAACTACTGGACAGTTTACTACAAAACTTTGTGGAGGGATGTGTTATGGCTCAGGAAGGAACGCATGATCTTTAGGTCTTTTTATATTTCACTGATTTCCCAAGGGTTAATTCATGAGTGTTTGAGAACTTGTGTATTTTGATTGAATTTAAGGGAATTTAGGCCTTGGCAGAGGTGTGAGCTACTCCTTAATACTTTCAGGATTTTACCCCTTTATTACACAATACCACCATTGTTTTTTATCTCTCTAATCACGTGATTCCTGTGTGTTTGTGTGTGTGTGTACTTTCAGGTGGATCTCATGAAGAACATCAGCAATATCCCTCAGCCGTACCTCTACACACGGCATGTGCACTTCCTCAACTTCACCAGGTGCAGTGAACACATGAACTCCCGGTGCGATTCATCTCACACGTGGGTTTATACGTACAGACGGTGTTAACGTATGTTTTAATTTGCCTCCGTCAGGTTCAGGATAGAGCAGCCTGTCTATATCAACATAATCCGGGATCCAATCAACCGGTTCCTGTCCAACTACTTCTTCCGTCGCTTCGGTGACTGGAGGGGGGAGCAGAACCACCTCATCCGCACGCCCGGGATGAAGGATGATGAGAGATACCTGGTGAGACCTTTTGTTTTCAGGCAACACTTCATTATTGTCTCCGTCTTTTGATCGATCTGGTTTATTTTACAGAGCAGGTGTATTTTTCATTTGACAAAATCATGTAGATATTTAATACTCAGTTTTAGAGAATGAGATATAGATGATAAGTCATGTCTAGTCTTGTCATTTAAACAGATTAACGACTTTTAAATAAAACATTTAAACAGTGAGGCCCTAAGATAGATGTATATAAAGCTGGATGACATGTCTCCACTTTCCCCCACTATCAGAAATTATAGTGGGGGCATATGGTGGTCCACCCTAACCATATGCAAAACCATAGAAGTTACAATGAACCTCCAGCTGTAAACTGTGGCTTTTAATACAGCCCCACATGTGGTCACCATGTTGTGATGCCAAGAGGGAAATAATAAACTTTTATCTAAAGAGTTACATTAAAAACTTACATTATATCCTTTTAGCCTTTATCTGCTTTTCATCTCAGTCCCAGTGCCCTCCAGAAAATGTACTCTCATATGGACATTAATGAAATCAATGCCAAGGATGTTTATGGTTGGAAACACTAATGCGTTTGCAGTGTTTAAAAGAGCTGCAGTTACTTTATGACTGGGCCAATAACAGTGCTTTGAATACGTATATCTGCTCTGGCTCCGGTCCAGCTGCTTTCATAAACCGAGCCTCAGCTGGGACATGAACTGAAATGTCTTTTTGTAATTTCCTATAATCAAATGAACTTAAGACAGACAAACAGCTACAGTTTGGATTAGAAGACAGTGGATGAAAACAAACACTTTCTAAAAAAATATTACAGCACTAAAAAGATGATTCTATCAATACCTGGTACAGATTTTTATGGTGATTCAATATCCAGGCACAAACACAAGTCCACTCCTCAGCATTCCTCCCCCAGTCCAGAGACCCCGAGAGCTCAGGAGGCCGTGGCCAGAATGTCATACTGGCTTGAGTCTGACTGGCTGTAATTAAGTATTGCACTGCTTTCCTTTGGACTTTTGGACCATGTGAGTTGAGTTATTAAAGTATGTAGACCACGGGGGCCCCTCGCTAGAGTTAAAGGGGGAGAGGGAGGCTGTAGACTGGCTTACCTGCGTGTGTGTGCGTGTGTGTGTGTGTGTGTGTGTGTCTGTGTGTGTGTCTCCTGTACTTATGAGGACCACATGCTCTGGACAGGGTTAAAATCCCAAAGCTTTCCAAACCAATGACGTATTTGCTTGGTTTAGTTCAGATAGTTAGAAAGCAGGATGTGATGTTTTCACCCCCTTGAGTCACTCAAGTGTTTTCGCCTTGTTCCCCCATCACTTTTATTTAAATCAACTCGCTAATAGCATGTGCCAGTGTAGCATCTGTATAGTTACACAGCTACTTAGAAATATATACACACAAAACTGCAGAAAACATCACTGACACAATAACTCCAGGTAAAAAAAACTTCAAATAGAGTCACAGACACATTATAGTGTAAAAAGCCTATTCAGGACTTTATATGTATAACAAGCATACCTCTGCAAAGGTCCAACAGTCCACTTAAATTCAATCAAGTTGCACCAAATTGCACACTCATATCAGTCGACTAAATAGGCCAGATTTATTTGCTCAAAATGTCAGAAAAGAGCCATTCATTTCAATTCTAAACAAAGTGGGAGAGAATTCATGGAACAATACACTTACACCCATTCCATGATCAAGATTTTAGAGCCAAGAGTGAATGTCCTCACAAGAATAGCCTTTCTACTACGGGTGTGTGCATCAGCAGGAGGGTCCTGGTGTGTGAACAGAGCTCAGGCTGCTCTCGGATGTGTCCCCTGCCTGGTGTGCATTAGCCCTTCCTGCCCTGCACTGGGTGAATATGTGAGGTGTCAATGAAAGAACACTGTCAGCTCTCCAGCCGGGGCCGAGGGAACCTGATGCACGTGTTGCTGAGACATTCCTGTGGTCAGCTTGGATTTTCCGTCGGTCCCCACACCCCTTTTTAAACACACACACACACAGACACACAGACACACACACACACACACATACACCATGCTACACAGAGGCTTGCACTGGACACTTGAATGCAGAGTGTACTAAGTAAACTCTCACATGTAACTGAGCACATGCATGGAGTGTCACTTAAAGACTTGAATTGTTTTTATTTCCGGCATTTATTTTATCCAGCGGGTTTAAAATGCCAACCAAGACTTGTCTGATCACTTTATTTGAAGGACCGTGCAGAGTTAAGTGTGTATTTACTTTCCCTCTGCAAGTACAATGTGTAATGTGTGTGTTATCATGAATGTGCACGCACAAATCAATCCAGTGCCTCGACTGGAGATTAGTTCTCACACTTAAACAAACAGCACAGGTCCGATCAGGTGAGATTCCCACGGCAGGTGAAAATCATCGTCTTTCGGTTAAACTGACATTGACAATGACACATTCACACACTCACACAAACAGAATAGAGGCTTAACTGGCATTGGCCGTGTCCCATACATGCCTCTACTTTGGAAACCGTAAGGAGGGGGAATCAGTCACAAAGGGAATCGCCTGAGGTGCAACCGACACAACACGGTTACAGATAATCAGGTGTTGATGATGTGACGTAAAGGTCGCCTGACTCATGCCTGCAAAGCTTTTTAATTTTATGTCATACTTAAGTGAAATTTCTCAACATCACCCACATAGACACGACGAACCCACAACTATATATCAAACAAAACAACACAGCAAAGAGCAAAAACACACATTTAGTCCACACCTCCAACAACAAGCTCAACGTCTGCATCTTTACATCGGATCAACTTTAAGACAATATCCATTCATCCATCTTAAAATCCTCCCATTATCTACACAGCTAGGGTTTAGGGGGGGTGGAGCGATCAGTGAATGGCAGAGGCAGGGCCGCCGGTCCATCACAGGTTCAACAGAAACAAACAACTGTCATTCACAGCTACTGTCTGCAAGGAACCTAACTCCGATCTGCATGTCCTTGGACTGTGTTAGGAAGCTGGAAAAAAAACATGCGACACATAGAAAACATGCAAACTCCACCCTGGCCTTATGATTTGAATGTGAGAAATCTAAATAAACACACATCTCCATCATGATCATAATATCTCAACCCCATCATAAACATTCTTTGCTAAGTAACATTGTACCATTGCCGTCCACCTAAAGCCCAACATTTAACCAAAGTTAAAGTTAACCTATAAATCAAGCTAAACTTTCTATCTGTCCAGTTCCAAAGTGCAGGAGGAGAAGGTTATCTATCAAACACAGCATCTGAAAGGAGAGTGAATAGTGGCCAGAAACTCCCACTCCAAAGGAATGATCTGTGACTGCTGGATGTTGTCACAGTTTGCTCACTTGATGAAAAGATTCATTTAAAAGGTGAAAATGTGCCAGTGATGTGTTTACAGCTCATTTTCCGACCGTTCCCAAGAGGCAAAAGGAAAACATTTACTGCTGGTTTGAATGGGATCTGACCGAGGTCTGCTACTCCCATGCTCCCTGATGGAAGCCGAGTCAAAGTGTCCCATGGGAAAGGTTCACATCATCAATTACTCCTGATTTAATTCATGCACACAATCCATTGAGCAGACCAGGAGGCCGCTGCAGAGATTATTTTGCTTCAGTGTCTGTGACTGCTCAGTAATCCACAGTGAGAATAGGAACAATGAGCCTGAGTGTGCACACAGGAGCTCTCCTCGAAATACTAATGGGTCCTTCTAAAGAAACTGCCAATTGTCTTTGCGTTTTTCTTTCCGATTGGGACGTAGATGTTTATAAATGAGTTGCGGCCGGTTTCCCAGAGGTCCCCTAAACGTGGAGGCAGCAGGGCCCCGTATCAAGTGTCGTGGAGGCGAGGTGGAGGAGGGACTTCCTGGCTGCGAGCCAGTCGTGGAGGGGGAGCGGCGTCACACGTGTCACTTCCTGGTCCCTTTTCTGAGTTTCTTCAGCCTTTTTTTTTCAGGTTTCCAATTTGGCTTCTAATGATTTTCTTTGAGGCTTTTTGTGTCGTGCTTCATTGGGTAGAAAAAGGGCTTTTCGGAGTTCATTCGCTGTCTCTGTTTGTAGCCGACTAGACTTTTAGTGAGTGTAGAGTTGAATGTAGGAGCAGACTTCAAACGCACAACACTTCAACAACTATAACCCGAGTTTCCTTTGAAAGTGTTTTATCTTTCCTCACACGGCTGCAAAAGTTTTGGGTATATTTTAAAGAAATCACCACAAAGAGAACACTGCAGACTGCAGGGCAAGAAGATGCTCTGATAATTTACAACGCTGGATCTACTGACAGCACAGCTTCATTCTTTGATTAGCAAAAGACAAGAAGTACAACAAAGTGCTCTTGAAATTATGAATCCGAGAAAAGCCGTGGCATCGCGAGTCCGGACACGACCCGTACACACGAACAAAAGCGCAGTTCTGCACTGTTTTCTAAAGGTTCCTCTGGGGTTTTGTTGTGGTTTCTTTTGAAGAGCTTTCCAGTGGTTGGCTCCACTGATCGCCAATAACTCCGGCTCCCGAGTGCATCCTGCGGCTCGGATGTAAAGTTAAATCAAACCCCACGGCCGCTGAATCAGAGACACGATTGTTCTCCCAGTGTTCGGCTGCAGGGAAAAAAATAACTGATTAATGTCTTTCACAGTTTGTGTCGTTTTTTTGTCTTCGAACCAACAAAGCATCAAAATATTCTTAATCATCATCCATTGCTTTTGTTAACATCAGATGATGGTAGCTGTCTTTACGCTACACAATCCAAGACAATGCATTCTCATATACACTTGGTTTCTTGTCGTTTACGCTCCTGTCTGTGAAGCCTTTCTCAGAGCTCCCTCATCTGGTTCCCAGTGTTGGCCCCGCAGGCCCCTCACGCTTCAGCCCAGTCTGCGTCCCCCGGGAAGGTCTGGGCCCCTGGTCTTGTCTGACTCGACCTAATCTCTGTGATGGACCACGCTGGCCTCAGAGGCGCCTTTGACAAATCGCTCTGTCGTTACAGACTTATCGGTGCATAAATCTAAAGGGCACGCTCTGATGTAATCATTTCACTTTCACTTCACTTCCACTTGAAGATTCACTTCACTTTCACATACCCCCAGCCTGTCAACGCCTTTCTCCTCATGGTTGTAACGTGCTGCTACTGTGTGAGGGTTCTGTATCTAAACTCAAGCCTTTAGTGGATCTGCGAGCGCCCCTGTGTGTGAGTCATGCTTTCTCGCAGTGTTTTGTTGCTCAGGACTTGTTGCCATCCATAAAGCTTACGTCACCTGACTTGGATTTGACTGCTGGTTCTGCAGCACTCGGTGCCAGGCCTGCTTCACCCCTGCAAGTGTGCTTTTAATCTTTCCTCTGTGTTATTTTCCTCCTTTCATTATTTAATGGCGACCACATTCGGACAAGGGTTCGCAGCCCTGAACTCGTGGCCTTCATTAAATCCTCCAGTTGAACCCAAACACTAATTTGTTCTTGTTTGGAGTCAGCCTCTAAGGGCTGTTGATGTGAGGAAGCAGAGTTTATCTCTGATCACAGGATGTTGTTCAGGACTGTGGTTCCTCTGATGAGACCAATGAGGAATTTGAGTTCACAGAGGAGCTAGTGAAGAGCTCACTCTAGTGGCAGAAGCAAATCATTGCAATTCTCATTCAGGTTTGTCTTCCTTGAGAGAAGACGTTTTATGGCGACACTAATACAATCAAGAAAATTCAGGATGCTGATTTAAGTTTACAGTGACAAAACCAAATGTGTATTTACAAAATAAAATGAACAATAATAAAGTAAGACTACTCAGTAAAATGTCACAAGGACAAATTAATATGGAAAACACTGAAATAAAGGCATAAAGCATTTAATTTAATAATTTGCATGCTTCCAGGACATCAACGTGTGCATTCTAGAGAATTACCCGGAGTGCTCCAACCCCAGAGTTTTCTACATCATCCCCTACTTCTGTGGACAGCATCCGCAATGCAGGTACGTTACAACCTTTGATTTGCTCCCTGAGACGTCGGGGTAATTTGGTGATTTGATGTCTCCTCTAAAAAGGTTTCCATTCTGTCATCTGTCTATATGTCTTTGTTTTTCTGCCTCTCACTCTCTTCTCGTCTTCCTCCACCAGGGAGCCGGGGGTGTGGGCTCTGGAAAGGGCCAAACAGAACGTTCTGGAGAACTACCTCCTGGTGGGGATCCTGGAGGAGCTGGAGGATGTTCTGCTCATGCTGGAGAGGCTCTTACCTCATTACTTTACTGGAGTGCTCAACATTTACAAGAGCCCGGGTACACTTGCATTCGAAAATACCTTTTTTGCAAAGTATCGCTATGAAATTTATACTTACCTTAAAACATTTATATTTACATCTCTGACTTCCTCTATCTTCGTTCTGCAGACTACAAGAAGATGGGGAACATGACAGGCACGGTGCGTAAACACACACCCACTCTGGAGGCCCTGCAGGTCCTGTACCACCGCATGCGCTACGAGTACGAGTTCTACAACTTCATCCGGGATCAATTCCACCTCACGAAGAAGAAAATTGGCCTCAAGTCCGTCTCCCAGCCCTGCCGCCTACTCACCGGCTTTCCTACGGGAGCTGGCCCTCCGGACCCCAGAGCCTCTGGATGAAGATGAGGAGCTGGACACGGACCTCGAGGATGCCAACAGTTGGCTGGTCCATCCCTAAGGGGCTGTTCGATGATCGGTGATCGTAGCCAAGATAAATAAATAAAGCTGATTGGCTAGAATTGGCTGGAGACAGCTGGAGGCCGCCTGAAAGCGAAGGGGAGCGTTCCCCCCGTCTTTGAGCAATCCCATGTAAAAGTGAGGTGGTGTTTAGGGGTGTGCGGATCCTGGCGCTCCCGGGGTTTTTTGACGATGTGTTTTCCATCTGCAACGGGCTCCTATCACGGCAGGCTCAGCACTGAGGACTGTGGGGTCGAGTTATTGGAAGGACAAAATGCTCTATTTAAAAATTGACCAACGACAATGGGGAAATAACGTTAAGCTCATTCTGCTTGACTCAAATTTTGTTTTAAAAGTTTCTTTGGGTGTGTTTACATGAAATTAAACAAAAAAACCTGATCTCCAGGAGAGATTAGCGCAAAATGTAGACAGATAAATGTTCTACGTGTCGGTCGCTGGGGTGTTTACTGTACGAGCGGACTTCAGAGACATCGCCCAAGAAGGAGGATCATACTTCACCAACGGATTCACGTCCTACGAGCTGGGAATTGTGTCCATGAATACAAAAAAAAAGTGCCAAAAGTCTTGTATGTATATTCGTCGTCCAGGACGGTCGAAAGTGCCAAACCTTGTCCAGAGTTACAGCAACAGTGTGAGAGGAAGCTCCGTGTCAGTTGTTACAGTATTGGTTTATAACATTTTTTAAATATTAGGTACAAATGAGGGTTAAACAGCGAGCACTCGATTATGAATTCAAAGAATTCCAACAAAGTGTGCATGAATGATTGAGTTTGACCAAACCAGCAGCGTATTTTAACATAGATCTGTTACTTGGGTCATTAGTTGAAAATATAGGCTAATATAACACAAGAAAAAGGCATTTATGGAGTGCAATTAGTTTAAATCCAAAGTTTGAGAGATTGAGCTTGCCAAATAGCAGTGTTCCTACTGCGATGCATTACAAATACTGCACTTTTCTGTCTCTGAGATGACTTTTCCCGGGATTCTGCAGCAAAACGAGGGATTTGGTCACAAAGCTGGATTCTAAATCGTTTTTAAATTTCAAACGGTATTACGTCTCTCTGTCTGTGTCACCAGTCCTAGGCTAGCAGCTAGTCAGAGATCATGTTCTTTCATCACATGCAGAGGAACAGTTACCATAAGCTAGTATGTGTTAGTCGTATTTCACTATACCATCCTAATCCTCCATTGTCTGTACCTTTTTCATTGTCCTGGTGTGTGTTCAGTGTTTTACTCTTTTTTTTTGCCAGTTTTAATTTATTATTTTGTATTCATTTGCATTCCAGATAAGATTCTCAGGAAGGAAAGAAAAAAAAATGTTTAATAACTTTATGAACTGTATCTTTGGTTTCTGGCGGCTATGAACCGATTATTGGCATTTTAATGGGTTTATATCAACAGCTGAAAACTGGTTAACAACTAATGCAGTCGATCATTTTACAGCCTTCAAAATAAATGTCCTTTAACCATTGCAGCTAATGTCCCCGGGAGGATGATTTGATGTTTGATGAATGTGTGTTTGGCCACTTGTGCCTCATCTAAAAGTTACACACGTGTCACTACTCACAGACATGATGTAGGACACGCAGCTCTCTCTTCCCTGCAGCAGCCTGTCTCTACACACACAACCTCGCCTCATCTTACCTCTGTGTTACCTCCTCATCTCCGGTCTGGAAGACACACAACACAAAACAGATGTTATTCAATCACGTTTAATGCAGTTTTATACGATCTGTTGCTGAGCAGATATGATGTTGTGGCCTCGGTTCTGGAATTCTTTGCTCGAGGCAGATGTTATATAAGCAGCAGGTCACTCTGTATGATAAAAAAAAAGTAATGCAGGCTACACAAAGCTATCCTCTTATGTCATTCTTTATATATATAGACAAATGTGAGATATTATTGTATCACGTTTTTTTCCCATGCTATTCCTGAAGATGTCCAGCAAGTGGCGTCCTTTTCCCAAACATGCAGTAAAAAAAGTACTTAGGTTACAGTTCTGTTGAACTTGAAACTGAGAGCAGTGTTTTTGCAGCTCTAAGACATAAGTTATAACCAGAAATAATCAGTGATGAGTGACTGCTTTATAGGGTCAAATCAGGTTTGGGTCAGGGTTACGGTTAGGCTATGATTAGGGCATGAGTTTGGGCTATGTTTAGGGTTAGGGTTGGCATCAGGTTCAGGGTAAGGGGTTTGAGTATGAAACTGCTTGTTCATGTGCTGGCTGGTGCAGAAGAAGCTATTATTACTCCGCTGGTGAGTAGGAAGCTTTCTGTAATTGTGGGTTGTTCTAAATAGAGTCCATACTTTTCAACCATCAGGGTAACCCCTCCATTTTTCACTTTAGGAGAAAGAGGGACTCGACAACGTCAGTTTAAGCCACCATATTTATTTAGAAATAATAATACTGACTAAACATAGAAACAAAAATCATAGTACTGATTGTAAAACTGTTGAACTGAAAGCTTAAACACTAGTTTCAGTTTTCACGTGACTTTCCACGTTTTCACAGAACTTTTTTAGTTCTCCCTCATTTTAAATCACGTAATGGTCTGATATGAAACAAAAACATCCTTGTACTGTACTTTCATATTGCAAAGCTGTTGTGGTCCATTCCCGTCTTCGGTCCAAACATTTGGAGAACACACCTCGACTCATACAGTCACGTAATATTACTTCAGATTCTTTTCCATCCATATGCCCAGCATCTCGATTTCATGGAAACTAGGACACTGACTTATACACATATCAAACAGAGAGTAAAGTTAAAAATACCTTCATATTTTCACAGTGATATCTGGAAATGAAAGCCCTGAGATTCAAATACAAGTTGACATAATGAACAAGTGACTTTAATATAAACAGTAAGGCACTTTTTCGATAAGAAAACAAAACATGCTATTGGTGATAATAAAATATACAGGTAAACAAATCACAACGCAGCATTTGGTATAATCTGGATGACTTCTTTGATTGACAGTTTCTGTGAAGGATAATTTTGAGAGTTCTGATAAACGCTTGCTCTTCTTTAATTGTTCTTCTAATAATCCAAAATATCAGCAATGTTACTGTTTCACCTTTCTCAGCCGTCTTTTTCTATCTCCTCTTTTCATTTCCCCGAAGCAGTTTGCAGCTCAGGCCTTGGCCTCACGTTGTTTCATCTCCATCCCGTCCTTTTTCTTAGACCCCAGAGCTTCTGCCTCCTCCAAGGTGGTTGTTAGAGGTTTGCCCAAGGTCTCAGGCAACAGCAATGTGAGCACTCCGATAATAAATGCGAGGATTCCCACGATGAGCTACAGAGGGGCCATGGAGAAAGATTTAAATGAATTTGTTTGCCAGGATACCTTTGTAGATGAAATGTGAGAAATAGGATCAGGGCACTAAGCCGAAATGAATGGGGAAATCCGGTATTTAAATACTACCAGCCACAAGAGAACATGTATACCTGAGGTAGGTAGACCCAGACGTCAGCCAGGTACACACAGAAGGGGGCTACCACACTGCCGACACGGCACATCATACTGCCACTACCCACTGCCAGAGACCTGGAGGGAGAAGGTCGACAACTGTTTGTTAAAACATCCATAAAGACAAAACACTTTTAGAGACATATTCTATGTATGTGTGTTGATTGTGTTCTTTCTTACCTGATAATGGTTGGATAAAGCTCACACGTGTACAGATAGATGAGACCAAAGGCGATGGCAATGGCGAACTTCCCCGTCATGCTGAGAACGATGGCCAGCCACTTGATGTCCTGCAGGAAAACAAAGTGCAGATAACAGGTTGATAGATGTGGAGGCAGGTTGATTTAGATTCCTTTGGGCATATGCTAAGCTAACAAGGTGCTGGCTTTAAAATATAGTTTGTCGTATGTGTAACTGTCAACAAACACTTGCATGTACAGTTTTCTACTGAGTCAGTGAAGTGAAGCTGAACACCTTATTACCAAAGGAGGTCACATACACTCTGTGCTCGTGTGTAACTTCTGTAGAGGGGGTTAGGTTAGATTGTGTGTCTCCTCTTCCTGAAGCAGCTCACAGGAATTACTACACTCAGACGCTGCCTCGGCTGTTTTCACTGTCTACATACCTCAATTTTTCAGGTCACGCTTGTTGACCGCTCTGTTCAGAAAAGACTTTCAAGATCAAAGGTCATATTTACTTGGACACTAAAAACCTGCTGTTACTCAACCCGACTATGAGCAAAGCTAACTTGGGTCACAGCTCAAAACACACAAACACACTCACACACAAACACACTGGAATGTTTCATGTGTCAGAACTAAACTTACAGATGTCGGCCTGTTTGTCCGTATTTAAATTTTTTGGGGACAGAGAGACGAACGGATTTGATCTATAGTTGTTTTTTTTGTCTGTCTGTCTGTCTGTATACTTTTCAAATACAGCCCTATGATCACATTTCTGACTTGATCAGCGCCATATATTATAAGTTAAGGGTCATAGCGCCACCTACTGATCATTGTGATAATTAAGTTGTTGTAACATTGTCCAATTGACACAAAATTGCTTTATAACCCCAGAAGACAACAATTTGTGAAATATGCTTCATAGGATGCAACAAATGTGGACACACACACACAGAGACCAACACAAAAACAAACCACACAGAGACACACTTGCTCTTTGTACATACAGGGGGCACCACAATGATGAGCATACAAGCGACCCCCGCCAGGAGCAGGGATGGGGCACAAGTCTTCTTCCTTCCGATTCGGTCCATTGCAAAACAACCAACCAGATAAGAGGGGAGCTCCACTGCACCTGAAAACAGCCAATCAGAGCAGCTCCCAGTCAGAGTTTATCATGGCTCGGGTACACTGACCCGGTGATATTCAATATAGTGGGACTTAAATAACCAGATAGTAAATCTCTGTGCTCAGCTGCGTCTTTCGAGGAAAAAGGGTGGGGATTATAAATGTCCCTACTGGGTGGGTTTTAAAGGAAGCACACTAAAATATATGATTAATATAAATGCTGGAATTCCTAAAACATTACATAACAAATGTATTACCAAAATGTGTTTATGGTGTACAAATATTAGAACTAATATATATTAAAATTGACAGTGAAAATGTCCAATGTAGTGATATTATTACAACTTTTTTCCAGTTAAAAATGGCATCAGAATACATTTTTACTCTTCGATCTTGGCTTTGGCATAGGCCCACCAATATGCATAGTATGCTAGTTGTTTACAGTCTCCAAATTCATTCCACAATTCCTTGACCTAAGCAGGATTCTGTCACTTACCAGCAAGGAAGAGGTTCATGTATTGGTTTCCTCCTAAGTTGACGGATCCTAAAGAGAAAACGTAGTAGCCCAGACTGCCGATGAACCAGATCGCCCACACTGTACACGTACGGCCCGCCATCCTCCAGCTTCGAAACAGGTCCAGGATGGAGAGCTTCTTCGCCGGCCGCTCCCCTTCCTCCTGCCCCAGCAGAGCTGTGCCATTCTCCCTGTCCTCCGGCTCCAGCAGCTCCTCTGCCTTCAGGCTGCACTCCAGGCCGTTGAAGTGGGCTATCTTGTCCAGCAGTGCCTGGGCGTCCCTGTAACGGCCCTTGGCCATCAGGTAGAAGGGCGTCTCGGGGAACTTCCAGCAGAAGAGCAGGAAGGGCGAGGTGCAGGTGGAGAGGATGATCTGGTAGATCCACCAGACCCGCACCAGGTAACCAGTCAGAGCCACCACCATGATCCCAACTGCAAAGGCTGCGTGCACGTGCATGGAGGTCCATGTGCGCACCTTGATGCCGGTGAATTCGGTAACGTAGACGAACACCACCACGAGGTAGCCACTGGACACCTGCCAAGAGCAAAGATGGAAAGGAATATATATGCTTGTGATATCGAGCTAACAAACACACAGTATACAGTCGGAATTGCCAATAAAACAGAGACGTATATTTACAGCAGTCATATGTTGATATATCTGCAAATTAAAATTAAACAGTCTCAGTCCTTCCTAAAAAGAGAAAAATTTTAATCCAAGTGTAATGTGTATGTCAGCGATTATACTTTATGACCGTGCTTATAATACAGAATTCTGCCCTGTGTGGAGTGTGGCTGCGCAGAACGAGCCTTCACCATCTGAGCGTCTGACTGTGAGACAAACAACAGCTGTAGCCGAGGAGGACTGGGGAGGTAGAAGGCGGAGCGGGAAGTGAAACAGAGGACGGACTGTAGGGTGTCTGTGGGCTCAACTCCACTGCCACGCAGCCTTGTAACTGTAATGACTCCCTCAGTTAGTGAAACGGTCTCTTGAGCACATATCTCATGTACACAGTGAATAAAACAACAACAACAAAGTCCTCACATTTCGAAGGCACTGCTTGCTTTACTCGCCCTTTTCCTTACGTACAGTTTTTTATGTATTTTAAGGCCTGAAAAACATGAGCAAGCTGTTGCTTTCGGTCATTTCCCTGTTAGACATGAATGGTTATGAATTATCACTACTCTGTCAAGTACATAGGAGGAAAGGGAATTCAGTATACATATAAAGTCAGAGCTGCAGAGTTGTACTCGTATTCTTTTTATACCCAGCTGGAGCGAACATGCTGCTTTGGTTTGAATGTTGGCTTCACTGTAATATGACTATCAGGGGGAGGCTCCTAATATATTCATAGAGAACATTAGCAACTGGCTGAGAAACTATTTCGCAGTGAAACATCCACACACTGGGGACACAGAGAACATGAAGAAGAATATTTGTTTACAAGCCCAAAGTGGGAAATAGCTATAACTCCCTGTGAGCTTTTAAAGACTTCCTTCAACATGTTAACATTAATAGACTGTTACTAAAAAGCCTTGCAAAGTGCACTTTCACATTGTTTTCTTTACCCTAGAATGGGCCTTTATAGTTAAATACTTTATAAGGAGGCTGCCTTGTTTTTTAACAGTAGCCCAGACTGGACTAAACACCTTTTGAGTGTTTATGACAACTGAAGGCTACCACAGGTTCTCTTTCATGAATGGAAGGGTAGAGTGAGGTGAGGGGTATTCAGCTGCAACATGATACCTAACCACTAGGTGTCGCTAAATTCTACACACTGAACCTTTAATTCCCTGCATGGAACTGCATTAGATTCATATGATTTTTCATCCATGGCATACAAAAGATAAAAGAAATGCACCTTCTCAGGGAGACGTGCCAAACTCACCATAGCAAGGAGGAAACGGAGTGCCATGAAGAAATAGTAGTTTCCAGAGAACGCAACAGCCACTCCGAACCCAAACTGACAGATGCTGGTGCACATCAGAATCTTCACACGCCCAACTCTGGAGGAGAGAGACACGTTCAGGGAGATAGACCAGGGTGAAAGAGAGAAACAGAGGAAAACTTGTACATCGAATTGCAGCTGCAGTTCCACTCTGTACATAAAAGTTCTCAGACCAACAAAGGTAATTAAAATAGGTTATTATCAATCGTTATCAATCAATTTACCATATATTTTCTCAATAAGATGATACAGTTTTTTACAAAAATATTAGAAAAAAGGTGAAAAAGACAAGTGTGATCTTTATTAATTGCTTCCCCAACTGACAGTAAACAATATAAAAAAATACCGTATGACCGAAACAAGCAGTGACTAATGAAATAATCATCTTTCCTATAACACTCATAGAGCCTTAACCACACCTCCATGCCTGTGAGGTCACTTTGAGCGTGCACTCAAGTCCTGCACTCAAACACAGACCACTAAGAATCTGAGAGGGGCGTGTCTCGTCTGATGTTGAGGCAGAAGTGCCAACATGTCTCCTGAAGTCTCCATGTGGATATGAACACAGAATCTCAGCCTTTTGTTTTCACGCACATGGGAAAATAACTTTGCTGTATGGAGAAACTCTCTCCATGTGTCCCTCATGATATCACTCATCATGCATTAATTCTTACTCATCAAGAAGCCCCCCCACTTATCCTGGCTTACCTGTCAGCGAGGTCCCCAAACACCAACGCTCCGATCAGCACCCCCATCATGAAGGTGGGCTGGCACAGCTTGGCCAGCCATTCTTTATCACAGACCAAGTCCCACTCCGTCACAACACTCTGTTCGACTTCCGTGTGGTCGTAAACAAAGTTTCCATCACAGGCTCTAACTGTTTTGATTCCATCAAAGTCATATGTGAAGTCTGTTGGGTTGCTGCGCTGGGCAGAGTGGCATCGGCTGAGCTCCCACTGTTCCCCTTCAGCCGTCCTGACCACCATGGGCCCAGTCCTCGGTTTGAAGTCCGGCAGGAAATCCTCCAGACTGGATCCTGACAGGTTACCGTACAGGACATCCGTGATGTTGCTGGGCCCACTGCACACAAAGTTTGGAGTTTCCACCAGGAAAACTGACGACAGGTAGTGGATCCCACAGGCGATGGACTGGAAGACTGCTGCAAAATACAGACATGCCTGAAATCTGGAGAGGAAAAGTACATTTATAATATGCTGACATAAAATTCAGAGAGAGACGATCGTGGTCTAATATGTGACAGATAACTCAAAAAGTGGGAGGCCACAACCTGCCTCATCCAGTTGGGGTGAGAGAAGAGAAGGAGATAAGAGAGGTATGTGGAAAGAGTGGAGAAGAGAGAGAGAGAGAGAGAGAGAGAGAGAGAGAGAGAGAGAGAGAGAGAGAGAGAGAGAGAAAGAGACTCGTAAAGAAAAGTAAAATGCAACTTGTAATTACCCACACAAAGTTTGTAAAACTGCCTCTAGTGGTTGTAACTTTGATATATTGTTCAGTGGTCATACATTATTCATATATCTGTACTTGCCTTGAGTTTATTTATTTACTCTGCAAGTACTTTTTTATTTTACTTCTGTACAGTTTGATCTCTTTACTTGTACTTTTGCACGAGTGAAATGTTTGAGTACATCCTCCACCACAATTTTTTATAGAGAACTGACTGCACATGAAACACATTCAGTTAACGTGTGCTTTTATTGTGAAAAAAACCTATGAAAAGTTTCGAGAGGAAAATTTCTGATTTAACCCCAACCTATTACATACTGTTCATGTTTGTAAAAACTTTTCATCGGACCTAAGAGGATTTAAGCGATCAAAACAATCACAGTGAAATGAAGTGTAAATGGAGATAGGAACTCTTAACGTTCGTTTCTCCAATCGCAAGTTCAGACTTGGAGAAGTTAACGGTTTGTTGATGGTGCCACAAAATAACAAAAACCCTCTCAACTCGCGCACGGATCAAGAGAAACGTGGAAAACGTCACGACTCTGCAGACGAGTAGAAATGTGTGGTACCTGTTGAAATGTCCGAGCTCGTCGAATATTCTCTCCACGGTCATTTTTCTCCCTGCGGCTCCCGGTGCGTCTCCCTCTCTCTCCGGTGACCGGCGGGTGAGTGACTGAGGAGGAGGAGCGCGCACACATGCTCACTCACAATCCTGACCGCACGACGAGCTGCGAAATAAAACCAAATCAATGTGGAAACGATTCTATTTTGGAACAGTTCCCGAAACCGCTCCCCCATATGATCCAAATGTTAGTTAGATTATACATTATTATCGACATTGTGCAGTCGAGAGCTTTCAAAGTTATAGAGAAACCCAACAGGTCCCAAAATGAATACCATAGTGACTGTGGAGAGTAGAAACTCCTTAAGTGGAGGAAACCTCAGAGAGCATCCAAATGTGGATCACCTCAGGCCATGATGGGGCACCATATTACAAATTTGGCCCCAAATATCCAAAATAAACAGACTACGGGTAATTTAATTTTTTGGGGGCAAACGTGCTGCACTCCAGGTGAGGTGTAACCTGGAGGTGAACCTAAAGTTGCCCATGTGCTAAAGGATTATGATCCAAATAGCCCAGAACTATAGCAATAGTTGACTTGTTGTCTTAAAATTGTGTAATAGACTGGTTGTTATATGACCACTGACACTGTGACATTAAAGCAATCTTTAAACAGTTTTTATTTTCTATATCTTTGTAGTGAATTACATTAAGTATTTCAGGTAATCCCCAATTAATCCTTATTTTGTAAAATGCTTCTTTGCTATATCTTTGAAATAATTGTATTTTATCATTTAATATTCCAAGTGTGCATTAATATCTTGTTTTTGATTACCTCAAATGATAATTTCCCCTTTTCCTGCACTTACTTTATAAACAAACTTACTTTTTTATTTCTACATCACTTTTACACATATGGGTCAAAAATGACGCAAACAATATATTCACTACACCTGCCATACATTTCACACAGCTGTTTTCACACATCTGATGCATGTAAGTCTTATCTTATATATAACTATAAAATGTGTATAGCCTTAGATGATCTGGCCTAAATCCTCTCTGACGAACTGATCCTTCAGCTCAAATGAGCCTTTCTTTACATCACTGTGTTGCTTATATCTTCCTCATACACAGAGTGGAGGGCAGGTTAATCACTGTTCAGCGTGACAGACTTCTTGCACCTCACAGGCATGTTTTATTTTGACAAACTCTTTCGTGTCACCTGATCTCACAGCCTTTGGATGATGAAGCCAGGATCAGTGTGGACTCCAGCCTGAAGACTGTCCTCGAATTAATTGTCTCTGTAACTCTAGCCTGGCGTCCCCGAGCTGTGTTTCCTCTGAGGTGCTACCTCTGTCAGGGTTGTCGTGAAATTCCCCGCAGGGCTATCAATAACTTGAGGCAAAAATACACAGGGAGTGTTGGTGCATTTTTTAGTTCATCTGGAAACAAGCCACAAGGAACACAACCCTGGATCTGAACCAGTTTGTTGCATTCAGTGGTGCATCTATCGCCCAATGTATGTAATCCAAGCAAACAGATGTTCAGCCGCCCAACACACACATTTCATGATAAGCTAGTAATTTAATGCACTTTTTATTACATCAGAGCAATCACACTCCTGGAGTTCCTTCTACAAATGAGCACGTGGTTGTAAAGAAATCATCACAACATTCAGGAAATATTCAAGACTCGTCATTGCAGCGTCGGCCTTTTAAAAAGCTGCTGTAAACAGGTGTTTACAACCTGAGCAGAGTGTCAATGAGCTGCTGAGTTCACAAGCGTCAAAAGGTTCATCACCAAACCAGCAACACGCTGCATCCTCACATCACCCGCCTAATTCCCTTCTCCCAAAACCCTCTGCTTTTGCAACAAGTTATTCTTTTCTTTATCGATATAAATAATAAAATCTACAGTCCAACAATAGCCTTATATCTCCGTGTGTTGTGGGTATTATACCTATTATGTTATTATGAGCTAGTTCTGGGATCTATTTTCTTCATAAAAAAAAATTCATGCCCTTGTACAGAATAAATCGCAACAATATTCAATTTGCAATAAATTACGATGAGGGAAAGCAACAACTTTTCTCTAAAATAAAGTTAAATGATACTAAGCATCCCAACAAAGGAAATCAATGAATGTTTGAACTCTTCTCAAACTTGTTGGTTTCTATGTGTTTGCATGTATGTGCGGCTATAGAGTGCATCCCCACACATGCAGCATGCACAACACACACGGAGAGTGTAGAGATAAAAAAACAACATTGATATAAATAACAAATAAATAAATAATAGTTGAATTGTGTCAGATCTGGATTCTGCATCTCTGGAGTCACAGATACCTGCAGGGTGAGGGAGAGAGAGAGTTTAGCCGACATATAATAACCATCTTCTTTCTTCTATGCAAAATACATAACAGGGAATCCAGATTCTCTGTGTCCGTGAGCGCCTCCACTGGACCCTTTGATTAATAATTGATTTTGTGTAGTAGCTGCGGGTGTGTTGACATACTGCACCTTGCCTTGGCCGGATTCAGCAGGACGTCCACTACAAACTGAGACACTGTTTGCTTTTGCTGCTGCACTGACTTGCTGCTGCATCACGTCCTCAGTGTGGAAATAAGGAAAACAGGAGAATTGACCTGGAATCCGACCCACAAATGGACAACGACAATTTCACAACATTGTGCACCCTTGAAATGAACTGCAGGACGGTGTGCCTCGTGGTAATGCATTCAAATGCCTACAAAACATATTATTAAGGAGACTCTGGTTTGATAACTGTAAAAAAACTGAGTGCATCGCAATTTCCATGCTGGGCCACGAGGCTGCATTTCACTCATTCAATGGCTTCACGAAAGTAGAAGCAGTCGGTGATTTATGTCGAAAACAGATGTCGGGGCCATAAATCATAGGATGCAAGTGGAGCTGCTCATTGTGATCTGCCGGCTATATCAGGAATTTAAGCTATAGATACGTGTCATTCACCAAAATGTGCCAAGCTTGCCTGGGAAAAAAGGCCTGTTTCTAGTGTTATTACGGTAATGGACAATAAAAGAAAAAGTGCATTTTGGGTTTGACCTCGTTCAGAAGCTTTCCCCTAGAACATAAGGGAAGTAATGTTACTGACATTGGGCTTCGTGACAACTGGCAGGAGTTTGATCCAGTTTGTTTGAAGAGCTGTGTCCCCCCCCACCCCCTTCCCCCCTTATCCCTGTATAGAGCAGTAGATGGTGGTTTGTTTGCATGTGCTGTCCTCAGATCTGTCCTCAGGTACTCTGGGAACACACACACGCAGGCGGGGTTGCAACTACCCCTGGGATCGCTCCCGCAATTTAGTTCTGTTGACAAACTTCCTCGTGACCTGGTGTGTTCCAAGTCTCACCTGCTCCTGTCACAACTGGTCGCTTCCCACCGAGCGATGGGTCGAGAAGTTTACACTAAGTTCCAGCGTTTATTTCCACCCTCAGATCTTTTTATAGCCCATGAGCACGTATGTGTTTCGAGCTGATGCTGGGTTCAACACTTCTCTTCTTGTAGCTCAGGGTGATAATTGTCTTGTTCCTCTGCCCTCTGCTCCTTATTCACAGGAGGCTCAGCTTATCACTTGATTGTGTACTGAGCATTGGAAATCAACAGGCCATCCATCTACGGACTGTAAACACTACTCAAAACTACTGCATCCAATCGGAGACAGTGCTTATTTCCCACCTCTTGTGACACATGGCTGTTTTGGATGAATGATTTCAGATATGTTGTGTCACAGTAAAGATTTTTCTCTGCCCGCGCAATCGATAATTAAATCGGTAGCTAACTCCTGCTGCCGATTATTCTCGATACTTAACTCAATTATTTGTTATCTGCTGAGTTCACAAGGTGGGACCTCTTGCATGACCTCATGTTTGACCTTTGCCCTGACTGCTGTGGACCGCTAAATAAGGAGGATCCACTGGATCAAGTTCACGCGACCTCTGCTGCCTCTACCTTATTTCTGCAGAGGAGAGGAATAGGAGAAGAGGAGAAAAGGAGAAAAGGCAAAAAGGGGCAAACGAATGTGTTCCATGTGGCAGCAGATTTTATTCAGATCCTAATAAATCATTTCAATATGTGTTACTTCAACAACAAAGATAATACTCTTCCTTTGTTCGGTGAGAAGAACTTTTCTCTGAGACTTTGTACTGAAATGTGCAACCTTTTACTCATAGCAGTTTTCCCGGGTGTAAGGGTTATGTACTCACCTACGAGCAGACACACACAGTCGCACATACATGTACAAGTACAGGAACAGTACTATGTGTGACTTTTCTGAAGGAATCTACGCTACACTTTATCTCGGTGCATTCTTTCCCCGTTCCCTCATCACATCCTGCATCAATTGCCAGATGACATACATCACTTCATTCTCTCGCAGCCCCAGAATGGGTTCTAATCAAATCCATGTGGTCCTAAGTATTCATGACCACCACTTGGCGGCAGTAGAGGCTGTATGTGGCGCGGTTCCTCCCTGGCATCTGTTTCAGTTTACTTCTTCTTTTATTTTCTTTCTTTGTCATATTCTCAGCAAATTAAATGAGCATACATTGCCAGAACAGTTTCTAATCACCTAAACATGACTTGAATATATTTTTAAATGATCAAAGGGATTTTCTGAGGGGAACCTCCCTAAATCCATATTTCATATATGTGTAATATCATTAACATAGCTATAACAAGAGACTTATAATTTGCTCAAATGACTGACAGATTTATTGAACAGGTAAGTAAGAATTAGGTTTTTTTGTTATAATAAATCTATGAATGTCTTATTGCCTTCGTACTCTCGAAAAATGTATGTTGTCCTCAGAAAGCAAATTAATTGTGTTGCAGATAAATACAACACAAGCATCAATTCATCAATATGTATACATCTGCATGTAGTTTGGCTGGAAAAGAGTTATGTTTAGTCCGCAGGGGGCAGTAGAGAGCTACTTGTAAGCCAATATCCAGACACATAAGTGAGTCATTGATTCCAAACAGGTGAGAGAATTTGGAGCTTTATCATTGTCCTGCATTTTCTTAAATTGAGCTGATCTGAAAGTGAAGTAAAATGTGGATAATGTGGCAATTGGCCACTAAATGCAAAATGGTGGGCTCCCTGTTGCGTTTTTCATAAAGCACTCTGGTCATGATACACAAGTCCTATTTTTGTGAGTATTGGTAAAAGCTAACTGAGGGGCTTTTCCTAGATGGCGCTGTTGAGCCATTTTGCCACGCCCATTTCCAATTATTCCAGAATACAAATACTTTTAAGGGTTTTGAATTTCCTGCAAACTTTGGAGAGAATTTGGAAAAACAAATCCTTCGATATACAGTAGGGCCTCCCACCAATCGGTGCTCAGGCCATAATTAGGTGACCTGAGAAGACTATTAGGGCGATGGTGGCTTGCCAATACACGCAGCAAAATTCAAATCAGAGAAGTTAGTTTCAGAGAGTGGCCCATCATTTCCAGGGCAGGTGGAATAATACCTTGTATTTGATTTCTGAACATGCACCAAAAGTAATAACCCCATTAGAGAGAGGTGAAAAACTTGCAAAAGTACTGAAATCTAATTAAAAAAGTCGATCTAAATAACCCTAACCCAATAAATGTAATGCTGGTTGTTCTCTAAAAGTCCTAGAATTTGAAAATATGTTTATATCTCACTTTTTATTGGTGCACACCCTCTGAGTTAATGTATTGCAGCAAACAATTTGGAAGGTTTTATACTTGGGAATAAATTAAAGTTATAGTAAAAGTATTCAGTATGAGCAGTCCTGCAGTATGAGAGGGTAGAGTGTATGCAGATGAGAGAAGTGCATGCTGGGCCCTCAGTGGAGCAGCAGGTCCTGCCCACATCTAGAGTTACACAGTAACACGAGAGTCGGAGGGGAGGGGGGAAAGCAACAGAGGAGTGTGTGTTTGAATGTGTGCGTGTGTTGGTCTGTGTGTGTGTGTGGAGCTGGAGAGAAAAAAGACGGCAAATTAAAGGGGCGTGTGTGTTTGGGGGAAAAGGGGACATAGGAGTGTGTGAGGAGGGAGTTCCCAAAGTTTTCAAAGAAGGCGGCACACATCCATCTCCTCAGTGTAATGTAATGCAGAGCCTCATGACACACAAGTACACACACACACCCCAACATGCACACAATCGCTCAGGTTGAGATGCAGAGCAGGCACACGTGTGCTGGTTCGTGAGCAGGGCTGATTCTTGGTGTGTTTTTGACTCATTAACTTACCTCTGTTGGTCTGATGGTGGACGTTGGACCTGGAGGGAAGGAGAAGCACAACGAGAAGAAGAGAAGAGAACAGGAAAGAACAGAAGGAAAGAGGCTATGAAGAATGGGATAGAAAAAGCAATGGAACAACCAACACTTCTAGTTTGAGGAGATGGACTGATGTGAGTCAGAGAGACAGAGAGGACCAATACCGTGAATGGACATGGGCAGAGAGCGACCATCCCTGGGACTGCTGCTGCGTGTGGGTGTCCTGCTCACTGCTGTGTGCGTGTGCGTGCATGTTATCCTAGAGACAGGTTGGTCTGGGACATCTGAACCCCCGGGACGTCCCTCAGCTGCGGGACGTCCCATCCTGTCTGATGAGAACCTGGGCCAACAACGCAGAACTAAGCGGGTGTCTGCAGAAGTAGAGGAGCGGGACAGGAGCGTCAAAAAGAGGATCTCATACGTTCGAACCCTGAAGAAGGAGAATCCGGCTAAGAAGAGGGACGAGGCCGGAGAGGCCCCCTCAGCTCCTCTCAGCCCGCACAGAAAGGTATGCTGAACTTTAATATTGTAAATCAACTTCTGAGCCCTAAACTGCTGCGATTACGATTCTTGTAAGGTTTTCTGATCCTAAATCAGTGCAGCAGGAGACATAGCAGCTCAATAAAGAGCTTTCACTCAATGTCTGCGAGTCGCCGGCTCAAATCCCAGTAATCCCCGGGAGGGTGATGAGGGGAGAACAGGCGTCCAGAATCAATGCATGTTCAATGAGCGCCTGTGAGACGCTTTCTTGAAGTTGAAAAATAGAGTTTGTCAGCGCGGGTTTGCGTTCCCGAGAAAGCTGCATTTACAGTTTTTTGATTTATGGGCACAATTTAAACCTTCACACAAACAGTGGCCGCGCTGCATCAGTTGCAAATCTATACACAAAGTCGGCCGTAACTTTCAGATGCAATGTCCTCTCGAGCAAACACAGCTATTCACACACACACCGACACACACACCGACACACTCTCCATGGGCTTGAAGGGCGTGTTAAAGCACCAGCTTAACCAAACTCCCACTTGCTTCTCTTTGGTGCTTTCCCCCTCTCTTTGCTTCATCGCTGCTCTTTTCTCCGTCTCAGTCGCCTTTATTTTTTTGTCATTTGATCCCCGCGTCCATCCGTCTCCCTTTTGTCCCCTATCACGGCCAATTTCCATCACCCCACTAGCACAACAAGTCTGCCTCTCCTCAGTCTCTCGCTTCCTCCCTGTTTCATCCCCTGCCTCTGCTACTTTGAGATTTTCTTGCTCGCGTTTGTCTTGAATGATTTAAAACCAACCGAGTTTTAAATGCCGTGGAAATCACTGCAGGGCTATTATGTCACACTGAGAGATCGGCTCTCCTGCACCATCAATAATGCATCTCACCATATGCTCTCTCTCTCTCCGTGCTCCCTAACACAAAATGTGTCACATAAGACGCCCTGGAGGGGCCCTTAACTAAATGTCTGTGTCGTGTGCGAGCTGCCATTTAACTAATTCTCTCTCTCTTTTCTCAATTTCTCTACGTGGGTGCTCCTCTTCTCGCTCTCTCTCCCTCTCATCTCCACGATCACTCGCTCTTTTGCTCTGTCATGTTAGCTTGTTCCTGTTCTCCGTGCTCTCATCCTTTTTCATCTCTCCTGTCACTGAGTGGATCTACAGATAGTGAGGACAGATATAAGGAGACTTCTGTTCCGTCTGCGCCGACCAATGCCAGCCGGACCAGTGTCAGCCCCCCCGCTGGAATTTCTAATGCAGAAACCCAGTGACCTTGGTCGTGTCTCGGAGAGAGGGAGAGAAGGGGAGAGAGAAAGCGAGTTGGGCTGTTAGAAAAGAATGAGAGGGGATTGACTTCTGTAATCCCAAAGGTGTGACCAGAGTCAGTTCTCAGGCATCTTTAACCTCTGGCCGGGGCATGTGGGGAACCGGGGAGTCACAAGACATCATCGTCTGGGAGGCTGATGTCACCTGGGTCGGGCTCCGCCTCTTGTTTCTTCTCAGGCTAAAACATAGACACTGCAGTTCCTGACTCTGGTCCTTTATGCGTTAATGTTGACGGATTCTAAAGTCGCAGTCCCAAAACCCCCACAAATAGTTAATGGTAAAATAAACATGCCAAGACTCATGAGGCCTTTAGGTTTGAATAGTTTTGGAACATCACACTGGCATCATGATGATCTTTATGTCCAAACTAACAATGTGAGATTAGCATCAAAGTCAGAACTAAAGAAAACAAGCTGACCTGGAATCAGGCTAAATAGCACAAATAAACCTTCCCCATTTTGTATCAGTATTTAATATAAAGGGTTTCAAATGTAATATCCCGAAACCAGATCCAAATTTACAACTATAGTCAACAGTCGACTCCTCCGATCCTGACGTATACATTTCTTTATAAACACCCCCAAAAGGCAAGATGATTAAAACCCTGTGCTGCTCACGGAGAAACACTCAATGCACTTCATGTTATTGACTGAATAAACAGAGGGTCTGTTGTGTGCTATCAGACAAAGACGCCCACAGGAAGGGGAGTCAGTGTCAAAGTGTCAAGTCCAGGGTCCTGACCGAACAATGCTCCCCCTCAGACACGGAGGCCTTGTCTGGAACATTCCAGAAAGTTCGCGGCCTCCCTCCCGGCTGATGTGAATGGGTGCATTGACCTCTGAAATAAGACGCCTGCGTGCTCTCATCCTCACCTCCACCGCTGCATCCACGTGCACGAGCACCTCACACAGAATACCTGCCACTGGCCAAGGTTTGTGTGTGTGTGTGTGTGTTTGTGTGTGTGTTGCAGAAACCCATTTCAGCTGCGTTTGACATTCACCTTACCTTGCAAAGACAACAGAGACGCTCAGCCACCGCCACTTAGCCCCAGCAGCAACAGAGGAGCCCAGTGAACCTGAAGAACAACCATTTAAAGCGCCTGCTGTCCTCTCGGGCCTGAAACACTCTACCACTTCTTGGAAAGGACATTTCTCTGCCTCCGTCTCTCCGCCTCCGTCTCCTGCTCTAAATCTGCGATATTAATTTGATAGATGATGTCGATCTATAATGAGGAAGCAGAATGTATAGAGAGGACAGCACTGCGGCGGGGGATGCTAAATTAGAAGCATCAACACTGAGCTGAGGGCTGGTGCAGACAGCTCCATAATAATCGCTCAAAACAAACCAGGAGCGTCGCCGATCATGATGTGACGTGGCTGGAAATACACATTTCTCCTGCCTCCTCTATCGATTTCAAAACACAGACATTATTTATGTGTAAGACACAAGTAGACAAACTGGTAAAAAATAAAAGTTGAGAATGAACGTTACCGCTTCCGTCTGTTTAACTCTGTCTTTGCAGCTACGTCTCTGGAAGTATAAGCATCATATTGTGCGCTCCCGCCAACTAGACGTCAAACACACATCTCATATCTGGGATGTTGTCCAGGAAGATACTCGCATGGAAAAACTCCAACACACACGTCCACGTTTAACCGAAGGGCCGCCATAAGACCCCATCTGTCTCGGCCCGACTCCAACACAGTGGGATCGGATCAGACGACAACGTGTCCTCAGCAGTGTCAATCAATTTTCTTTTTGTTCCACAACCATTTCAATCCACGCTGTGCTGAGCAAGAGCATCTGTAGGCGCCTCCATGCATTGATGCTTGCATGATGACAGGGTTTCCAAGGCAACAGAGCAGTTCTGCAGATATTCAAGTGGATGGCACGAGCTAGGACAAGTCAAAATGATTGACTATAAAGTGTGTGTGTGTGTGGGTGTGTTAAAATATGTACGCTTGAGTGTGCATGCATGTGAAAGAGAGAGAGTGATTATCTGTTTTCTGATGAGAGCTGCAGTTTCTTATGCTCAGAGTGAGTTGGAAACCGCAAATGACTTTTATAGGAATCTATAAAACCTAGCCACAAACAGCTCCCTGAGTTTACACCACATCAACAATGACCCTGTCCTTTAAATGTTACGCTTTTCAGTTTGGCATCTGTCCAATGATTGAAACGTCTTCAACGTGACCACCTGCTTGAATCGTCGCTCCATATTTTCACACGGACTGGCAGGAAGTTTCGGGAAATGTTGAGAGCAGTGAGAATTTTGTGGCGTTTGCTAAAGAGCCAGATGCTCCAACAACTGCTAGATGTCGTTTAACACTTGAACAGAACCACAGGTCGTAATCGATGAGCTCCTTGTCTCTGGTTCTTTGGGTTGAATACAGTCTACTCAGGATGTTTGTGATGCACCTGCAAAAACAGGAAAAAAATGCAGCTTTACACTTGCAAGACGGTGGAGGGAGGTCAGATTTGATTTAAGCAACTTGGACAAACAATGCTGGTGCCGTGGAGGCGATGACACAAACTGCACCGGCCATCGATCCACCTTCATTTACGTCGCATGGGTGGAAATCAACACAAAGTCTGCAGGAGGGTGTGTGTGGAATGTGTGTTGCGTTCATCTGCACCACCGTACAACCAATTCTCACACACACCATATCTTCATCCTGCATCTGCGCCCACCCCCCTCACCCCCCTTCACCACCAGCCCCTGCACCCGGCTCACGTATCCCTCCAACCCTCCACTCCCTCACAGGCTTCTCCCACATGGCTCTGCCTCGGAGACTGAGGCTCAACTTCTTCGGAGATTACTGCCTTTATTAAAAAGATCAGCGTAATCCCCCCGCTTTAATTCTGTTATACCCTCCCTGTGTCTCCGAGTGCTCTGTCACTGAGCTGGGATCGGCCGATGAGCCGAGGGAGTAGAGACGACTGCAGGAAGCGGAGACAGCTGGGTCGGGCCTGACTGCCAGTCTCCACACATCTCCCAGATTAGTCAGAATGATGGAGCTTAGTGCGGCTGATTTGTTCTGTTTATCATGTTGTGTATCATAATGTCGAGCTACACCGGGAGCTTACAAATCCTTTTATTTTACACTCTCTTTTTTTATACTTTTAATATAAGACGATAACGTGAAACGTGTTGCTTTTGCCGTTCAAAATATACCCGGTGTGCATTATTTGAATCAACAGGTTTGATCTGACCATGAAATAAATCTTATCTGATACTCTTTTGCAGATCTATAGTAAAAACATATTTTGGGTTTTAGAATATTCCGATTTTGACCAGTTTTCTTTTGGAATCAAAGATTAATTGATTTATATTTTTCTGTATTTAATGGAACAGTCGAGTTTTGTTTGCTGCATTGCACCAAAGGAACATTAAACCTCTTTTTGCTATTTTCCCTAAATCCCATTAGCACAGACCACTGGAGCACAAGTCTGTTCACCATCCACAAGAAATCAGAGGAAGATCATTGTAAATGAGCCGCCTGCTGTTTCATTAAACCACCACTTCACTGGTCCACCAAGTCTTGACCTTCCTTTGGCACATGACTGAGTTTTTAATAGAAACATAAATCTATATCATAGATTGAATTTAGAGATGGATGGAGCTGAAATATCTCGAATATGAACCCGGCCATTTGGAGACAGAGTTTTCCCTGTGTAGAGCTCTGGGGACGGATCCATACAGGAGCTCGGCCAATCACGAGTCAGTCTCAGCTGCCGATCCTGACATTTATATATTATAATATCAGATTACTCATCCGCAAACATTTACTCTAAAAGGACAGAAATCATCTCTGGAAGAAAAGAAATGTTAGGCTTGTACTTTGACCTTTTAGTTTGTTCCATGTCCCATCCACTAACATGGAGCTTGGCGGCCTTAGAGAGTAGTGAGAGGAATGCAAACCAAACTAAAAGGAGCAGCAGGTGCTCTGGCTCTTTGCTGACAAACAGCTTCTGAGTTGGCAGAGCTCCCTCCATCGCCCTACGGATTCCAGACGGGCAGACACGACTTGTGTGGCCGGCTGCTCTGTGACATTTGATATGTTTCTGTTTGTTTACTTGAGCGCTGATTGTGATGTGACTCCTCTGATGCACTGACCACGCTGCCATCGACCGCTTCGTATCGACTTGCTTTATTCTCGGCATAAATCCATCCGTCCTTGATTTTAAACTCCCCCTCTTCCCCTCTACCTCCCACTTCTTCTCACTTCTCGTCTTCATCGCTCCGGCAGAAAGTCTTTGTGTGTTTTTATCCCGTCACCTCTTGTTCACCCATCCATCCTTTCCTCCCCTAGGGGATTGTTCACGCTTGGCCTGGCTGCTCACACCTCACTCACACCCATGCTGAGAGGCACAGATCCACTAACACACCCCAGCTCCATGAAGACAGAGAGGCCCCATAACTGAGAGATCAACAAGCAGCCATCACTTTCATATCCCTGAGAAATACAATGAGCTGGATAGGCAGTAATGTGGTGAAATGAAATATAATTAAATCAAATCTATCCACTTTCTCCGGAAACAAGTTCCACTTCAGCATGTTTCACCTTTCAGATAATACATTTCTATCTGTCACCCACACAACTTCCACTTCTACTGACCTGTCTTTCTAAAATTGTGGCATCCAACATTTCCTTTATTTACTGCCATTTCAATTTCTCCAAAAAATGCACTTCAGCTGCCACTTCGGTTTATTTCAGTTTCCGTTCTGCAGTTTCTTTGGAAATGTTTTCCTTTTCTTCTTCTTCAATTGGCGCCGATTTCCATCAAGACCTTCAACTGCAGCTCAGTTTATCTCTCTCACTTTAACCGGCTTTTCAGCTCCGAGTTCTTTTTCAGCACTTTCACCTCAATTGGCATTTGTAGCTTTAGTTTTTTACCTTCTTCCAGTGTTTCCACTTTGATCGCCACATCCACTTCTGTCACTCATGGCCGTTCAGCTGGTTCTTCAGTTGTTGTCCAGTTTTCATGTAGATACACTTACAGGGGAAATAACAGGGGAATATAATAACATCTTCAAAATTTTAACTTTATTCTCATAATATTACGACTTTCTTCTCAGTTACGCTTTTATTTTTGAAATGTCTGCATTTGTTTTTCCTCAAAATGTCTCCAATACTCATCATATTATACAATAATACAAAAAGAATAGGTACTAGTTCCAATGTTTAACTCTCTAAGCAGCCCACATATTTAAATATTTCTTTGAAAACTCTTCATCAAAGTCGTCACATCAGTATTAATTCCTGATGTTCATTTCTCCGCTCATGTCCAGGCAGCTGGGGTGAGGGGTGAGGGCTGGGTGTGGATTTATATCTAACCTTCTGAATGATTTCCTGTGTGTTTGTTATTAACACTGCTCTCCTCCTCTGTCCCTGAGGTGCTGACGGCTTGTTGTAACTTGACTGAACATGGGGCTTAACACCAACCTCATCAACGCTCGGTGATGATTCAGCAGTTTAGCAAGAGCTCTGAGGCATAATGGGCACACACACACACACACACACACACACACACACAAATTCCCAATGTCACACTTTAAGTTCACCAAACTTATTTTAGATCTTGTTTTTTTGTTCACATGAAAAAATCAATCTCAAAGCCGCAAGAATAATAAATCTGTCGGACAACTCCGGGGCAATATTTCTCTCCAGTCGAGTCTTTAAATTAGAAACCTTGCAAGCACACCTCCTCCTCTGGCCAAGTCAAGGGAGGAGGTGTGCTCAATCATTCCTTTTCTACTCTCCTGTAAAGGTCAGAGATTTATGTGTCTGTGTGTGTGTGTGTGTGTCTGTGCGTGACTTTCGACCCGCACTCCGTCCCTTTGCTTCTCCACGTTTCCCCCCACTGCTCCTGTTCACCTCAACTTTATATCCACTGCAAACCTCCCAGTGAGTCTATTGTCCCAGATATCTGGTCTGTGATCAGCAGCCGTGTCTCAACCTGCACCCGGCTGACGTACGGGGCCTGACAGCAGCTGAGCTTTGCAGCCGGGACTCGGAGAGGAGATGAAAAGGGCAGCGTGGAGACAGGGAGCTCGGGGAGTTTTCAGTGTCCTCCTGATGCAGAAAGCCAGATATTACTTGTTTAGGTGTAAACAACAGACTGAAATACAGTGTTTTCTCTCTCTATAAAAAAACAGCCGACACCGGGGTATTTTTAAAGCAGTGTTTGTTTGGGGAGATCTTTCTGCTTCCTTTGTTTTTGTCGGGGATCGTTGTCAGATTGTGGGCTTTGACAGAGCGATGTGGTCTGAATGAAATCTATATGGAGGACTTGAAAAACAAACACACCATGCGGAGGCTGAGGTAAAAAGCATCCCACAGTAACCACTGTTTTGAATAAGCACAAGGTCTGTGCTGCTTTTATAAAATCTAATAATTATACGTGTATTTGATGTGAGCTCTCCTCGGTGTGGTTATTTGGTTTGTTGTGTTAATGTGTGTTTGTGTAAACTTGAACAACTATATTCTATCCATTGTCTTGTCAAGTGAATATGAAGGAATGACAGATTTGATCCTCACACGATCCAGATGATAATCAAAGACCCCAACCTGCAGTTTAAGGGCAAATCAAACCTCATTTTGTGATTATATATGAAACCATGTGAAGTATGAAATCCTGCTGGATCGTGCGTGCCAACACAAAGCCGAGGTGGAGGGCGTAACTGTGAGGAGAGACAGGGAGGGAAAAAACACATGGAAACATGGGAATGAGTTCAAGCACAAGATGGGAATTAATCCTAACATTAGGTTATTTTCCTAAACAATCCTGACGTCACCTCGGCACCTTTTACAGATCATTCTCCACAAGTGCCCGCAGCATCGAACAAACCCAAACACGACCCGGATAGGCCAGAGATGATCTGTGAACAACAATAATTTACACCGCGGGTGCTGATCAACGCCGGTGTGTAGCATCTGATACAAGACATGGTTGTGTAATCGACAAATGCATCGTCACGGCTCTGCCTCTCGCTGCTTCTCCTCTGATCACAAACAGACACATTCCTGCAGATAGAAACGACCGCATAAGGCCGAGCTCCGCCAGGTTTCCAGGAATGTGACCACACAGCAGCTCTTCACCAGGCTCCGCTCCAGCCGGCAGATGGTGAACGCTCGTTCTTCCACTGAACTTTAATTATAATCCGTACCTCACAGTACAGGACGCGCACAGGAATAAACAGCAGCCCCCATTTTACTGAGATAACAATGGCACAATGAACTTTTAGCAGTTTATTTGTCACTAATACCCAGGTGGAGAAGAAAATCCTGCCCTGAGCACATTGTGACCTAGTTCCATCAGTAGCTTTGCACAAGCGGGTTCTAATACCTGAAAGAATAAAGCTCCCTTTGTTGTAGTCCTTGCACTGATTTAGTTTTAACAGTGGCCTACTTTGATTTGAGTTAATTGTCAATTTTCTTTCTTGTTTGTTGTGTGTGTGTGTGTGTGTGTGTGTGTGTGTGCGTGTGTGTGTGTGTACAGACTCCGCGGTGGCACATAGACCTGGAGCCATGGGCCAGTGAGAGTCATTCTCTGGAGGAAGAGGCCAAAAGGTTCCTCAGCTACATCACAACACCACAAGTGAGTCATAATCAATCGACCACTCACAGACTCTTGAACGGAGTGGTTGCTGTATCTTAAATAATCTCAAATTTTCTAAACAGATGCACAAATAGAAAAAGGACAAGTTTTTGCTCTTTGTGGGGCAGGAAGTGTGTTATTTTTACAGGTCTTAGTTGTCGTACTGTGTAGAAAACCAGGGCGAGCTTGTATCTGTCACACACCGGCTCCTCGTTTCGCATTCTGCTCAGCCGAAGATTATCGGTCTTGCTCGGCCGCACACACATAATTCATCACTCCATTGATTACCATACAGATGGAACTCACAGCCCCTCCATTCAAACTCAATCAGCGGGATTGTTATGGTTTGTTTGTCGGACTACGGCAGTGAATTAAATCACTGCAAATAGATCAAGAAGCTCGATATGATACTATGATCGTTGCGGAGGGACTGAGAAAGTCCTAATTTTCTGTGCCACATTGTGACGGTAATGAAAAAACACAGATGGATTTTGTTTTTTTTGGGGATTACATGTGCTCTGGATTTTTATTGTCATGAAATTGACTCGGAGATAAATCAGCAACTTATCTTCTTCCCCCTCACACAGCAGAGCTCAGTATTCTACTCCAAATGACTAAGCACTCATTTTGTATCTTCCACAAAGCAGACATTCAGCGAGCAATGAATTAGCCTGAGGATGTGTGTGTGTGTCTGTGTGTGTATGTGTATGTGTGTGTGTGTGTAGATGTACATGCAGCCACTTGTGCATTTTTGTGTGTGAAAGGAAGGGACAAGGACAGGAACAGAGAGACAGCGATTGTCTTTGAGTGTGTGCGTTTGTGTTTGTGTGTGTGTGTGTGTGTGGGAGGCTGTTGAAGGGAACTGTCGATCATAGACAGTGACAGGCGAGGGTGGAAGGAGTTAGTTGGGGCATAGCGGCGTCCTGGGCTGTAATGCTGAGTGACACGGAGGCTGGTGGAGCTGTTACTCAGAGAGATGGTTTGTGACGCGACTGTCCAATCGATAGCAGTCGGTGCATCTTACGTGCACGCACTGACACACACACACACAGATAAGAGAAAGTTTTATCAAACGTATTTCAACAGCCTGAAAGGTACTTATCAAGAAAATACCACATTCAGTCCATGGTATAGTTGCGATCACATACAGTAAAGTAGATAACAGTGGGATAACTGTAACTGTGGCAACCCTGCTGTCTGTATTTCCTACTCTGATTAGCTTCACAACAGTAATGACAGTTCATTAATTCTGATGTATTGTCAATGTAAACATTATTTCAGGTCAGTATTCATTGGAACTGTGCAGACGTTCGATACCACCGATCTGTCTGCAGATGAGAAGTGGCAAAAATAATGTGCTTGTGCGTGTGTGTGCTTGTGTGTGCGTGTGGGTGTGCGCTGCTGAATTATTTCTACTGGAACAAATTAACAATGATGAGCATAATGAAGCGTGTTTCAGATTCATTTAAATAAATTACTGCAGCACCCACATGCACAGAGTACAGTGGTTGTGCTCTTTACAGCAGATGACAGGGAGCTGGGCCACGTCTCAACCACACCTCTGTTGAAAATGTATTTTCTGAACCCAAGACTTCTACAGACGCTGTTGCAGTTTATGTTTTGTGCTGAAACGGCATCAGAAAATAGCAGATAGGCTCTGAGATGGTGGACCTTCCCTCTTCTTCCTTTCATCCATTCACCTTCTTCTTCATTCTTACCCCTGCTCATCCCTACCCACATCTTTTCTTCCCGCATCATAACCCACATCCTTTTTTCTCTCCTCATCCAAGTCGAGAGTAAATGACGAAGAATGTCACACCTGCCAGTTGTCCCGACCCGCATCTCTTCCTTTTCTCCTTTTCTTCCCTCATCCCTTGTCACATCCCTTCATCCTTTTTGCCCCTCCCTCAGACTAGCCTATCAGACACATCTTCACTTCAAAACCTACATCCACTCGTTTTTCTTCAACCTCCAGTATCTGCTCAAACTTTTAAATTACACATTGTTGTGGCATGGTGCTTGCTTGTAAAAAAAACACATTGACTAACTTTTATTCTCAGTTCAACAGTGTCATTGCTCTTGACTCGGCCGGTCACGTCCTGCCTGACCAGTCTCTGGAAGTTCAGATTCGAGGGAGACATTTATTCTCACGGCTGCAGCAAAGAATACTGATTCTGAGAGAGACGATTTGAAACCGTAAAACTCAAACTCCCTTTAAAAAACAACTCTCGTGTTTGCCTCAAAATGTAAACACGCATAATGAAGGTTTATATGGTAAAAAACTTCAATTTCAGTGAGTAATAGATGTGATTATTTAAGAGGCTGGGAAGGTAAGGTCCATTGTTCCCTGACAACAGGATATTTGGGGAAAGAGCTTATCATTTCTCGGTTCTTCATTGTTTTTATTTTACATTTATATAGATGTAACACACACGTGCATGCACACACACATACGCTTATTTCACATTTAAATAGTGTGCAGTAGAGACACAGACATATTTATGTTGCATATCATCATCTCTGAGCAAATATTGATCCTCCCTCAGCAGCAGCTGGAGCTTAAAGAAACCAGACAGCGAACATCTGAGCAGTGCTAAAGCTTAGTCACTGGTGAATCTGCAGATGTGCAACATAAAACCAGCCCACTGGCATGTTTAGTGAGTGTACGTGCACATTAAGCAGATGCACGCATGCAAACCCAAAGAAACAGAATCGTTCGGTCAGACCAAGCTGAGAAATTTCTGGTTAATACTTTCTTTTTCTTTTTCTAGAAGCCACTTTGTTAATTAACAGTAGTTAACAAGAGATGAATAGTTTATTCATAGATGCCACAGTAAATTACTGACTGGATATATCGCAGTTGGCCTGTTACATTGTTAGAGAATTGTTAGAGCAATGTAAATTAGTTTTTAGTTCTGTTAATGGTTGAATTGTATATAAGGATCCTGTTTACACCTCACAAAGAATCACATGATTTAAAATATAGAATTCGACTGGCACCTGTGGTTGTACGTCGACCTGACCACTTATAGTCTACATACATTTTTTTTCCAGAAACATATGAAGTCACTTTGTCTTTGAACAATAAAATTGAATCAGTCCATCTTTTAGTCCAAGAACAAATTCCCTTAAAGGTCGACTTGAGATATGTTAAAGGGGCTAAAAACATGTTTTGTGTTGTGAGACCAACACGACCTTGACCTTGGTTCACAAAATTCAAACGGTTTCACAAGAATAAGACAGACCTAGGAACGGTCCAGGAACATCTCATTGTTATCTGAAAAGGTTCAAATCTAAATGTTCTTATGTGTCCAGGTGGTTTGTTCATCGCTGGCTCGTGAAGAAGCTGCTCCAGAGAGGTCGAAGGACGCGTGGGCTGTGTGCCTGGACCCGAAGTACAGCCTCATCCACAGGATACAAAGCAAACACTGCAGGATCTACTCTTTTGGGTGTGTACAGGCAAACCCTCACACATGTTCTTGTTTTAATAGATTTATCTAGTTGCCCGTGTCCCCTGGAGGAAACCTGGAGATATTAAATATGAAGCTCTCCAGTCTTCCAAAGCCCAAGAAAAGCAGCAGCAGTCGGTCAAAGGGAATATCTTATATTCCCTTAAAGTTCCAGTGTGTAGAATTTACTGACATCTAGTGGTGAAGTTGCACGTTGCAGACGAATACCCCTCCCCTCACCACTGCTGCTACTTCAAAGCTCACACTTCAACCAGGCAGATCTAACTAATCCATTATCTCACGTTGACATCTGTGTTCTCTGTTGGGATGTGGGAAGAAACCAGAGAGAGGTTGCTGTCAGCCTGAGTTTATAGGTCCTCTATCGTGGAATGGTCCAATCTGGAGGCAGCTATCTCTGCAAAGCAACCAATCACGGCGCAGACAGGGGACGAGAGAGAGATCTGACAATTTGAAAAAATGTGTTAGGGTCATAACACTCTATATCTTGACAAACCTCTTAACCGCTACATGAACAAGGTCACCATTTAGTCTTGAATATGAATCTGATGCTACAGTCAGTACTTTAGCTTTGACACAGGCTGGGATGTGCAGCATCAGTGAGTTATCTGCAGATGCCACAGTTATTCGGAGCATCTGCTTATGTTGATGGCTGTGGAAGAGTTTATCTTCTCACAACTGCTGATGCAGTCACATCACAGATGATCCTTTTTGTCTATTTTCCACACAATACAGGAGGAAGAGTAGCTGCCTCTTCATCCCCTGGTAGTCTTTTCTTTTAAGTCACTTATTGTTCCTTTATTCATTCAGGTATTGAGCTGAACTTTCAGGGCCATGTCGCCGACAAGTCTTTTTAAATTGTTGTGTAATGAGAGTAAAGAGAATCTGCTTCCTCTCAGCGAGCTGTAAGAAATCTCGAATAAATTCCGGCTTGGCCTCCTTAAGGTCGGAAAGTTGTTTTAACTCCGTCCAGTCGTGCTGGGCCTCCGCTGGGCTGAAGTGCTGCAGAGTCCTGAGGGGGCGATTTAGCTGCAGGAGCGAGGAGCTTTTTAATTTGGCTGTTGAGAGACGGGACAGGTGCACTGGCAGCAGGGCAAACAGGGCTCGGATACTCATGTGGGATCATATTGTGGGTGGGGGGGGCACAGGGTTACAGCTGCTTCTGGCTCTGTGCCTCCATAAGGAGAAGGTGTCAGGGGTCAAACGGAGAAATCGGAGGAGAAGATTTCTGATAATCCTCTGGCTGACTGATGGATGGAAAGCCACTCGTGCACACATGAAAAAAATAAAAGGAACTCCTTTGTGAGTCTTGTCCGTGATTTATTCAAACGTTTTAACTTTTGACCCGAGTAAATATGTGATGAAGCGCACAGTCAATGAAAGCTGCAGTACCACTCCCCCTCCTATGTAACTGATCCCTTGAGACCTCCAGAGTCAAATTCTATTGTCGCCCATAAACTCTGGTTAATGCACTGACAAGAAAAGAACTAAGCCCGATGAAAAACTTTATGAGTAACAAAAGAAACACCCGGAGAGCCGAGCGTAACAGTTAAATCAAGTCAAACTTCTCTGTGAAGTTTCCACTCCTCCAGATAAGGCAAGTGATTCTCTCCTCCCCGTGTCCACTGTCTGACCTAGATTCATGGTACACAGACACACACACAGTAACACACACACACACACAGACTCCTCTGTCCCACCATTGAATCTATTCCGGTGTGCAGAGTATCTTTTTCTCGGGAGGATTCTGCTTTGCCGAACAAGAGACTTACGAAACCCTGAACTCTATATAGTCCACTGCCTCACACTAGACTGGCTTTAATTATAGAAATGCCAAATACTATCAAGTTCGAATGGGTGTCCACTGTCGAATGCAGCGTGTACATCTGTGTGCATCGTTTTGTGTGTTTTCACAAGTGTGTGTATGTGAGATGCGTCTCATTTGCATGCTGCCAGATGAGCCGCGGACGGGTGTACCCGGGCAGGAGGAGCAGCTGTTCTGTGATTGGTCTGTCGCATGGCGCAGGGTTGGGGGGGGAAGTGGAGTGTCTCAGTATTATTTTTTTCACGTAAAAAAAAACTCAGATACGAAAAACTAGACTCCTTCAACTAACGACTGTCTCGCTATCTGCCCTGAAGGACACGGTAACAGACGGATCTCTCGCAAATTCAGTTGTCTCTTTTTTATTTTTTTAAATGTTTTATGTCATCTCTGGACTAAACCCAACAAGCACTGAAAAAGAGTTTTGTTTGCTGAGTTTGAAAAAAGGTCCGTTCAGGACCACTTTGCCTGCAGACTGAAGGCCGTGTGGCAGTAGTGGGAATGTGGAGCAGTAATGTAGGCTAGAGCACAGCCAGGGAATTAAACAGTACCTGCAGCTCATCACTCACTGATCACACTATGCTAATGTGAAGCAATGTGTGGTGACGGATGGGGAATAGGCCCAGAGTAGAAGGACAGAGAGGAGTGGGCCATTCTTAGACATGAGCTGAGGAGAATGTCGAGAAAATGTTAAGTTTTTAACATGTGAAGAACGCAGGAGGAAAGTGTTCGGGTCAGTTTTGTGACATAACAGGAAATTTTCATTGAGGCTAAAGGTGTGGCGTCTGGATAGAGCCTGCAGGAGGCCGCACATGACGTATAAACCCACTGCAGAAATCCCATATTTTTGTTTAGAGAACATAATCTGGAATACTGGAGTGTGATAATAGAGATCAGGCGTCTGCGGATGCAATGAGAGGGGTATGTCCTGAGAATGAACCAGAACAGCAAACCAGAGATTGTACTAGGAATGGACGCCACCTGGAGAACTCCACCAAGGTCAAGTAGGAGTAAGATAAGATTCTCACATGGGCTCACTATGACATTTTACGAAACACTTTAAGAGGAAGCTGGCAAGAAACTTCCGGGAATTGACGGGAGCAACTAAGTTAGACATTCTCACATACAGCCCATGTGGAAGACTGCAGGAAAATCTCCAGAAAGGATCTGTGGAGGAAGAAGTATTTTAAAAACAGCACAGTATCAGAAATAAAGGTGGAGGAAAAAGAAGAAGACAGAGGAGTGAGGGCGAAAAAGAGAAATGAGGCTCCAACGCTCACAACATCCAGACAGGCTGTTGACATAACAGTTCAGTACGAGGACAGGCGGGTTCGGGGCTCTGCCTCTCAGGTTTACATATCACACACATGCAAACACACATAGACCTCGTTGCTATGGCATCCAGTCAACATCTCTTCATATATCCCTTATGACCCCTGTGTTTCTGAAGATGATTTGTCTCCACCACACACACACAAACACACACAAACACACACACATCTTCAGTTCCATTCATCCAGCGGCACCCCTCGTGCACTCTGTGGTGTCAAGAGAGAGGATATTACAGACAGTATAGACCCTCCTTTATCAGCATAGTCATCCAGGAGAGCCTCTGATGCACCCCAGTCCCCTATACATGAGTAATCCCCTGATCCCTGTCATCTAAATCCCAACTCAACAGAGAATGGAAGAACTATTTAGAGCGGTAGAAAAAGAGTCATCTAGCAGCATCTCAATCTCTCTGTTACAGCTAGTGTGCATTCAGGGACCCATCTGTTAAAGACACGGACTGTGAAATGTACTCCCTCTGCCACAATTACAGGATACTGCCGCAGCACAAATAAGACGCAGGGGAATATGCGAAGACAGCGACCGAGAAAAATAAATCGAGGAGGGAAGAGAGGGATAGAGAAAACATAGCAGTGGCAGAGGGAGTGGGGAAAGTGAGGGAGACGAAAAAGAAAGACGTGGTAATGTGCCCGTCTCCTTTCATTTGCACATGTCATATTTCGAAATGGAGAAGCAGGCCAGTGGAAGAATGGAAAGGTAGAGGAGCAGAACAAAAGAGAGGAACATCAAACGGAGAAAAAATACATAAGGGAGAAAGAGAAACAAGACTCATCCCCCGCAACTGAAAGCTTCTGATCTTTGTTTTTTTGGATGCTGGATCTTTTGTGGCTTTTAAGTGTGACACTAATGTCAGGATCACACAGTTTGTTATGTAGCGTGTCAGTAACAGTTTATTCTCAGAATTTACTTAGGTGCATTTAAGGTTTTGTGATAAGTGGAGCTTGTGTCGCTTCTTTTGGATCTTTGATCAAATGTTGTCGTTGTTAAACTAACATTCCAGCTTTAAAATGCATTTAGCCTCATCTTCTTTTGTGCTCTGGCCTTTGCTGCGATGAGACGACAGGAATGTGGATGGTGTTATTTAGAGGTGAGAATCCACTTTCATTCAGATCTCATTTGTCTCTCTGTGAAAAATGTAACCTGTTAAAGTTGTGAAGCCACATTTCATTCTGTCCAAGGCTGGGAATCGTTCCAAAGGGTTCCCCAAATAACAACAATTTGTTTTCATCAAGATCCATTAATTATCTTCTAGGAAATCCATGAAAATGTGGAAAATAAACGAATAAATCTGGATCCTGCTCTTTATCCGGATCCATGCCAAAATTTAATGGGTTCTTTCTTGGCCCACTTCCCGTCCTTCCAACGAACAACTGAGCGGTAAAAACATAATAATCATTTAAATGACTGATCTCCCAAGTGATCAAACGATACTAATGTGGACATTCATTGCTTTCCACAGCTTCCAGCTCTCACACCGAGAACACATTTTGGCTTCTACCAAGAAAGTTTTGCAGTTCAATCTCTGACTCTTGAACACTAAGCTTGATTTTCCTCTCCTGTGCCGTCTGCAGGTTGGGGGAGGATGACCGGACCCTGGAGCGCTCCCTGGCCAGCTCAGGCTGCGAGGTCCACTGCTTCGATCCCGGCTTGAAGCAGCCTCACCTGCAGGAGGCCGACATGTGGTTCCATCGGCTCTCGGTGGACTGGAGGGATCCCAACCCGGCCGTCGTGGCCCAACGGCAGTACGCCAACACAAAGAAACTGGCCACCATCCTGAACGACTTCGGGCACAGACAGGTTAGAGTTAATCCTTTCTGTTTGTTGCCGAGTCAGCTTGACTCATTAGCTGCATGCAAACACAAGCACCCTCCCAACATAATCCAGCCCGTCGTGTGTTATTCCTCTCTTGTCCGTTATCCGTGTCAAGGTGATTAAATCTACATATATAATTTTGTTTGTCCTCCTCAATGCTCCTTAAAGACCCCCCCCCCTCCCCCCCTCCCCCCTCTCCCCTCATCAGATAAGAATCTGCATAAATGCTCAATCGTACACACAACACAGCGCCCTGACTGCATGCATACTAATAAACACACGCTCACTTATAGATCTGGTAAACATCCCCGTCGAGGACCGGACTGAATAATCATTCAAGGTCAAAGAAGCCACAGTGTTTCTTACACAGGTAATAGAATGATTATCTCTTCCTTATGAGAAGGAAACTCAGCTTTATTAGATACAGATGCATATGGATTGATGACATATAATTCAAGGTTAGGTATAGATATTTTCAAAAAGCCCCTTTTTAGCTGTGAGGCTGAATGATGACCTTTGTCCTTCTGTTTTCAAATGTATTCAATAGATTACATATAAGTCTAAGCCACTTCAATATATTGACCATTTAAATGTATTCTATATAGGTGTTTTCAGTGTGTGACAAATAAACTGGGTGGTGGGTTTTTACATAATGCTGTTTGATGGATGACAGCACTCACCTACTTTAAATGCAGAGCCCCACACATGCATCCCCATGGTGAGGTTTTAATGTGAGTACATATTGTGCTGGATGAGCGAGCAGCAGCAGCAGCAGACACAGCTTCACCATAAAGCCTCTGCAGCCTCTGTGACGGGAGAAGCAGGAAACAGCAGTGAGGGAAAAGGTCGTAATATGCATTTATGCAGCGTTTCTTATCTGGGTTTTGGTTCAATAACTCAGGCCGATGACTCACCGACTGAGTGGAGCTGTGGTGACCAGCTGAGACGGAGGACTCTCTCACAACAGGGACAAACGTCAGCGTGTCACACTGCATATAATGAAAGGGACAGAGCGTTGGACCATTGATCGTGTCGGTAATTAGATGGTGCAACAGGATCAGCACCGCTCAGCCAAAAGAAATAATTAGAAAAACAAGCACAAAAAACTTCCATTTCTTCAGTAGAGGTCCTGCAGTCGGACACTACATGTCACAGTGGTCATCCAACATAGATTATTCTTCCCAGTCTGTCCTGACTGTTGCCAGTTTGATGTGAATAGGGGAGATTGTGCATTTCAGCAATAAACTAGAATGACAGTCGAGCCAAGGTCCAACAATTCCCTTTAAAACAATTAAGCTGCACCAAATTTAACCCACTCTTAGATATCTGTTTGCTGAATGTGCCAGTTCGGCCTAATCAACAGTCTAAAGTGAAAACCTCCATGTAAAGTTGTACTCAACTCATGAAACTTCTAATCTCTAAATTAAAAAAAATGTGTCCGCCTAATCCCAGGACTGCAGTACAGAAATAATTACAGAGTGTATTTCTGATCACTTTCTGCATGAGTCACCGGGAGGAAATATTTGTCCACCGGGTATGAAACGTGTTTTGCTGCTGTCTCTCAGCAGGGGGGCGGGAGTTCCTGTAGAGCACAACGTCATTTTACACAGAAATATCCTCTGGAGGTCGATCAACCCCTTAAGTGTAGAGTGCAGCTTGGTTTGTGAAGTTAGGTTCTGGAATTTGAATCGGAAAAATTAAGGCAGTTAAAGTTTTTGATGAGGGAAAAGGTGCTGAGCAGCATTCCAGCAGCCCTTTAGCTTAGCTTAGCATAAAGACTGAAAGAGGAGGACATAAATAGCCTGGCAAGGGTCTTTCCATTTGCAACATTAAATCGTGTGTGTTTAAATCTGTAAAAAAGTGTTTTTTCTACTCCTGGTTACATAACGACTGCTACTGGCCAAGAGGTGGTCCGACACGCAACCTCCTGTCAAGTGGAAACACGGGCAGGAGGTTCTTGGTTCAGATCTCAAAGCCAGCTGGGAGGGCTCCAGCTCCCCCTGCGACCCTTTAAGTGTAAGCGGTGTAGAGAATTGACGGGTGGATGAACTAATGATCACCATAAAGTTACTGGAAGAAAAGGAAAAACAACATCTTGTTATTTTTAAGAGTTCTACACAGTTTTAGTACGGATTAAGCAAATGAGATGCTGTCGAGGTGCCGGCAAACAGGTTTTCAAATATTTATACCAAGACAAGCAGCTGCTGTTTCAACAAATTCCTTGAAAATGACACTTGGCACCATTCAAAGGTTTAAGAGTCTAAAGCTTATGTGGGGATTCTTTCAAAATAAACTTCAGTGTTTTGCTCTCCGGCCAAAGGGAAAGCAGCTCATCACAGGAGTTGAGAATGACTGAGCATGGCTGACTCTTCACAGGGGTTCAGCGAGAGTCATGTTTCCGACTCCCCGACACCATACGGACCTCGCTGAGCGCAGACAGGAGTCCTGCCAGAGTTTACAAGTTCCCTGCAGAGAGGGTTGATATTGGCAGCGTTGAATCGGGGACCATAGACACAGGAAGGCAATTTATATCAAATAAAAAAAAAGTCATTCAGACAGAAAGAAGCTCCGTGAACTGCTTACTCAGAAAAACGCAGCCTCTAAACGACATCCAATCCTGGCAGAAGCAATCAAACGCAACCCGCTGAACACACACACACACTCACACACACACACAAACGGAGACACTTCCCTCAGAGACAAGCGGATAAATCACCTCCCGATGATGCCACATTATTTTTCCATCACAAGGGTTCTGTCCAATTAAGAAACATATCTCTGCTTGTGGGAGTTCTGGGGGCCCGTGGGGAGGACACAGGACAACATTTGGACCGGTCCTTCACTGATAAGACGTTTCTGATTTTCTGAGACTCGCTCTGTTCCACTAATGAGGCCTGGGAATTCTGGAGCCCCACCGAAGGCATCAGTAGGAGAAGAATTTCTTGGCTGCTTTAATATCTGTGCTGTCACGGTGCCAGACCATGTTCTCCGTTGAGCTGTGGAAATGTGAACGCTTCCCACCAATAGGCAGAACTACAAGTTTTTCCTTGGGCTGGTATCTCAAAGGATTAACGTGATAATACCTGACAACACCGTGGGCCTTGTCTTACAATAAATAAATCCTGTAATCTAAATCTCTCCCCAGGTTGTATCACTGCTAATATAGTGGCCACATAATAATCCAGCTGAGAAAATATGGAATAATAGCAGTGCTGCTTTTTTTTTCAAAACATGTAAAGGTCAGACAATGGACATCCTTAGCAATTCAGATAACTCCCGAAATCCTGAGGTTAGACCTTGGGCTTGTATGAGTCTTTTGAAATGAACATGCCCTACGGCTGCTATTAACATTCATCTTATGAAACATTTCCACTCGGCTCCAACACAGCGAGCTGCTCTCTCGCCCAATCCATCACCAACGCTGCTACAGCAAGAACAAAGGCCAAGCTTCACATGTCCATGTTCATCTTCTAATAGCTCTCGTGTTCGATAACTCCACAGCTCAGTGTCATTCCACATCAATAACAGAAGCTCATTTGTTCCCTTCTCTGCATGTTCTAGGTGGACGTGCTCAAGGCGGACATGGAGAGCGCAGAGTGGAAGATCTTGGAGAACCTGGTCCTGGAGGGAGTTCTGGACTCGGTGGGTCAGATGCTGCTGGAGGTTCACCTGCACTGGGCTGGTTTCGAGGTGGGCGGCGACGACCCGTCAGTGGTGCGGTACTGGTTCAGCCTGCTCAAGGAGCTGGAACGCGCCGACTTCCGGCTCTTCCATGTGCACAGTGACCCGGCCAAGCCGCACCTCTTCCTGCACAAGAATGTCCTCAACGCCAGCAGTGTTTACACGCTGAGCTGGGTGAACACAAGCTGGAAGCCTTGAGCCAGATCGAACAAAAAAAAACAATAAACTGCAGGAACGGCTCCTGGATTAAAATTCACGAGTTTGCGGAACATGGCATTTTTCAGTGGGAGCACGAACTCTTGCTGCTGCACAACTGCTACTATCTGGCTTGACCTTTGCGTAAAGCTAAAATCCCTGCTCCCACTTATCCCCCCCGCTCTCCCGCTCCTGGCCTGTAATGACCTCAGTCGTGTAGAGGGGCAGAGTAATTGCCTGCAGAGGCGTCTCTGTGTTCTACCTCGTAGTAGCTGTGTTGTGGGCTGCAGGTCAGCCTCTGAGTCACACCCAGCCATGACAGTGTGGTCCTATCTGGATATGGCCCATGGACAGACGGTCCTGCCTGATATGAGACAACCTTTTCGGATGATGTAAGTCTTCACAGACCCAAGAGACAGCAGCCGGCAGGGCAGTGGATTAATTCAGACACTTTATGTTAAAGGAGGAAGGAAGATGGGATCTGCTCTGGAGGCAGAAGATAAGTGTCTGGACACTTCCATGCGGATGAACTTGTTAGACTATGTCGGGATCACAGAACACGACAATTTTATGAATAACTGCATGATTAAAGTCTCAAGTACACAGTGTGTGTATTGGATATTTGAAACAGAATGAAACCACTCCAATCACCATTTCTTGTTTGCGAATCAGGGAAAAGAAGATTCAGGTGTTTATATCTTCTTATGAAGTTTAATTGTCCTTTAATACAAATTCTATAACTAAATTTAGTCAAGAAAGTAAACGCTAAACAAAAATCCTAACTTTACACAACTTATGTAACTTGCCAAATACTTGGATATGGCTTAATTAAACAAGGAAACAAAAAAGTTTGGTTATGATTTTGTGTTAAACTATATTGTGTTTAAAAGTTTTGATATGCAAGGATCCATTAAAATGTCTAAAAACAACTGCGTTATATGTTTTGTTGACTTATGCAAATCATTATCCCAAATGCTACAATGTTAAAACCCAGAGAAATCCTCCATTTATTCAAGGTAACCGGACATTTGATTTTGGTCTCGTTTCAGATATGATCTGGATTATTTATTGCCACCTGCTGCACGACGTGAATAAAACTTAAATACATGAACCCATCTGTGTATTTGATTTGCACCCGAGACGTGTCAGTTAGATGTTGATCTGCGAAGGTGGTGGGGACTCCAACTCCCATGATGCAATGCCAAAGAAATACATGTCGTTTTAAGAAGAATATTTCACAGAATGTTTATTTCCACAAAAGGGACAGTCAGACAATTAAAAACAAATGATTTTATCAAAGATTACAAATGTATACTAAACAGAACACTGCCGATTAAAATGAAAACATTTACTGAAAGAAAAAAAAAGAAGCCAAGTATCCCTCAAATGTGTTTGTTGTAGCAGAAACAACCTTTAAAAGTATGTTTGTGTTCATCTTTGTACAGATACATTACAGGAGTTTACACATTTGAGCTAATATGGGACACAATAAACACTGCAACAATTAGACTGGATACCAGTCCTGTGGCATTCACCTCGAAAAATGTTGACAACCCCCATGGGACAAACAAACCCTTTCTGTGTCTTAAGTAAAAAAAAAGTTCACTTATGCCCCTCACATCCCAACCTGAGCAGTTTCTAGTCCCAGAGTTTGATTTGTCCGTCCCAGCCGCAGGTGATGACCTTGGAGGTTTCGTGTGGATGCCACAGGGCGCTGATGCAGACCTTGTCGTGAGCCTTGATCCTTTGGTAAAGCTTGGTGGTCTTCCAATCCCAGATGTTCAGCTTTCCATCCGCATCTCCCGAGACCACGTAGCTGGAAGAAAGAAAAAGGAACATGAGTGCTTCTCTAAAAAAAGGACTTCTCTCTCCACTTCACCTGCCAAAAGGTGGGAGTTTGGGAATTTTTGGTATTCAGTCTGCCCAAGACTTGCCGTGTTGCCATGGCTACAGAGAGGAAGTGAGGACACCAGTTCACACATGTGGGTGGTGGTGGTGGGTGAGAGGCGGGGGAGGAAAAAGGTCCTAATGGGTATTTTGGCTAAAATTAGGAAGCTGAACTGTTCTTATCTCTCCTTTTATAACTTATACACTAGATAATGTGAAGAGACTTTTCTCAACAACTCTACAACATGCGAGGGTTTTTAAAAGGAGAGCATTAAGCTGTTTTAGACGCCGTAATGTCTATTTTTCATTAACTGGAATAAAATGCTTGTAGCTGTTTGTTTTAATTTCCTCATAATGATACTTACAAATTATTGAGTGACAAAATGTTTACCTCATGTCTGGGGAGAAGTCGACTTGGCAGGCATAGCCGGCCACCATGTGGCCCTTGAAGACCTTTTTCTTGTTGAGTCTGAAGCGGTTCTGGGCTCCGAAAATAAGAATCTGGTTGTCCATGGACTGGCACGCTAACCATTTACCTGCGGAGAAAAACAGACAAAAAACATGACACTACACTCCTACACAATCCCCCTGTTAATATTGCACAAGCACTGATGTGGTCATAAGATGCAAGATGTAAGTATGTGCTAAACCTGGCAGGGTGACACCACCGATCTTTAATTCCTCTTTGGGCTCTCGAGATCAGCTCACAAGAGATTTGTACCAAATTTAATTCCTTTGAACATAAAAACTTACAAGTATTGAACAGAAGCACAAACTTAGAATGCCTCGGGCCACTGGCTGTTCCCTGGGGCCAAGGCATCAAAATGTGGACATTTGCTTTTGAGTGGACGACCCTCTGAAGAAGGTTACTGAACTCATCACTCTGCCATGGTTCAATTGGGAAGATTAGGGAGTTGTAGTGAAAAAAGAAAAAGAGGTTTTCCATCAGTGACTGCTCAGTTAAGATCTACTTTACAGAGCGTTTCAGCTCCTGACAACGCTGCGGTCTCCAAGTCACCACACAGTGATACGAGGCAGCGCTCCAGTGTCAAAGCATTACATGACTCAGTGCACTTCTTAAAAGGAAACATTCTGGAAATTATTAATGTGGTATGAGAAAGCGCTCTGGTGTTGGTTGGCAGTGTGTGTGTGTGTGTGTGTGTGTGTGTGTGTGTGTGTGTGTGTGAGTGTGTGTGAGTTTGAGTGTGTGTGTGTGTGTGTGTGTATGTGTGTGTCCTCTTACATCCCCTCTCACAAAAACGTCAGCTGTGATAAGTGCAGAATAAGAAAAAACTTCAACAATGTCACCGGCGCACTAAGGCTCTGTCGGTTTGATGACTAAGATGGCAAGAGAAGAGAGATTGTGCATGCAGTGCTTTGTGGGCCCAGTGCCATTAAGGCATTAGAGAGAACTCAATGGTATCCCACTGAAAAAACATATATTGTTCAGAGGAGCAAACCATTTACGAACAGATGAGAACGTTGCCCAAAGGAAGGAAGAGAGAGAGAGCGAGTACATGAAAGAAAGAATCAAACTAGAGCTAGAAGGAAGAAATAAGTAAGGAAGGGTTGAGTTTGATGATACTTGTTTACACACGTCTTTGTTACTGCTATGTTTGTAGTTTTATGGGTTGCTATGTATTGGAAGTCCTGACTGGCATCCCAATGGTAATTGCAGGATTTGATGCATCAAGGCTTTAAGACAGTTGTATTGATTTTCAGCGCAAGTGTAATTCCAACATCAAACTCTTCCATTATCAAATTATTGTCCGCTGCCTCACATTTTTCCTTGTACCTGCAAATTATATCTATAAAAGGAAGTAGACCCTCTCGTCTGCATCGTGAAAATAGATACTAACTCTCAGGAATATAACCAACGAACCTCAAAGCATTGTGTCAAGCAACTGTTATTATTTAGAAAGGATCAGAGACTTCTTTCAGTGAAAGCTTGTTCCTCTCAGCTCACCTGAATCAACTGGTAAAAGGATTTCCAAGCCTCCCCCCTCCCCTTCAGATTTCATTCCTTTCTGGAATCCAACTGATGGAAATCCATAAAAGCCACAGAGATCTTAAATCCCCACGTTTATCGACTTGAGTTTCCCCTCATCCCTGTTTAATGCGCACCGACATGTCGTTAATTGAAACTGCTGGGTTCTGTGTGCTCTGCAGTTCACTCCCTCGCCTCCACCACAGCATGGAGTGTTTGAACAGCGCTCTGTGACAGCTGGTGCACCCGGAGCAAACGGAGGATTGGAAAAAGATCAGGTTATGCATGTGCTATATGTATGTATTCAAGCATGTATTTGAGTACGCTTGTCTGTCTATAGTTCCTAATTGGGCTCTATACTGATCCACTGACAGGCTCTGGATGTTTCCTTCTCATACCTTTAATTAGCTGAACTCGGTCCGCCCCTTGTTTTAGTTCTGCTGAGCAATGGCCAGCAGCTTCAATCTGGCTATATAGGTTTATTCTCCCTTGAGATCTCTGCTGTGTGTGTGTGTGTGTGCTTATGTGTCTTTTGCCAGTTTGTCTACTCACCATTGGGAGAGAGAGTCACAGCTGGCATGGAGTGCATACTGGGCTCAGCAATGTACTTGAAGTCCACAGGGATGTCCCTGAAAAAGGCACAAAGCACAGTGATTACTTTAGAAAACGGGTTAAACACTGGATGAGAGAACAACCCGAGCAGGACCCTGAAGGAAAACAATAACAACATGCAAAGAGCTGAAGCTTGTTTCACTCTGCGGCTGCCTACACGCTTGGTTCTGAAGAGAGGACGGCTAAAGCGAAAGATCAGGTGGTGTCGCTTTTACAGCTACTGCATGCCAGTAAGTGTCAGATGCTGCACCCCCGACTGTGCAGGCAACCAATTATTCATTAATCCGTTTTGTCTCCCTGCTTTGGGACAGAGAGGGAACTTGACTATTTAATCTTAAATTGTCTGCAGAAGATTATTCAAACTAACAGTTCAGCATGTGTGTGTGTGTGTGTGTCTGCCAGGATGACAGCGTGGCAATCTGTGATTGCTTTTCTGCTGACCTTCCAGAGCTTGCTTCAAATAAAATGTGTCTTTCTGTCTCAAGTGTGTGTGTTGGATCCTTTCATGTAAGAGCCAAAGAGCAACAGCCGTCAACACATCTTTCCCTCTGCTTAAACTAAAGCCCCTCTGTTTCTTTCACTGAGAAGTAACAGCTGGCGTCGAGTGAAGGGAGTAAGACCAAAAATGGACATTGAAGAACTACAGACAAATGAGAAATGCAGTCCCTCAGATGGAACACACTCAGATTCATGTGTGCGTAGACAGTCAGACATTAAAAGGGGCCCCTTGGGTTTGTCAGAGCCAATGTCTGCAGACAAGCTAAACTCTGACGAGATAACAAAGCCGTCAGATTCCCTGTTCTGATCTGGAAAATGTTATGAGGGGATGAAAGGGAAAAAACATATGACAAACACTCTACATACAAGAGATATTCATGAATCATAGATGATTTACTGTTTGTCGTGTTTCATGTCGATCAAGCTCAGGGACAACGGCTCAAACTGAAACAGGATTTTTGTATATTTTTTACTTATAAAGTCCAGTTTGTCAGACAGAGCAGCTGCCGACCCTGACCCAGGGTGAGACTGAGTGAGATGGAGGCAGCTGCCTGATCAGGCTCCGAGAAAATGTTAATTCTGCCTTCCGGTTAGAAATGGTGGATTTACATTTCCCAGCAACTTAACACGTTCTCAGCGTAGTTACCACATGAGCTCAGAGGGAGAACTTGTTTTCTCTTGTTTATTTTCTTCATGTGAATGTCACTGTTGCCCCAAATGTCCTACTGAACACAACTCAAAATCTTGCAGCTTAAAGTGTCAAATATTCATATTCGTATCTGGTTTTGACTAAACTTCTGTGTACTTTTAGGGGCAGCTGTGTGTCTGAAGCGTTCACTAACCAGAAGGCTGTTGGTTTGATGCCCTGCTCCTCCATTCAGCACTCAGAGGTGTCCTTGGGCAATATACTGAATCCCTAAATGGCCCTGATTGCTCTGTCAGGTGTGTGACAGAAAATGCTATTTTCTTGGATGTCCCAGCCAAGAAAATTGTTCACTTTGGAATTCCAACAATGTCCTTCATTCTGTGTCCAACCCAGTTTCATTGTTCTCTAAATGACATCTAATCCTCCTCCACTGTGTGCTGTGGATTCTACGCTCCCTTATGTAACAAACCTCTGCTGCAAATAAAGTAGCCTCCCCAGAATCCTCATGAATATGTGAGGAAGAACAAGGATAGAATTTGAATTACATTTGGACATTTCGCACTGTGATTCGAACGTCTTGTAAATTTGCTGCCTAACACGGTTTTCTAACCATCTGGCATTTTTCTCTCAGCCTGCCCGTCTCTGCCAGCCTTGGCTTCAACTCCCATGATGCGAGACCGGTTATGGGGAATTCAGTCTAATGCTGGTATGTAACCGCTCTCAAAAGAGGGGAATGGCTCCAAGAGGAAAGGAGGAGAAGGAAGAGCTAAGAGCCAGGTGGCATCCGTGGGAGAAAGAAGCACAGTAAAGCCACTCTTCAGCCCGAAATACCTCTCGCATGCTCGCTCCCACGCTGCACTACAAAGGCCCATGGGACCACCCCCCCTCTTAGACAAGTATAGAAAGTGGAGTCATGGGATATGTTACCAAATTGCTCCACATTTTTGTTGATATTTAATTATGCCCTTCAACTTTATGACATAAATCTGTGTGAACCGTTTTAGCAGCTAATCCCAATTTTTCTTATTACGGAGTAAAAAAACAAGAGAGCTAGGAAGTTGTTTATCCTCCCAAATCCACAGGAGGCTTCCTTTATCAGCTGCTCTTTAAATATTTATCACCTCAGAGCAAAGAATACAGACATTTGTTTATCACCACAGGACCACTGGCCAATCCGCAGGCTGCCCGTGTGGTCTCTCCTGATTGGCTACATGCGAAGACAATTTCCATAAATAAATGAGGTCATTAAAAACATGTACGTGTCTTGTTTCTGTAATTTCAAGAAGGAGAATTCCATGTATCTGACCTGCCAGTCATCCAAGCGCATCTTTTCATTTAAAAAACAGGGGTTATTGTTGGAGCATTGTCACTGGACAATGGTTAACTCCAGGGGCGAAGACAACAAGCAGAGTAACAGATGCATGTGAAGCAGGCAAACTGTGGCAGAGGCTGTGACTCAGGGCACATTAGCAGCACAGCTGGGTGAACAGTACAGTGCAGGGTCGTCTGGAGGTGTGTTGATGTCTGCTCTTCTTATTAATGTCTAATGAGAGGTTCAGGACAGAATATACTGTTTTGTGTGTTAATAGTTTGTCATTGGTTTTTCTTGTTGCACAGAAAAGACAAAACACAAAGTACTTGTTGTCACCAAGATGCAACTCAATGAGGCGGATGAACCGAACTGTCCTGCTGCTGACTATCTTTTGAATTTGACTTATTTAACTTTTGTTGCATGATAAAGCAAAAGATACATTTTCCCTTCCTGTTCATAATGCAAACACAGTCTTCCATTATTAACCATTCTGTTTTGGTAGGTGGGATTATATACCTCGCTTAGAATTATTGCAGCAAACACTATGACACAGCAGAGTTAAATTCCAAATACTACATAAGATTTTTAAAAGTAGTCTGTACTTACCACTCCCACACTCTGAGACTTTTATCGTCTGATGTGCTGACAAACCGACGATTCTCATCAACAAAGGTGATGGTGTTGACGGCTCCCAGGTGGCGGTCGTACTCCTGAACCACCTCCTTGGTTCTGATGTCCCACTGTCAAAGATCAGAGACAGAGCAGAGGTTAATACATTCATCTCTGACAAAGTGAAGAAAATAACTTGTTTGATGACAGCTGTTCACTCATTCTTGAGCATGTGATATTTTCGACCACCCTGATGCTGCCTGTGATTCATGACCTGCTCTAGTCCAGACAGCCTGTGAATCTCTAGCAAAGCGTGCACACACACAACTACTCAAATGAGCACTGGAAGGTAAGGTGTGTATTACATGCTACTGGGGGTATACACAGAAATTCCTGTGTACACATGTACAACTGGGGAAGACATGGGGAGATGGTCGTAGCTGCAGAAAATACCAACTCTACCTGAACAATTTTCTTGTCCGACATGCCGGCCACGAAAAGGTTCTGCTTCTCCTCATCCGGGTTGAACTTAACGCAGTACGGAACCTTTTTGTTGGTGAAGGGGGAGATGCACTTGCCTGTGGAGGAAAGGAAATTGAAAGTCAAAGTTCCAGAATAATCCACAGTGGCTTTTCAGAAACCTAAACTCAAGTTGTTTAAAAGTCTGCGACCGTCCCCGCAGACAGAAACAGCTCAGACGTAACACAATGTGTTCATTCAGCAGAGCTGAATCCCCATGGGGCGGATGCTACCACCACTGTTGGAGCTGATGGAACAGGAAATTACAATGACTACACTAGGAAACCCTTAAATTTTGAATGAAAGCTCTTCACCAACTTCAGTTCTATAGTGTTGTCGGTTATTTAACTGAAACTGGGACAAATCTGGAATAAAATAGAACGAGAACAGATCCCTGCGTGTTCATGTGAACTTCAGTGGTTCCTTGTCTCCCCAATGCTACAGGTCCCCCTGTTAACGTTTCCCTCTGCTCATGCACCTCTGTATGTATTTTTATGTGTAGCTGCAGGAAATAATTAAATCTTAACTCAAGTACTTGGAAAACATGTTGACACAAGGGATCCTGTTATCAACAAGTGGGGGATATAACTCTTTTCTGCCCTCTGCTGGACAGGCAGTCTTGGGTTGAGAGGGGTGGATGGAGACAGATGATCAGAAGGGAGAGACAACATGGTGTTCTTGTGGGGCTAATGTTGCATTCACCTCTATGTCAAAAGGATTTTTGCTACATTTTTTTAATCCTCCATGGGCAGGTGGGCCCACAATGAACAATTATTTTCAGTAATAATTAATCTGCAGATTGTCTTTGAAGGATGAATTGGCTATTCCATGAAATATGATGAACGGCCATCCCAATTTCCTTCTGCCAGAGTGGACTTCTGCGATTTACTTCTCTTGTCTGACCCACAATCCAATCCAAAAATAAAATCAGTTCATTATCACAACAAAAAAAACAGCCAGCAAATCTGAGAAGCTCTAGTGAGGGTATTCAGGTGTAAACAGTCAGTGGCTTTGATTTGAAAAGTATTTGTGGGGTTAAACAGTCCATGTCAAGGGCAAAATGAGGACCAACCAACCTGTTTCAGTGTCCCACAGTTTCAGGTAGCGGTCATAGGCAGCGCTGAGGAACTGGGTCCCACTGTTGTTGAAGCAAATGTCTCGTACTGCTTTGCTGTGGCCTAACATACAGAGAAAATTCACACACATATTACAACAAATACATACATATTTTCTAGAGAAAATTCTCATATGTCTAAGTTCCAAAAGTCTCCTCCAGGAGCCTTCCTTTGATACACAATTCATTTGAGGGGAGGGGAAATCTGGTTATTGGAAAGAAAGGATGTGGAGGGAGACAGATGAAGAGGGCTGTGGGAGACGAGGGGAATAGAATCATTAAATGAGCTTGGAGAGAATGTGAAAAAAATAACCAAGCTCCTTCAGTCTTTTCAAATGCTCTCCACCTTCTTTTATTCTCTTCCTAATTTCAATATACGTACGTAGCCTTTTGGCCTTTTCTCAGGGAGGGAGCCGTGAGGTCCCAGTGGGCTCGGTGCTCACAGATGCTCCCCCTTGTTAAAGCTGGCTTTTTATCAGGATAGCGCTGTCTCCCCAGCGATAAAAAGGCAGACTGAGGAAGTGTCTGCCCGCTCGTTGGCTCTAAACCCAGCCTAGTCAGCCAAGGGCCAACAGTCCCCTTAAAAAAAAACATGTTTTTATTCACTGGATCTGGATCTACACCAAATTTCACCAACTCAAAAATATTAGTCCATGTCAGATCGCTTTCCCTACACACACACACCCATCTGAATCCAGGCTATTCACGCTTAAATTGTGTTCTCTCTTCCTGTGCACCGGCTCCTCTCTGTGTCTAGTGCTCTCCCCTGCCCCTCGTTCCCCTCGGCCCCAAGGCTCCTGAATTATGCATATTCTGTGAAGGAGCTGACAAGCAGAACCGTGGCTGCAAACAATCTCTATTCTGACAGCGTGCTGTCTCTGGAAGAGTGTAAGAGTGACCTGCATGCATTAGCCTTAACATCCCAGACCCCAACAAGAAAAAAAGACCACACTTTCTGTCAACGGTCAGCAGACGTGTCATTAGCATATAAGTAATGCTGAGCTCACTGTCTGTTCCTGGTTTGCATTTCCCAAAATTAAGTTTGCCTTCAAGACCTCCAGCAGATTTCATGTTTGCTAATCATATGCTGTTTATATAAAATAATACAATATAATACAGTGGATAGGAAAATAGGATTATGAGCAGAGATCTTGGATTACTCACCAATAAACGTCCGTATACACCTCCTCTCGCCGTACACTTCCCACAGCTGTGGAGAGAAGGAGGTAAAACTGAAAATAGATTTGACATCACTGAGCCCATCACTACAATAATTCTTATCACCACAGTAAGTGCAAGCTAACCGTGATCATTTGTAGACCCCAGACTACAAAGCATCACATCAACTATAAAAACAAAGCTGTTTTTTACAATGCAGTTTGTAGAGTACAATAGATAGCTTTTAATCTTTTTCAAGAGAAGCACAATATGAGAAAACATTAGAGCTCATACAGTGACATGGTTATCAGCCATATCAAAACACAAGTATTACATAATCAATCATAAGCTTCAGTGAGAATTTACCTTGATCTTACAGTCCATGGAGGAGGAGAGCAGTAGATGGCCAGAGCTAGGGAATAGTCGGATCGCACTGACACCCTGGAAAATAAATTATATTCAGAGATTTTATCACAGTAGTCTCTTTATCATGAGTATGCTAGTCACAACTGCTGGCACTGGCCCCAACAGCACTGAAACCACATAACTGTCAGTTTCAGATGTGAATTTAGCACAACAAATATTTAGTATGACATGAACTACACACAGAGCAGAAATGAAGCTAAATCCCTAAATTCTTACAAGCAAAATAAATAGAATTTCCTCTCATAGACACAAAAATGATATTTTGCATGTCTATATCATTAGTATCCACCTTTGCAGTATTAGAACCTATCAGCTAAGTTTAGGTAGAGAATATTTACAGCTGCAAGGTCTTTTATAACTGATAGACAATGGACCATTCACAGAGAGAAACAAATGATTGTGCCTGACCTTGGTGTGTCCGGACCAGACATGAATCTGTTTCTTAGGCAGATAACACTTGTCTGGAACTTCTGCAGAACGCAGGTTGATGCCCACATCCTGTGGAACGTGGAGGTAGGACCTGCCCTGGTAATCATACATGTCTTTAACTGTAGAAAGAACAAAAAAAGGCAATATCTGTTATCCTGCAGCATCTTGGAGTGTTTGTAAAAGCACATAGTGCCATAGCTGTTCAAATGTCTAAATTAGAGAGGGAAACAGTACCATGGAGAATAGTCTTCTCCTCTGCTGGAGATTCTTCCTCATTCTTTCCCCTCTTCTGTCTCTTGGCCAAGATTTCATCCAGCTCTTTCTTCTCTTCCTGTAAAATAAAACGTATCACAACTAAGGTTACAAACAACAAATTATTATGTTCTTGGATGCAGTCGCAAACACAGGTTGAGCAATTTAAGGTTCAAGTTAATGCCTTTGAGCAAAAGGGAATTACTTGATTGAGTGAAAAGTAGCAGTCTCAGCAACAATATATAAGTATAAAAAAATTACCTCTGTTGGTTTGGCCGCATCCTTCTCATCGGCAAATTTTGCCCAGGGTCCAAGGAAGTTGTCAATCTCTCCTGCGTCTCCCCCTTTGACCTTTTTCCTTTTCTCAGATTTTGTATGTCCACTCTCAAACACAGTTAAGCCTTCAGGAGGAGCAACAAGATATTACAATTATGATCTTCCTTTAAATAATAATTCATTTAAAATGTGTTTTAAGTATGTGGCCAGCTTTAATCTTTACCTTTATTTTTCTCAGCGTCCTCTACTGAACCGATGTAGCTAGTTGTGGATACATTGTGGGTGTCAACCGATGGATCTAGAGCATAACCTATTAGCAAAGTGGAGAGAGTTATCAAAAGGTCATTCAAATTCAAAAGAGTATATCTATCAAATCTGACGAATCAATGACAGAGGTCAGAAATGGGCTCCTTACCAAAGGTGTGGAAAGTCCTCCTCTGCTGTTCAAACATGAAGTTGTTGAGGTGAGCAGGTTCTGCGAAGCCAGACAACATGTTCCTGGGGGCAGACATCTGCTGACTTTTGAACGGATTCATCGGCCCGAACTATGAGGAATAATATAAAAACAAAATCAATAAGAGAGATGTCACCTTTGCAAGACATCAAAGATTTCTGTGACCACTGACACCGTCACTGTCAGGATTCATGGGTCAGAGATACAGAACATCGTGTTTTGATGGTGTGTAATCAAACGTTGACGCAACGCCACGGTCATTTCATCTAGTATCTTAATTTGTGATTTGGTTGAGCTCAGTGATACATTACCTCTGGTGCAAACAGGGTTTCAAATGTCGGGTTGTAGGTGACTTCTTTCAGCGCAGGGTCCAGATGTACTCCAGTCTCCACACCCTCCTGAAAAGAAGATAGACAATCTGTTACCTTTGTGTTTTACAAAACAGTAGCAGATTAATCGGTGGGTGAATCAGATGATGAATATAAAAGCAAAAACTCATCACGGAGACAATGTTGATGACCCACTGTTGTTCGTTCTAAACGATAAGCAAGTTATTGTTTGATATAGATTCACATGCTAACACACAACATCCTCACTAGCTCCAAGATCAACGTTTCCCGCTACAACTTATATTTGGTTCACAACTGTTATCGCTACTCAATAAACAGATACTCGTTAAGTGTTTATCTTATTTGATGAAACAGTAGGTTCACAATATTTAAGCACAATGGGACCAGGAGGCAACTATTTCACTGTAATGTTAGCTAACGCTAGCTAGCTACATTAGCTTACCTTCACGGCGACTTCGGGAGCGGAGTTGAGAAGAGCCAGAGTCATGGTGGGTTCGGACTGAAGAGGCTTGAGATGGGCCATGGCGTCCGGGTCCACCGGGTCCACTTTCCCAGCGGTGGTTTTCGATTCAGACTCATTATCCGAGTCCGAATCGCTGCCGTACGAAACGAGGGAACTTATGGCGGCAGACATGTTGGATGTTGTGAATTCGACGGAAGCGGGAGGGAGGCACTTCCGTTATAGCTTAACAAAATAAAATGAAGAAAATAAAAGTCACTGAGCTTAAACGATGTGGCCAAACAGAACCACACTATTTCCAAAGTACCTTTTATATAATATGTGTTCTATTAATCTAGTTTCTATTTCAATTTGATGTTATTTTTGCAACAGCAGAATTGTGAAATGATTGGATGACGTACATTACAAATAAAATAAAATTAGACATATATAATGTAATAAAGAAAGAAAAATATCATACTTTAACGATTTCTCCCCCCCACATTTTAATGGTATTTTGTTGACCTTAAAACAGCATCATTTGGTTACAGATATACGATAGATAGATAGATAGATAGATAGATAGATAGATAGATAGATAGATAGATAGATAGATAGATAGATAGATAGATAGATAGATAGATAGATAGATAGATAGATAGATAGATAGATAGATGTAATTTATTGATCCCAATTAAATAAGTAAGAGATTAAATTCAAGGACTGACCAACCCTGAACAAAGGTGAGTAGTTGTTTGATCATTATGATTTGCAAACATTCATAATAAAATAAAATATATAACGTAATAAAGAAAAGTAAAATCGACATGATCGAATCGAAGGTCCTTCCCTGGGATCAATTGGTCATCGCTTTCAGATAACGAGCCAATAGAGCGAGCGCGCACGTCCCCACGAGGATCCCACGAGCGCGTGTCAGTTACACGGGACTCTCCTCTCCTCTCGCGCCCCCAACAATAGAGTGGTACGTACCATTATCACAGCGCACAATGGGGACATTTCCCCACGAATTGACATCGCTTCGCGTTCTTCACGTCGAAATGAGCGTGCACGTCGCCCGTGTGTGAGTTTCACGCTGTTTCCTTTTTCCTCCGGAACCCGCTCTCTGCTTCCTCGGAGCAGATTCAACCCCGGATTCCACCCGCGGTTCTCCGGAGCGTCCCCTTCGGAAACACAGAGTCCCCGGGTCGCTCTCCTCTTCCAGCAGCAGGACTACCTACATCTGATGTCAGCGAGCCGAACAAACATGGAGCCGAGCCGGGGATTTAAAGCCTTGGATACGGGGGCATGCGCTGCGGCTCAGTGAGGATGGACGGACAGTAAAGAGGAATAATTTTTTAACAAACATATCAGGTAAAAGACTAAATAAATAGAGAGGAACATTTTGTTCCTGGGTCACATTTGATATCAACTTGAAATGTGACTTTGGCTCATAACCTCCCTGCATCTTACAGCAGCATCAGTGAGAACAGCCTCATTGAACCGGAGTCACCATGTTTGTAGCCTTTGACTCGACCGATATAAACGCTGCTGGTAATTCAACCCTGCCTGGCCATCGCTGCCTGACTGGGACTAACCCGGTGCACAGGTGACTCATGTGGCAGCGGTGTTGCTACAGGAGCCTGAAGTGGTCCAAACCATGTGAGCACCACCAATAGGTTCATTAACGAGTAAATACATGTGTACCTGTGTAAGGTGGCTGCTGTGAAGTGTCGATAGACTGCAGAGCTGCACATCTGCATGAGCTGCAGCTGCAGCAGCGTCTTGACATATGCAGACGGGGCATCGTGTTGGTGAGAAACCGGAGAGCAAATATTTGCAATGCCCCTGAAATTGCATTAAAAATAAAGCCACATGTCGTACATTACCTCTAATGCATTCATTCTTAAGTTAATTGAAGAGTTTGAGGTCGTGGTTGTGCTGACATAGGCAATGCATGGTTTTCATTTTTCCACCCACTGAGGATGCATTGACTTGCTACAGGAGAGAGAGTGAGGAGGATATAGGGGCTGGGGTCTATTTCAGCCAGCTTGGGTTTGCAGTCATGGGGGGATGGTAGCCCTCTCAGCCCAGTCAAAATCATGCTTTGCGAAATTTGAAACCTTCTTTGTACTACTTCCAGTGCAGCAGCCAAGGAAGAAGTGGGCACGAGGAGCGGTGTCCTTCAGGGGCTGGGAATCCTGCTTTTCTAGTGGGGGACAGCTTCGAGATGTCCTTACATGATGCCCGGCTCATGTGGTGCTGTGTGGCCCTCATCAGACAAGCCATATTTCCTGCGTCCTGTCTATTTTAAAAGGAATCAGAGGGAGGCACGGGATTCGGCTCTGTTTGAGATACAGCGGTGGCCAAGGAGCATTCTGTGCTGGAAACGTGTGTTCACATCAGTGGTTTGCGATGAATGAATTACCTTTTGGAAACAGCAGCTGCAGAGCCATTGATAAAAGTCTGCGTACGCTGCGTTTGACAGCAGATTAGTGGGGCTAGTTTTTCCTTGTGATTAAAAGTACTTTCAAATGTAGACGTAAAAATCCTAGTTATCACATACTTATTCTGGTATTTAATGACATTTAAAGTTCACCTTCCACAGGTCAGCTCAAATAAATGATCCATGTCCAAAGACAAGAGGCAGATGTCCCAATCCCGATACAGACTTTGTAAATGCCTACAGTACTGCCGAACATACTGGCATCAACGAGTAGGCAAATCTATTCACCAATCCAATATTAGTCTTTAAAGTACCTTAGTTCAACCAAGATAAAACTGCAATTTTCTTCTCACATATATCACTACTTCTTCTTCCTCTCTGCTCCAAGACATCTGTTGCACTATAGCATTAGCCAGAACTAGCTAAAATGCCTGCGATTTGGCAATGTTCCACACCGGAAAATCCCACCAGTAAAACAGCAACGTGTGCCAGGCCATACAACAATGATGGCACTCATCACTTCCATACCGGGGGTCTTAGCATACAGCTGTTAAAATCCATTATACAAATTGTTACTATCTTAAATGCACTGGTATCGGATTGGTACTTGGTATTGGTAGATATCCAAAGTTCATATATCATTAAGGGAAAATAGCATTGGAACATCTCTCAGGAAATACATTCAGGGCACTTACTGCATGTGAAAGCGGCTTTGACCCCTTGCAGCTGTTAAAATGATCACTCCGCAGCAGAGGCATTCACACTGTCACATGACTGAGTGGGAGCTATAGGATAAGTTTCACAACAGAGCAGATTTTAAAGATGGCTTCAAGATGTACTGCTATGCCTCGTCCCTTAAGATGACACTTACAAAACCTGCTCTTTGGGGCATGGATTTCAGTTCTCACTGAAGGGTCTCATCTACAGGTGAAGTGCCAGAATAGAACAAACCGTATCCCCATGGTTTTATGTGTTGCTGTTTGTGAACTCTTTGCTGCGAGGGATGACATTCCTGCACGGTTTTTCAGTTCTTCTTTTTTCCCTGTGTTTCAGAGGCCCTCGTGACAGAAGAGCTTTGGCATGGCTCCTGCCGAGGCTTTTGGACCTCTCGTATTTGTTGAGATTGCTCTGATCTTGTGCCAGTTTCTGACTTTCTCATGCTAACAAGAAGAATATCTCCCTGTCAGTAGCTCTCTCTTGCCGTTTCTCCACAGAGGTGGCGAGGGATGATAGCAGGAGACCGAATTACACAGTCCATAATGAGATTGTGTAGTGAGAGGAAGAAAAGATGAGATGAGAGTAAAATAGAGAGCGATGGCTGCCTGGCACGAGGAGTTGGTGGCAAGGAGATGGGTCAGGGATTCTGGGAAAGGCAGGGAGCAGAAATGCATGTGTGTGTGTAAAATTGCCACGCCCCTTTACATGCCATTTAGTGCAGCCGCAGACAGACCTCCTATCTCCCAGCAGTTAAGATGCTCCAGAGGCTCCGGCACACAGGAGCTATTGTTCTTCCACTTGGCCAGAGCCACCGCTCTATAATACAGCTTCTGTCCGAGGTCTGAACTGGCCTGACAGGGGGACACCAGGGCTTAGTTACTGGGTTTGACTACAGTGTTCCTTGTGTCTTTCTGCCACTGCCTACACCACCCCCTTCCCCGTCTCTGTCCGTATATCTATCCATCCTTGTTTGTCTCTCTCAACTAATTTTTCAATCCGAGATACAGTGCTCATTCTGCCTTACTATTCCAGGGATGCGACAGCAGATATTATGTATTAAACCTGTTTCGTTGGTTATAATTTTCTTTAAAAGACGCATATTTAAAATGCCCTTTATTTTTTAAAGAATAAACACAACAAAAAATTTGAGCCTTCACTTAAAAAGTCAACATTTGCCATCTCGTCTTGAAACCCCATAATCCAATTTATTAGAATTTTGTATTGCACTTTTTTTAGCTGTGCCTCATCACCTTTTATCTTTCCATCTCTTTACTTATGGTTTTTTTTGGCCAATCTGAGTCTTTCATTGTCTCACTTTCGCTCAGGGGAGCAGAGGGCGATGTCAGGGGTCTCTCGATGAGTATTCAGGATATCTCTGATATCGACTTGTCTGACCGTGTTCGCTGCCAATGCAAACAGGGCAAAACCTCAGTAGTCTGTCTGAGCTAAGAGCTGCTCTGACTCAACTCTAGGAACTGAGCCTCCTCTCTGTCTCCTCAGTCTTTCTCAAGTCAAACGTACCACCTGCAGTTCTCTCCATTCTCCTTATTTGTAGTTTATCTGTGATGCAACCCCTCATCTGCCAACGTTTTAAACCACAGCTGCTGTGTTTGAGTTCATACGAATGTTCTGTCACTTTAGGCTCTAATGAGCTTTTGAAAAAGTTTTTTCAAACTGAATGAAGAACTGATCATTACCTTTACCACTTGTCCTTTGAGGGACATGGGGGAGCAAGAGCTAAGTCCGGCTGACATTTGGCGAGATGTGCGTTACACCCTGGACAGGTCACTACAGTTATATTTGTGTGTGTATACATGGTTGGGGTATTTATATTGTTTATTTTAGCAAAAGTAATGTCGATGCCCTCTCCAGGTCGCTGTGTTTCTATTCAGGCTTTAAATGCTGCCATCAGACCTCAAACTGAGAGAATTTGTGTATTGGAATAGACTTGAATATGCAAAGTTACACAAAACCACACCGTGATGGGGGACATGAAATATAGTATATTCTCTTTATGTTTTTCCCTGTCTCTCTCTCTCTCCTTGAGTATCTGTGTGCTGTGATGGGTTCTTATTGAGCTGGAACGGCCGATGCCCTGGTTGTCGAGGCGATTTGTGATGATTGATGGAAGGCGGAGAAATGGGAGGCAAGGCACGTTTATCCCAGCCGCGGCTTGAATCCCTCTCGTCAGGACTTGGGCGTTAGTATTCAATTACCGACACGGGGAACCTTCATTAGGATTTTCATAAGCGCCCATTTTTTCTCCTCAGTCCTTCTAGGGAGCAGCACAAGGAATGCAAGAAGGACGTGGAAAGATTGTTGAGGGATAGAAATGAATAAGAGCTACAGAATGCTTTTGCTCCTAGCGCATAATTCATATCTAGGCATGTTGCAGTAAACAAACCCACTCCTATCTTCGCCTTCATGTTTATTTACTATAAACTGTCTACAATGCTAGAAATAAAAAGAGTAAGAGAGCAAGGCCTTGGCTTGTGATATAAAGGGATGCTGGAAGGAACTACAGAAAGCACTAAGAAAAGAGAGGGAGAGCAACAGGGGAAGTAGCCTCTTAGTGTCCCTGTGTGTTTGTCCACAATTTCACAGCGGGGGTGCCTGTGCACACAGACAACTGCTGCTCTCAATTAGGAGCCAATATTTGGTTGTTCTTTTACGGCTCACAGCAAGGATCCAGCTCCGCTTTGGTTTTCAACGAGGCCCGAAAACAAGGCTCGCCTGATTTGTGCTGGAAAGACGCCCAGCAGGGACCGTGAGTGTCCGCCTCTCCTCTCGGAAGCGGAGGCAAGCCCGCCTCTCCTTTTCTTTTGTCTTTCATGAGTAGCAGGAAACGCCAATTCACTTAAACCCTCTGCAAGAATTAAAAGCCTGCTCTTTATAGTCTTACTCAGAAACCGTCTCATCTTTGTTTGCTTATCTTACTGCAAAGCTGTCAGTTCTCTCGGACAGATACGTGCTGCAGAGTAGGGGTCAGATAGAGGTCAGAGAAGTCTTACCAGTGAAGGACACATTATGCTTCATAGGATGATAATAAAGTCTTCCTCCTCCATTCAGCATCGCCCCAGAGAAAATATAAAGACACGGAGGTGGTAGTTTTTTGTGCCTACATGACATTGAATTCAGAGCCAGTCTCACCACGTCGAGCAATGGGAAAGAGACAACAGCAGACTCTTGCGTAACTCTTTCATTTATAGACACATGCCCACAGCTCGGTGTGTGTCAGTGCTACTATTATATAAGAGTGAAAGCATCTTGTGTTTTTGCTCTCCTTTACGTCGATGATGCTGACAACCTATAGATAACAATAATCTGTCTTGACGTTGCCAGGGTCCACAGGCGTCATCTCTTTGTCCTTGCTCTTGTGTAACGGTGCACCAGTGTGTGCTCGTTTGTGTGTGTGTATGCATTAGATCACATGTGTAGGCCTCTGCATTTTTTGTGTGTGCTAGTGCTCGTTGATGGTAAGATGGCGGATGTTTGATTGTGATTCAGTGCCTCCGAGGTCCGAGTGTAGCCATGCGTCCAGCCAGTGACCTGTTACTGTGAACCCTCATCCTCTTGACATCGCCACATGCCACTGGCTGGTGACCGGCTAAACCCAAAGTTAGAGATTGGCAGAGGGCATGTAGTGTTAGCAATTCATTAAGTAGGTATCTGACACCTTTATTCTGGTGATATAATATATTATCGTTTTTTGTGGCAAGAACTGACAAATAGACTTTGTGATTTCTATTCTATGCTTACAGTCCCCTTAATGTAAATTAAGCTGCACAAACTTACACACATTCATCCTGGATCCAATTCAATGGGTTTAATTGGTTCTTCCGTGACCCATATCGCATCTTTCCACCAAGTGTAATCCTTCCTCTATCGTGTAATCCTGTTAACTAATAAACAAACTCAGATGAAAACAAACATCTTTGCTATAGTTTGAACTTGTGTGAATTCAAGCATGTATTCAGAATCAAGAGGCTGTTACATGCAGCGGCTCTGCTGATGTTTTTTTCTACATAGCTGGAGCTGCAGAAGTTCCAATTAATCACATGGACTTTCATGTCTTTTTGCACAGTCCCTCCATCGAGCTTTACTTCACAAGCTAACATGCATGAAGCGGCTAATGAACACATCTGATAAGATACATCCAGCATACATCCCACAGACCGCGCTTTGTAATTTGTGAGGTTGTTTTTGTTGCGACCATAAGTTATACCCACAAACTGCTAAAGGTTTTTCCAGCCTTCTTACTTATCTATTATGGATATGTGTTTTGTACATAAAAAGAAACAAACAGTGATCAATTATTTAGAAGTGTGTAAGGAACACAGAAACGCAAACACACCATGGAGAGTTGTGAACTGCACCAGATGGACGGCAGTAATAGCAAGGCTCTGATTTGGCAGGTAATGCTATTTGGGACTTGTTTACGTCCAATAGTTAAACCAAGATGCCAAGAGGAAAACAGGATGACGTGGTTTTGTCTGATCTTTAATCTAGGTGAACAGTTTCGATGATCCCGACACTGTTCGTTTATGAGATGTAAAGTAAAATGTCAGCGAGGGTATAATCTGAGCTACTCTATCTTACATTTGTGTGTGTGTGTGTGTCTTAGTCAGCTCTACTTGGCTAAATGCCATCCCAGTGTTTAGAAATAAATGAGCTTGGCGTGAGCGGCCTGGAGTGAAACTATCCTCCTCCAGTTAAACAGTAATGTCGCGGCCCACATGGGTCCATCCTGAGCTGGAGGATAAGGTCAGAGGTCATTTCACTCATATATGCGGTTGTATAAATGTTAGAGGTGACTCGAGGCAGGAGCCTGGTTTGTGTTGCTGCGCCTCGGGAGGACAGATAGGTGATGACAGACAGGCCTGGCCTCACCGCTGGCTGCTGAGGCTCCTCTTTTTTTCCTCTCTTTCACCCTCCGTTATTCTTTACTAGCTCCCTGTGTGTGTGTATACTCTCTATCTGTGTCTTTTCTTCTCTGTATCACTCCTCTCCCGTCTCCCTTCATCTGTTTCTCACGTGTCTATATGTTATATTCCTCTCCCTCCTACGTCCCTCTTTAAATGAACCAGAGCTGCTTCCCGTGAGGCTAATGCTGACTGCCAGTGTTGTGGTCAGTATTATGTCTGAGTTGGGCATCAGCAGTGTCTGGGGCTTGACCAGACTTTGTAATGCAGATCTACTGGGAGTTCAAACAAAGGTAACTTGAGAGGAAGCACATGTTGCCCTGAGTTTCAAATTAAAATTTTCAAATGCAGCTTGGATCAGGCATAAGAATAGAGGAAATCTTTGCAGGTTCATTTCAGTGAATCATCCCCTTCCCCCAAGCCAGTCTGACTGTGACAGTCTGAAAAACTTTGTCTTTGTTATTATGAGAAGTGGAAACGTTTTTGGGTTTGTTATGAAACAAACTTAATGGGAAACCCTGTTTTGTTTAAGGTTTATCATAATGCTAGTTTGTGAGTTTGCCTTGGATGTCCACATGAAATTGATGTCATCATAAGTGGAATGTCCCCGTTTTGATTCCATCCGGGGACCCGTCCTTCATGCAATACGATAAGAGAGATAAGATCTGACATTTCAAAATCCATAAATTATTCTCTGGGAAATCATTGATATTGTTGAAAAATGCCCTACATATCAATGTTGCAGAAATTAAAAAAACAATTTCCCCGGATCCAACCCTTTAACGGGTCCTGCTGCATTGTGTCATGCCCCATACCCCTCCATAAAAAGGCCTTGGGAAAATAGGTTGAGTAGTTTTTGTTAAAAAAAAACAACAACAAACAAATGCAGATGAAAATATAACCTCCTTGGTGGAAGTAATTACATTTTTGAAATGCTATTGAAGGAACAGTGATTAGGTTACAAAGCTACAAATGCTTTCACTTTTAAGTTTGTTTCGTGTTTGTGTTGTGTCTTTGTGTCAAAGATTGATTTAACAAAAAAAGACAGTAAACACGCACACAAATACAAGCCTCACAAAAATACTTTAGGAAATGCTCAGGGCTTGAAATATACCCACTGATAAGCAGAGAAGAAAAGGGAAAGCAAGACGAGCGAATAGGGGAGCGAGAGGGTTCTGTACCTGCGGGAAGAATTTGATTTGCCTCCCTTTCAAGACATGTCGATTGGAGACGAGCAGAGAGCCACACAATGCCGGGTGAGGGCCAAAAGCAGGAGGGAGAAAAGGGAACGAGAGGTGCTTTTGTCCGTCCTCTCTGTCCCAATGTCGCCCACATCGTCTTTGCTGGGGACAGGACACGACAACGGGCTTGATTCAAAGATCAAATCTATACGGACGAGCAGAGTACCTCTTTGTGTCAGCTGTGTGTTGAAGACCGTATTGTGTCTCCTGTCTCTGTCGTGATCCTCTCTATTCACATACACAGTGCTCTCTAAATTTAGCGGGCTGAATCATGCAGACACTTTAAGTAAAAGTCTGCCACAATCTAAAAATCTCATCTCGCTCGTTGGAAAAACCGTCTGGCAGGCACTGCGAATCAGTGTCTCTATCACTGTTCAATATAATGCCGCAGTAAGTGGATGACTGAGGCCCGAATGTAGTCAATCCTCTACAGCGCTGTTAATACAAGCACGTTAGACCATGTTTTGTCTTCAGCATCGCGGGTTTACTCCGTGAAGATTCATTCTATCCTCCCACCACAATTCCCTTTTCATACAGAGAACGTTCACCCACCATTAAGGCCTTGCAGAGGCATTTTTAGCTGTCAGGGATATGTGTGTGGTGGTGGTGATGCTGGGATGACACAGATCACATGATGCCTGCAGCTGATCTTTTTGCCCCTATGCATGCTGTTTCTAAAGATGGAAAGAGGTCCCTCGCCTTCAACCTGGGTCTGTGTGTGTCAGCACATTAGTGTGTCAATAATGCAGTAGTTTCTTCTCAATGTATACATGTTTTTAGCTTCAGCTTATTACAGGTATGGTATAGAGATAGTTGGGGAGTAACAACAAGGAGTTATGGTGAAAAGGTGCCAAGTTTATTTAGGAAGTAATTTAGTTGACATGGTTGTTGGCATCTTAGTGGTCAGGATTGCTGTTCTGGACCCACTGGCACCACCTCAGACCACCCCACAGCAATCATCACCACCCTGTCCTACTTTGACTTCATAGTGTGACCCATGTCCATTAACATAGGGGAGGCTGGATATAAGACCTATTCTGCAGCCAGCTTCACTTTTGGAGAGCAGGAATATCGTCCATCTTTATATTAATTCTGTGATGCCAACACGCTGTTAAAAGCAAGTGTATCTGCAGCCTTACCATTCAAAGTGGCAAGGCCTTGGTCATCACATTTGGAAGTGAACGATTTAACAGTTCTTTTTGCATATGTTTACACATTCCCTCCATCCAAGAAGCATTGGTGCACGAGAGGCTGAAATACATTTTTCCTGCGAGCTTTAAACACATTCCTCTATTAATTCTCTTGTCAGGATATATTCTGAGATGCCGATCAAAGGGAAATTGATAGAACAATAGGTACAACGAGGCATGATGACGTGTTGGAAATGCGTATCAATGAGATATTAACTTCTGCTCCCCAACAGAAAGCCTCTCTCATTCATTCATTATCATGACTCTCTGCGTTGAAACACAGATCCCTGCTGGGGGCATTGATTTCATTGAAACAAGATGATCTCTCTCTCTCTCTATCTCCCTCTCCCTCCCTCTCTCTCTCTCTCTCTCGCTCTCTCTCTCTCCCTCCTCAGTCATGCTCTGGACAACATACATCTCTCCACATGAGCTTTGGAAGTGATTTTTAAAACTTGCAACAGAGCCTGAAGGTCTTCAGACTGAAACTCTCCTTTGTCATGCAGACAAAAACACAAGTTAAATAGTTCTCATGGATATACACTCATACCTCTTTTGCACCAAAATTACGCAGGTTTCAAATGCATCAGAAACCATCTCTGTCTTCCCAGTGTTGGATTTCACAAAAAACTGTTTTTTGCACATTGTTCACAAGATTCACAAACGTTCCCGGCTATTAATGCGGAAACGCCTGGAGGTTCAATGTGCGTCATATCGTTCACCCATGTGTCATGTTTCCATCACTGCTGATCAGAGCTGATGAAAACCTGAGTCCATTGCAGTGTCATTTGAGTGATTGCCGATTGTATCCATTCCCATTGCAGACAAAAGCCAGACGTTAGTGGTTGTTTTGGGGGGTTTTGACCACTGGAAAAGGGGCTTCAGTCAAGTTTGGTACCATGTATGTAGCACGAGGGGTGAATCCACCTTCTTTGACAAAGCAGTTCTGTGTAGGTAAGGGACAACACCCTTCCGATATCTATTGACTAGCAAATGAGGGGATTCGATGAATGGAACGGCTCCTGTTTCATTTGGCAGGCATGCCCACTTTGTTTAGGTGTTTTGCTGTCCAACTGGCTCGTGCAGCGCTCCGGTGCCTGGGGTTCGTGAGCACGCCTGTGTGCCTGCGTTTGGTGATGTTAAGTTGGATCTGACAGGGGTTGCTGCAGTGGTTAGTTTGTGTGCTTGTCCTTCACGTCTGTATGAACAGTGAGGGAGTTGGTACAATGAAATTTCGCTCACATGCCAAACAACTGCAGCTGCACAGAGCGAGCATGCAGACATTTATTATTGAGCAGCCGCCTTTCATTATTCATACCAGTGGGTTTCTGTGCAGCCAGCAGATCAACTTCTTTGAGTCTGTTTGTTCGTCAGACACTCCACTCATCGATGTTAGCACACATTCACAGGCCATGACACTTACTTGTGCATGTCTATTGTAGAATTAAACACGGCTTAATGAAGGTTTAAAGAAACGTAATCTCTTTGTGACAACCACTCATTCAGTGCTAGGTTGACCGTCGATCATGCCCTGAATGTAAATCATGGGGAATGGAAATCCACAGTGGAATCACAATAATTTCTATCCATACACAAAAAATATCTGATGAATACTTTGATTCTTTTGGTTGATTGAAGGAAAAGTAGACAAAAGCAGTGTGTTTATTACAGCTGCACAAAGGCAAATATTTCCATAGTTGTTTAAGTCCATGCATAAAGAGTAATATAATTGCAATATATTATGGGCAGAGTTTTATCGTTAATTTGAATAAACTTGATTTTCCATTTTCAGTCAACACTGCTGTTGGTAATATTTTTTAGTTTTTCTTGTTTTCTGAAGTAACTCCTGGAACTTGTTTATAGCTGCTTGGCAAGATTCAAATATCCAGCCAGAGGATCTTTGCTATCTGACTACCTGAGTACCATCTCGGTGCCAGCATGCCAGGATGCTCATTTTCATCACTGCATGCAGAGTCAAGACAGTAGGCATGGTGCAGTGTGAAATGACTGCCTTGCTTCACAACCCTGCCCGACTGGGACAGCTTACTGTTTAACACATGCATAAAAAAATGGCCATGGACCAGCTCAAGCTCAGGTGGGGAAACATAAAAAAAACGTTCAACTTCAAAAAAGCCTTACAGCGCAACACAGACTTTTTTTATGCATATGTCAAAATGAATATCATGAGACACAATGCAGTAAAAGAATGTGGAGTTAGTGAGGTGAGGAAACAAGTTTATTATGAACCTGTATCCCTCGCCGGCAGCAATATGTAAAGTTTCCTCCCAACCGGAAACCTAGTTAGCATCGCTGCCTGCACCCAACCTGACAGGGCTGCTGCTGCAGGTGTATTTTTAGCACAACCAGCGGACTCTGCATGGTTATGTTATAGCATCTCAGTGGTGATGGGGCTGCAAGGTGTCATCTCCCCGCTGAAGGGGTACTGACTGCTACAGGAAGTACAACCAGGTCTGAAAGCAAGTGTTTATAGCTGTCCTGATTTGCAACTACCAGGGGGGAGAGGAATAATCCATCTGTCCTCGAGAGAGAGATGTAAGGTACAATAATCAAATGTGGAGAACAGTGGACAGATTTTGACCATAGGCTTAGACAGCATATAAGTGAGATGGACAAGCCAAAACCTGTAGGTGCTGTTAACTTGCACACTTGAAATGTCCCCAGTCTGTCCTTGAATCAAAAAATAACACAACTCCTACTTCTCAACATCCGATTTAGTCATAAAACCTCAGGGAGACCAAACATTTGGGATTTGAATAGCTTGTGAAAAAAAGTGTCTGGGTATTTGAGTCGTTTTAAAATGAAGACAGATGTAATCCTCGCCTTATGTGCTAATGAGAGAGAAAGAATAAATGGCATTTAAAATTGAGAGATGCCTCATTAGTATGAAGATGAGCTGGACATATTGTTTTTCCTCTTGCGCCTCTGCAGTGACAAAGCAACAGGATTCTATCCAGCTGAAGGGAGCAGCACTCGGCCTGATCTTTTTTGAGTTTGACAATCTACATTTCTTTACTCGTCTGCCTTTGTTTTCTGTGGAAAACGAGCAGTGGTGCTTTTCCATTGCTCTGCATATCTGCATGACTGATTCAAACCAGCTGCTGGTAAAGTTTGCCAGTTTGATCCCTGCTCTCTCTGCCATTGGCTGCCGTGGCTCTGCCAGCTCCCTTGATTAGATGTCTGTGTTTTTGTGTTTGCAGCTGCTCGTAGTGTAGAATGAAAAGTCTGCGGTCGTAAAACCCTCGTTCCCAGAGTCGCTGGACAAAGGACAAATAGGTCAGGCTAATTTGGCAAAGAGAAAGAAACCACAAGCTGTAAGTTGGATCTGGAGGAGGGTTTTAAAGAGAGAACAGCATGTTTTTGCAAATGTTCTTTGTTTATGGGTCTAATGGTTCTCCAAATCCACGGTTCAGCTCAGACTTTGAGATCTGTCCAGGGGGTGTGTGGCCTCAGACTTTTTATAGACTTTTTGTCAGACCATGAATTTTACATCACTTAATGATGAGATCTCCCTTGTTTGAGAAGACAGAAGACATTTAATTTCAGCCCCAGTCGGCTCCCTTGCTGGTTAACTGCTAGATTCTTCCTCTATCGCCCCTCTCATGCTGGTGATTTTTCCAGTTTTATAGAACCAGTCACTCAGATGGCTATCTGGGGTTAAAACTGGGCTCTCAGTTGGCTATTTTTTTGCTTGCCTCCCGTGTGTGTGTGCGTGTGCGTGTGTGTGTGTGTGTCCTACTGATGGTGTATCAAGGGCGTGTCCTCCAAGCCCTCCAAATTAAGGGCTCTTGACCTCCTCCACATTGAGGGGTCTGCAGCCATATTGTGGGGCAGTATGAGTGTGTAAATGCTCCATTAGGATTCATTAGTGCCTCTCGTTGGACATATTGTCCAAAGTGCAATGAGCCGCACCGGTGGAGGCCCCTTTCTTTCCTCTGGCACGTGCCATCCCAGATCCGGCTCTGTGCTCTTACACAACTGAAGAGGAGTCCCCTAACCCCATCTTATTCTCTCTCTCTCTTATTGTCATTCATCAGTTGCCATCACCATTATCACATATCAGCCTGGTTTCTTAACTCATTCATTCCTCCCTTTACACGTTTGTCTCTTTTCCCCCCTTCACCCTCTTTTCCCCTCCCTCTCTTGGGATTTTATAAAGTGACCAATGAGATCCCACTGCAGCTGCTGCCATGGTGACAGGCGACAGCGGGATGCACCACCTGAGATGAATGGACCGTAAAAGTAGAGGGACAGTGGTAAAGGGTGTGTGGAGGGGGGGAGGCTGGCTTGTGTAGATGGAATAAATAAAAGAAAGAAAAGGAAAGGAAGTAGCATGTATGTGACTAATTTCCTCGTGTAGTGACCATCGCCGATCATTTTATACCGCTCTGGGTTACAATGAAGGCCTCCTTCTTTTTGACTGGTAAAGAGATTTTGCCTTTCACATATGAAATACGCAGCAGTGGATTTTTTGAGTCAGACATCTTCACAATCATAAGAAAAATGTCTTCATACATTGACTGTCTGCATACAGTGGCAGAACATATCAATTATGCTGAAGAAATCACCTGTTTTTGTTTACAGCATATCAACACCGGCGTCTGTCTTTTTCATCCAGAGTTATTGGGAGGAACCTTTCTTGTTCAACTGTGGTTAGACAAAGTGATTGATATCCCACATGCGCTGGGTTTTGATTAATTGTTCAGTCTGGACTTCCATCGTCTGATCCAGTTTGCGCGGTGCAATCTATATTGTGTTTCCAGCGTGGATCACTTTATAAGCAAAGCTCTTAATCGGGGATAATGTGAAAGGCCTTTGGTTTGACAGACGCATAAAAGATAATTCACATAGCTTAAGTCAACGGGTATGAGCTTGCCAGATGGCTACTTTTATTAGCTCTGAGTATAGGCTGCTACTCAGCGTTACCCGCATCAATATCACAGTTCTGTGTGTAGTGGATTGCTTTTATATGTAATTGACTGTCAGTTTGATTAGCTACGGGAACGTAATCCCTCTGCTACACTTACATGTCTACAGTCTTTATTTTAAAGATCTAAACTCAAGTGTTAGTGAAAACCCTTTTATCCTCCATTTATAAAAAAAAAGGCCATGATGTTAACTAGGTGTGATGAACATCCCACATTTGTCTGGCGGTTGTGCACTCTTTGTGGGGTAAACCTTTTTTTAAGTGATTTCTCATTATGTGTTTTGTGTTGCTAGAGAAGTGCAACTGTTTCTCATTAAGCCTGTTCACCCATGCAGTAAACTGCTGGTGATTCCATCTTGTTCTCTACTTTAGTCCCTCTCTCGCTCTCTCTCTTTCTTTCTCTGTCTCTTTTGATTTTACATTTTCTCTTCCTGTAAGATCCAAGATGAAGTGAAAGCGTGTTCTCACAGGAACTCGTGAGCACACGTCATATGTCACCATGTTATAGTTGAAAATGGAAACCTCATTGGACAAATGCAGCATATGTATGCATGTATGTGTGTGTGTGTGTGCATACATTGTGTGGGTGCATGTGATTGCCTGTGTGTCGAGAAAATCTTTCAACCTATGTCCAATTGGCAAAGAGGCAAACATTTGCTGCAGTCATTAATCACAGTGAGACACTCGGAGGGTTTCTTGACACTGTTTACTTACTAATCAAGGAAATCTAAGTGAGCTTATTATATAGTGTGAGGGAAATCGATGTCATCATACCGCCTGGGTCACACTCGTCTGTGGTTAACACAGGCAGGGTGTCTGTTGCTTGTCTGCAGCGGAGGAGGGTTCTGGTATGAATTCTGTGCATCTTCTGGTCCTGCAATAACAATAAAAACCTTGTTCAAACAGATGAATGGATTCAGTCAACAGAAAGGCTGGAGCGCTTCTACTTACAGGGAGTGTTAAACTTTCAAACTGTGGTGAGAGTTAACCTTCACTCTCTATTTTGCTGTGAGCCGTGTGTGGCAGGCTGAGAGAATAGGCGAGAACTCGACTCTCTGGGAGAACGGTGCAGCTCATGTGCCTGAGAAGTGCTGCTCACACAGGAGGTGTGAACCCTCCAACCTGATAACATGGGAGCCTTAAAGATAAGAAAGACAGTCCATGTAGTATATGCGCTTTTCACACAGCTACTGTCTTCAGTATAGGGGTCTCTTAAATAATACAATAACAAAAGACCTAGATTGATGACATCATGATGCAACGTTGGATCATGGGAGTTGCTGGTAAAAATCCACCTGACGCGACACAGGGGAAAATCATGTTCAGGGATGAGAGAATGTATTAATGTTTTATTAACATTACACATCATGATCCATCCAGTGATCAATACAAACAGTGCAAGGAAAAATCACTACTGGCAAACTGGCGAGTTGGCCAGTGTGTTTTTCCTTTAACGTAATTTACCTCAGAAGTTATAGCAGAGACAGGCAAAGTCATGTTTAAAGCTCATAAGACGTGAATAAAAGTCAATCATCCCGGAGCTCTTGATGGAACCTCTAATTGCTTAACTTAACCTCCGAGCATCATATTTTTACATGATTCATAATTCTCTATTTGAGAGGAAACTGCGAGCATCCCTGGAATTTTGAAAACCAACCCTGAGGAACCCAGACTCGCAGAATCAATATAATCACTTAACACCTATTTCTGTGTGCATTTATGTTATGGTGCTTTGAGGGTTGGGGTGACGGATCGTTCTCTTTCATCTCCTACTGGATTGTATTTGAATCCATAATGTTTCCCTCTTATGGCTGTTTCTCTGTCGTCCATGAATCATTTGTCTGCTGAAAAGTCGTAAAAAAAAATTCTTTCCAATATTCAACCTTTACTGTTAAAACTGTTTCTTTCTCTCTCTCTGTGTCATCCTTCTTCCAATACCCCCTGAAAGCCTAGTTTCACACATTGTTTCTTTTACCCACTGTTGAGACAAATCTGTTCTCCGTCTTCCTCAGAAATAACTCATGACCCTCAAGGTAGGATGAAAGTTTTTTTTATGTTTTTTTGAAAGAAAACACATTCCTTTATTGAAAAGATTAGGGAGGAGAGGAGCCTTGAAAAAGCCCTTGGAAAAAGGGCTGGATGAGCACAGTGGGGGAGGGGAATGAAAACAGTGTGAGCTCGCCTGGTAGATACACTTGTCATCTTCCGTGAGTGAGACTGAGTGTGTCTGTGCTTTGTGTTGAATAAGCTTGTGTGCATGCTTGGCAGGGAGACAGACAGAGCTATGATTGAGTGATTTAATTTTTCTTTGCCTCCCTGTTTATCTTCTCTTTTTCTGTCTGTACACCTGCAACCCAGAGACGTACTGCATGTACACTTACTGTTCTCATAAAGTAAACTCATGAGGGGAATCCAGGGAAATAAACTGTGTTGCGATTTCTGATATAAAATCCATGTTAATCTCAAAGGAGGGAAGGTTTTAAATCAGTTTGACATTTTGGGAAATATGATTAGTTTCTTTGGTGCTGCAGCTAACTTAGTTTAATACATATAAAGGAAATTAGGAAATGGCTTGGCTCCGTCCGATGTGAAAAATATCAGCACCCACTGGGTCAATAGATGATTCCATTCAGGAAGGAATGGAGAAGATAAGCACATGTGTGGGTGATGGAGAGACTGGGAGGACATACACAAATCTGGGCAGAGACTTGGCGCTTTGTTTGGGTTTGTGTCACATTAGCATCACACCCACACCTCGTTCAGAACACTTAAAGTATGACTTAGAAAGAGGTGCGTGTTCTAATTCTTTCCTTTTAAGGCAAAGATGAAGATGAATCGCCAGAACAAAGCTTTCTAGTGGACTCTCCTCTCTATCTCTCTCCTCTCTCTCTCTGTTCTATGCATCCATAGCTGGGCCACTTCCGAGAATAGCCTTCCGCGCCCTACATTTTTTTATGGATATGGTCAAAAATCATGTTTATTCTTCGGTCACGGCAACGCTGCAAAGAATACAGGGAGATATTAAAAGAAGCAGATGTCAATTAAAGTCTAATTAGTGCGTTAACGAGGCCTCAACATTGTTCCAGTCAATCAGATCCATCCCAGCAGCTGATCTCCACATCACTTCACATCCCTTCCCATAAAGAAAACCAAAGTTGACTCCAGAGAAACATGGTGGGAGAGGTAGTTTCCCCTCAGGATTTCTGTGCCCATAGTTCTGACCTTTTCCCCCTATTAAGGGTAATTTATGCTCAGCACTAGATTGGATTCGGTGATGCCATACTCCATTGCCCCCCCCATTCTTGTTTTTGCTGTTGGGGTTGGATGTAAGAGACTTGGGCCTCAGAACACTGCAGCCGTAATGCCATTAGCATGGCTGAGTGGGCAGGCACAGTGCTAAGGTATGCTGGTGAAAACAAATGAGGCAAACATGGCTGTTAGCAATGTTAGAACATTTCTCCCCGGTGGTTTACGTGCATTTATACTTCTCCGCGATCCTGTCTAATCATCGTCCTCTCACTGTATTCCCTCTTTGCTTTGTTACCCTTCAACCCACATCATGTATTCTGTGTTCTCTCTCCCCTGTATACTAATGGCTCCTGCAGCCTCCCTCTGCTCTGATCATTCTCATGCTCTTAGCAAATTAGTAGGTAAAGTAACTGTCTCTCTATTTGTTTTGGTGCTGTTTGAAGCAGCAGAATCACAAGGTCTGTTATAAGAGTCTGTGCACTAATTACTTTTTATTTGTTTTATCTTCTCCTTCCCATCCCCTCCTCTGTCTCCTTCCTCTTTCTCTCACTCCTGTAGCTAGTGGTGTTGCAGCAGAAGGATGCCGCTGGTGAAGCGCACCATCGAGCCCCGGCACCTGTGCCACACGGTGCTGCCGAGGAACATCAAGAATGAGCTGGAGTGTGTGACTAACATCTCCTTGGCCAACGTCATCCGCCAGCTCAGCAGCCTGAGTCAGTAGCACAAGGACACTGACACACACATAGAGCACATGTACTCCACATCAACACAACTGCAAATCTGGAAATGTTAAGTACATCAACATTAAAAGAAACTTTTTTGTTAACACTCTCGGTTGTTGACACTCTCGGTTTATTTAGTCATGAACTGATTAATAAGAGCTAACAAAGTTAACTGAGTTATTTGAGTTAGCAAATATTTGGATATTGGGATTGAAAAGATATAAAATCTAAAATAATCAAAGATACAACATATGGTAATATTTATTTTGGTAAAGGAAGACATCCTGACAATTGTGGATTTAGATATATCTGCAGTTGATAGATTATTAAAACTTGCACTCAAATGGAACATAGTATCTTATCAACTTGCAAAGCAGATCTATAAATGTGCTTCATAGTCAATCACTCGCTTTGAAGGACATTTGGTTGCCATGGTAACGTAAAGCTTTGTGCTGGGAGAAAATGGTCATGACGAATGTGCTGTGACATGAATCCTTCATCAGAGAACGAGAAGTTTAATTCAGCTCCTAGAGGAAATGGTGGATGATAATTGAAGTCATTCAGCAGGACTGAAGTTAGGATGCTCACAAAATAGGTTTTCTGTTTCTTCTAATCCTGGTCTCACTCACACCATCTCCCTCAGAGCAGTTAGCCTGCAACAGTCACTTCCCGGGGGATTTACAGTCACTACTGACGCAGCGTTTCTCCATCTCTCAATATCAGTAATTGCACATTTTTTAACTATGATTCTAGAAACGGCTGGAAAACGGCTGTGCCTCTAGCTCTTCAAAACAAAAGGGATGTACGTGTTATGGATTATAAAGTCCCATGATGTAAAAACTGTCTAATTATGAGCTTTGAATATTTTAGTAAAGTAAGAATTTGTCTAATTATTGCTGAATATAGAATTGTTAATGACTGTTAAAAAATATATATTTTAAATGTGTGTGCATGTGTGTGTGTCTGTGTGTGTGTAGGTAAATATGCAGAAGACCTGTTCGGAGAGCTGTTCAACGAGGCCCACTCCTTCTCTTTCCGGGTCAACTCCCTGCAAGAGCGAGTGGACCGCCTCTCCATCAGTGTCACACAGCTTGACCCCAAAGAGGAGGAATGTGAGTACTGCAAACACACAATCGAAAGCACACAAAAACCAGACCCGGTTCCTTTCAAAAACACAAACCACATCCTCTATCATAGACCTTCAGAATATAATTTAGCTTTAACACTCGTTGACACTCAGACTCAGGTGAGCCATGAGTTAAAGGAAAATGATAAACGGCGGGGACTGTCGGGTTAGCCAGGTTGTCGTGAGAGCGGAAAGGCGGGATGACAGGATAGCTCAGCAAGAGGAGAGTGCAGTGGGTGTAAAGGAAGAAGAGGGAGAATCACAGCAATGTAATAACATGCTCCAAGGCGCAGGATCGATTTTTCTGTGGGGCGGCAATGTGTTTACGGTTTTGCACAACGTTACTCTATCTGCTTCCCTGTCACAGACACACAGACAGTAAAATCCTCACTGGGCTGGAGAGGCTGCTTCTTTTATTTCTGTGTACATAGGCACAGGCTTGTAACTTTTTACAAGGCACTGACTTGTTTTTGCTGAATAATACGTTTTTGCTTTATAGCCAGTCAGAAACAGACTCTTAATCACAATCGGTTCATCCTAATCTTCCTTTTTCGCTCTGTGTTCAGTTGTTTCCACCTCCCCCCTCTGATTATAATCTCCTCTACATTCGTCCTCTGAATTGGTTTACACCTCATGCCTCTCATCTTCTCCGCCTATCATTCTCCTACATGCTTCTTCTTCCTCCTCATCACCTCCCTGCTACCCTCCCCTCCCCTCCCGTCCCCACCCTCCTCTCCTGAACTTGTCCCAGTGCTCTCGCTGTGCCGATTGAATAATTGCGTGTGATCTAGTTTTATAACTCATGCACCTAAATCCTGCAGAGGATAACATTAATTTCATTGGATAGAAATCAGCAGGCTTTTGAAAACACCCAGGTATCATCAGTACCTTCGTATTGTTTTTGGCATAAATGCTTTCCTCGCATAATCATGTCTTTGCACACAGATTGTGAGCGAGTGTGTGTGTGTGGGCGTGCATGTGGTCCTCGGCTTCATCTCCCTCCATAAATAAGCCTGACTTTCGCAGCTGAATCCTTGGCTAGAGAGGCGCTGGATAAGGATCAGCTCAGTTGCAGTTTGAGAGTGCGGAAGGGGTCGAGGGGGGAGAGCTGGAGGGGAGGAGGACAGTAAGAAAGATGGAAGGAAAGAGGGACGGGTGCATAAGGGCACTGCAGCAAAAAAGCAGTGGAGTGTAAAAGGAATGTACCGCAGAATTTTTCTGGGCCAGGTGGAAACGGCCTCCTCTGCAGGTTACACAGTTTCTACACTCAGTTCGACGCCTCTGCATTCATTTATAACCAAATGAAGTTGTCTTGTAAATGGGGAAAAATCTGCGGTCCGCTCCACTCTCCTCTCTCGCCCGTTATCCATTCAAGATTTGAAACATCAAGCGACCATGATAGCGGGGCAGTGTTGCAGCGCCGTGTGTCGTGTCGCCTGCTAAAGAGAGACAAAATCATATGGACGTGACAGAAAGACGGACGGTAAATGTCCCCTTCCATCCCCAGGCAGGCATTTTCTGTAAACCGTCACACTCTCAAACACACATCACTTTGCACACATGTTGTCCAAAGTGTATGCTCTTAGCACAAGCGGCCAACTTGCCTTGTAATTGTCTGTGTGCATCTGTGGTCTGCACGAGAGGAGGAGTCAAAGAGAGGGGAATGAGTGCAGGCAGGAGTGGGACCATAAATCAGGACGGAGGAGGGATGAAGATTGGAGGATGGGGGCAGGGAGAGAGGACAAAGGACAAGGACACAATAAGAAGTTTGCAGATACTGTCCTCAGAACACCTCACACGTTTCTTTGAAGGCCTTTAAAACCTTTAATGGACCAGCTATGAACTCCCTTGAAGATTTGGAACAAACATTTCATCCTGGAAGCAAATTGCTCTACAAATGGTTTTGCAGTCACAGCTAGTTTATATCTAATGGTAACATTTTAATTTTTAAATTAAATCTGGCAGTAATCATCACAGCATTATTTCGATGTAATTGCTGATATTTAGTTATTTATTCATGCTGTTGCATCCATTCAAATGTTAGTATCAGTTGTGTTGCAATTTATTGGATTTGATATTAAACCAGAAGAGCACTCAGAGAGAGAGAGAGAGAGCGAGAGCGAGAGCGTATCTCTACCGAGGCCCAATAGATCTGTGGAGATTTTCAGTCTTCCAGGTCCCACATTCATCCCAACAGACTTCTTAGGAAACCACATTGAAATTAGTAAAACTGGATTTTTATTTGGATCTGCCTCAAATGCACACAGGAAGGTAAAGATTTCCCCCCTGATCTCGATCTGCACCACAGGTTAATGCATTCTTCCCTGACCCATAAAGATCCTTCCAACAAGTTTAATGGTAATCCAGCAAGTAGTTTGTGTTTAATTCTACAAACTAACAGACGTATAAGACAAACAAACACAGACAAAAATGTAACCTCATTGGTTGAGGTAATAATTTTTATTGACAGACGTAACCAATGTCATCAATTTCTCTTGTATGATATAAAACATCCCAGCAGAACTTATGATGAAATCCACGGTTTTATTTTTACTGAGGCTGTAACACACATCGGAGGGTCTTTCATGCATTTTGAATGAATGTCAACTGTGAATCGTGCTTTTACCGTAGTCTACAGCATAAAAGGGCACAGACGCTGGACGATGTGAAGGATGCTTAGCTGAAGGTCAGAGAGATGTGGGATAGAGAGATGGCCGGACTGATGTATGCGGTGTCACCGGTGGTGCAGTGGTCGAGGTCAAAAGTGCTTTCTCATGTGGATTTCTGCACATAGACGCACACACACACCTTGCCCACACCCCGCTGACCCTTAAGCTGTTAAAGGGTATTGTTCCTTACTTTGCCCTTTAGGCTTCCATCCTCCTCTTGCTCCACTCCTCTCACGATTATAAACGCCCCCACCTGCAAACACACACACACACACAGACACGCACACACACACACCTCTACTCTATGTGTTGTCTTCCCAAGCTCTCTCTCATCTTTCCGATTGATCTCCGTGCCCCCTCCATCTTGTGTGGATGCTATTTGTGTGCTGTCAGCCTCTCTTCCCCCTATCACTCCAGCCAGCCAAACTAATGGCCTGTATCCCCTATGTAATGGCTCAGTTATATCATTGCACTGTCTGCAGGCCATTATGGAAGGCCACAAAGCCACCATGAGCGCCTCTGGGCTCTAACCATTTCTTTATGTACTTCATAGTCTCTCTCTCTGCATTGCTTTTTCTTTTAGTCCTTGCTGATGTAAGAGGTTCCTTCTTATTCTTCACTTGGCAAACTGTTTCCTTTTCTCTTGTTAACTCTCCTTGAGTCTTATTACCTCTGGCACGTTACTTCTCTTTATCCGCCCTCTTCATCCTGCTCTTTGTCTTTCTGTCATGCTCTAATCTATTCAATTAAACTTTACTTACACAACTGTTAAAAGGGCTTAACAACGGAATATGCAAACAGTTTATATAAAGATAGAATGTAAATTAGAATGGCACTGAGGCGAGCAAATGCCTACACAAAGGCCAAACATTCCTTCACATGATTGTCTAGTTTTAATAGTAGAAATAAGCTTTATAATATTCTCTGAAAACAAAAATACTGCAGAAAATACCTCGTCAAGCTACAAGCAAATCAAGAATTATATTTACTTTAAGATCGTATTATTGAACAACATTTGATTTTGATACCACAGAATAGAGTTATAAACTACATATACGGCTGCAGAGGACTTTATTCCACTCATGTCTATACGCACACAAGTTCAGATGTGTCTCTCTGGTCTCTTCTTCACCATTTGGCAAAGGGACTTGGGAAAATAGCTAAATTGATGCCTCAGAGATTCAAAGTGTAATTTGTGGTCATGATGGCTCAAAAGCATCCGCACACTTTGTACACAATAATTTAGAACACATTTGCCCTTATGCGATGTCCCAGCGCTGACTGTAGATGGTCGGCATCAACTTATGCATTTTGCACAGAGGACAAATAATAAGCAAAAGAAAGGAGGATTCAGAACGGAGCAAAAACTGACGTGGAGCAAAGTCTCTGTTGTGCTCTCTCCTCTCCCTCCTCTTCATTTGCATATTTCCACATCTATTTACCTATTTGCTGCTCTGCTCTTCAACCTCGCAGAGAGGTAGCAGCGATTCAGCGCTGCAGGTAGAAGTACGCAGAGGGGGGGGGGATATAGGGCAACATTTGCATTGAAGTACAACAGGACAGAGAGAGGTGTGCCTGCATGCTAAAAGACAGCTTGGCCTTTGCCTTCTTCTTATCTTTACTGGCTCTGTGCAGGACTGCATCTGTATGAGCGAGGGGATGAAAAGAGGGGAGACGTGATACATTTTGGTGAAACTTACAGCGAGGCTCTAGGAGATGGGAGTGTGTGCGTGCCTGTGTCACAAGATCTTCCTCGCCTCGCTTTGATTGAGGATGTTTTTAGCCAGATGCTATCTGTCCCGGGAGACAGATATGAGAGAGAGAGAGATAAACTATACACCCCTCGCTCACGGATAAGGAGCTTCACAGGCTGAGATCAGAGGCTGCTGCTAAACCTGGTGCAGCTCCACCTCACACACACACATGCACGCACACACACACACACTTCAGAGGACACTGACTTGCACTGATTTCCTGGACACTTACTTCAACCTTAGACATAGCAACTACCTGTGTAAACCTAAACTTTACCCTAACCTCAACCATGAACATTTATATCAATGCTAACCGGACCCTAACCTCAATCACAACAGTACCTTTAAACCCATAACCAGGACCTCAGAAGTAATGCTTTGGATTTTGGTCCCTGTGAGGTCATACTGACAGCACAGTGCTCGAGTCAGAGTGATATATAGCTCTCAAGCGACAAAATCAAACACACTACACACACAAATCAACAGAAAACCACACACACTGACTAGACTCATTCTGTCGGGAAACGCATTTTGGGTAAAATTAGCAATGTAGATCAATCTGTGAAGATAGCCTTCTGTGTTGAATGATCATAGTGGTGATGTGTGTGGAGTGTGTGGGGATGGGTGTGTGAGGTGTGAGGTGTGGAGTGGGTGATTTTAGGCAATGTATTGACATAATCTCGCCTTCAACTGCGCGGGCGGTAAATCAATAAATTAAAAATTTAAAAAAAAAAATTATCGAACAAGAGATAGAGCAGTGCGCGATCGTAAATAGTGATAAACAGATAATTAGATCTATATAACTCATATATATCTCGATTAAGTTAGTTAGTTAGAGAAACGAGATGATTAGTTATATTACAGCCGTGTGCGAGAGATCTCTCTATCTATCTCTGGTGTAGCGCGAGAGCGAACTATCTAAAGAAATAAATTTGTACGAGTGAGATAGGGGATAGGTAGGAGAAAATGGTATGAAAAGAAGTGTACATTACACTTAAATAAATACCGCATAGACTAATTCTACTCTAAGAAATATATAATAAAAGATTATGTAAGGGAGGGGGTATGATAGATATATGTGTTAAATGTGGGTATAATAATGGGGATATGGTAGAGAAAGATCTCTCCAAAATTGGGTATATGAATTTTTCAAAATAGAATGTTAGCAGAGCGTGAGTCAGGAAAAATAGAGAAGTAGAAATATTATAGACACATCTACTAGGTGTGGGTGATGGGGTAGATATAGTAAGAGAGGTAAGGGATTGTTGTTGATTAGAATAAATCCAGATCATTAAGAAGGGATAATTTACACTCATGGTGATCTATTGATCGTGTGTAGTGCGAAGTGTATATTAGAGTAATGAAATTAATATGAAGGATTTGTGTAAGACTCTCAGTGATCGTGATATTAGAAAGAGATTGTGTGTGAGCGCGTTGAGAGATCTTTTATGGACTTAGAGAGTTTTAGTTATATAGGTGTGAGAGTGTGATTTTTTTTGAAGAGTTGTCATATTGAATCTTCTGTGCGAGTAGGTGGAGATGAAGAGGGTGGTAGGGTATGATATGAGATGAAGATGAGGGTGGGGTAAAGGAAGATGTGATAAGAAGAGGTGGAGGATTGATGTTGTTTGATGTGTTGTGTTGTTTTGTTGGAATAAGATGGGAAATGTGTATGGTGATGGGGTGATAATTTTGTGGGATTATGTAATATTTGGTTAGAGGTGTGTTGTTAATATATTTATAGTTTTGTTTTTGTTATTATATATTTTTTATGAAGAATTGGTTTTATTTAGTAGTGATTTATTTTTGTGAAGTTAAAATTGTTTTTATTTAGTAAATTAAAAAAAAATTAAAGTGATATAATGGGTAAGTGGTAATTTATTTTATAATGAAATTTTTCATTCATGTGTTTTCAATGTCTTGCAGTTTTACGTCACTCCTCCCTCGCTGTTTTCTTCGTGTTTCCCTCCCCTGTTTGGATTACTTTACCTTCTGTGTCCGTGCAGTTATATCATCTCCCTCTTGCATTCTCCGGCCTTCTTTCCCTGTCCTGGAGTGTAACTTACCTAAACCTTGGCTCCCTGATAGTCTTTGTTAATACTGATACTTCAGTGCCTCAGGTGGCTGTGGAAGTCATTATCCAGGTGCACTGCTGCACTGATCAGATTGCTGTAGCTGATCCTTTCTTTGCCTTTTCTAAAGTACCTTTTGTTTGTCTTTTTCCATGAAGGTAAATGTTGTTGTCTTGGCTCAGTTTTAAGTAACTCTACAGTGTGTTATGTAGGTTAAAGATAAATATTGGATTTAGTTTTGTTTGTGGTACAGTGAACTATAACAATACTTTTTCTAAATGCCACATGGCTTTATTTCAGTTTTCCCCAGGGCAGCAGCAGAGTGTATCCATTTGTGCCTCCTTCATGTATAATTCAGATCTGGTTGCAACGCTCTAGATTTATTTCCAAGTCGGGTTTTTTTTTAACTCGGCCCGACCCGATCGAGGGTTAGCATTACTCTGTTGTTTTTTTCCTTCCTCTTCGCCTTCAGCAATTTCTGCAACCTGTTTTTTTTCAGCCGCGCGCAGCATCGATTTCCCTCTGTTATTCTCCTGCCCTCACAAAATGTCAGCTGCTTCCTGCATGAAAGAAGGGCAGCTATTCCCAATGCCCCTGACATACGACCTCAGTCTCATCTAACTTAGTTTAAGCTTGGCTCAGCTCAGCTGTCGTGTGTTAGTTTGCTTTGAGGCGGAATAGAAATCAGCCAATTAGGACAACAATGAAGAGTCAGCCCATAGGATGGTGCTTAGTGGTGTCTAATAAGTTTGGTTCTGTGTTCTGTTAACTGAGTGATTGTGTCAATGATTTTGATTGAGTTAATGAATTGGAGTCGCATGGTTATTATTGTGTTCATGAGAGAAACTTAAAGTTGGTGGATTGTGTGAGTGTGTGTGTGTGTCCAGGGAACATTGTTTTTATTTTATTTTCTTTATTGCTGAATTTATATTCTTGTTACTTTCCTATTAAATAGCTATATACAATTTTTTCATGTTATATTATTGTTTTATTCTACTTTATTACTTTTACATTTTTACTTTTTATTTATTTGAAATAACCTTTTATTTTATATATCTTTTCATCTCATATGACCAAATGGATTTGTCATGTATCTCTTGTTAAATCTTGCACTGACTTTAAACATGTCAGGAAAATATGTATAATGTGTTAATTTTCTTTCTCTCTATCATCACACACTTTGCAAACATATTGTACATCTACGACTTGTTCCACAGGAAGCCTGACAAAACGACAATAACTTGTCATCTCCCCCTCTTTTTCCCCACAGTGTCTCTTCAGGACATCACCATGAGAAAGGCGTTCAGGAGTTCCACTATTCAGGACCAGCAGCTTTTCGACCGCACGTCGCTGCCCATCCCTCTGCAGGAGACCTTCGAGACCTGCGAGCGGCCGCCGCCCCTCAACATCCTCTCGTCCTACAGGTCTGGATCCAGTCACTTATCTGCTATATGCTCACATTACATCACAACATACATTTAACTTATTATAGAAGATGGTGGATGGTGATGATGGAGCCCAGCATGATAGTTACTAGTTTGATCGTTAGGCAAATTAGTGCGTTTCCAGACCGTCTTTCAAATGGAAATACTAAATTAGGATTTAATGGATTGGCGCAAAGAGAGAACGATTACTCCCCAGTGTTCAGCTAAACGTGTTATATTTAAGCAACTATAAAAGCTTTTATTAATCACAGCCTCGATGTTGACAATGATGGATACCAGTAGACCACAGGAATTTGGGTTTGATTTAACCCAGCTTAGGTCACTGCTCTACTTTGAGGGAATATGACTTGATATAGAACAGGCAGACTTTCTCTCTTGGCTCCTGAGGGTGAGCCAGGCCCAGCAGAGTGATACGATGTGAAGATGGATAATCCATAAAAAGCTCTGCTGCCCACTGAGACCAGCACTCCCTCCCTTTTCATCCCTCTGCTTTCTCACCCTGCTGTTTTCTCACCTCAGCCCTTTTTTTTTACTCTCACTTCAATTTTTCTTTTCCCACCTCAAGCAATTTGAGTGACCCTTAATACTGTCACCCTGACCAAGCCTGTTAAAGAAGGGTTCAGGCCAAACACAGTCTCTTTATTTTCTGTGTGTGTTACACAGGCACTGTAAGGAGACAGGTGCAGGTGTAGGTTGTTTTATTCTGTTGTGTTTTTAACCTCTGGGTCTCGATATGGCCTCAAACAAACAAAAAGCAAGTGGGGTTGTTTTTCTCACTGATTTATCTCCCAGCCATCTTCTAAATGTTTGAATTTAGACAAGAAGTTCAAGATATTTTCTTTTAAGCGTACCACCCGCTCTACCTCCTGAGCCACAGCTGCTCATGGATTCAGCACTAAAACTATTATCAATGTAACACAAAGTTCTTTACATAATAAAAGCAATAAAAACATCTCTTCCCAACCCCATCCATGCACAGATTAAAACAACATTAACCAGAACTGAGGTAAATCTCATAAACCAAAATAAAATGAAATAATTAATCCGGCAATATTTTATTACGATATCTTTGGTTAATGACCCATAATAATACAATTCCACAATAGATGCCTGTCACAATGAATTTGTCAGACCAACTGTCCAGATCCCCAAACAGTCTCTTGCATATTAAACATGTCAAAGAAACATGGAAAAATCTAATTTTGACATTTTAGAAACGATGAATCGATCTTAATTGTTGAAGCAAATCTTCTGTTGGCTAATTAATTGATTAGCGCTTCCACTGTAATTAGTAATTTGCCAGACGCAGAACATTCATACACAGCAAATCATCACCAGATGAACAAGATGTCGTGACATATTCAGCTCGTTTGGTGTTTCTATGAGGAAATAATTAATTTTTAGTTTTCTTTTCATTCGGTTTCGACTGCAGAGCTGATTTGTTCCTCTGCACTGAATGGCTGATTAGGATTATTATGGACGACCATTACATTCTTATGATTCATAATTTATAAAATACCGCTCTTTGATCTTTTCAGTTGCTTCTCCATTCATTCTCTCCCCGTCTCACAGCCTCATGACTCTTTTCTTCTCATTTTCTTCTCCCCATTCGTATCTGTCCTCTCCTCAGGCTCTGACTTCCACACAAAGCTACTGTGTCCTCTCCCTCACTCTCCAACACACACACACACACACACACACACACACACCAACATACACCTTTCATGCATAATTATATGCACCAACCCTCAAATACTACCCGCAGTGTGCGCACACACACACACACTACAGCGACTGTATCTCCGCCCTTGCCTTATCCAATTGTTTGATTCTGTTTTCTTCCCCTTTGTTGTGTTGCATATCATTAAACTTTCCACTCTTGCTGTTTGAAGCTTTTCCTTTTCATGCTCTTGTGTTCTTGCTCTTATCGCCGTCATCGTCAAATAATTGCCTCCCATAGCTTGGCAGCTGCACCATGAGTTCAAGTTTAGGCTCACAGGGAAATTTAGACCAGGATTAGGAGACTAGAAATTCAGCTCAGCTTTTAAGCAACTTTTTGTTTAATGCAGAAACTTTTTGTTTTAACAAGTTTATCTCGGGGTTGTTAATTAAACGTCCTTGGCTAATTAAGGTAACCTAACTTTTGCTGCAGCCCTGATCACTTGATCATGACCCATGGACCCAAAAGTCACATGACACATGCAGATGGAAGACTAAAATAGCTAACATGTGCGAGATTAAAGTCATAATATTACAAGATTAAAGCACTTTAATGTGAATACATTTGTAATATTATAAGAATAAAGAAAAACTTTTGCTAGGAAATAAGCAGGAAGGAGATTTCTTGCTCGTCAGAGTTCCACTCCTCCTGGATCCAAAACCGCAATAATTATTAAGATTGTGAATGTTTGTATCCCACTTTCAGTTGCTACATCCTTAGTCAGGACGCACAACATACTCCTTTGTGTTGTTTTGAAGTTTAAATGGAGAGTTGTAATGTAAAGCAATAATGTGGAAATGAAGACATTTATACTGAGAAGGACGATAACATCAGCAGGGCAATTCACAAGGCTCAGCTCCCCTGTTGATAGGAAATGACATTTCCAGGCAGCGTGCATGGGCGTTTGTGTACGATCATTTCCTCGTCGAGGGGGGAACCTTTTGATGTGATAACTACCTGCTTCTTTTTATCGTTTGCCTCCCTATCATCACCATCCACAAAGACCTCTGTAATGAGAGTGAGGAAGACAAATGAGAGAGAATGAACGATAATGCAGGACATTAGCTAGATGTGATTTGTTGAAAGAAACGTGAGGATTTTTAAACATATCTCTTGCTCTCTGTTTTTCAATTGAACCTGCAGTATCTGCATTTTAAGAGATAAAATAAAATATGTGTATGTTCTTTATTTTGTAAAGAAGGAATTTGTAAGTGTCCATTAGTAAAATATGCTTTATTATATACTGAAAATTGAAAATAAAACTCAATTCAAAGTTTGTATCATCTATAGCTGTAGCTAGCAATTATTTTCCATAAGGATTATTATATAAAATAATAAATTAATTACTTTGTCAATTAAATGATTGACTGTTCAAATTAGCTGGTGGGGCAAATTTTTTTTTGTCCGACAAACAGGTTACTTTACTTTACTACAATGTAAAGACATGCAGCAAATATTCATATTCATAACCGTATCTATATTTGTAGACCTATAATTCAAACTTGATGTTATTTTTAGCTGTTGTTCAAACAAAGAGTAATAGAACATCAACCAAAATGTGACGTGTTCCCTTTTTCTCCTCCACAGGGACGATGGGAAGGAGGGCCTGAAGTTCTACACCAATCCATCCTACTTCTTCGACCTGTGGAGAGAAAAGATGCTGCAGGACACAGAGGACAAGAGGAAGGAGAGGAGGAAACAGAAGGTAAGCCTCGAACATTACGAGCACAGGGCCCCGGCAGCGATCATCGGACTCTCTCTGATCGGCATCAGTCGAACGAACTGATTCACTGGTAGATCTACAGGCCTGGCTTCACACCATGTTGACTAATGCTTTAATTAGCCACCACTCACAGATGAATCAACTCTTCCTTGAGTCAGCCCTCCTAGTTATTACTTGTGCGATCATTACATCTAATTAATGGGAGCATCTGCTGTTCAGTTTGCGTCATATCTCTGCTGCTGCACACATACAAACACACACACACACACACACAAACACACACACACACACACACAGCCTCTAGAGAAAGGTCTGTACACATGCACGCAGTCTTGTGTAAGTTAAATTTTGATTAACGCAGACACACTCCAATTAAAGGAAAGAGCTCTTTTGCATCCGTACGCCGCTGCTCGAACTCATCACATGCAAAGCTCCGAGCCCCCCCCCTCTTACTCAAAAGAGAGAGAGGGGTTTCCCACCCTCGGCACCAGGAGCTCTAATCAGCACCAGCTTGCTTTTCCCTGCGTGGGAAGCGGGGCGTGCTCCACCCCCTCGGCTCCCGCGCTGTCAATCAAAGCTTATTACAGTCATGTCAATGAGGAATAAGGAGAGCGATTTTTTTTTCTTCCCCCAGAGGGTTCATGTAAATGAGGAGGATATAATTTGCTGGTTATGAGGTTTTTTTAATGATTGTGGGAATGGTGCAGAGAGAACAAGAGGGCGAGTTCAGCCGTGAATTAGCTGGTGAGGAGGTAATGAGGTTTATATGTTGTGGTTTTTTTATTTGCCAGCTTCATAACAGGAAAATAAACACACATGAGTTTGTATTCTTAACGAAAAACACAAACCTCATTGTAACAATAGACGGACTTCACTTACAGCAGAGGGTGAGCTTGATACGGCCGGTTGTAGCCCGAGCTCAGTCCACTTATTTCGTTCTAATTAAAGCCCCGGGTGGGCTCGGCTCGTAAAGCCTGGTTCATTTCCCTCCTCGCCACACTGGCAGTCAGACAGACCCCATGGACAGACCTACAAGACCTCAGCAGGGAGAGTGGGATGGATTAGAGGGATTACGCACACATATTTCTTGGTTTGTGTAACTATCACGGTGGATAAATGGTCTGATTGAGGATTGGGGTAAATACAGTGTGGAGAGGTTGTGTGTGTGTTTGTTTGTGTGTTTGTTTGTGTGTGTGTGTGTCTATGGGGAGCATGCCAAATCACTCAGTAACAGGGCGGGAGGTGGAAAATAAGAATTCTGGTCACACACACACAATCAGTTTAGTGTGTCGAGCATTGATAGATTTTCACTTAATCAGCTCATCGTCTGTTTCTACCACATCACACAGTCTGTGTTTGTGTGTGTTTGTACTCGTATTTGTTACCTTTTTGGGACCTTTCCCAGCGTAAACACTGACCTAGTCAGGACCAGTGGGCCTCATGGGGACAAATGCTCATTCCTAATGAAGCTAAATGTAATTTCTGGGGTCCTGGTTGGGTTTAAGATGAGGAATGAATTGGTCATGGTTAAGGTTAGGGATAAGGTTTTGATTAGGCTGTACACTATGAAACAATATAAATGCAATGTCCTAAAGAGTATAGCTGTGCAAACCTGGGTGTGTCTGTGTACAAGCATGTGTGTTGCTGTAATTACCTTATTATTTCACCAGTTGATTATAGACATCATATTTTCAGCTTAAAACTTTCCAACATGCGCATAGACAGTGATCCAAATCCACCCTGACCTGAAATGGTGCTGCAGCGGTGAGGAGCTGACAGGCCAGTCACTCAGTGTGAAGCCGTCTGTGATCGGCTGCCAAAACATTTTGTGCCTGACACTGTTCAAGCTCTGACTTTTTCTCCTCCCTATTGCCGCTTGTTGAGTCTTCGATCTAACTGTGTTCAAAACTAGCAAAAAATCCTAATTCGGAGATTTTAAGTTATTCATAAATAAATACAAAGGTCCACAAACGAATGGTAAACATGCCAGTGTCTGACATAAATAACAAATTTATTAAAGAGAAAAGCTTCACATAAATGACTTTTAAATGTTTCTCAAATTACTTCACCCATTGAAGCTATTGCAAAAGTAAAGGAGGTGTAGATTATATTCATTGTAGCAGCAATTCAGGTCCAAGTTTCTTCTTACACTGCAGCAAATCAAATATTTAAGCTTTGGCAGTTGAAGAAGCAGCTTGAGTGACTCAATAAATTAAGTGCCAATGAGGATACTTATTATAGTGAGTTATAATTCATACAGTTGGATGGGTTATTATTATTTCAACAGATTTATTCACTTCAGCCTCTTAGAGACCTAAACATTTTGTCTTGTATCTTTACTTCCATCTATGTCCTTTTCAGAAAATAGAAAAAGCGATGTTAAGGATCCAATTTCTTAATTGTGTATAACATATGCTGTGATTTAAGTTATGGGAATCAAAGCATTGATGTGCACTTATATGAAAGTGTGACAATATACGTTTGTGTTTAAATCATAATTTCAAAATATAATTTGTAATAACTCTTAATTAAAACGTCGACATTTTAAATCGGTACATCGATAGGATAGAGAGAGTCGGGGAAAGAAACCTGCAGCGTTTTAATCTCATTAGCTCCTGTCTTAGCTTCGGCCTCAGTGGATTAGCAGTAGACTATATGTGCTGAGCCGGTCAGAGGGAGACGGCCTGAGAGAGAGCGAGAGAGAGAGAGTCCCAGAGATACATGAGGGACAAAAAAGGAGATAGAGAGAAAGCGAGGGAGTCGTTTAGAGAAACAGAACATCACTGCCTCCCTTTGAGATCAGTCCACACAACATCAAGGTTTGTCTCCAGCGTTTTAAGTCCCCTGTGGAGAACCCCCTTTGGCCCCTCCTCTCTCATTACAGCGCTCACAAGCATCTTAATACTGACATTTAAGTCTCAGGCAGTTTTTTTTATATATATATATAAATATAAACCAAAGCAGGAGAAAATGCTTTGTAAATTTGTCCCTAGATGGTACGCATCACTGCCAGTCCTCATTAAAATCTGCAGGAGTCAAACGTGAAAGGATAATAGCACAGCTTGTTTAATTGACAAGGCTGTATAAAAACTCAATCCTGCATTGTGGCCTGCGAAGAAACGTTCCTGACTTCATTCCAAATTATACTAAAAGGACGAGATAATTAAAGGCCACAAACCAACAAAGACAAAAAGCCTCTTTGTTCATTTATAAACTGCTGAGAGGGAAACTTCTTGTGAACGTGCTCAGGTGGTGTTCCTATAGGAAGCCAATCATGTCTCCTGAGCATAAATAAAAACCCTGTGGAAATAACTACAGAATTTTCCAGATTTTCCTCGGACTGTTGAATTTAGTTGTGATGATGGTCATGATTGTAGTTAGATTATATATAATTGCAAATTATCTGCAGAAAGATTGATTTGCGTGTGTTTAAAGTAAGTTATTGGATTGATTATGTTATTTGAGGTTTGCCCTGAGGTCTTTCTGCTCATCAATAAAATATTCTTATATTATTATCATATATATATATATATATACATATTAGTGTAAGGGATCTGTGAACTCCAGTCGCAACAACATGAGTGACTTGTATTTGTGGACATTCAGAGTTAAATGTCAACATGCTGACACGATACTTTTTGTTTACAAAGATTACCATCAACCAGCAGTAGAATATGCATGCAAGCATATTAGCCTAGTCCACAGAACATCTACAGTATGTACCAAGAATCCTTAATGGCTGTTTCTGACCTAAGAGAAGCTTGTTAATGACTGTGGATGGAGCAGCAATTTGTTTTTTTTACTTAAACAGCACATTTTTACACACGAGGACTGAGAAACATCCTGGATGCCACTTAGATTATACATGCCAACACCTCATTAAAGCAGCTATTTGCATGTTAGCAAAGTAAAGCATTTACAAACCATCTCCTTGGGCTCTATGCTATGTCTTGTGAAAGGGCCAAACATGAACCAGGTGCACAACAAAGGCAAAGATTCAAATCTTCTGATGATCTGAATTGTGCCGTGCCACGACTTTGAAGGCATTGTGGCTTGTGTGCTGAAGGGCCTCAGTGATCCGGATGCTTTTCTCAAAGAGACGAGTATGGAACAGATCATCAGATTGAGGTGGTGCCATGTGTCAGATAGCTTCTTATGAAGTAGAGATGTTCCGTTACCGTTTTCCCTTCCTGATTCTGATACCTAGACTCTTTTAAAAAGAAACGCATATACCGTACTTACTTATAAAATAACAATCAAATGCTCGTTATAACTTGTTAGTTCAGGTGCAAGAATGAACGCGATGGAGGACCATGGTTTGGAAATGACAATTAATTACAAATTGATATGAGGCCAAATTGATATGAGGCCAAATGAAAAGAATAGATTTACAAGACTATTCTGCATTTCTATCACGAGTACATGAACTTGACAAAAATGAGAAAGACAGAGAGCTCCCTGTACACGTGTCTACAGCTTCGATACAATATATATGTCAATCAAAAACCAATGTTAACACAACTGATCATGTGTAATATTCTATTATATAGATATATATATATTCCGTGTTAAATAGTGCCTTGCCAATGTCACGGAAGAGGAAGTTTGTATAAATAAAGACTGCCCTCAGTATCTCTGCTCCTCTGACTTTGCTCCTCTCAACCTTTTCCCCGATCCTGGTCTAACTCGATGCAGCTGGAAATGCCTTATCTTGTGTGTCCGAAGGGCCTTATAAGAGTCCTCTCTGAAACCCCTCCTCCCCTCCTCGGTACCCCAGAGGTAAGACCCCTGCCCCCCACCCACCACCAATCCACCACATCTGTCGGAGCATCTGCTCCCAGCGCGGCAGCCTGCAGCCCTGCACCCTCCGCCCGTAACCGCATTTGGTTTGCTCTGGACGAGTGAGCTTCCTTCCCGATACTAACAAACCCTCCAGTATTTCACTCTATGTCCTGGCTACATCACTGGAAACTTTGCTAATTGCTATTTTCATTCATTTCGGTCGCTCGTGGTGTCTCATCCGCATATTTAAAACCTCCTACCTGTGAATAACAGTTACTAGAGGATACAGTAGAATAACAAATTTGGGACACAGCCATGGAGGAGATGCTTCACTAACAGCAAGAAAACTAACGTGACACATTGGAACTAATAACTTACAGCTTTGGAATGCGATCCCTCTTCGGATGCTCTGTTTGCTTCACTGGCATTGGTTGGGTTTGGATTTTTCAACTTACATCACATTCTGACATGTTTGCACGTAGATGTTTTCATAATTCTTAATATTGTCATTAGAAAAATAAGTTACATATCATCTTTAAGACGTAAGAACATCTGCTTCTCTGCTAACAAAGATTTCAACCACTTTTGGGAATCGAAATGTTTACTTTCAATAAAATAATCAAGCAGCTTGTGCAACATTCTCTAAATTCATTTTTAATTTTAATAGATGTAATCTTGAGCTAAAGATAAGTACAGCACAGGTACGTACAGGATGGCCCTGCAGTGGTAGAGGTGTGTGTGGTGTGAGGGGGTTAGTGTAGTTGTCAGCAGTGTGGTGGTCCAGTGGTTGTGTTCCCCTGCGGGCCTCCCTGCGGGGGTCATTTACCCGCTCACACAGAAACAGTTCTGCTGAGTGTGTCACATTGAACATGCACTCAAAAAATACAGTCGCTAACAAGAGCCCACTCTTAGAGGTACACTTGTAACTGGGTACGAGTATGGGCTCAGACCTGCAAATGAGAATACATTGTGTACATAAATCTATATCTGCTGTATTACACAGTCAGTGCTTACACAGCAACTCCTCCTCTTGTCTGGGCTGTTCAGATGAAGGATGACGACCTAGCAGAGGCACAACCTCGGAAAATTAACTACATTTATATGATGGACACATGTTTGTCTGTTGGACGCATGAATGTGTCAGGTTCTTTACCTGTGATTCTTTGCCCTTTTTCTGTCTACCAAGTAGACTGGCACTCAGTAGAGCATATATCATATAGCATATAAAAGTCCCCTTATATTAAGCCCCAAAGCTAAGGTTACATTATGTTTCTCAACTACATGTTAGTGGTAGTTAAAGGTTTCTAATCCTTTACCATACAGTGTGCTGGATCCATATACAAATTGTATTACCTCCTTGGCAGAGGTAATAAAAGCGACCAATCTCTCTGAGTAGCACACGCTCACTTATTTGACTGCTGATAGTCCTCTTTAATACTAATATTAAATATTGCTGAGGCACGAAGCCCACAAACCTTTCAGGAAGTCAGAGGTTAATAGAAGTGAAACTAATCTTCCAAATGACACAAGAGACATGCAGCTGGATCTTAGAGGCTCTAATGTTTGGAAAATAGCAGAAGACAATAAGTAAAGATTGGGACACGGCTTCTTCAGCCTCAGCAGACGTCAGGAGGCAGAGCTGCCTCAGGTTTGGCAGTTCAGATATATGAATGTGTTAGAGTAGTGGGGGTTAAGGTCATTCATCAAGATCTGTGAGTGTGTGTGTGTGTGAGAGAGAGAGAGCGAGAGAATGAGTGAGCGAGCACAGAGGCTTCCCCTCAGCCAATGCTCATCAGGGGTAATGGTCCATAATGAATAAGAACCTAATCAATGTACATTACCATTAGGATTTATTCCCACACTCAATCTCAGCCGCCCGGCCTCAAACCAGATGAGAGGCTGTCCACAATCCATGTTGTGTTGAATCAGCCACCTGTCAGGCAGCATGTATAATTTAAAGTCACACACACACACACTCACACACACACAAACACACAATCTGCATGAAGTGTCTACTGCTAGAACCATACTAACTGTTTGACTGACCCAAGCCTGTCTCTCTCTCTCTCTCTCTCTCTCTCTCTCTCTCTCTCATCTCTCTCTCTCTCTCTCTCTCTCTCATCTCTCTCTCTCTCTCTCTCTCTCTCTCTCTCTCTCTCTCTCAACTACATGTCTGACAATATTCTGCATTATTCTTCATGTCAACAAATACCACGAGAAGACCAGACTCTAAATGTGTTAATCCACCACTCAAAATAGACCCAAAACATGTAGAAATGTTTCAGTAACATAATTGGTGATTTATTGACTTTTCATTGGGCTGAAAGCAGAGCACCACAAGTCGGCAGCATCCATAACACGTGGCCTGTTTTTAGTCTGAGCGTGGATTTGTTGACAAACTTGACATGAGGGAAAACACAACAACACAATCCTTATTCCTAAAATATTCACGAATACAGGCGGATAATGTTTGTTGTTTTCAACTGAACTGTTTGTGTCAGTACTGCTGATTATTTTCTCGTGTGAATGCATAATAGAGGAGGTTCAAGATTTATTTGAACTGTACATTATTCATTTTAGTCTCCTGAGTTAAAAATCTGCTCTTTTACTATTCTGAGTTGACTCACTCTAGTGTGTGTTTGTTTTGCATGTCATTCGTCAGTGTGTTGTTGTTTTTGTTGTTGAGGGTCACACACATAGAAATACGCACCTTTTGTAGTTTGCCCTTCCATTCCAGTGAGGTCTCCCTTTTTCCGCATCTTCTGTTTGCGCTCAGCTCTGTTCTTTCCCCATGTGTATGTTTTTGGATGTGTGTGTTTGTGTGTGTTTATGTGTGTGCACAGCTGTGTCCCACCTGTATTGTGACGTCCCCCAGAGCTGTGAACGCTGTCATTTTCTGTTTAACAGCACTTTTCTGTTCCCCTCTTTCCCTTTTGTCTCACTCACTCTGTTATTTCGTCCCTGTTGACGCGTGCAGCCGCGTTCAGCTCAACCCGGTGCTGTGTGGATTATTTGGATACTCTCCTCCTCTCACCCCTGGTGCTTCTCTTGTGGTTTTTGTTTTTTTTCTTGTAGTTGCAGGATCCTCGCATGTATGATCAGGTCTATAGGTACTTGGACCTTCCAGGGCAGGTATGTGAAAATACAGTGATTTACTTTTAAAAAGACTGTTGATGTGTGTGATTTCTGTCTTTTACAGGCCTGTGAAAAGTGTTTGTGGGAGGTGGAGAGTGCTTTTGTTGTTTAAATGTTTCCTTCACTTTATTGAGGTTTATTCACACGTTTCATGATTTGATTTTTTGCCAGTTACTGAGCACTCAATGTTCCCAAGCTTGTGTTTTCTGTGAAGTGCTTTTGCTTTTAAATAACTGATTTTGTGAACTCTATCTTCAGAGCTAGTTCAGCACACTTGTTGTAGATTGATATGGCTGCCATGTAAAATGAAACGGTTTGGTGTTTCCATGGATGAAGCAACTAAGATATTTAAAATTTAATTGAATTATGTGGTTTTCTTATTTTTTTTTACATGATCTGAATCACATTTTCCTTTTGTTAGCATGTAACCCACAGTCTGCGTCTGTTAGTCAAACAAGACGACAAATGACGCCAGCTAATCTTTTCTCTCTCTCCTCTTCTCCCCCGTCATCATATTGGGGGTATTACCTCATTCTTGCCTCCATCATCCCGTCAACTCACCTCTACCGAAGATGAAGGCAATAGAGCGTCCCCCGGAGTCGGAGAAGATACCGCGGGCGCCGCACGACCGTAAAAAGGAGTGGCAGAAACTGGCTCTGGGAGCGGAGCTGGCGCAGGACATCCCTGAAGACAAGCACAGAGAGGCCAATGGATCTGCAGGTTACCATAACAACAGGTATGTGGAGGTTGATGTCCAGTATGTATCAACCTGTATTAACCCTGAAAAATCAAATACTCACACAAACATTTAGGTCCAAAACATACAGGCGTCAGAGGATGTGAGTAATGTGCACGTGGTAGCCACAGGGATACATGATATAACTCAACAGCACTGATTGCTGAAACACATATTTATCACCAAGACGCAATCACTCGATGTGCAAAAATAATAAATTGCACCCACTCCAATCGAGATTAGGTTCTTTCAATTTACACTTGGCTGGCACAGGGGAAATGCAGCCACAGCAAACTAATGATGGAGGTCCCTTGTAGCTGTGATTGCGTTCATTGTGCCTCAAAGCTCGGACGCCACTCGTTCACAATCATTCTTCTGCCAGTCAACGTGATTAATGAGCGACGGCTTTATGCAAATTGGTGGTTTTCTTGGATATGTTCTGTGTCGTGAAAAGTTGAAATCTTTCCACCGAGCATAGACGAGGATGGATCTCAATATAGAATGAATCCCCCAGTATGTGATGTTCATATAGCCACAGTGTGCGTGACGGACGGAACTAGCAGCATCACCCCGGGGATATTTTGTAGCACATTTGAATTCATCGAAGCACATCCGGATTTTCATTTTCACACTCATCGATCATAAATATGTCAGACTTTTTCATCAAGATTTACAGATAATTCTTTGGAGAAATCAACAAAGATGTTTTAAAATGTCAAAGAACGGGATACAATGAAATGAGTTCTTCCCTGAACTCATACCACATTACTTCCGGCTAGTTTTTTATCTTGCAAACAAATAATCAAACACTGATGAACGGATAACCTCCTTGGCAAAGGTTATAACAGAAAGAAGCTTTTGTTGGAAATGTGTGATGGTGGATCACGTGTCCACATTGCTAGTTTGCAAGGGCCTATGAGAGAGAACATGCAAATTAGAAATTGTAAGAAACCAAAAATTGCTGCTCGCTGTTTCCAAGTTCACGTTTCATGTGAACAGATTTCATCTGAAAATTATGAGGACTGAGATAAATCGTGCTCATGCGATCCTGTGCACCATCCCCTAAAAGTATGACTACGTTATAAACAGTTGGGAAACAGTGACCACGAGATTCAAAAAGGACAAAACTGAGAAAATGAAAGCGTCCTTCTCTGCTCAGGGCTCCTATGTACACGGAGGAAATGGACGGGCACTTTTCGCTGGCGGCGCTGCCCTACACCCAGATGAACGAGCTGCTGAACCGCACCGGGGACAGAATGTATTCGCGGCCCCACGACCCGCCACCACCTCCTCCCATGCACCCACTGGGAGAGATCGCGCCACCCTCTGTGATCAGGTGGGACTAGAAACCCTCTATACACACACACACACACACACGTAACATCAGCCTCATGTAATCTTAGGGACCTTAGTTAAATGCGTTCACTGGCATCTACAAACCAGACAGATGGTGCAGCTGCGACACAAAATCCTGCTCGTGTGGTTTTCCAGGCAGATTCAAGTGTGAAGAATTATCTGTAAATACCATCTCACCTCATCTCATCTCACACTTGCACACATACAATTGCAATCTGGCTCAAAATCAATTTAGTTGGTCTATTTACTTCTTTCTCGTACGGATCAATACGGAGTGGCATTCTATCACGTTTATTATTGTTTGAGGATTTTTTGCTCTGTTGGAGCTTAACAGAAAAACACAGGGAAGAAGGGAAGACTGGATGGATGGATGGATGGATGGATGGATGGATGGATTGGTGGATGGAGTTTTGTCGACTACAGACAACCTAAAATGGGAAAAGGCTCAGAGAGGGCCAGGATCGATAGAGTGTTAAGGCCACTGAGCGTATTAAAGGTGGTTTCTCTGCTGCATATGTCACCGTCTGAAGGAATGGAGAGATCACAGGCTATGATGAAGGCTGCGGCTACGGCACCACAGAAACATCATCGATTTTCCTCGCTGAAGTCCTTCCAGCGTGCCATCTCCTTTTCTTAAAAACACTTCATCCCCTGTTCTTAGTTTTCACTCCCTTTTCCGGCGTTACATTCCATCTCAGTCTCTTCACCATCATCATCCTCGAGTATCGAGTTCTCTCACTGCAGCATCAAGTGTGCTCGGAGGAAATACTTGGCGCGTATTTTTCTCTTCTTCTCTTTCTCTCGCTGTGCTTTGTGTTGCAGTGTCCTCGGTTAGTAGCTCGATCCACCCACACAGCTTCAGGGTCAGTGAGCGGCCATAACTGATAACATTCGGTCCTTCATGTAAATAGGAAAACACACTTGACGGTTACAGAGGAGATATCGGGCCGAAAGACACAACACTCACCCACTGAGGACCCGTGTAGAATCTGTGGAAATAAAGCAAAAAGCTTGAATTGTTATGGGGTGTTGCAGAAAATGTTGTTGCAAATTGACCCGTTGTGGACTAATGAGGGATAATTTCATCTTATCTCATCTTATCTTATCTTAAAGAAAAATGTAGGATCACACTGTTACGCCGACCTGAACTTTTTGACTCTTGTTATCATTCTGTCCCTCTCTCTCTCTCTCTCTCTCTCTCTCTCTCTCTCTCTCTCTCTCTCTCTCTCTCTCTCCCTCTCTCTCTCTCTCCAGCTCCAGTTCGGGCTTTTCCGACAGCAGACCTCAGTCTCCGGCACGAACAGCAGGATTCAACTCCTACACTCCTCCTCCTCCGCCTCCACCTCTTCCCCCTCCGCCTCCGCCCTTACCCTCCTCAGGCATGCGGGGCACCCCTCCTCCTCCCATCCCTCCTCTACCAGTCCAGCAGCCCATGGCGATCCCACCTGCCCCTGCTCCCCTCCAGATTGCCCCGGGGGTGCTCCACCCGGCGCCTCCGCCCGTGGCGCCTCCACTCCACTCCTCCTCCCCGGCTCGTCTCCAGCAGGTCCTGGACAAGGGCCCACCCATGAGCTTTGGTACCCATGGGGCCGGCAACATCCTGCCTCCTCCCCCACCGCCTCCCCCTCTGCCTCTCCCCGGAGCGCGGAGCTCCTCGCCGGGTATGTCAGGCCCGCCACCGCTGCCGGCCTTCCCCTCAGCAGGAGCCATGGCCTCCCCCCACAACCTCCACGATTTGGGGTCCAAGAGGCACCATCCAGCCAATCTCCCGCCCATCAGCGATGCTCGCAGTGTCCTGTTGGAGGCCATCAGAAAAGGTGGGTCACGAGCTGCAGTTCACAAGTTGGAGAAATGCATCAAATCTATAAAATTACATTTGAAACAAGTATTAAAAGCATCAATTTATCGACAGATCTTTTAGAATGTCAAAAATCTCAAATGACTCAGTGACTGAACTTTGAATGCCGACTGAATTTCTTTATTTTTTGTGTACAATAGTGATTTGGATAAATGTCACATGGGGCTGTGAGAGCATTATGGCCAAATGAAAATAACCTTCAGTTGAAATTTTGGTTTAAATATAATTACGAGGAAGACAGAACTTGTTTAGTCCTACTTTAGGATTTCTGCTGGTAAAATGGTTGTTTTTACATAGTTAGACTCTTTCAGATAAATTTTGTTTACTTACACTTACGTAATCCACGACATAATAACATCCAGTATCTCTTATTATCTCTGCTGCAGGCATACATCTGCGAAAAGTGGAGGAGCAGCGAGAGCAAGAGGCTAAACACGAGCGAGTCGGCAACGACGTGGCCACCATCCTGTCCCGGCGCATCGCTGTGGAGTACTCCGACTCCGAGGACGAGTCCGAGTTTGACGAAGGGGACTGGATGGAGTGATGGCCTTCAGAGAGAGATGGGGGGAAAAAATAAAAAGCAGCGGTGGCAGGAGAGGACCAAATTGTTCAGGTGCACCCACTTCCAAATACCCTGCCCCCCCCCACCACCCCTCGCCATCAGAGTCCTTACCACTCCGGAAAGAAGAGGAACGTTGTTGTCGCCCCATTTGTCCCCTGTCCAAGTTTTTTATCTCGTCATATCTCTCGTCTCATTGTGGATTGTGTTTGGAGGACATGTCTCCACATCGCCCTCGTCCGTCTTCTCCTGTTCCAAGAGAGATTCTTCTGCATTCATTCTTTTCTGCACTACAGGACCTTTTTTCAGCCGGATTTCTCCTGATGAAATCCCCCATGTTTACTATTGTTATATACATGAAAATGACTTTTTTTCTTTGAAGAACCACTTGTTTTTATTTCTTAACTGTACATCGATATAAAAAGAAGATGGAAAAAAAAATGAAGGCAAGTTCTCCGGTACAGTTTTGTCGCCTGGTGGCTGAACACGGCATTGAATGACTTCTGTTTTAGCTTCTTTTATTTACCTTTACCTGCTGAAGCGTTTGCAGTTTTAATAGGCCAGTAGTTTGCAGAACACAAGCTGGGTTGTCTTACGTTTTTTTCTCTTGTTATCAGGACTGGTTTTACTACAAAGAACAAGCAAACGATTGTGCTGGTATGTCAAAGGTCATAGAAGGATTGTTTTAACGGTTGAAAATGAAGGGGAAGTAAATAGACGTCTTCAGCAGCGTGTGTGCATTTCCATCCACTAACATCGAAAACATTACCCCAGGGAAATAAATGCCAAGAGATTGAGCTTTTCTTTTTTTGTTGTCTGTCCGGGTTCTAAGGAGCCATGTATGCTCATGTTGACAAAAAGCAATGTCTATGACAAAACACTGAGCCATCAGTTTGTAGGATAAGGAGCCTCAGATCCTTCTCTTGCGTCACTAGCCACAGATATGGACACTGGAAGTGATGAGACGCTGTAGATGTACATCAGAGTTCCTGCCTCTCTTATTGTTCCAGGTCGAATATTCAGAAACACATTGAGAAAGGCACCCGCCAACCACTCGATACCACCAAAGGCAGCTCTTTCCTCAGATCCCCCCTTTACTGTGGACCCGCCCACTATCGAGAAGCCTTACCTCGTTCAGTCCCACAGCAGCAACTGTTGTTTCCGAAGAAGAAATTAGGGCACGATGGCTCCCCCTTCAGGCCTAAGAGGAGGAGGAGGACACGTCATGCCTTGTTGTGGCTCATTTCAAAAGCAAATGTCTGCCATCTTTTTCCGTTTCGTTTCGTTCGTTCTTTCTTCTACTTGCCTTACTGTTCGTACAAAACGTATCGTTGAGTTGATGAATGTATTGTGCTGTTACTACTTACTTGCCTGCGCTTGTATGGATTTGCTGTTTCTATGTTTGGGAGTGGGGAGGGTGGATGGGGGGGGAGGGCAGTAACCCTGGTTTAAAAAAAAAGAAAAAGATTAGATCAATACTGTAAACCATGTAACTTATGTAACAGTTTGCTTGAATTAATAAAAATCTAATGTTATGTTTCAGTTCTACACGTTTGGGGGTTTGTTGTGGAGCTGAGTTCTTCTGAATTAGGTGGATTTGATTTGACACAAGCCTGGATTTTGTTTTTCAAAGCTTAAAATGTGTCTGTAGCTGGAAAAGTGCAGCAAAAATGTCCACATATTTTCCTGAAATGATCCGGAGGGGCTGCATGTGAGAACGTTAATGTCCGAGTCAGCTGCTGCACATCCTTTAACAGAACCTTTCCCGCCAGTAAAATATAAAAGGACGTTTCTTACAGCGAGCGAGTGGGTGTGTCAACGTTTCTAACACTCGACGGACACAAATACAAAGATACAAATATCTGATGATGAAAAAGAGGAGCCATACAATGCAGAGAGACGTGAGTTTTAAGAGCTTCCTCAGCAGAAGTTATACATCACGTCCTACCTACATAATACTTAGCAAATTTCTGAATGTTCCAGAAGTTTCCTTCTTCTGATCGGACCCTGACAATCTTCAGTTGACACTAATGACAATTAGAAATATTCACATTATTATGTTGAATAATAGTTAAATAAAAGTTGTTTTAAGACGAATGAAACCAAAAGTAAATCATTTGAAATGAGGTGGATTTTAACATTTGAACACTAAAGATGAGTTAGATGTCATTTGCATTACAAGCAGTGTGATGTTCTCCATCAGAGACACACATTTATCTACTTTTCCTTAAACTGTTATAATCCAACAGATGAGGATTATTACCTAAATAAATTCTCTGTAATTAATTGACTCAAGTCTGATCAATACATCATCAGCTGAGACTGATCCTCCACTTTATCTTTGGGATTTTCCACAAATAATCCAAGTCTGGATCCTACTGTTACACATCTTATATTTTATTTGTCAGATGCAGAATGAAGAAGAACAATCGCAAGTTCACTGTCGTGCTGTCACACTTCATTCTCACCTCCTTGTGTTTCCTGTTTCTCTCTCATCTCATTTCCTTTCCACCTCTCCTCTCTTTTTCTCGTCTTCTCACCTTCCCGCTCTTCAGCTCTATAAACAGAAGCTGCTCCGGGAGTTGTTGATGCGTGTCATTCTTGTTATATTCACAATCCTCACTCTTTATTTGAAATCTCCACTTTCGTAAACGGGCTTTTCAGCTTTCATGTCAGGGCGGCACGTGACCTCAGTGGTTCAGACACATGGCAGCATTGGGACTGTATGAAATCGAACTTGAATACACTGTACAGAGTTCTCATTGCAGTTTACACTATATGCTGATGCATGGACGCCCATTAAAATGTGAGTGTGTTTGTCTCAGGGGAGATGATGAAGAAGATTTAATTACCAGCGACGGTGTGTTGTTCTACTCATGCTGGGACGTGTCCAGCGGTTTCACCTTGAAGGAAATTCTCCCCGACAACAGACCAGAAATAACTTATATTAAATAATCATCAATCTGATAGGAGCTGTCACGCTGGACGACCAGTTTGGCAGAATTGTACTTGAAATGTGCAAGTGCAGAATTTCCCTTCTTAATAATACAGAGCAGTGATGGAACAATCTACACTTTGCGTTTATGAAACAGACGGACACAAACAGGAAAACATATCTGCGCATCAGATGTTTATTATAAAGAATCAATGATTCTATTATTCTATTTTCTACTGGGACAGTTCAATCACTGTGGTTGAAGGATTTGTGATGTGTTACAAAAAGGGGTTCATGATTACAGACAGAATATATGAGAATGTTATATAAACACTGTATAAACATTGATGCATCGAAAAATACTAAAAAATAGAAGGCATAGCATGAGCAGCGTGTATTTCAATTATTTACAGCATAAATAATAAATAAGACTCAAAAAGCTTCACAGCACTATTCACTATTGGTATGAGCTACATCGTGATACTATGGAAAACAAAGTACTAAAAAGAAAGGTTTAAAGGTTAATTCAATTATTAAAGTACTACCTTTTTATAATTGTTCTGTCATTTACCGCTAAACCAGCAGACTTAGCAATCGGGCTCAACCAGGCTCAGCATGTGTATTATAAAGTTTCATCAGTTTCATTTGGCCTATCTTTCCTGAAATAGGCTTAAAACCAAGATCTATTTGAATTCATCTATTTGTGAAAAGTCTTTTAAAAACATAGGTGGCACCACCCAGATCTATTTAAAAACAGAAATAAAACCCACACACAACATATTTCCTATTTAAGCTACCAACCAATGTATTCGAATCTGTACGAAGGGTTAGGAAAAAGTATATATATCAGACTAATATTGTTTTTATTGTTGTACAGTGTAGGATGTTGATACCAATGAGTACGCAGCACCGTGTAACCCAGTGATTAGGAAAGATGTCTAATAACTGCATTAAGTCATATTGTTTAAGGCTGTGCACTTTGATCTCTTCCCCACAGGTACAGTTATGCACTAAATACTCTGTAAAACCAATGTTACTCATTTTGCACCTTAAAACCCTCCGGTCTGCACTGTTGATACGACGTGTTGCAGGACTCACGTTGCGGGGCAGTTGCAAAGGACGACGACATTTTCCTGATGTCGTCACTTAACTCTGAGTGTGTTACTCTTCCGTCGAGGCAGCTCTTTCTGGACCTGGCGTGCGCGCGTGCCCAATCCCAGGGACTGCAGAGACTCGGTGACGAAGCGCTGAGTGGGAGAGACGCACAGCATCACCAGCAGCTTGGCATCGCCCCCTACAGGACAAGAGGGAGAGTGACGTGAAGTCAGTATATATGTTAGTGAATAAAATACTGATGTGTGGAATCTTTAAGATGGATGGGGCAACACTGTGGGGTGGGAAAAGACATAGGATGCGCGGGTCCTATGGAAGATGGAACGTTTGTGTGTGTGTGTGTGTGTGTGTGTGTGTGTGTGTGTGTGTGTGTGTGTGTGTGTGTGTGTGTGTGTGTGTGTGTGTGTGGCACCTATGGCGTCCTGAAGTAGATGGGTCAGTTTGCTGTTCCTGTAAGGGATGTGTGGTCTCTGTTCGGCCAGAGCTCCCAGGACGTCAGACAGAGCGGAGAGACTGCGGTTAATACAGGACACCTCCCACAGAGCAGCGCCCGTCACTCCAGACATACCTGACACACACACACACACACACACACACACACACACACACACAGATATATTTCTGCTAAGGGAATATGAAGCAGTTGTACAAGTTTCAATGGAGTATTTTCCATATTCAGATTTGTTTGCACTGTGAACCTCCCTTTTCTGTCAATACTGCACATTGGATTTATGAGGCCTTGCATGAAACAACCTAGTCCATCTGGCTTTAAACGGAGCAACATGTACTGTTTAAGAATCTGTATTTCCCTGGAGAGAGATCCAGAGAACATCCCAGAGCACAGAGGGCCCGACACTCACCGACACACTCACTCCCTGCCAGATCCACCAGCTGCAGCTTGGTCCTGAATGGAGCCTGTGAGATGCTGGGTCTGGGGGAGGGACACGGCGAAAGGGAAGGTGAGGGGCAGGAAGAGGAGGCGGGGCTTGCCAGGAGCTCGTCAGATGGGTATCGGGCAGTGAGGTCGGCACGGCGGCAGCGTGGGCTCCACCACTCCTTCCGAGGGGAGCGCTGCATGTCCTTCTTGGCGCTCTGCAGCCTGCGGGCTGAATGGGAGAGATAGAAGGTTACGATACAGGAATATGTGGAAATCGGTTGTTACTGATATGCTCAAAGGGGTGAGTCTGTGAGTGTGTGTGTGTGTGTGTGTGTGTGTGTGTGTGTGTGTCTCACCTAGGGCCAGTGCATTGGGACTCTTGGAGGAGATGGTGAGGGTAACAATGAGATGAGAGCGTGAAGATTCGGTGTGCACCAGGGTGGGACAGTGAGCCCTGAGCTTCAGAATGCTGCTGATGATCTGCATCACCTCGGAGGCGCTGCTCACCGGTCTGTAAACCATGCAGGGAAATGAAACGCACACACTATCAGCTTGCATCTGGGCAGGAAGCACACACTGACCTTAAACATACAGTATGTAGAATTGGCTGCTCGACATCACTCAATCAAACAAATTTAAAAAAAAGACGGTGTGAAGCAGCACGGGATCATGGGAGTTGATGGGGCCGAGGAAAATCTACCTGACGCAACGAATCATCTGACAACAACAGTTTTCCCAGTATACTATTTAAAAAATGAATTGATAAGTAGAGCTTTAAAAATAACTGCACCTCCTAAACGATCACACGCGGCTCACAGTCTAACAGGCAGTACTCACTCGTGTGTAAGGGAGGGAACCTGGCTGGTACCAGAGGAGGTGGTGATGACGTCCCTGCGCTGGTCGCCGCGGTTCCCCTGCCCGTCTTTAGCCAGCAGGTCATACACGTCATTGTTGTACACTTCCATCACTGACACCTCCACTGTGTGGCTCTCTGCAGGCTTCTCAGAGATCAACCTGGGTCACACACAGGAAGAAATACATAGATAAACATTGGAAAGGTCAAACAAATACGGTATACTCAGCTTTCTGTGCAAATTAAAAAAATAAGACACTCTGGAAATAAACACAGGGCCCGAGTACCAAATCCTCTTGAATTCAGGAATTTCAATGTAAATTTAAGAATAAATGAATTCAGTGTCCAGTGTCTCTCACCGAAAGAGCTCAGCAGCCGCCTGGGGGATGACACCCTGCTGGGCCTCCTGATGTACCGTTGAGGACCCTTCTGTAGAGTGCGATCCCATCATGGTGTGAGTCTTCCCACTTCCTGTCTGTCCGTACGCCATGATACACACATTATAGCTGTGAGGCCGGGACAGAGGCGACATTCGATTAATGCCGAAGCCATTAAATCGTATTATGTTGGTTTTATATATATTTGGTTCCCTTTGTTCTTCACCTGGAATCCCTCAGTTCCCACAGGGTGGTGGTATTTGTATTGTTTAACACCTACCCGTCCAGCAGGGATGTGATCAGGGGCTTGACTTCCTCAAACACCGTCTCCTGGGAGTCCTCTGGTCCATGAACCCTGGAGGAAACAACGTTACCACACTGACCTCTAAATATCGTATCATTAAAAAAACATCTTACAGTAATGTGCACTGTGCAGAACGTGGAGGTTTTTAAAAGCAAACTCTAGCTCTAACTTTTTACTTTTAGGCTTTTAATTGAATTTTATTAATTGACCTTTAGACGTCCTAGCCTGCTTTAAAGTTTGCTTCTATTTCTTTATCCTTTTGACATCTCTTTTAATATTTGTTTTTGATTATTATTATTTTATCTTCATAATTGTACGTATTAGCTTTGATGGGTGGTGATATTGTTTTTATTTATTTTATTCTTTAAAGCACTTTGACACATTGTTTTTATGAAAATTTCTATAAAACCTAAGTGATTGATCGTGTTATTATTTTACCTCTCAAACTCAAACATCTTGTTTTGCACTGGCATCCCGGTCTTCAAGCAATTCACCATCACCGTGTCCTGAAAACACCAAAATTAGGAAAAACAACTGATTATGAACGTTGAGTTGATTTAATAGAAACCAAATCAAATGTTCCGAGTCTGAAACTCACGTCACTGATCGCGTAGACCACTTCCTCAGATGAGGCAGGACTAAAGGTGAAAAGAGTGTTAACATTGGATTGCCTTCATTTATCATTCTGTATTTTATGGTGCTGACCCACCTTGATCCAGAGGTGGAGGACTGGACGTGGTCAAAGGATAGAACGGGTCGCACCCTGCAGTGAACTCTGATGTTACCTCTCAGCTCCTGTAGCAACACAAAGAAGAAACTGTTGGTTTGCTGCAGTTCTTCTTGTACACAAAACCCTTTACCTCTGACCAATGTGGAAACAAATCTTCCCTCCTCACCACCACTGTGTTGTGAAGTTCTTGCCTCCTCTGCCTCTCTGCCCTGCACCTCTCCTTCTCCTCCTCCAGAGAGCGCTCCAGAGCTGCAACACGGGCCTGCAGGTCTGAGTGATGGAGGTAGAAAGTTTATTTTTAGACAAAAGAGAAGACACCAGTGGATTCTCTGATGCATGATCATGGCTCCATCACACGTGAATACACACCTGGCACCAAACATGCCCATTCTCACACACATATGCACAAACAAACACACATACAAATGACATAAGGGTAGATAAACCGGTTAAATATCTTCTTCTACAGAAAATTAACTGACTGAATGAATCAGTCTGTTTATTATTTCTTCTTTTGCTATGTTCTCAATAAATTAAATTAAATGTGCGAGACAAGGTCAGAAAAATTATCCACTGTTGCTAGACCATAGTTTTGCCGTCATGTGATTAAAACCGTTCCAGGATGTGTCTCAATCAGATAGTACTTGTCCATGTATAAAAAAAAAGAAAGAAAATCGCCAATTCAAAACACAAATTGAAATGGTGCACGAGGAATCCAATTTAAAACAGATTGCAAACTGGGTGAGCGAGAAAGGGGCCCACTGGGTGAAATGCCCCCCCCAAAATATATAACCTAATGCATGGTTAATAAATCTTTACATTTTGAAAAGTTAATTTTTGAAATGTTAAAAGCAAAGAAGCAAATATAGTTCAACAACAACGTAATATGAGACAAACCAGCGAGTAGTTAAAGTCACAAGCTGGTGGGGTTTGTAGCAGCACAGAACATAATAGTGTCATGTGATGTGATTACTGAGGGTAAATCTCTAAATTCCTCCTTCACCAGACATCAACAGTAAAAAGGTCAAGAAAGGCCACTTTGTTTTCGGAGCGGCTCGGAGTCTTATGCCCTGGACAGCATGAGCTCGGGCTTATGTCTGCCACAGCGCCCGGCCAGATCAGCCTATCGCCAGAGCCGTGGAGACCAGCTGACTGTGCAGGACGGGGCGCGACAGAACAGTCAACCTTGGACTGGCTCGAGGGGGGGGGTTGGTGAGAGAGGATTACTGGCACACACACTCACACACACACACACACACAGGCAGTGCACAACCTGTCACCCACTTCAGCAGGGTTGTTGTAGGTAGTAAAAGGTAGAAAGTGATGGACCAGGAGGGAGGGATTTAAAAAATGTCCAGACAGCTAGAATGGAACTCAGTGGAGCTCAGACCTCTGTCAAGGCCCAACAGTCTGTTAGGAAACCACATTTATATTCACAAGATGGGGATTTCTATTTAAATCTGCACCACATTGCACACCAGATTCCCCGGAACACAGGCTCCACCCTGTGAAGCCCAAACCCGAGAGATTGTGCCCCCAGGAAAACATTCCCCCTGAAACCAAACTTGTGCACAATGTCACAGACGCTACATTCATGGCTCCACCCACTCAGCTACTCACCCTGCACCTCGTCTCCACGGTGACCTGTCATGGAGGAGCTGGCTTGCTCCACTTTCTCCAGCAGCTCCTTGCTCTGCTCCTCCAGCTCGGAGGCAAAACTCACATACACTCCGAACACCTCACTCAGGTCCTGCTTCACCTCCTGCCACAAACACACAGAGGACTAATGAAGTGTGGAGATGGGGTGTGTGACTCTACTCTTTGGTGTGTGTGTTTGTGTTTCCACACGACCCGCTCTGTGTATCTGTACCTGGACTCCAGACAGGAGTTTGGTGAGGCCGGCCCGTGTTTCATTCTGTGCCTGTCTCTGGTGCTGGTGATGATGGTTGAGTGCTTTGCTCTCCTCTTCATGGTCGTGACGTAGTTTCACCAGACACTGAAAAAGGATATAACATCAACATGCTCATTTAAGCTAAGTAAAGTATGTGAGGCAGTTTGGTTTGACACTTTTCATTCGTTCTTAACTTCTTATTAACTGGAATAAGATTGTCTGGTTTGTTCCTCAACTGTTGAGTGGTTAAGATAAGAACATAGAAGAATACAAATAGATGGTTTCTCATATAGACCCAAAATATACTCTGCAATGATAATTATTGTATTCAGCATCACAGAATCCTGTTTTGTCATTCTAACAATTAGATACTTGTTACTTATCGATGGAGCAAAAAGAAACTGGGTCAAATCTCACAGAGCGATGACTTGGCCTGGCTTTGTGGATGTGGATATTTGGTGCATCAAATAAAACACATCTTTAAAACTACATACAAGATCTTTCCAGTAGGTTATATGACAGGCTACATCGTGAAAAGTACAGGTGGAACATGCACAGTGTGGAAGTGTAACATTTTTACATCACCGTAACAGAAATAATGTGACACTTATCGTGATTATTATCGATGTGGACCGATATGAAAACTGTCCTGAAGCACCGGGTCCAACCACTCATTGTTAATTGACATTAATTACACTCTTACGCATATAAAATGCAATTAACAAAGCATGCGAGTCATTCAGAAAAAACCTTGAGCCATTCAGGAATACAGAATTAATGACGATAGGCACAGCTAATGCAGAGTAGAATAGACCGTTAAGCCTGTGCTGTGGCTGATGAGGGACAGAATAAATCTTCTTACGTCTCCAAGTCTCAGATGAAGAATAGCATTCTCCGTCTCCAGCTCCAATATCCGCTCTTCTTTACTCTGAAAACACAAATAGATGAAAGTAAATGCACAGTACTACTTGTGTGTATGTGCTCAGTTACTGGATGAGGCTTCCACACACTGGACATTGGTCACTTACCCTCAGTTTGTGCTCCAGCAGATGAACCTGGTGTGCAAATATCTGGTCCCGGTTGATGAAGAGAGGCATTTTTTATTACTTCCCTGCAATACAAAATAAGGCAGAAAGGAGGTAGAGGAGGAGAGAGAGATCTTCCTCCTCACCTCGTTCCTTCTCATCTGAACACGTCGTGTCCTCTCAGGTCAAATAATCCGATTAGAGCTGAACTGTGCTCACCTGTGTGTGTGATAGGAGGCCTCCAGCAGCAGCTCTGCAGCCAAACCACAGCCTCAAACTACCCAGGACTCACTGTGCGTTTCCATTTCGGCTGCTGCTATCATTGTTTAGGTCTTGAAGATGAAATAATTCAAGCGACGGTATTTGTTTTAACTTTAGAGCCGGAGGAAGCGGCTGTAGCAGCACCAGCAGGCGAGTGTTGACCGGCAGGGGGCAGCAGAGCCCTGGCGGAAGCGGTAAACATTGCAAAGAAGAAGACGCAGTACTTCCGCGTTGTCACAGTTTACCTCAACTTGCTCAGCAGCGCGGGGTCCTGAAGCAAAATGGCAAAACTTAGAGACAAAAGACGAGAGAAAACCAGCGTCGCCTCTGAGGTGAGACGTCGGAAGTGGTTTATCTGCATGTAGCCAGCTAGCAGCTCTTTAGTTAACACGTGCTAAGAACTGTGTGTCACGTTCAGCTTGTGGACATGTCGCGCATTCATCCGCTGCTCTCTCTTTCACGTGATTATTGTTTTTAATCAATCGATGTATTTAATCGATTAACTTCATCTCTTGATCGCAGATTGATCGATTGGAGGAGAGGCGAACGCGTTGCCACGACAACCTGGAGAGGGCGGAGTTCAAGAGCAGGAAGGAGCAGCTCTCTGAGAGGGAGAGGTGAGGAGGTGGAGGAGGAGGAGGAGGAAGATGATGAGGAGGAAGAGAATGAGGAAGAGGTTATTACATGGTGCTCAAGGATGGTTTGTGTTTTAATTTTCAAGTCAGAGACAGAACAAGACCAGACTTACATGTGTACGGTGGCTGAGAGAGCTCAACTCCGTGCTGCGAATTAAGAAAACATCATCTCCAATCTATTACCTCTCTACTCGACTAACTGACCTTATTCTTATAAATCATTCATGCCTGACATGGGTCTTACATTTCATTCATTATGGTCATAAAGGTCTGAAATTAAGAAGTTGTTGAAACGAGCATTTGACCTTAAAAATCTGATCTGCTTCACTTGGAAAATGTTTTTTTAATCTCTACCTGCTGAAACCTCATGAATGTCTTTGAGTTAAATGCTCCTGATTGAGCTGTCTGTCTCCGTCTCATCTTTTCTCCTCCACAGGCAGGAGCTGGAAGATGAAATGGGGATCATGAATGAAAGGGTTCAGAAACTAGGTGAGACTGAACGCTTTGTTCAGAGCAAGATTTCACCTGTACACTATATACTACTATATGTTTACTACCAGACTATTTCTTTAATAAACAAATGTTAAATACTCAATCACGTGAAGAATTATTACTACACCTAGTAACCGTCAATAACAAGTGTTACTTATTGACAGTCTTTTGAAACATAATTAATTTAATCTTTAAGTTAATTACAAAACATTTACAAAATATTTTTCAAAGTAGTGCTTGTACTCAAACTGTGAATTGGTAATTGAGTATCTTCAGTATGTGTTGGTCCTCTATGTAAGTATGAATATTTTTGGCTTCTTACAGCTAAGATACAAATGTGAACTCTGGGAAATAGTAACAAGCATTTTTTGCTATTTCTTTCACATTTTATTATTTATTTCACTGACAGCATGCACGTTTTCAGTTCTACATGGTGACTCGCACTGTTAAAATATAAAACAATAAGACTTCACCAGAGATAAATCTGTTGCCACTCTAAATGTGTTCTGCCGTACCAAGAGGCAGCCTGCCAGTACCGCACATTAACGCCTGCGCACCCATCCTTTGTGTTTCTCTTCTAGACAAGGAGCTGAAGACATTACGAGGAGAGAACCGGAGGAACATGATGCTGTCGGTCGCTCTGCTGGCTATCAGTGCTCTGTTCTACTACATGTTGGTTTACATGGAAGAGGACTCGTGATATCAAACAGCTTCTCGAAGGGACCCACTGCTCTTTTTAGAGCGATGATGTGAAAAAGAGGGAAAAAGTGCATGGATGCAATACCTCAGTTCTGCCTGCAGGTGGCATCATTTAATTGTCTCATCTGGACATCAAACTGGTTTCATCGTCAGGCCACAGCTTTCTCTGGAGGGACGCTGGGGATGTTTAAACACTGAATACTCATCTGTATGGATTTCTTCCGATGATATTTAGGTGAACTGAATTAGCATTTTGGTCCTTGCCGAAACTGATATATTAATACTGTATTTTATAAAATGTTAGTATGACACCCGTGCCAATCAAAACTGCCTTTGAACGAAATAAATAGATAATAGTGCATGAGCCACATAATCCGCTTATATCGTGTGTCAGACAGTTCGATGGATGGAGATGCTGCAATTGTTTTCTTTGTACATGTGATCAGTGTTGTTGAGGGATTCACACAGGACCTGACAAATGTATTGTTTTCACGACACCCCAATGCAAACCATTCACAGATAAGAAGAACTCAAAGATGCCAAAGATGTTTGTGAATGTTGTTTCACCAGTTACTTGATCATGAACACAAATTAAACGCTTTACATTCAGTTTGGAAGCATATTTTGTTTATTATCGGCGGCGCATTTAAAAAGCACACAAATGTGAATCACTATCAGCTTCAAATTTAGAAATGAAACTTGCGGTTCAAACTAGTCCAACAAATGTGTCCTCATCAGGACGTTTGACGCTGGAGACAGATTTAGAGGAGGAGGGTTTTGTCACCCATGCTGAGTTCAGTGTGGCACCAGAGGATGGTCTGAGGACAAGGCTGTTTGTGAGTCTTTCAGCCTTCCTCTCTATTCGGAGAGAAAGAAGAATATCAAATAGTATTCCTGATATTGATCCTCATGTCTTTCAAAAGGACGAGACAAGACAGAATCTTTTAAACCTGTCTCCCTTTCATTACCCATGTTCCCAATCTATGGACTAAATTAGACTAACTATGTGGAATAATTGCTATGTTTCATTCTAAGTCCCCTATTCAAACTGTATCATACAATTACATGTGAACTTTGAAAAACACAGACTTGTCTCCCATCATCTTTCAGTATTGTAGCCTTAGAACCGTTTTCCATTCCGAGACTCAAACAAAAGTACATCTTCAGTTCTTCAGACGTTCATATAGCCACACTGAGGTTTAACCTTTCTACCTGTAGTTTAAAACCTTTTCAGTCCTGCAATTAAAAGTTATCTAATGTTATAACACAGTAATTTGATTTCCGTGGATTTGCCCATCCCCTGATTCTGGCTTCGGTTTATTTGTCACGGTTGAAGTTTCCTCAGTCAGCAAATCAACAAATTCCCAAAAATCGATCACATAGGAATGCCACAGAGGAATAAGTAAGTTAGACAATACTTGTTATTAGGATCAATTACTCTGGAACTCTCTCCCTCTCATCATCCCCAAAGTAATCTGAAAACGCAGCCTGTCAATGTGCCTAAATGATTGTGCTGTGTAGTTATATGATTGCTCCTGTTATCATTATCTGTATTATCACTGCTTATTTGTTATCACATTTTTATTTTTTTAAACTAGCGCTATTGAATAAAGTAAAGCCCTATTCTCCAAACAAAACACACTCAGGCCCCGAAGGTTAAACACGACTGCCACCCTGTTGTCATCGATGACACACCACCACTCAGCCTGCCGGGGACCAGTCATCTTTCTTGAGGACCATACAACACTAAATGTCATCCATATTTCTGAAGCTCCACAGGATGATTTGCTCATACGTGAGCAGAGAGGCCATGATCAGGCCCATCATCCTGTTTATGTTGTCGTTTGGGACAACGTGATCTTTTATTGTGGTGAGTCGTTTGTTAATAACCAGAGTTTATGTTTTTCTTCCATCATTCTCTCCCTTTTCTTAACCTTACAGAAAAAATGTTGTCAGCACGGCGATGGAAAGTGTTCGACCCCCAAACCGTGGATAATCTATATAGATGTAGCATGTGATGATGTAGACTCTATTAGATCTATTCTAACTGGTTCTATTCAGCACGCCAAAGGATTCTTTCCTGATTCCTCAGCAAAGGAGAGGATTCCCTGAGATGAAGATGAAGATGAGGTCTGACCCCAGAGACACGATGCTGAGGCAGAATGAACGATTCTCGTTGCTCACCGTAAAACCATATAGTGCAGTTTATGTACTTTCACCTCAGGTTTTCATTTTTACGTATACGTTTTTATAAGTGCAGCAATGTGCAAATATCCTAGAGTAAATATTTTCAGTGAATATTCAGTAGAGATGTTGTTTTCCCTGCAGTGATCAGAATGCAGTGAGTTCTGTATTTATTGGTCTGGTTTGTAATGATTGCTGAGTGTTTATACCTCAGCTGGCTCAGCGTGTTATCTGATGGCTAGTGTTTGGTTTTGGTTAAAGATCAAATTGTTTTGGATCAATTGTTTGATTTTGCAAGACAAGACAAAGGTTGAATTCGGGGGTTAGGGTCACTTAACCCTACGTTTCAGAAAATTAGGTAAAGCAATTCAGAAAAACTGAAGTTATCAATAATTCTCTTTTCAAAGGATTCCTTGCCAGTCAAAACACTTTTGGCAGGTTCTTTTAGTGGTGGTGGGAAAACTCTGGACAGCTCAGCAAATAGTTGTTTGTGTGCCCTCCCTCCCACACACACTATTATCACCAGCACAGTCCACGTCACGCCTACACACACTCATCCTCTCATCCCCAGATAAAACGAGTGTAAACAAACCCATTATGCAACGCCGCTGTGGGATTTAAAGGCTGATTGTTATGGAAGCTCCTCAGACTAGTTTGAATACTTGTTTTCATATGGCCTTTTATATTATTGCTCAGTTAAAACAACATATTTTAAGGTTACACTGTTGTTCAGTTCTTTTTGATCATAGATTTGGCTTTTAAAGTTTTCTGTGTTCATTATTCTTCCATGTAAAAAGTCCCTCTGTTTGACTGTGTACTCCTGCACAGTCAGATGGTGGCTGTGTTTGCTGTTTTGCTTTTCATGACACTGTCACACGGCCTCAGGTTTTGCTATCATCTCATTTTCGTCCGCTTATCCGGGGTCGGGTCGCGGGGGGAGCAGCTCAAGCAGTTTTGCTATGAATCAAAAAAAAAGGAAAAGAATAATAGGTCTGTCTCAGCACCAAAATGCCAGATGTCACTTTGAATACTTTTAATTCCTGAGCAGAGCGATGTTTGAGCTCGGCCGCGGCAGGTGGAGGTTCACTGGCTGCACTCGGGTCAGACTTCATGACGTAGCTCTTCTGCTGCTGTTTGGTGACGTCTGCAGGGTCTGAACCTTTCTTGTTGCCCTTTGTGGTTCGGTTCACAAGAAGTAAATGACACGATGAAGTGTTTATATCCATTATCTATACGGCCTATCCTTTGAGGGTGGCAGGAGGAGCTGCAGCCTCGTCTTGCTGACATTGGATGAGGGGATCACGCAGTGTGTTACATTGTAAAGAGACAAACAAAATCACACATTTGGTCAACTTAGACTCCAAGTAACCTTTGGACTGTGAGAGGAAGCCAGAGTAACCAGAGAAAACAAATGCAGACATGCAAACACCACAGCCTTCAAACTGGGATTCAAACTGGTCACCTCTTGCTGTAAATGAAACCATTACATATAATTTGTATCTGCCCTTGAAAAATTGTCCTATTTTCTATATTTACATCATGTATTCAAGTGCTTATTAAACTCAATGTACCTTGACAATGTCTCTCTCTCTCTCACAGGCACACACACACACACACACACACACACACACACACACACACACACAATAGAGACATAAAGGCAGCACATGCAAAAACACCCACAATCTGGTAAATTGCACATGACATAATCCTGGTCGGAGCCAGGTTACTAACAAGCACACTCATACACTACAGTTCTGTGTGTCACACACACACACACATACACGCGCACACAAACACACACACTAGTTGAACTACAAGTCTAAATATCATGATTTATGATGGGGATATCTTTTTGTTCACACAAGGAAGACAAGTCCTCATAATGAGATTTAGGTCTCTACAACATGAGTAACATCTGGACTACACTCTAACAAACACACACACACACTCACTCACACACACACACACACACACACACCACTGTTTGAACAGACCACAGGCAGAGGGACAAAGGCAAATGATTTGAGCTTTTATTGCAAAGCAGATTTCATGCAGCTGATGTCGGCTTTTCTGTGCTTTTTCAAGAGAAAAAACTGTGTGTGTGTATTTGTGTGTGTCTGTCAGTGTGTGTTTGTGTGTGTCTGTCAGTGTGTGTTTGTCGTGGTAAACCCAGTGTCTAATAATCACCATGTAGGAGATTGCAATGATGTCTGTCTTTTCTTCTGCCATCTGTATCTCAAACATTCCTCTGACATCATGTCCATATGAATATAAAACAACGGCCAAGGAGCGAAGCATGACACAGCAATTAGTGTGATTAAACAATGGGTACCGCCAAAGCCTTTTCCATCGAGCTAATGTCTAACTCAGTAATAGTAATGTTGCTACACAACTGTAATTAATGTTATTAATGAGAGAATCTTTCGACTGTGTACTTTGGTAATTGCCTGGAGAGCTGCTCAAGTCTGCTCTGATTAAGCATTACATAATTCAAACACTGCTCCTTGCCGCTGTTTAGTCTAATGGCTGCCATATAAATAAAAGTCTACAGGTGAATTTCATAGTCGTTAATATTAACCTCGCCGCTGAGAAGACACGACATCGATTAAATAAGAGCTTGTTATTGACAGTCCATGGTGTACTGTAAATAGTGCATGTCACTGAAACCAAACCTAAATTCTACCCATCTGGCTTTTATAACTGTGTTTGACAAATGTACACTCACAACTGTAAGAACCTTTTTCTTCTATATAATGGCTGAGTTTGTAAGTGTCTGTTCACCGGGTTAAGTGGATTGTTGATGTAAAAAAATATATATTACTACCTTTACAAAAACATATAATATAGCAATAATTTTCATAAATATTGTTGGATTGGATTAATGGTCACTTTTATATCTATGACTGTGTTACGTGACATCTCATAGAATGAATCGTTAAGCACTATATATGGCGTCCTGTGCCATGTGTACAAACAGGTGGCTGGCTGCCACAGAGAGCGGCCGAAAGCATCTGTTAAGGTGCAGAAAACAAACCCGTGAGTGAACAAACATGTTCTGCTCTCACGGTGATCGGGTCCATTAGTGGCCCTCGCCATCCTTCACCTTTCCCCCAGTTTGTGGTCAGCCCTTAAAATATCTGAAGGCTTCGCCGAACTCAAACTGGACATCATTACGGCTGATAGGCCACGTGAAGAGGAAGTGTTGTTGTGTGAGAGCTGTGGTGGACACGTTGAGTGGGGCTGAGCTTTATAACAGGGCCAAAGAAACAAACAGGAAAAAGAGATGCAGGCCTGTTTGGTAATATGTGTTGTGAAAAGATCCCAGGTGAAGTACACACCGGCTGAAAATGACACAGTGGCAACAGCATCGCCGTCTCATGGGCTCAAATCTAAAGGTTCATGGTGCATAAAGAAACATGATCTATATTCAAGTATCAAGTGTAGTAATCACGAAAAATATATATTTCTTGTGTGGGATTAGTAACTTAGTAACTAAGCACATGTTTTAGTGTTTTAATGTTGAGTCTAAAGCGAAGCAGCCATGTCTGTTTGCTTTATTGTCTATTGCTTCTCTTTTTTTCTTTATGTCAATTCTCCGTCTATACAGCAAGATGATAAATATATTAAAAAATTCACAAAACACCTAACAGTATGTTACATTGTGTATTCATATATATTATACAATTCAACCTTAAGACCTGCGGAGTTCTACTAGTATATTTGCATAGGACCAAGTATTTTAATAAACTTTGAATATCTTGGATTTAATTATCTTATTCTTCCATATAAGTTATATTACACAGCTCTATTGCTCCTTATTCTTTTCCTACCACTTCAGACGTGGGAGTATCTTATTTCATCTTACCAAGTCTTTCCATTTACAAACTTTTCTACAATTCATCTTGAATTTTCAATAATTACATAACTGTGCTCACGAGGCATTGGTGTCACAGGCCATGTTCTAAGTGGGAATCACCGAGTTAATATATGCAGGAGGTTAAAGCTGGTTGTTACACATATTTAAATTGTACTATGAGTAACAGGGCATCTCAAGTGTTGTGTGGGAACCTACGTGGAAGCTGGATGCAAAGCAGTTTGCGAGGGAGTTGAAGCTGTTTGCATAACCGACTGTGTCGACTAGTTTCCATATTGCAACAAATTAAAAGTTGTGACGACTTTTAAATCCGAAACAAAAAGGAATCAAATTCGAGAAACAACAAGAATGGCGGTGGCTCAGGAGGTAGAAGGGGCTGTACACTGCCCAGAAAGTCGGCGGTTTGATCCCCGTCTTTCCCCGACACCGAGCCCATGAGACATATAGAAAGTGCTGCACACAAAAGCACTATATGAATGTGTGTGTGTGTGTGTGTGTGTGTGTGTGTGTGTGTGTGAATGTCAAACTATAAACGCTGCTTTGAGTGGTCATCAAGACTAGAAAAAGTACATCTACTAATCAAATGTTGCCACTTTTTGGGCAACATGACATGTGCAGATGTTAGAATTTGCTTTTTTGCCATTATTTTTAAACTATGTCACTCAGAAGAGCACATAAATCCACCAAAACCCAACATCCCACAGTTAAATTCACCTTTTGAACATTGAATCTGCACCAAATCGCACACACTCATTAATTATTCTCCGAGAAATCAACGAAAATGTTGAAAATCTTCATTGCACCACCTCTCCATGCAATTCGTTAAGTGTTTTTTGCGTAATCCTGCCGAATAACAATCAAGAAAACAGATGAAAACATAACCTCCTTGGTGCAGATAACAAAGCAAGACATGTGTGTACCACTAAAGGTGCAGTTGTGCTTCTGTCACTTGAGTTGTGTCACTCCTGTAGCAGCAGTAACAGCCTGGCAATGGAACTATGCCCCTTTTTCACATGAGCACCCTGTGTCCTGTGTGGAACTCTGAAGCCCTCTCAACCAGATCCTGTTTAAACAGCCTGCCGGATAAACTGCTGTGTTTGTGGCTGCCAGCTGCCGGAGTGAGGCGGACTCATTATCACCTCAGCACGTCGCGCTCACAAACGAGTACACGTGCCTGTGGGCCACTCTCCTCCTGAATCCTAATCGTCGATGTTAATGAGATGAGGGGAGATAAGGCGGCGGTCCACACAGACCTTTTTCATTTCCTGCACTCGCACAATGGACTGCGTAGTATCTCAACAATGCAGCCATGTACTAGCACTATGATAGTAAAATTGCAAAGTGGTTTTATAACAAGGCTTGTTCGACTTGTGCAGCAGTTAGAGTTTGGCGTACATTCAGGTGCATTCCACCTGCTCATCCTGAAGGGGGAGGGCTAGAGACACTTGACCACAGAGCACATGTTCGTCCCCATATCTCTATGTGTCACTCGATGAGAGAGAGAGAGAGACTTCAGATGATTGACTAACAGTTATTTCCTGGATACTTATTCTTACCTTAACCTAAACCCAAGCTTGAATCACGCCTTCATGTTATGGTGCTATTTGCCTTTTTGGTCCCCAGTTTGGTAAATTGAGGCTATTTTCCGGTGCTCTTGAGGAAGAGGCTGGTGGAGGGTGATGAGGATGGAAAACTTAAACAAGTACATGTGGGACTTAAAGATCCTTCGCCTCAAAAACTAGCTGGAGAAAAGACACGATTCAGACACAGCTGTTTTTTCATCTCTTTATTTCTCTTGTAGAAAAATGTACATCAGATACAATACAATACAAAATAGAAAAATGGCACAGAATACTCAAACGTCCAACCATTGAAACACAATAAGGGCTATACAATACTGCTTTGGCATTTAAAAAAAAAGAACATTGAATAAAGTGCAAAATCTCTCATTCCTTTTTCTCATTTACATTCACAGGTTTTTTTTGTTATTTTTTCACAGGTATTTCTTGTTCACAGCGTTTCCCAAAAATGTCACACTCTAACTGGTGTTGAGGCATGGTAAAGTGCAGATGCAAAGTCCAGTGTGCGCAGAGCCACGTGTCCATAGCATCAACCCCCCCCCACCCCCCACCCCCCCCCGCCTTGTGTTTGTAAAGCATTCACTGTCAACTTGAAGCAGATTGTCAATGGCCACGGGGTGGTTTGTCTTTTTGTCTCACACACTCTTTCACACGCTCTCTCTCACACACCGAACACACACACACACACACACACACACACACACACACACACACACACACACACACACACACACACACACACACACACACACACACACACACACACACACACACACACACACACACACACACACACACACACACACACACACACACACACACACACACACACACACACACACACACACACACACACACACACACACACACACACACACACACACACACACACACACACAGAGCCCTAACCCCTCCTCAGACCTCACTAGGCGACCTGGAGCGGTAGGCCCCTTTGGCCTGAAAGCAGCCACAGAGAAGCATATAGATGGAGCGCTGGATCTCTGCATTTCTGTAGGCATAGATGATGGGGTTGATCATGGAGTTGTAGGTGGCCGGCAGCAGTGTAGCGTAGGTGTACACTGACGGATACTCCTTCTCGCCCACCAGGCAGTAGATGGCGAAGGGAAGCCAGCTGGCGCCAAAAGTCCCCAAGATGATAGCCAGAGTGGAGACGCCCTTCTTAGTGGCGACATAATGGGACGTGGCGAAAAAGTGCTGCTGGAGGGCGATCTGGTGGGCGTGGTGGCACACGATCTTGCAGATCTTGAAGTAGAGCGTGAGCATGAGCACGAAGATGACGAAAAAGGAGGCGGCCAGGAGGGTGAGGTTGCTCCGGGTCAGAGGGCGGACGATGCTGCAGGAGTCCGGCTCGTCCAGGCAGTTCCAGCCGAGCACCGGCAGCAAGCCCAGGAACAGGGACATCCCCCCAGGTCACCGTTAGCATCAGGTGCACGTACTGTAACGTCTTTTCTGAGAAGTAAGTCAGGGCGTTGTAGAGGGAGAAGTAACGGTCCACTGTTATGGCCAATAGGCTGCTGATGGAGGCCGTGAAGGAGGCCACCAGGAAGCCTACAGTGATGAGGCTGATAGTCTCAGAGGAGATCACGTACTGAAACACAAAGTTCAGGATTAATCCCATGCCAGCCAGGAGGTCTGCCGTGGCCAGGCTCCCGATAAGAACAAACATGGGAGTCCTTAACGTCGGCGTGTAGAAGATGATGGCTACAACTATGGCGTTCTCGCAGGCGATGACGGTGCCTGACAAGCAGAGCATGATGTCCCATGGGTTGATGGGGTAATCAAAGAGGGCGGTGGAGAACTCCAGGCTGCCGTTGTGCTCTGGAGAGTCAGCCTCCAGCCAGGAGAGAGATTCCCCGGGCCCTGGAGACGCAGAAGAGTCGTTCACCACCAGCGACTCGTTCATATCTCCACTCTGTTGACCCTTAGTTCTGAAGGAAGAAGAGGGACAAATAGATTGGTTTGTTAATATTAATAACTCTTCTCATGAAATCACTGGGGGAGCTGGTAATTTACTGGTCATTGCAGACCATTGAAGCTTAACTTGAAAGTGTGCAACAGGAAACAAGATCAAATTATTGACACTTTTCTACGTTATTAGGTGAGAGCAAAGCATAAAGAGAATCTTTTTTTAAATATCTGTTGCATCGGTCATGCAAAGGTTAGAAAGAAAATCCACCGGATTTTTATATCATACTGCTGCTCTATAGTGAAGTATTTAAAAAATGTATTTTATTTTTAGGGTGGATTTTCCTGTTGAAAGTAATCACATCAGTTTAGCAGCAGAGAAAAGCATAGGAGCTGTCCGTGGTGCTGAAATCACAAACTTTATAATGAAAAAATTATTTGATAATTTTAAAACGACAAAACTAAGGAAAACAACAGTGTATTAGATTCCTCGAAATTAATTCTTAGTTCAAAGGAGTTCAACTTTATAAATAAAATATGAATAAAAAAAAGACTGTAGGAGACATTTTCTTTTGAGTTAGATATATATATTTTTTTCCATATATATGAACTTACCTTGACAAAACGATACGAGCTGGGATCTTAGCTGAAATCAGAGCCACTCGGCCGAAGTGTCAAAGAACCAAATGAAGAGGATGCAACGGTTCCACTCCTCTGCGGTGAAGTCCTCACTGTGCATGTGCTCCCCACGCATGGGACAGACACCCAGGGCAGCGCTGGTTTGAAGCATTGGCCGGTGTTCAGCTTGATGAGGAGGGTGAATGTGAGGAGGAGTTGGAGGAGGATGAAGAAGAAGAGAGGGAGCTGAGCGAAGACACGAGAGGAGAGCTATAAACCCGAGTGACGTCACGGTGGTTCTCTCTCTCCCTCCCTCTTCCTCCCTTTCTCTCTCTCTCTCTCTCCCTCCCTCTCTCTCTTCATCTCTGTCCTTCTCTCTCTTTCTCTCTCTCTCTCCCTCTCCCCTTCTCATTCTTACTCTCTCTCTCTCTTCCTCCCTCATTCCCTCTACTTCCCTCTCTCTCTTCCTCTCCCCCTCCCTCTCCTCCCCCCTCCTCTCTCTCTTTCTCTCTTTAAGCTTTATTGGCATCATATTTACATGTGCAGCACAAATATACTATTGAAGACAATGGCAGAATCATATTACACATTACAATGTAAAATAAATAATGGAAATAAAATATACAGTGTGAGTGGTCAAGCTCGGAAAACTTAGAAAATACAAAAAGGGGTCGTTTCCGGTCTCCTTCCATTTTTTATTTGTTATCTAAACAAACAATGATAACACTACTACTAATCATATTTGAAACAGCCGTCGAAGAAACATCTAATAACAAGAAGCAAACTAATATATCATAATTTAAAATCAAAGACTGTAAATGATATGGAATACAAATCTGAAATTAGACAGCAGATAAAATGATACATAAATTAAATCTAATAGAAACCTAATAGCAAAAATATGCTAATGTAATAACATGCTTCAGTCGTCTATTGAAACCTTTACACTGAGCTGTGATAATTAACGTGTAATAACACATTGATTATGAAGCTTGAGCACAAATCACTGAGACATATTTAAAAGCTCCAGCTATTCAACAGTGTTTACCAAAAGAAACACAAAATCCTTTTATCTTTTTAATTTTCATGATGAACTGTTGTATTCATGTGTTACACCTGAATGTCATGCGACAGAGTCTGTCATGTAGTGGGAGATTCAAAGCAGCAATAGCAATATGGTAACCAGTTCTGGTTTCCTGGCAACAGCTGCTTGAACATCTATTGTCAGCAGACCGGGGGCTGGACGGAGAGTTGTCTTCATACATAAGCTAAGTGGACACATGAAGTGCAGAGTGGCCGATGTCAAAGACCTGGGCAGATAAGAGACAACACACGGGACCAAAAATACATAATTTTCTACGATGGAATAAACTAAACTCACTGATTTCTTTTCTTCTTATTCTCATTATATTTTAACCGAAGGGCTGCACTGCCGGCACCACACAGAACTGGTTTCCTTTATACGAGGGCTATACCGAGAACAAATGGCCCCAAAAATATCAGTGACTGGATGCATTTATTCATCTGTGTCCATGTGTGCCGAGAAGGCTCAGTGTAATGAGACACCTGCCACCAGGAACATAAAAACATGAGAAAAACATAACCTTATATAAAAGACCTACTTTCCCTTCAAAACAGCTCTATTTTTTTTAAAAGGTGAACAAATGCTCGTACACAAACACTTGAGCTGCGTGACTCACCCCTGGATGTGAAAATACCCGTATATAGATATGTAGGCAACGGAAACCTCTAATAGTTAAACCAAGAAATGGTAAGAGAAAGACAACCTTAGTATGGGGGGATGATAGATGATGAATAAAATAAAAAGATGATCATCTGGTGGTATTAGGATGGAAACGTCTGATCTAAGATGTACATCCCCACATTCATCTACTTCTTATAAGAGTAGTTGTAATCCCTCACCTACACTTCGACACTTCACACACAATCCTGGAACACAAAATGATCAGATCCCTTGAGAATGAGTCACAGAAGAAACGGTCCCATAATCTGATTAATGTGTCTGACCCACTGTACCTGCTACTGCTTCACTGTCAGCATGACCTCCATTATATGATAATTACAGCAGCCAAGAACCTGCTACTGTCGAAAGGCCTGAATCGAATGAGTCAAGTAATGAACCACAGGTGATGGATTCAAACATTTCTTTAAAAAAAAAGACCCTCAGTGTTTGGAAAACCCAGTGACTTGTCTCCTAAAGGGGATTCTCTCGTCCCACTGCAGCTGGATTCAAAAGACTATACTGGGAACACTGGTTAGGTCCTTGGGGTCGTTCATGGGAATCTGGGGATGGAATAACCGAGAAAAGCAGCTCACGCTCCTCCAATAGTCACCATGTGTTTAGATCAAATTTACATTAAGTGCTAAGAGTAAATAGAACAGTGGGTTTAACTCTAACTGAATTTGAAGATATTGTAGTGAGACAACTGTTTGCAGGTTGGGGCTGCCCTCTGGGAATTTGTATTTCTGACATTTCCACCCAAAACTTTATGCAACTGACGTCCTTTACGTACAATATGAGCCTGGTTCAATTGTTTTTTCATCCTGATATGACTCATTAAACATGACTAGAACCCAGTGGAAACAATAGTTGTAGTTTTTTTCCCAGAAAAAAACAAGTTTCTTCAAGGAATTCCCTGCTTATCCTTACAAGCTTGAATAAAACAACATGTTTGGGGAAAAGAAGAATCTTCAACAGACTGTGGTTCATAAGAAATTTCTTCTTGCTTTCTTGCCCGAGGACACTTGCAGACTGGAGGTGCCAGAGATCAAACTACCAACATTCTGCTTAGTGGACGACCTTCTCTCCCCCCTGAGCCACAGAATCCAATGAAAGCATCCGGAGATGAATGATAAGGTAGAGCAGGTGCGTGGATTCATATTTCTCTCTTGTGGCCTGACCAGGCTTCAATACACATAAGGAAATAAGGAAACATATTTGTAGTCTTCTTTGCGCCACTCTTGAAACATCACATGCTGAAGCAGCTCTCCTCTGACCCGGCTGCACCCCGCAGTTCTGTAAACCGAGAATGTTTGACAATGAGAATTTTATAATAAAACCCACAATATATATATACAATTGGGGTATCATGAGTTTTGACTGATGATGAACCTACAAGTCAGGTTGAATCAAACGTTCAAAATAAGACTCGACTGACCTCAAAAAGTGAAATGAGCAGAATGTAGATTTACAGTTCATGTGTGACTTCTAAGACAGTTTCTGACCAATTAAAAGAAAGGAAAAAAGAAACGTACATTCCTGTCAGGACTTTTTTTAAAACATTTCAAACGCTCAAGTGACAAAAAGAAAAAGGCAAATTTTAAAGAAGCAGCTTATCATTGGGAGAAAAAAATGTAGGATTCAAAAATACTGAGACAAAGCAATTAACATTTTTGAAGAAAGGCACATATCAACCTTCATAAAAGATTGAGAATTAAAAATGCATTTACAAGAACAGATCAACAAATAAAAAGCACCGTAGAGGAGGTTTGTTATGGCTGGTTCGTGACTGAATTTGAGTGTTTCTCCACAGGAAAAAAAAAGAAAAAGATTTGGGTGAATTAAGCAAAAAGAAAACACCTATCGCTGTTCCTTGAAACAACAACAGTCCAGAAAAACATGATAGTGATGGAGATCCACGTCTCACATGTATCTGTTCTTGACGTACTCCCTGTACATCAACATGTCGTCCCTGCACAGCACCTTCACCTGGCCCTGACCCGTCAGCACGTGGCTGTCGAACACATCTCGGCTGTCTCGGTCGACCTGCGGGGGGGAAACTCCGTAGATGCTGTCCTCCTCGAAGCAGGACACCGGCTCTCTGGTGAGAAAAGGGAGAGGGACATGGGCGTGTTTCAAATGGCGGATAAATTGGTGAATTAATTTGAGAAACAATGGAGCACGGCAGCGATGAGGCTTTTACAGCAGAATTACTCATATTTTGGCCGGAACTACACTGTAAATGTCTCATCATCTTCAGGGTGCATCATCGTGTCTGGTAGGGCATCAGTCCACCAGTTCAACAGCAGCTGAGGCCCCAGTGACATGCTGCTCACACACGGCTGCATTACAAATGCTTCCCCTTGATGATCGGCACAACGGAGGCTTTGCTCCATCAAGAATCCTTTAGGATTGTTATGAACTCAGCAAGCGCCTCCTGCAGTCTTTGAATAAGGGTTGATAGTATATTAAAGCCGGTATTTATCGGGGTACAAGCAAAGGAGGTGAACCTGAGGGGCAGTGACAACCAAGTTATTAAAATAACATGGAAACGAAATTGAAAAAAAAACAATAGAAAATTAAATAAACACATTATGATGATTTGAAAATTGTAGTTTTTCATGAAATGGATCCAACAAAACCATCATAAGAAAAAATGTATAGTTGAGAAATGATAATCTGTTCCATTTAAAATTTAGTTTCAAATGTTTTAAAAGGAGTAAATTAAATTAATTAAAGAGAATATTAACTCAAAAGTATTAACTCTCTTTGTACTCATCTAATGTGTTTCAAATGTTCACGGGGCGATGCTACGATGACTGCTAAACACAAAAGTCTCACTGTGTGTTGACTTGAGGTGGCTCTTCACACACAGCTGAGATCTCAGCAGCTCTCACAGAGTATCATTAAAGCATGTTGACTTGTCGAGTGCCGGAGTGGAGCAGGGAGATCCAACAGATCCCAACATGTTTTCCTACAGCATCACAATTACTTTTTCAGTTTGGAGAAAATGGCGTCATGTCCATGTAAGCTGGGTACCATTGAGTTTTTGTCTTCTGATGAAAATCTACCTGAGGCGATGTACTAAAGCTTTATTTACGTTATGAGCAAACAACATAATCATGATCCATTATGAGTAACCGATAGATCTGACGTCACTAAAAGACGACCCCAATGAAACGTCCCGACACCTTGATTCAAATTAAGGATTCCGCTGGGTTTGAACACATCATTAATGCGCAAAATACTTTATTAAAACCGTAAATGTGGATCTGCTACTTTAAATTTCACTATAATTCGAAGAGAGGGAAAAGAAAATCCTGGCTAATGAGTCATATCCTTTGATTCCATCTCCACCAATCGCTGTGCCTTTGCACCGCGGGTGAACAGAGCCACACGGCAGAGGGAGGTGAGAAGCCAAGAAGCTCCTGATAGGGAAAACGTGTTTGAGGTTCTGTAACACACACAATGGCACGGCTGCGCAACACCAGCCGCCCCTCCTGCACCCGGATTTGCCATTCATTAGTCCATTCATCCAGCGCAGAGTGCTGAGAGGTGAAGACACAGGCGGAAGAGGGGGAGATGCAGACTGAGCAGGGATGGAGAGGTGTTGTGATTTCCGGCTGGCTGATGGCTCACTCGCTCACAAAAGCCAATATCAATGTGTCCGTTCACCTTTTCTGTGACATTTGAAAAAGCCATGTTGAATCAGAAGTGCTTTTTTTATGCAATTTTTATATGTTGCATACAGAGGCTTGAGTTCTCGTGCAGGAAGGAGCCACAGGTTTGATTCCGACCCGGCCCCTCTGCAGCATGTCTCCTAGTCTCTCTCCCTATTTCACACGTGCACTGTCCTCTCAATAAAAGAATAAAGGCCTAAACATATGTCTTGATTAAAAAGCTAAATAGATTTTCCTTATATCCTTATATTTAACATTATTTTGACACTCAGTTTCCTAAGTGACTGAATCCTGTTTTCATTGATTTGAACCTTCTCCCACCTTTTCACCAACTCATTTCAACATTCAAACCTTCGTCCTTTGACAAACATGATCACGGTCCACTAACAATCCTGGTTTCCATCCACGTCTAGTTCTGTTGACCACAGATGAACTGAAAACACTGACAAGTGACCTGGACCCATTTCTAGAGAAAAACAATGAAGCAACCACTTGTTGTTTCCTGTTGTGCTGCTGCAGCCTCTCGACTCTGTCTGCATCAAAAGACATCGCTTAAGAATCTCTCATCTGTTCAGAGTGGTGTTCAGTTGGCTATTTTCCTTTAATGGGATGGTTATACTCTTATGGAGGAGCAAGTGCGGAGTGACTGGTGCTCTACTGTTGAACAGAATGTCCTTGTTGAAGGATCCACAAAGAGGGACACAGCACAAAGTGAACCACAAGTAATTCACACTGATTTTTACTTCTCTCGTTTGTTCGCACTTCTCGAGTCCTGCACCATGTCGGGGATTCGCAGAAAAAGTTGTGTAAACAATTTGACAGACACTTTGCAGAGAACACAACTCAACAACCAAAACCCATTTGGTGCGAGTGACTGAGTATTTAGCAGATGTGTTTATCCACTGGTGATGGGTCGGGTAACAGAGCACATGTTGGTTAATGGGTCCAAACTGGGAGATGATTCTGGGTCATGGGTCCGGTATGGTATGAAGATTTGCCGGTGCAGGTTTGCAAAAATGGATCTGTGCAAGTCTCTGCTCTGGCCTTTAAAAGCTGAACAACAGAATTGTTTTTCTACAATGTGTAGAAACTGCCTTATTATTCAATGTCATATTGCCGTTTATAACCCATCATTTATTCTCTTTGATATGTTTGATGTGATATTAATTTGTGGATGTACACAGAGGGGAAATAAAGAATTCTGAACAACGCAAGTTAATCGAAATCTCGATGAGGCATCTCGTCTCTGAAATGTTCTGTTGGAGTGCACGAGTGCAAGTCGGAGCTGGAGAGAAGGAGGGAAACTGCTCGGGCGTCGTTTATGGCTGCACATTGCCTTCCAACGTGTGGCTGGGTTTTCGATTTGGCCGAGGAGAAAGTCTGTGATGGCTGGGTCACGGCTGCAGCGAGCAGCAGGGCGATGAGTGGACTGACGAGGAAATACGGATAACAAGAGTGGCTGTTTGTGAGACATGAGGATTAAATTGTGCACAGCGAGACGCCTCCCTGGAGACCACTTAGTCCCAGCAACTGTGCTCACTCGTCCCAAGGCTGCTGGAAACATTGAGTGGTATTTAAAAAGGGTTGGATTATTAGGGGTGCATACGTTTTGTTTTTTTATCTTCTGAGTCTGGGTGTCTGGGTGAACGTGTTTTACTCACAGGCAGACGATGTTCGCCAGGTTTATTTGTTCAGTTCTCTCCACTTTGTGCTGGCTCTCGCCCAGACGTGCGAAACTGCAGAAAAAAAGAGGAAGAAGAAAACGGTGTCACTTCTCTCCGAGGCACCATTTAAATATTATCATCATCTTTGATTCTAACACTCGGAGATGAGCTTCACATGTCCACTGAGAACTCCAAACACATCATTTCAAATCTCAAACCTCCCCGTCTGTCGTTTGTTACTTCTGCAAAGAAACAATAACATGCCAGAGTAAAGAGTTCCCCTCTGGCTCTTGCTTATGATTTTTAATATTAATGCATTGATTAGAGGAGCTATGGCTGCAGCCAGCATCTCTGGAGCCGTTTCTAAAGTCCAGCCTCAATAATGAATGCCGTTTCATTTCCATTATGTGTACGAGTATGTGAACAACATTCTTCACTGCAATTTTTTTTTCATAATTTCCCCCTGCTTCAATCACACCTCAAAGCCGTGCCTGTTATCAAAGGCACATGTGACACGGATATAAGAAATTGAAGTTGCTGGGAAAACAAGATTTTAAACAAACAGCTTCTTCTCAAGTTTTTGCTTTAAAGACACTTTAGAAGTCAAACAGATATTTTTGGAAAGTAAAAATCAGGCACAAGTCTGCCATGTTTGATGTAATGCTTCAAGTGAAGTCATACATGCCTTTACTAAAATAAGAAGTTCTCTCGTTATTCTACAAATGCTATAAATTGCTTTAGAGACACAACTGAAATAACAGAGTGGAACAGTTATCATCTGTTAGGAGAACAAAAATAAGCTATTAAAGTATCATCAAAGGCATCAAACTGCATCAAATGTGCAGTTCATATCCAGAGAACAAATAGTAATGATCGGTTTCAATGCCTGATGGGGGCCATTCACTGCAGCTCATCATCATGGTCAGGAGCGTTCAGGGAGAAAGGACAGGACGGACCAGAAGAGATGGAGATAAAATGAAATTCAGGGGTGAAGGAAGGGAAGGAGTGGACAGAGAGCAGTGAGGTCATAAGTGCGACACACACAGCAGGGTAGAGTCGACAATGTCCCCGTCATATTCCCCAGAGGGGGCTGCTGACAACGACTGCCTGGGCTCCGGATTCATCGTCAATAAAAATCAAAAAAGGAAAGAACTTCCTTGGGACCAATTAAATAAGCAGAGTCAGCCTGAAAATGAGACTGGAGCTCTTACAGTTTGGAGGCGTTTGCTTCACACGTGACACAAATCAAAACAGACAAACAGTGTCCTGAGAGCCGGAAGCCAAACAAACCAGCTCCAGTCGACAGGTGTGAAACACGTTGACAGCATTCAAGTTCCCTGAAGAATGAATTGTAACGACTCCAGTGACTCATCAACTTCTCATCAGGCTCCATCACCAAAGTCCAAATTTGTCCAATGCTTTTGATAAACCTCCAAATCCAAAGACATTTAATCATTGCAGCAAAATGTCTTTGAGATATATCGACCTGGGACGTGCCCCACCAGCAGCCATGTGTAGATGGAGCCCTGTTTTGCTATGAGAGCCGCCACATTATGGAATTCACTGCTCATTAAACTCGGACAAAGTCTCTTTTAAACCCCTTCTTGAAACTTTTCTTACAGTGAAAGCTTCAATAATTATTAATAATAATAAAATAACAGTTTTTATCATATTATTTGAAAGATTTTATACTCTATGCTCATGTTACACTGTTCTATTCTTACTTTATATTACCTTTCTGGTGTTGTTTCATTGTAAATAAAGTTTATTAATATGACTTTGTCTTACATTGTGACGGCCGGTCGTAACAACGACTCATTTACATGTCTTTGAATATGTCAGATGAACTGTATGTTATTACAGAAACTCATTGACTTTCTCATCCTTTAGAACTGTATTCTGAGTCAAATTAATTTACTTCTTCCTTATTGGTTGGTGAAACACGTATTAACTTAAAGGACCATTCCAACCCCTATATACACCAATCAACCATTCGATAGTGTTTACCTTTCGTAAATGAAGACATCTTTTTCAGTAGGGAACTTGGCCAGGCTGAGTCCATATGGCTCCTTGGCAGTCTGCTGCTGCTCCTGCAGAGGTCAGAGGGGAAAGATGAGAGCGACACAGGATTAATACGATTTAATACAAAGTGACAGACTTCAGCAGGTACAGCTTCTTGTTCCATGCCACCTCCTTTACTGAGAATCTCAAAAGTCACACGGAGTCATCGGGTTCAGCCGCCACCCCACCGCTGATTCACAAATTAGGACGGCCCAAGGAGCGTCATTTAAGCAACTTGAATGTAATTTGATCAATGGTGTCTGATGAGGTGGTTTCATGCTCAGGGATAGTGCCCTCCTGGGGTTTCTGCACACTGTGTCCAGGGAACTGCAGAGATATAACGCTCACAATAAATACATCAGATTAAAAAGGTCCGACCTGTTCATCCTCACAGGTTCGAGAAAAGAAGTGTCTTGCCGAATTTAAGCTGAAAACAACCATTTGATATGGATGAAGACCAAAACACAGCTATTGGAGGATATACACCTTTAATCTCTATATCAGATTAATCGACTGTCTATAATAACAAAAATATAAATCAAGCCGGTTGAGGAAATTATAATCAAGAGCACTCTATCATTAGAGTATATACACAATATGTGACACATTTAAAGAAAATGCAATCAACAGAATAGACTAATGCCGCCCAACAACGATCAACAAAAATATTATCGACTATAAATAGTCATGAGGTCACTCTATAAGTACAACATCACATAAACAGAAAAAAGCTAAATCAAAGTAATTTCCTTAGAAAACTGCCGCAATAAGATGAGTCCATAAAGATAATAACAGTGTTTATTCAAATCTCAAATGTTTGCCCACTGCGTCATCCTTATTGATATTCTGTTCCGGCTGATGATGGCCCATAAAAATAGCTCAGTGCAATAGGAATCCTCCTCAGAAGGTTCAACAACATGTTGAACCTTGAAGCAGATGGTCGACACTAGCTGAGGGAGAATTACACGACAACGAGGTTCACAGGGGAAACAAGTGCGACTGGATCTGCAGGTAAATATTGAATCTGACTTTCAGAATAGGAAGCTGACGTTAGGACGGGAATCTCCTGCAAAACGCTGAGATTCATGTGGGGGTGGTTGCTAGAAGTGTTTTCTTGGCAGACATTGGACCTGCTCACGACAGCCGGACATTATTCTGAATGAATAAATAAATCTGATGAAATGAGATCTACATTACGATTGTTCATCGGCCATTTCCGATTGTGATGTCGTAATAATGTGGTGGATATGACGTGACCGGATGGAAGTAATGATGGCAGACCCAGATGGCTGAGGCGAAGGCATTAATTCAAGCTTGGTCCACGAGAATAGACACAAGCTTGAATTACCACAGTTTGAGGCAACACAATTCTGAAGTTTTCCTAGATCCAGATCACATTTAACCCTTCACTCATTCATCAATACACATCTAAATGAGGTTATTACCTCTTTGCCATTTGCCTTAAAATATTGAGCCAATTTCCATGACATTTTATGGAGGGTAGGAGCATGAAGCGAGATGTTTTGGAGCAGATCTGGTCGACACTTTCATTTCGACTTGTAGAACTTATTGACCCTGAGACACTTGGGGTGTTGAGATTTGTCTTAGATTATCATACGCTCTACTAAATGTGTAGGTTTAGGGCTATAATGACCTCATATGTGAATTCGACCAGACGGGTAAAGAAAGTGAACTCGGCTGTCAGTGAGCCACCCATGGACACGTTGCATTTAGATCTACAGACCTAAAGAAGGAATATTTTCATAAAGAAATGTATGTGAGACATAAATTCTAAGGGACTGTCTGTTTTGGGCTAATGCAGTAAATCAACAATTTGCTTAACGACAATGGTACTGTTTTGCATTTACGGTATCTATGCTAATTTATTGTGTTTACTGTATGTAAGGAAACACAAAAACACCTCACAAAACATTTTCTTAAACATTTAAAAACCTAGGAAGACCGAGCTAAGTCTGATCTTAAAGCTATTGGCTGGCCCTTTCTTCTCTTGGGTGTTTTCTGACAGGGCAGAAATACGCTCAACATAATGCATAAAAGGTTTTTTATATGTGTATTGATCTGACTGCATTTCTCTCTATCCAAGAAACAGGAGCCGTGAGCTTGAACACACATGCACACAGCACAGCAGAGTGAGAAAACACAAATGCACCCACACAAATCTCTTCATGCACATGTATGTCCAAACATGGGTAGGAATATAAAATATGAGCATGTGTAATTACATGTGCAAAACGCGGTAATATTCCGATGTTTAAATATTTCAACAGTTTAGGGTTGTGCTGGCACCGAGGCAATTCATTCTCAAGGACAGGCTCAGGGGCAGCAACACGAGACACACAGGAGCGAGTGTGTGCATGCGACACGTGCGCTCACTGTTCAGCCCACAATATTCATGACCAGCTCATTGCTCAAGGCCCCGAAAGAAGAGACAAAGAGAAAAACATACGGGAAAATGCATCATAAATCAGCAGGTGGGAGAGATGGATGGAGCCAGAAGGAATCAACAATTGAAATGTATTCAGTCCAGACACTTTCTTAGTTTACGTCTGGCTGAAGTGGGCTTTTGAAGAATAAAACCGTGGACACAGTCCTGCTCATATAAACACGTTTTCTATCTTCTTTCCAAACAAGTGTCTTCATAAGGTGTAAGATAAGGTGAGGTCAGAGAAGATAGACGTTATTGCACCAATGGGAAACTAGCGCCACTAGAAAATCTTCAATGCAGCTTTAAATAAATCCTACAAGCCGGTGATCTCTACCATAGGCATCAGCGCAATACTTCCAAGACGTATTTCCTCGTTCAGGGGTTTGGTGATGGTGGTTGAGAGCGTTGCTATTCAAAGCATCTTATTCAAATCATTTTCAAACCAATCCGTCACTGCTCATGGTCTATGAATTGCATTCCCAGTTATCTGAGGCAGAACGGCTCTTTTGTTTTCCCCGTATACTAATCAATCACTACCACATAAGCACTGTTCACCAGCATTTTTGAACCTATTTCCTTTTTTTATTTATCTTTCCAGCATGTCTAAAAGCAGATGACTTTTTGCCACTGTTCCCACTGAAGCTCTGTCCAGCAGCGACTGAACTGAGAGCAGACAAACACACTATTTGAGAGTGTGAGGGGTGTGAGGATTATGGATAGGAAATAAAGAAATAACGCTCACAAAATGAAAATCTGCACTCTTGAATAAAAACACTACATTTTGGTAGATGGGTGGTTAAACCTGTGATAACTAACAATCAGGCAGTTGGGGCTCTGACCTCAAACAGTCACATTTGGAAATGTCACTGACTGAAGGCGAATAACAATTTTGCATGTAAATTAGGACACACGGGCAAAGTAGAGCCAGAGGGAGTCACCTCAATCCTGCTTATGTCATAGTAATGGCTGTCTCATTGTAACAGTGTGGCTGCTGAAATCAACAGCTTACACTCCACAGGGGGCTTCCTTATACAAGCTTCCGAGACCATTGTTATAACCAGACAAATTCCAAGAGGAGGCTGTTTCCTGGGGCTTCTGAATCATCCCGTTGACACACTGACCCACTACCTGTGTTGATTAATTTGCCACTTCTCCTCGCTGTTGTGTCGAATCTGGGTCAATAGGAAATAAGAATGTGCGACGGGTCCACCTGGGGCGTGAAATAGATATGGACATAGTGACGATAGAGCCTGGAGAATTTTTCACACGTATGAAGTTTTATATATGATGCGCCAGTGGCCATGTGGTCTGAAACACTCCTGGTGATGAGGTATAGAATGATCCTTGAAGCACTTTTGGCCTGCCATGCATTCATTTTAAAGAGAGGGTACATTTAAATCTAACCCTAACCTTTCCAGCATGTGAAAGGGAGTTAACACTGACAGAAATGAGTAAGAACGCAAGAATGGATAGATCCCCAGCTGCAGAAGAAGAGGAAATAGAGACAGGAAGGGATAAAAACAAAACCAACTCGGCTATTGAACCCCCATTACTGTGGCTGATTCAATTGACATCTTCTCTTCTATGTGATGTAGAAATACAGAGTTAATTTCTGGAGCAAGACACAGGGGGATGAGGAAGTGGATATAATACTATCAGGGTGACATGTTCCAATCAGAATGCAAAATGCTTTGGAGGCCAAAAATACATCCAGGTAGCAAAAGATCAGCCTGAACTTTGATGACATCTCCCTGAGGTCCTTACAAGAGATTGCCTATCCATGACTAATTAGAGGATCTCATTTAACAGACTGCAATAATCAATCCACATTAAACAATAAGGCTCTTAAGGGATCCACATTTTGTTTTACGTCTCTTTATTATATCCTTGAAGCCTTTTCGGGCATTTTCGTATTTATTTAGACAGTTTGTATTTTCATACCTCCTGCGTGCGTGTGCTCTCTCCGGACTCGGTTAGCAGTTTGATCGGGGTAGAGCGCTGGGATACGGATCCGTCATCGTCGCGGTCGTCCTCGGAGTCGTCCTCCGATGTGCTGGAGATGGCCTCCTCACTCGGGGGCGGAGGTGCGCTGGCTGCGGTCTTCCTCTGGAGCAGCGTCTCCTCTTTACTGCTCTTGTTGCTGCCAATATCCAGAGATGAACAGATAATCAAACACACAATTAGCTCCTTGATTTAGCTCGTATCACGAATTCACATGTAAGTTTGGAGAATGACTGCATTTCTCCTGAGAGAAATAATACAACCCCTCTTTTTATGTGAAAGTGGTTTATAGATGATATATTGGCTGATAAAAAAGGAAAATATCAGAAATCTCAGTCTGTCTGTGTGTGTTTCACGTAGCTCAAGAACTGTTTTTGGACGCATGCGATACTCAATATTAAAAACCTTTGAATGAAAAATAACGTTTTGCAGTTTCGTCAAAGGCCAAGATAACAGGCAGGTTTAGAACGGGCACTGCACTAGTTTTTCAAATGTAAATGCCCAGGAATAACCAGTGAGAAGGAAACCTAAAATAACTAACTTAAAGGGACCTTAGAGAATCTGGTGATCGTCCAGAAGGAGACTAAATACAGAACTTTGGTTTTCTCTCCCCACCATGTTGCCACAGTAACCTGACCTAGATAGTTGGCTTTAAGAAAATGAATGAAGTGTAAGCACACGTGATGAGGTGAAGTTCAAAGCCAGTGAGTCATATCAGTGGTAAATGCTCTGCACTGTATTTCCATAAAAGCAAACACACCAGTATAATTGCAGAAGGATCCCTAAAGATTTATGCATTAAAGGGAAACATCAAAGCAGCATAGAGCACAGAGTGGGTCGGGTGTTGAGCAGTAGCTGCCACTGGCACATGGAGGTTATAACCAGGCACAAGTTCAGCACGAGCTCATATTATAATATGTGTGTGCAGTAGGAAGTATTTAAAAAAAAACAGAGACACATGGACAGAGTGGTTTTTGGTTACCTTGGAGCACAAATGACGACATGTGCATGAGGGCACAGTGACACAGGATTTATTTCATAAAAAAGAACAAACACACCCCAAAAAAAAACATCACAAATGTGGACAGGGCCTAGATCTACTCACCCCAGCACTGATTTCCCTGTTTCCTCTGGCTTGCGAACCGTGAATGGGCTTGGATCCACTCCAACGGTTTTGGGCATAAATTCCCTTTAAAAACACAAAATACATGGTTACCCATTAGCTGCCATCTTGTCATGCATCGCATTAAAAAGATAAGAAATTTGAACGGCCTTATTAGGTCGAGAGTTACAAAATATGGGGCAACTTGACTTTAAGCAATAACGTCACTTTGATAGGCTGTAAAAACACGTCTCAGCTTGTAGTTCAACCCTTGAAATCTTTGTTCTGTATTCACCTTGCAGAGTTGGTCATGGCGATGCAGAAGGTGTCATCGAAGGAGGTGAGCTCATAAGGTTTGAAGAACTCGGTGTAGATGTCGGTGCTCTCGTCGTAGTGGTTCACCCTCTTCACTTTGACTTTCTTCATGTTGTTCTCACAGGGGACTGCATCCACACAGGGGAAGAAAACAAGCTTAATGGAAAATCACTCATCATTCATGTAATGGATACATATTGTTGATTTTATTGCAGATATCAGATAATAAAGCCATACCTTCATCATAGGGAACAGGGAGATAGGCCAGGATTCCCTCTGACCACCACAATGTGTAACTGGAAATAAGACAAATCATTAAAATCTTTGGAAAACTTTCCACTGACTGATGTACTATCTGCATCTGAATCTTCTGGGACCTCACATAACCTAGATATGGAAATTGAGTTGGCTGGGCCACCTATGGTAAAACTGCTGAATACATCATCCTTTTATTCAATGTGAGCAATTTGTCTGAATGCACTGATTATGATTTAATGTGTGATGTGCTACTAGGCCCAGTTTGAGAAAAGAGGCAAAGTTTGTGGCTGACAAACCGCATTCAGTTCTGCCCATGTTAATTTCTCTGAATAATGGTTGTGCTATCTTGGCGCCATAAACAAGTGGCCTGTATCAGAAAAGTGGGTCTGCCTTTATGCTAGCATGGTAAGAACATGCATACGAGTTCGCTGCCTCACACATGCACACAATGACATGAGCTTTGCTGTGGGTCACAACTTATAATGGAATACAAAATCCAGTGTGATAAGGACAGACTGTTGTCCATCGCAAACATCACAAGTTTAAACCAGTTCACACCCTTGACTGAGCAAAATGAATTATTGTACTGACCTAGATGCTGTGCTGCAGTCTAATGTCGACAATGTGCCGAGTTGGTAAATCATGAAGCCTCAGGGCTGCGGCTCACATAATTAGACCTCAAAGCTCAAATGAGGCAGCTCGATATCAACCAGTCGGACTGATCACAAAAGCAGTCTCATGAAAACCTTCCACACTCTCTTGTGAACGTCTTCAACACTCATGGCAGACATGTACCTGCGTCTGTCCTGGGGAAGGGCCATGGTGTTCTTCTGATGCAGGTAGAAGTCAGTGGGCAGCTCCCACAGGTGCGGTTTGGTCTCCGACGGCTGGTAGACTTGGAGAAACAGGTTGATGGCGTCCTGTCTGTCGGCGTCTGGAGGAGCAAGATGGAGGCGATAAAACGACAAAGAAACAGCCGCCACTGTGCACAGTCCTCTGCTGATCTAACACACATGTTTTGATCGGACTCTAATTTGTCAAGCTTCTTGTTCTTCGGTGTTGTTATAACCTAAAAGATCGATCAAGTTGAGTTGTGGGAATTATTGTCAAGTTCAAAATGACCTCACAGGCTTGTTGCAGGCTGCAGGCTGCATGTTCTCAGTGTGCAGTATGTGAGCTTTATCCGGTTTTGTCAGCTTAGCAGTTTGCCAATTATAAGAGATGAAATACACTTTAGGATGACGGGAAATGAGACTACAAAGTTGTCAATTAAGGAAAACAAAGGGTAAAGCTGAACTCAGTCATCTGAATCGAAATAGAAAAGACTCTGCTGCTGAGCACCTCCCTGAACATCATGTTTGGCTACGGGCGCATGCAGAGATAATCTGTGCCAGGGTTTGTGTGTTCAGTATGTGGTGCGTGATCTGCATGTCGCCCAGTTTGGTGCCATTTAATACATCCCCCCAACTGGGATGCCACGTGCTGGCTGTTCAAACAGTCACGTCAGAAGAATAGAAACTAAATTGGGTTCTATTAAAGGTCCAGTGTGTGAGATCCAGGTGGAGGGAATCTATCCTAGTGATGTTTTCACTAGTGTGTTTCATCTAAATTGTATGAATTATTGTTTTCTTTATTTAAATACTAATTTACAGTTGGAGCAGGTCCTCTATACGGAGGCAGCCATGTTTTTTTACAGTAGCCCAGACTGGACAAACTAAACACCTTTTGAGTTTTTACGACAACTGAATGCTACCACAGGTTCTCTTCCATGTCTGGAAAGGGAGGGTGGGTGAGGGGTATTCAGCTGCAACATGTAACTTGACCACTAGATGACACTAAATTCTAAACGCTGAACCTTTAAAGACAGCTATAAAGCCTTTACTCTATGAAATTTTAATCTCAATAGGTTCATTCGATAAATCACAAGGTAAGAGAAGCAGGGCTCAGTTGTCCAAGGTGTATGATGTGATTTTGGGTGATTTACTATGAAAATTAAAACCTGAAATGTCAGACTTGTAGACAGTAGAACATCTCAAAGGACCTACATTAAATGAACGGGGGGAAAAACTATGCAGGGAGTAAAGGGAAATGAAAGTGTATTCACAATCATTAGAAGAAAATAGAACCTAAGAGGTCTGCATCATATGAGCCTCTCCAACTTGACATTTCAGTCAAAAATAAAACAATTAGCTACTCTACAGGCTCTGACCTGCGACCAGCCAGTCGTCCCAATTTGCAAAAGACATAGAGGAGGTCGACATAGTAGGTCAAGTAGTACATACTCTATCAGTGCTGGCTTAATACAAAACACGGGATAATCTCACCTCTTCATTTCTGGAGACACAATTGCCCCCTTTCGATGTGGAACAGTCACTAGTGTGTCAGACCACTTAGACACACAGCTTCTAATTGGATATCTACATTACTTAACTTTTCGTAATTTCAGTAATCTAAAGGTTTCTCCCGACGTCATATCAGTTTTCGAGCTGGACAGATTCTTCATGGGTGTCTCAATGAGTGACTATGAGTCCCTCTATTCAGAACAAAATATAAACTCATGTGCAGCAGGACACACGCTCCATTGAGAGCTGGAGGATCCACCAGGCTCCTGGAGCTGATGTTTTCAGTGTTTTTATTCATCGACATGTTTCCTGACAGTATATATGTATGAAAAGTAGTATAGAAAGTTATTAGTTACTATAGTGTCTTGATGATGATTTGTGTTTAAGTATATAAGAGGATTTCAAGCAGTCTAAAGATTTTACGTGTCTCTGTTTCACACACCTGAGAAAGCGTTGCTGTAGTAGCGCGACAGAGTCTGCATGATGTCTTTGGAGTGTTGAGTCCAGGGGGCGATCTTGCGGTAGGTCTTGACTCTGTGAACCAACTGGGAGCCGCCGTACTGCAGAGACAGTGTGTCCCCATGGTCTTCGTATAGCTCCTCAAACAACCTGAAGTACACACACACACATATGCATACACACAAACAGAAAATTCTCAAGCAATAGACAAACACAGAGGCATCTAGTTGTGCAAAATAAAGCATGAAACCCATACACCCACAAAAAACAAAGAAGAGCTTTACCTGACACAGTCTGTATCAAACTGCAGCTTGGGCTTGTCAATCATTCCTAGTGCATATAACTGATAGGCCAATGCGCACTTTCCCACCATGAACTGGGCCGTGTTGGTCCGGTCCAGACAGTCCACACAGTTGGTCCGCAACACACCGGTCTACGATGACAGAGACTCATGAGGCCAGACACAAACTTCATGAAAAGACAGTAAGTAGAATCGTAGCATAAACTGCAAACAAATCTTCATGTATTTTACTTCTGTAGGTCATTGTATATGAGACCAAGGTTTCCATAAAAACTGATAAAACCATTCATTATGCACCTACTGTTGATGCATTGACTCAATTGTGCAGCTGTAGCAATGAATACTGGGCATTTCTTGAATACACATAATAGACAATAGTTGTTTCCTTGGCCCAGATATCTCAGTGCTATGAATTAATAAGTGTTACCATCTACAATTCAATTGATAAATGTGAAAGGTGGATATCTTAATCTTATTAAGTGTGTAAATAGGATTGAGAAAAATTTTGTTTTTCTCAACCAATGTTATTTCAACCAGTTTTCTCTGTGGCATACCTGCACTCGTCCATTGGCTGTGATGTGTCCACCCACATCTCCCCATCTGAACAACAGACAGTGGAAACAGACAAAAGATAATTGATATAATCACCATTTTCATGCAGAACATAATGAGGTATTTATAGACATGTTGACATTACCGCGGGCGGTTTGAGCAAATATATTTTTAGACAAAATACCACCAGTATGACAGGTTTGATTCAAAGAGAAAATATACAGGATCTTGTTTACATCCTAGTTCTCCTAGTTTTTTAGCTTAAAGTTATTTTGTTGTTTGTACTTCTTAATATGGAACAATTGTTGGATTCCTTCCTTTCTCCACATCAATTATTATATAAAAAAATCAAAGGATGTGGAAATATATATTTAAATATGGCTGTAAATATACCACTCTGTATTTTCAATAGAAAGCTACAGCTGCTGTCCAGTTAGCTCACGTTATGAAAGTTTATCCATCAAATAACGTATTGGAAAACCCAAAATGTTTAAACTTTTTACTTTTAGGAATGAAGATATAAAGTGTTTTAAGTTGTGAGATTTAGAGATGCTGGGAGATGGACTTTGTTAACTCTTTCTCTCTTCCTCCAGTAAGCTAATGGACTACAGCTTCATATTTAATGGACAGAAATGCAAAAGGATGCATTTTAGCTTTTAGATTTTAAAGTGCGACACTGAATAGGATCCACCACTGGCTCTTTATTAGCCCTTTTCTACCAAATTCAATACACTACTCACTTTTCATCACTTTCTTAGTAAAGTGTCCTGCAAAAAACAGCAATAGGGAAGGAAGAATCACCCTGCGAGTAAAAGCTGCTTCTCAAAAAAAACTGCTAACGGAGAATCTCTGAAGATACAATTCGATAGATGGTGATGTGTGTTTTTAAAGGCAAAGTGTGTCTCAACAGGGCATGAACTTAATGAGCTGAGAGAAATTAACAAATGTAGTTCCATTAATGTTAAGCACGAGAAAACGTGCGTGTGAAATTTACAAGGTGGAGAGAAAAGTCAAAGAGAGCATGATAAGGAGGAGACAACATTAAAAATCCTCTTCATTACTCACAGGCTAACCAACAATGTGATGAAGGCTAAAGGTGTCATAATCATTAGTAGCTCTCAAAGCTTTTGAGGCTTTTCTTTGTGTGTAAATGGCAGCGGGGGACTGTGTGCATGAGTGTGAAGTATAACAGAGAAACAGAGGCGACGCTGGGTAATGCAAAAGAAGGGGTAATGAATACTGGCTGTGGCGTGGTCGTTGGATTACGTAACCATAACGGTAATGTTGGGTAAGAGTGATTAAGACATGCAGTCAATGCACGAAGCACATTGACGGCAATCTATTCAGCTCATTAGCAGAAAAAAAATATATTCGCGACACAACTGCCATCAGGCATAATTTCCATTAAGAATTCATATGTGGAGAATTTCTAAATTAACCAGGGTCGGTGAATGTATCCTGAAAGGTGTGAGCACAAAAAGGAATTCATACAAGCTTAGACAAAAAGGATGACTGATATGCAAATGCAGAGATGATGGCGATGTGGTTGAGCAAATAGTTTCTGGTAAATAAGTTGTTTTTCTTTTATTAAAATCCATTATGCATAAACTGAGACTCAATGTAACCTTTTACTACTCAGGGCTCCTTTATGCTGCCTTTACACATAAAGCAACAAAGTTTTCCTATGTAGAGTAACTTCATATGGATTCTTACCTTTTTTTTTATATATAAATTCTTCAAAAGCCTCTTCTCAAAAAACTGGCATTGTTGAACTGGTTTGACACTATTCTACACTGCCCCCACTGCCCCCGATTTCAGATGGTATTGATCCTTTTCGTCTGATCTGTCAATATCATTGAGCTTTAAGAAGTCGACAAAAGTATAGACAAATCAAACTCAGGCTGCAGACAGAAGGTTTTGTCTGTTTCAGTAAGCTAAGCTAACGTTGACAAAAAATTAGCAGTGTAAACAAGGAATTGTTTACCAAGTGTTCTGATGTTTTCCATGTAAGTTTTATAACAACTTCATATGAAAGATCATTTGTGCTGAGTTTTGTGTACAACAGGTAAATGAACTAAGATCGAAATATTGTTTTGAAAGTCTCTGTGTGTATGATTGTGTGTGTGTGTGTGTGTGTGTGTGTTTGTGTGTGTGTGTGTGTGTGTGTGTGTGTGTATGTTACTCCGTTTATCAGAGACACAACAGGGGTTGCATGGAATCAGAAGGGACTCACCTGTCGTCTGGTCTGAGGGTATGACAGTAGAAGCTGGATTGGTTAATGAAGAACCCTGTTCTCTTGACCACATTCTCCGCTATCATACTCAGACGGTCCAGGACGTTGCACAGCTTACTGAGAAACGACAAAGGGGCGGTCAAATTATTATTTGCTGAATAAAACAAGCCAATTTCTGTCCCGAGTTGCACAGCTGATATAAAATACCTCTGACTTTTGTTGTATGCTTATTTCCTTTCTCAACATAAGCCAAACAAGGCCAAATTCTCGGAATAGTTGCCCTAAAGGGTCTTTTGCACAAAAAGCAGATGCGTGTCATTTCAGGGAACTAAGCCATTATTTCAAGTGGAGAGCAGACTGCTCTAATTTCCCCCCAGGTTCTTTAAACTTCATTTTAAAATGAAAAAACAAAACAAAATACGTGAAAAACATCCGATTCCTGTAAGTGGGATATTATGACTGCAACAGTTTCCCAGCAGAGAAGAAATATACAAAATAGAATTGTTCATTTATTTTTTAACCTTAATTTTGTGTTTTTCTCTCAACTATTCATTACACCTGATATTGCTTCTATACAAATCGTGTGAATAATGAAAATACTACGTTTATAAATCTTAGAGCAAATTCTAGCTGTCTACATAAGAACATTTGTCATTCGAACCTCTTGGTGTAGCGGGCCATGTCCCAGGCAATGTAGTCGATGCAGTGGTCTGGAGGGAGGAATTGGTTTAGGTTGATCACAGCTGGATAAAGCTCTTCGCTCAGAATCTTCTCGTGTTTCCTCTTTTCCCGTTTCTGTGGCACAAGAGAGACATAAGGCTTTGTCACACGTATGACGTCGGTTCTTTCTCCGAAAATAAAACCTCTTTACAGGGGGTCATAGGTCATCGTACGCTGCTCAGAGATCCCATGAGTACACAGAGAGATATCAACAAGAATCATTTACACTATCCACATAGTAACATAAGAAAAAATATAGAATAAATATACTGGCTGCGTGAGATACAACTGATTTGTGCTGTAAAGAGTGAGAGGTGCAGTTCTCTGAAGATCTATTAAATCTCTCTTGTATCCGAGGGCCAAAGATTTCTTAGTTAAGAGTCAGAAAGGAAAAATAATCATTAATAAAATTTAACTAATGCTTTTTTGTGAACTGTGCACACTGTCCATGAAAGTTCTCTGTCAATCTCCTCCTCCACTCCTCATTGAGCCTTTTGACTAATCACCCTGGGTGATAATTGACTTGGATGCATCATTTAGCAGCTCAGATCTTCGTGCACACTCTGCCTTGGCAAAGAAACACAGTGACCGGATTACCAGTGCAAACACACCCACAAGATTAGAATACATTATACCCATGTACATACACTTGAAAAGCACACGTGTATCTTTCACAGCAGTACATATCGTACTATTAAGTCTCGTTGTAGCTGTACTAAGGTCTTCGATCACAAAAGAACCCATAACATATGCACATTTGCACATGTGGAGGTGCTTGATCATGGTAATCTTAATGGATGGAAATTATCACACATTATTTTTATAGTTTTACACAGTAATAGGGTGCATCAAAGCTTGTTTTAGGCTTCGCTCTTCTTTATTTGTCTACCTTTGTGTCCTGCTCTGTGGTTGTTTGCTCTGGACCCTCAAAGACAAGAGAGATTTTGATATTCACGATAATTAAATTCAAGTTAACGGATTAAAATATATTTTTCAAATGGCCCACGTGATGAGAGTAAAAGCTGTCTCCCGAAGTCAGGGTAAATGGATTTTAATTAAGTAAGCCAATTGAAAAAAGGGATTTCACATGCTTGGCCATGTGCGCCCTCACTATGCCTCCCTATCATTCTTAACATACACACAGGGAGGAGCACACACTAACCCATGAGGAAAATTACGCATCCATCCCAGGGTTGACATGGCTACACCGACCCCAGTCGCCACCATATCGGACAGTCATGATCTTATTGTCCAGCCCACTTCCTCTCTTTCCCTATCACACTGGGGTATGAGAGAGGGTGTAGCAAAAGCGGGGGGTCCCCTCCCCTACTCCCCACAGTCTGCCATTATCACATGGCTGTAGCGTGTGCGGACAACTGAGGTTTGTGATTGGTCCCTTGTCTCACAGCTTCCCTTGTGGGCGACAACGTGAGCTTGCAAACCCAGCTAAGGCACAGAGATGAATGCCCGAATGTGTGGTGGTGACAGCAAGCTGTGTTTGTGTAATAGTGTGTGTCATTTCACCCGAGCTGTGTCCGTCTGTGTGTTTTCGGTGCAATGCACAGAGAGATCAATATTCATGGGAGCATTTCAACTGCTGCTAATAACAAACCATGAGCAGCGACTAACCCCTGAACATCACATCGAGTGCTTGGGCAATTACACAAACAAGTCCTTATAAGATACAACTATTCACAAGGATCCACAACTGGAGATTAAATGAGCCTCACCCTGAGAGGCCAGTCTTCGAAAAGAACATACAGATAAAGTATTTTACAAGGTAACACTTAGTAGACTAATTTAGCCTGATAAAAAGTAACTAGACTTATGAAGTAAAAGTGCCCTTAAATGATCATACTAAATAAAATCCATAAAAGTTATAGTCCCCATAATCTTTGGGAGAATACAATCCTTTCGTGATGGTCATAAAGACAACTGACATGTTGTGATGTAGTATAAACAACATATGCAGAAGATTGGATTTAACACATCTCTACTTCCTCACACTGTCCAGAATTTTAAGCAAGTTATCCTGATCTTCGCCATTTTTACACATGATCAATCAATTGTGAGTCAATCTTAGCTGTCAATTATGATAACCCATTGTTATAGCATCAAATAACTACCTTGACCAGGTTGAGGATGATAATGGGAGAGCCAAACCGCTGCAGCATCTGGTCAAAATGGAGGGCAGCGACATGTGCGTATGGGTCAGCTTGGTCCACTGAAGGGAGAGTTGGTTAAAATTTAAGGTACGAAGATCAACACGTCACGATAAAGCTCAAAATAATATTACAATATAGTGGTTTGTTGAGCCAATAAAAACTGACAAATAAAAGTGTGATACTGGTGAAGTTGCAGACTGCAAAAAATTGTACTTGTGACGTCAATCTCTGCTCCAGGTATTGTCCCACTGTTTCATTCATTCACTTCCATTTCCATTCATCTATTTATTCTTTAATCATGTTTAATGCCTCCATTTGCCAGTCACGCTGAGTCCCACACCTGCAGTGGGCTGTCGAATTGGACCAGTGAAGCAGCCAAAAGAAAGATTAGAAGAATTAGTTCAGCTCACTCCACAGTTTATCCCACGCAGTCTCTCACAGGTATTTGAAAACTGACAATAACGCACACGCTCTGGCACACGCTCTTCAGATTCACTCCTCGACTCTTTCAGCATCATTATTTTGCTGCCTAGTCCTCCAGGGAGACAAGAATTTGTGAAAACAAAGAGAGCGTAAGCTTTAAAATTCTTATTGCACATGGGGGGAGAGTGTTGATAAGGATGGCAACGATGAACCATTAAGGTCATCTTCATCACAACCAAGACATCTGGCCACTCCAGGTCAGTCATAAAGACTGGTTACGTAACAATTACTCTCACCAGTTATCACAAACACGGCCAATGAGCAGTGCATCCTGGGATAGGCACAATGTACTCAACATGCAGAGACACAGAGCTCAAACTGTCTCTTTGCCACGTTGCTGACCTAGATTTGTCTGATATCGTTCTATACAGCCCACTTCAAAATCAAATAAATATTACAGTACGAGTGAACTTGGGCTGATCATCGGTCGGATCTGAGAAGCTAATCTGCTGTCAAGCGTGTGAACTCATAGTGGTACATGTGTGGATGTTGATTTTGTTTGCGAGTCGAACAAAATGTGCGCAGACATGTTTGTAGGTTTGACACAAGTCCCCCCTCATTGTGTATGTCTAAAGTAAAGTGAAAACAAATCAGCAAAACGGCTTAAGAATTCAGTACAAAGGGCAGGAATACAATCTTCTCATACGAGTGTTGCCTGGAAAGCAGATTTGCAGTTTGGCAGATTTTGAATTGGGCAGCATTTGTCAGATGAGGACAGTCTTTCAGCATCACAGTGGGACCAGGACAATGAGGTAAGTTGATACACAGAGGGATCTTAGGGACACGCTAGATGCATCTTACGCAGGTGAATGTCATCTCAGGATGAATTAAAGGGCATACGATTATGATTTAATACTGATATTCTACACATGCAAGCACAGATGTCAGGACCTGATCCCTTCCCTCTGGCCCTGGTTTTATCTTTTTATCCCTCTCGTAATGAGACAGGAGAATGGATACAAAGATGAGAACCGATAGAGTATTACTGTCCTGGATTCACCTTTTTTTTTATGTATATTTTTTTTTATCCAAGAGAAGAATGACCCTGGTAGAGAGACACTATATTATTTGAAATGCATTTGTTCTGATTGCATTACTCCTCTAAGCCTCCAGGGTTATTTCTGGTCCTTGTTAGCTTCTAGCATGAATACATTGAGCACAATAAAGAGAACTGGTTAAATACCTGCTGTGCTGCTGCATTCTGTTCAAAGGGGACGTATGTGGACGTATCATTTGTCTCCTGTCCTTGTGTATAAGTGGATATGAGAAAAACCCTACATCAAAGCCTGCGTTGCTTTGATAACTCATTTCCATTATAGAGCCAGTTGTTCTCATGGTAATATGAAACATGATGCATATTATTCTGGTACTCGACAAAATAGAGGCTGCTGATGAACAGGACAGATATAGGAGGTGTAAACAGTGGTCTTACATCGTATGGGGGGTTTGGGCATCATGGTGGAAATGTCCTGAGACCAGTAGAGCGGGACTGAGCCTCGCACCTGGACGTAAGAAGAGTAACTTCCTGCTGTGAATGACATCACCGAGGCGTCATGGACAATCTGCTCCGTCTCCACCTCATTAGCCACATCCCCCTAGAAACAAAATAAGAGCATAAAGAAACATTAACTGAATTGACCTTGTGGTATTAATATTGCTTCTTGGTCTGGAGCTTTGCATCATATCACAGAAATTTAACGGTGCAAATCACCCTAGTTTTGAGCACTTGTGGTCCATGTTGAATCGGTGATCTGACAATTGATCGTGGACATCTGCTTAAGACCATGTGATGCAACTGAAAGCTCCACAACAGAAAAACTGCTGTTTCCAAGGTCAAGAATGAACTTTGCACTTCAGATTTTAAACCAAAGTGGAAAAGAATCACAGGAAGTGCTCATAAAAAATAGATAATGGAAACAAAAGAGTTTAGTCACTGTTGTGGAGCTTTTGATGCAATCACATGATCATAGGTGAGATGACACGATCAAGATCAAAACAAGAAGGATTTCCTAACTAGCTCAATCCAACCAAAATTACAGCCCCACAGTTGTATACCTCCACCAACAAAGCACCTTGACCTTGAAGCACTGAAATCTAATCAGTTAACCTTTGAGTCCTTGTGAATGTTTGTGTCAAATTTGATAAAATTCCCTAGCCATTTTCTGGCTTGCGGTGTTCACAAGCCAGAAAATGTGCTTTTAGAGTTTCCTGTGAAATTTGTGAAATCTATTGAATTAATCATTGCGTCTGCGTGAACATATATACAAAATTTGAAAATATTCTCTGACAGTGTTCTTGAGATATTGCGTTCACCAGAATGGAGATGTGTGGAGCGGCGGACAACACAAACACAATGCCCCCGGCCACTCCAGCATGAAGGCATCATAAAAACTGCTCTATGTCTCTGCGCTGTTCAGGTGAAAGCATCGACTAAATGAACCTTTTAGTGAAACTGGTTTCACAGTTGACATTTCCAAGGTCAAGAAGGAATGTCACACTTCAACATGAACAAAGTGTCTCACTGGGTAAATCCACGCTCTTGGCTCCCTGGCCTCTGTCATGGCAGACTTTCTTTTGAATTGATAATAATAAAAGGCTTTAGTGTCACAACTTGACTTACTGCCACTAATATAATATCAAATAATGAGTCAAAATGTCAGTTGAGTTATATGAGAAAACCCTTTACAGATTTATATTAAAAGACTACTTTATTTGGCAATGCACTCAAGAGCAGGAAACTGTGAAAACTGAGTTCAGCCTACTCTCAGTGTAGCCGTCAGAAACACAGATACAATCTGTGTTTTTTCTAAAAGTCGTCCCTCCCACCGCCGCTCACCCACACAGACACACATGCATATACTCAAGGAAGAGGCAGCAGGTCAAATTAACCCCCTGTGATCAACCTGAGTCATCTCAATCCTCCTAGTGGCCCTCGACCCTGCCTCCCCTATGTTTTCCTCCCTGTTGCCACGGCAACAGCTGTACCTCACAGTTGGCTCCTCTTTTGAGGAAGCGGGTCCCGGCAAACTTGCTGGATCGCCTGGCAATGAGGGTGATGTGAACCGGTCGACCGTAGATCAGAAGCTCTGTGGTTGGTGAGTAAAGGAGGAATAATAATACAACACTGACAGCATTACACAATGACCTGCTGGTGAACAGACACACACAAACACACAACAGATTTTTTTAGAGAGAACATTATTGGTCTATATATGTTACATTTAAATTGTCTTTAATGTTTTATTTAAAGCAGGGAATGTCTACAATAAATAAAAAAATTGTAATTTGTTTCTATTTTGATCAGATTTGTTTTGTTCTGTAACATTAACTTCAATTTTGCCCAGTAGTCTATTATTGCATCTACTGGCCTTCTTATTCTGAAAGAGAGACAGCACTGAAGGCCAAACACTTATCAGCAGCACTGAGTTTAAAGTGCAGTTTACCTTGTCTGTAGTATCTTCTGCGTTTTACTGCACAACACACAGGCAGGGAATATGCACTAAATACTGCATTAAAACATTAAAAACTTGATTCATGAATAAATGATGAAATTAAACCATTAGTATCAGTAACCCCTCAGGCGGACTTTTACCATAATAAATCAGACTGTTTATTCAGCTCTGTACTTGCCCAAAGCTCCTCTGCAGCAGTAACTCATACATCAATACTACAAAAGCTACTGTGGCACTGAAATGAATGTGTGTGTGTGTGTGTGTGTGTGTGTGTGTGTGTGTGTGTGTGTGTGTGTGTGTGTGTGTGTGTGTGTGTGTGTGTGTGTGTGTGTGTGTGTGTGCGTGTTAAAACCAAAATCTTGTTTTCCATCCAAAAACAGAAGACATGCACAGGGTTTGGTTCTGCTTTTCCCCCCGCGGATGGCAGATGGAGAGATAATGCAAGCGCCAGTTTTTATATATACTTGATAACTATTGCTTAATTGGCATCACATTTGTTTGCTTAAAGCCCTAAAAACAAACACAAGTTGATTGAGCAGTTTGGTGGTTAATCAAATGCTGTCGCTAACAGTGTCACACACGTGCTCGGATGCGTTTCAACAGGTGATGCTGAGGTGTGAACGGGATGTATGGCCAAAGGACACATTGTTAGAGTTGTGTGCACATTAAGGCAGACAGAGGCTTTCCAGGCATTTTATATCGTTAGAATATATTGTTAGAGTAGTAGCGTTTATATTTTATAGCATTTACATTTTTTGTCTTGAAGCCCAAAGCTACAAGTTGATGACATATAAAAAAAAACACATACACAGGGCTGCTGAAAGGATACTGGACTGGCCACAGAAGCCATGGATTATATACATGAGCCAGTCATGATGCACTGTGTCCTTGACTCGTTCCAGCAGCTTCCCGTTCCACACGTACTTGTAGTACGGCTCGTTCTGGAGGCCGTAAACAACTGTGGCCGAAAGAGGAAAGCAAAAACATCCTCTAGATTATTGTTACTGACCTAAGATCACATTCAGATAACAGCAGCTCAGGTAACGAAGGCCTTGAAAAAAGAGCTAAAATATTAAGAAGCATTAGGAGAATGCTTAAAACTAGGATTAAGGTTATACTAATTTATTAAACACATGTCACAAAAGAACAGAACACATTTGCCAGCCTGTTAGCTATGAACCCAGCCTTTCTGCAGTCAATATATCAAAATAAAGGTCCGGTGATCGACTTCTGCTCACCTTGTGTGGGCAAACCTTCATCTTCAAAGATGTCGAAGCTGTCCTGCTTATTCTGGGTGTGAACCTTTTCCTCTGTGGAAGAAGCGTCTGATAACCACTGTTCAAAAGGCCTCTGCAGCAGAGTCAGGTTGTACTGCAGCGAGTGGCTCAGGTCGTAGCTGTAGCTGCAAGGGTACGACAGCAAAGTCCCTTCAAACAAGTGGAGTCTGTACAGCTGCTTCATGAATCGCATTCGGCTAAACCACAGACATAGGTACAATTCATTTTACCACATGATATAACATAGAAAAAATTAAGCAAATTTAATGTGAGACGAGATCATGAGTTGAGAGGTTATTTGTTCCGTGGCATGTCACTTAACTGTCTGCCATAATTCAATTAGAAACTTTCTTAATGGGCAATGAAGCCTTTGTCTCACCTGAAGTAGAAGTTACTGGAGAGGTCCACATTCTGAAAGATCCGCACGTATCTATAAAAGCAAAACTGTGTCAGTCAAACTTTCATCTAAAAGGAGTCACAGTTTGAGGTCAGCCTCAGCAACAAATCCCTCGTCCTTAAAGGCATCATCAGTATGTGTGTGTGTTCAGTGTACGGCACCATTACAAATCTAGGGCAGAGAACAAGAACCGCACCTCGCTTCATCGGGGTGTGCGACCCTGACAGAGTCATTGGGGATGTAGATCATGCTGGTGTCCTCGATCTTGTAGATGGAGTGGCCCCCGATGTCGGCCATCTTTCTTAGCTTGGTGATCAACACAATGTAGTAACCCTCCAGGAAACGGACAAACCCTGTTAAGAAACATAACAAAAGTTTACATCTTTCAGGACAAAATTTTTTTCAATTACAACAATTAATTGTTGTAATTGGTTGTTGACCATGAGTTTTTGGTAACTCATATTTCTTTATGTCCCCTATTCACTCCATCCAATCCATTTAGTATTACATAATGAAAATCTGACCTAGATTGTCTAACATGGTCAATTATTTGCTCTCAGCTTGAGCTATTTTCTCGTCTGTGACATTCAATAGATAATAGATGGATGTGAATGATGTCTGTGTGCTGTTATTACTTGGTATAAATATTATTGGTAATGTTTGCCGTCATCAAGGCCAGTGGGTAATGTGGGGGTGCACCTTCATTATATTTCCATTATGTATCATTGGCAGACGACTTAATCGTGTATACAACTGGACTGTGTACAATCGAAGAAGCCCCAGATCCATAGTGCTGTAAAATGACAAGTGAGGATGATGAGATTCTTATTGTTTCAATATTCAAATACTAATATGAATTACTCTATGTATGATTGTATGTTCTCCACTGAACTTGTTAGGGTGAATTAAGACACTCTAAGTAATATTCGACCTTCGAAAAGAGATGTATAGCTCTGAAAGGATGTTTCTAAAATGGCAGAAAATAACTTTAAGTCGCAGTATCAGTCAGATATTTTGGTTTGGGGGACGAGAAAATAGAAAGAAATTTAGTTTTCATCTGGAAAATTGGATCCAGAGTTTGCCCAGAGAACATCTTGATCTCCACTGCACTGATTTTACCATCTTATCCATCTTTTTATGTATGTTTACCAGTGCAGTGAAGCATGTGCGCTTCCACAGGAACCTTGTGGCTTTGCCGACTTACAAGACCCATATCAGTACATTGTGTCTCTTGCTGTCAGAGATGGGTCAGACTGACAAAGATGGTAGATGAAAGTGAAAAAAAATATACTGACGATAACGATTTTCATTTCATGCTGTAACAAGAAATGTTCTTGGCTAAAGGGGGGCTCTCAGGATACACCATCCCCGTCACTCTTTTATTCCATATGACACAGAGACTTTGAAAAAAAGCAGGATGTGAACAAAGATGGCATTAGGCACTGTGGAGGAAAAGTAACTAATTTATTTAAGCAGTGTGACCGACCCATAGACATAGCCATCAACAATAGATTTAATCTTAAAACTTTGATTATTTGCTGATATCCTCTTACTGGAAAATGGAATGTCGGTGGTTGGACTTTGACATTAAAAATGTTGAAGTAGACCTTTAGAAACCACTTTGCAGAAGCCCTTCAAGTCTGTATTTTAATCACTGTCATTCTTGGACTGAAAAAAAGAAGGTCTCCTAGGCAGCAACATGCTTGAGGTTAATGTTTGGTTTCATTTGATTCTGGCTCATTGGATTGATTATTTTTGAGAATAAATAAAAATATAAAGGCATCCTACCGATTTCACCATGTTTTGAGAAGAGCTGCATACTGGTAAAAGTTTCTCTTATTACTGGTGGATCTGGGTCAGTGTCATTATTTCACTGACAAAATGTCCTGTATCAAATCTAGTTATCTAGACTGTGTGACCCATGTAGATGTACATATTATAAGAGCAGTTAATGGAGTAATCCTTCAAAATATAAAAGTCTGTTCTCTCACATCTTTGACTTGGTTAAGTACAGAGAAAATACAGAAAAAGTATTAAGATTAATGATGATGGGTCCGGATTCAAACACAGGTTCTCAGGACTTATTGAAAGCCTTTTCTTAATTTATTTTGTATATAAGAGTAAATGTCACTGCAGTGAAAACACTACATACAGTCAATATATCGTAAGATGTACAAAAGTGATCAGTTACACAATTCTCATGTAATGAAACCTTGTATTTCACAAGACTGACCTTAGAAAATGAGAGTGGCCTGTGTTCCATAACCAATGCTAACAAAAGGTGAAGAAGGAGACAATGTAAACTTTAAAACTAATGATTTGTAGATGAAGTACATGTTGCCATTTGTCGCCGATGAGGAAGAGAGTGGAGGGCCTTCCCTGTACTCACCCACAATCCCAAAAGCTGAGACAGCCCTGGACAGACCCGAGGAACCCTTTTGGCCAATTTTGGTGCGGTTTCCAAGGTCAAGCCGGCCCAGCAGTTCCCGAAGCTCTTGCTGGTTGTACACATGCTGGGAACAAATACACACACACATATCTAATATAAAATGTATACTGTTCATGCATTCAGCTGTCAGTAGGGTTGCCTTCTTCATTTATGTGCACAGTTTCCACATTGTTCATTTCACCTTTCAGAGCAACAGGAGAACAGTGGTTATGATGTTTTTTTCTGTCACAGCTAATTTCCACTAATAACTTTACCCAAAGCCAGAGAGACTTGTACTCTGTGCAATAATAAACAAATGGCAAAAAGACATTGTTTAATCAATGGCTCCAAGTTTCCTGCAAAGGGGTTTGGATTAATCCTCAATAAGGAGATTAAGCCAAAAATTGATTAGCTGTTGTTCACATTAGCTCAGCAATGTCGTAATGAATAAACTCTGACAGTGTTTTTTATCATTGCGTTTGAAAGAGCAAATACAAACAGACAAAAAACAATGCAAATGCAAACTAGTTACGGCATTTCATTTAGTTTATAAATTACTACACAACGCCAATCAGATTAACATGGTTTCCAGAGGTCAGTGCAATATCTGAAGCAATGGGAGCGTGGTGTGATGAATATTTACTCATGGATGCTTCTTAATAACACATAAACACATCATAATCATAATCACCAGCAACACAAACAAACAAATCAACTTCCAGCTCATAGATCCTGGAAATGAGCAGCGGTGAAGAAAAGGAGTTACACTCAGCACTCATCAGCTAAGCTGTCATCCACAATACACTTGGGACAAGCTGAGTGATTGTACAATTTCCCCCGCAGGCGTACTGTACTGTATTACACAAGCGTATATGCATTTGCACTGTACCAGAGACTCTGTTCACCTTATCGTCTATTATGGCCAGATCCTTGGGTTCTGTGCGGTCGATCTTCAGGACTCGGTGTTTGGTCTGTGCCTGATTGCTCCCAACCAAAAAGTACCTCTGGAAATAGAAATAAAGTCATGAATGGTTAAAGGCTGTAATGCATTTGGTACCGATTATCACGAGGGCATTTGTGTGATAATATTTTACTTGATAATTTCTCATATATTACATACACCTCAGTCTTATTCTCAAACTTTGAAAAAAACTAAAAACTGCAGAATAATATGTCTAGAGAAAATTTTTAAAGTCTGTGAATTGATACATAAAATGAATTCAGGCCAGATGCACACCATATAGGCAGTATTAGATGAATTTGAGTAGAAGTGAAACTAGAGTACATACAGTTTGGAGCGTATGTGGGCACAGAACACAATTGATCGCAAGGCTATATTCTAATATGTTCCCTGTTAAGATTTGCGTCTTCCCTTTTCATCTGTTCCTTTCAAGTCATTATTTTTCAAGATGGCCAAAAGAGTGTTAAATAGGAACATTGTGTATCAGTACAGTCCGTTAAAGCCATTTTGTCCTGTTCCCAGTGTTCAATGGAGCTCTCTTTGTCCATAATAGTCATAGAGTATTTATCCACGGTTCAGTCTAATGGGCTGACAGATGCCCAATAAGAATTTGATAACTCAGCTGTGACAAATAGTTCCCCATCTTATTTTCTTAGTGTTTGTTACATGTGATGTCAGCCATTAATCCCAATTTAACACGGCTGTAAAATTAGTTCTTTAAGTAAGTAGTAAAGATATAAATACATTGCCAAAAGAGAACAAGCCTTTTAAAACCTAAACAAATATTTAAGTAATGTCTAGTGAGAATTAACTATCCAGATTCTGTCTCGAGAGCTGTGATGGAAAAACGTACAACTGAGGTGGTCATGGTAAATCCAAGCAGAATAATGTACACTGTACTAAGAGCAGCAAGCCATCACAAACCCTTTTGCTGCCATCTAGTGTTTACTAACAAGCACACGGAATCATACAGGAGCTTTCCATCCTCATGCTCAGATACATTTCATTACTATTCAGGGCTCATAAATTGCAACAGTTTGAAGACCCAGGCTGTCTCGGGAATATTATTTCATTGTTGTATTTCCTGAGCAGATTGTTCTGCCATAGTGTCCTTAATAGGGTGCAGTTTCCAGCCCTAGTTTGTAGATACAGGTTGCAAATATAGTGAACTGTATGAATATAAAACAGTAAGCATCATTCAATTAGCTTTCCTTTAGTTCAAAGAAGCGTGAGAAATAAAACCAGTGACTAATTTCAACTGTATCTAAACCTAATCACTACTTTAACTTGTGTTAATCAATATGTGAAAGTTATTGTGATAATCATTGGTATCAACTGATATTTAAACAAATGTTATGATGATAACATTTTGGGCCACATAACCCAGACCCAGTGCTTGCAGCCTACCACAGTGTAACTCATGCACAGACTGACCACAGATATAGGCAGTCGTGATGATATGCATTGACAATAACAGAATGAATATCGTGGGACACGTACAGCTCTGGTTTCATACAGGACCATCCTCTGGATACCACTGATGAACGCCGCCGATGGAGGCATTTTTATTCCTGTTTTACCCCAAAACAGTCACAGAAAATCCAGCAGAGACAACAGTAGGAGGGCAGGGGGGGCTGCAGAACGAATGAAAACACAACAAGTTAATCACCACATCATCAAACAACAGACACACCAGCTCACCCCTGATACTTGACGCTACTGTGCATGCATCTTTGTTTACTATCAGCATTCCCCCAGAACTCACCAAACACTTAGCTAGCTAGCTAACTAGCTGTGTAGCCACAAATCGCCTCCAGTGATGACAATGATCATTTCCTCCGCGTGAACACCGACATTGAACGTTCACTGAATACTCACTTGTGTGTAACATGTGTTTATATCCGTGTTTATAAATACGTGGGTAAGCCTGCTGTGGGATTCCACCGAGCATACGGGAGCATGCAGGGGGAACTCTGTTGCTGTCAGGTGACTGTCATGAATCGCATCAGCTGATACGGTGCCTCGCAGAGTCAAAACGATGGACGTAAAATGCGATGTGATAGTGACGTGGTCAAAACTTTCACACGCAGTCAACAACTACATGTGATGATTAGTTTCATCTTCTAAGAATAAACTTTTTACACTTACTCTCAACCCATAGAGAAGCTAGCTCGAACTAGCCACAGACACAGGCTACAACATGGAACGCCCCCTTCCACAATTTAGTTTGTCAGTTGCTATGGAAACCGTATCCGGTGACATCAAGTTGAAAAGTTAGCATGGTTAGCACTGGCTAAACAAACGACGACAAAAAGTTTAAACTCCGCGAAAATGGATAAAGGAACAACTCAAAGCAACGGTAAATAATGTCCCATTGAAATATATCAGCTGTAGCTAGGTACCACTATGGTGGGTCGTTGAAATGGCCAAGTTAGATGTGTCACCACTGACCTGCTCCATAATTACTTCACTGTTTATGACTTTTAATTTCCTCACTGTTTAATCAGCTCGCGTGGATTTCGTGGACAACTTGATAGAAGATGAAGCGGAGAGAGAGACACTTCGTTCCAAACCCACCTGCTTCATCGTAGTTGGAAAACCGGTAATTTCTCTCTTTTGCACCAAAAAGTTATCTTGTGTTATTTTTAACACACTCTCAACATTAGACATTATTTCCAGCATGGATGCTTCGTTCAAAGAGTGTCACACATGGTGATTTCGTCTCTATCCATCTCTAAGACTCAATTGCAAAGTAATGGTATGTCTTTCTGAGTAAGTGAGGCCACTAATCAAGTGATCAATTATCAAACTAAATTAACAAAAAGAAATTAAACCATTAAGATTTCTACAAAATCAACCAATCGTTAGTTATATTTTCTTATGCTCATATATATGTTTATGTCATTTTATGTTGCAGGGTATTGGCAAATCCACCTTGGCCAAAAACATTGCAGAGTCCTGGAAGTGTATCTTGATTGATGGTAAATACTTTTATGTATTTTATTTTTTTATCAACATTGTCTATGCACATCATTAATGGCATTTCTCATCTGCTTGTATAATATTTCAGATACAGATGTTCTCAACACACACATACAAAATAGAACAAAGGAAGGTTTAGAGGTGAGTAGTACATTTTCCATCATCACACAGGACAGTTAACCTTTCCTTAATTTCACGTGTGTTTTCCATCCTACATTAAGGGTTAAAGTTGCCTTGTCTGCTGTTTAAGCTCTTAGATATCTTATCTGAGGGGAGGATTTTACCAGAAGACAAGGTGCTGAAGCTGATTCTTGACAGGCTTGACTCACCAGATGTGGAGCACTATGGTAAATAATATATTCTTAGTTTATTTGATCAGGTCCAGAACAGTGAAGTGATCATGCATGTGTATAAGGCTCAATATGTTGTGATGCAGGATATGTGCTGAGCTGCCTGCCACTCATGTCTGAAGAGTGTCTGAAGATTGATGAGCAGGTTGCACTGATCAAGAACCTCAAGCTGACACCTGATTTCATCATTAATATCAAGGTTAGCATCACATCCTCTGCATATGCATTGCATAATTTTTCAGTTTTTATGAATTCACACAGCAACTTATTAATTTCTTCGAGTGAGAAGTATCTGTATCAGTATGTGTCATCAGATAATTATGATTGCTACACTCGTCCTTTACCAGCTTGCAGACAAGGACCTGGCCCAGAGGCTTGCAGGTCTGAAGCAGTACCCAGAGACAGGGCAGCTATTCACCAGGGACCAGTGGCAGTGTGAAGATGTGTACATCAAGAAGAAAGACAGCATGGATGATGAAATGGAAGAGGAAGAGGAGCAGGTATAGATCCAAGGCCAAACGAGTTGATCACTGTTTGTCTAATTTATCTGTAACAGTATACCATTACAATTTGTATTTTCTGCAATCCCCCATTTTTATGTATTTTGACCCAGTAAATTGTCTCTATTTCTCTATCTAAAAGTGTTGATTTTGTCTGCAGGATGCTGGAAAGGGACTCCAGAGGGATGTTATTTACCAGATGGTGTGGACACCAGAGAATTTAACCCAAAATGCTTTGTATAGAATCAACATGTACAAAGATACAGTGCTTAAACCACTGGAGGTGAGTTACCAGGGGCTGAAGTTAACTACACTTGTATTTGGATTCTTTGGGCAGTCATATGATAATTAGTGGATTGTACTTATAATGCACAGATGGAGCAGCAAAACAAAACAGCCCAGTAGCATCAAACTCAGTTTTCTGTGATGTTGTGTTCTAAATCAAATTAGTATAAGTGAAAACGTTCTTTCAGGACTACATGGCAGCCCACAACCCCCTCTACCGGATGGAGCTGGATGGACACAACACACCTGAAGAGCTTCACTCTGTAAAGACATATTCTATGCAAAAATAAGTGTTACTGTAAAACCTGTGTTCTGTGGGTTGACATTTGTTTGTTTTTTGTTTTTTCTGTAGTATGTAATGTCCCGTCTTGGATCATTGGCAATAAAACGTGTCTCCATTCCCATCCTCCTCCACCAAGCTGATGAGGACTTGCCAGAGGAGGCTGATACGGTCAGACATTAATTAACCTATTAAAGTTGATACTTAGGTCATATGCTTGAGTCCTTTAATGATATCTTCCTCTGAATCCACTTCTTATTCAATTATAAGTAGTTGAAACTAGAGTTCCTCTCTTTTCCAGGCGGACCTATTGAGACATATGTCCTCCACCAATCCGGTGGCCCCTGGCTTCAGGTGGAGAAGGAGCCGCTGGGGCCAAACCTGCCCTGTTGCTCTGAAAGAGGGCCGGATGGTTTCTGGCCAACCTGAGCTATCTGTCAGGTGAGTCAAGAATATATCCGGTATTTTAAAATGAGATTGTGAAAAACAGCCGACTGACTCTCATGTCAACCCCTGTCCAGCTTCCAGGACAAACTGTACATCCTCTCATCTCAGGAAGCCTACGAGAAGTTTGTCACAAACCCCAGACAGTACTTACTCCCTCCAATGCCCAGGCCCCCTTGCAAGGTTGCTATCGTTGGACCCCCTCAGTCAGGAAAGAGCACCTTATGTAAGCTTCTAGCGCAGCACTACAATGCATTGGTGCTTGATGTGGAGGATCTGGTGCAGCCAATTCTGGCCAAGATTGAACAGGAGAGGCTTGACAAAATCAAAGAGGAGACTACACAGCTCGCTATAGAGCGTATCAAGAAGATGGAGGAGGATGGCAGAGATGACTCGGGTAAGTTGAGCTTTGTATATGATTATTATATTCATCTGGTTAGTCATATTGTTTTGCCTCGAACAAAAACAGATACAACCTGATAAATAAATAATTGAGGCTGAGTAACTTTTCTACTGTCATATCATGAAAATACCATAAAGTATGAAGCATTTATTAGCATTTTATACTGTTAATATGTGGATTGTCCTGTCAGATATGAATTAATCTCGTAATATTTTATTTCATTAGATGACAGCAGTTCTGTAGAAGGTAAGATTTTAATATACTATTGTAGAGACTATGCAAAGACTATGACGGGTATTTACTATTTAATATTGGGGGGTTATGTTTTCTGTTACTTTTAGTGACAGAGGATCATCCACAAGTTAAAGCCATGGTGCTTGTTGTAATGGAGGAAGCCAAACAACATAGCATATCTCCTGTTACTCTGCATGCTGAGGTATTGGAGAAGCATATAAAAGAGGTAAGTCTAGGATCTAAAACATGGCAGTTTCTTTTTATATTTGTTTGAAACCATTGCTTATATTTTACATAAATTATATGCTAATGAGGTTGATGTTACAGATTGAGGAGGCAGATCAAGATGCTGAGGTCAAAATCGGATGGGTGCTTGACAACTTTCCCAGCAACCTCTCTCAGATGGATTTGTTAGGCAAAGGTGAAATCCTGCCAGATGTCATCTTTTGTCTCAAAGACAGTGTTGGACACAAAGGTAAACAACAACAAATAGTTAATAGTTAAAAAGCATTAAATATGTAGACTTCTGTCAGGGTTCATGCATCATTGCATTTCAACAGTTTTGGAGAGAATTTATGAGAGGAACAAGGAGAGCGTGGACGAGGCAGTGAGGAGGAGGCTGCAAGTTGAACAGTCTGCAAAGAATGAACAGCCCTTGTAAGTTTATATAAAATGATGCTGTGACATTTCGTCACTTTTTCATTTGTTATATCTGCGCAGGATAGATTATGCTGTTTTTGGTTCTTTCATTTTCTCCATTTTAGGAACAAAAAGGAAAAGGACTCCGAGATGCATTCAAATCTAGAGGCAGTCATTGAAGAAAATGATGGTATGTAAAATCTGTCAGTGTATAACTGAATTTACATACTGTTCAAAAGCCTGTTAAGTTTTGATAGCATTGTTGTTGTTGAATTGATTTTCTTTGCAGAAAATCCTGAGCAATCTGACGCCCTCAGCCCTACAGACCGTGACTTGATCAAACAGGAAGGTGAGACATTTTATGCTCTTGTTTATCTGGATCACTCATAGGAGAGGGAAACTAAATGTGACTTGTGTCTAATTATTTACAAACTTTGACTCCACCCTTCCACTCCTTCTCCCTCCGTTGATCAAGTTGTGACACTACCTGATCAATGGGAGCTGGGTTATCCAGATGGCCCAGAGATGAAGGAATACAAACTGCAACTCCAGCAGTTTGTGTCTGAATGGAAGCAAATGCAGTCTGCTCTAACTGCTGACCACTCAGTACTGGAGATTCATGGAAAAAGCCCAGAGGACCTGCTTCAAGAGATAGTCCTTCACATGGAGAGTAAGTGTGTTCATTCTCAACGCATCAATTACATAGAGTAAAAACTAGCTTTAATGTTGGAATCTTTATAGCTACTGAAGATTTCTGTTATATATTGCACACTATCATTTCCTGTATATTTCTGCAATCTCTTTGAACTTGAAAAGCACAAATACCAAAAGAAAATTATTAAAAAAAATTGATAATTGAAAACAAATTATCAGCCCAAAACAGAAAGTAAAAAATTACCTCAGTCTGTCTTTTCCTCATCTTTAGAGCCCTTTAAGTATCTTCCCGTGGAGCTGTCACAGCTGGACCTGGATGAGGAGGAAGAGGATATCGAGGCCTTAGCTGAGCTGGAGGGACCTGATTTAGACAGCAGTGACAATGATGCGGCAGATGATGAGGTTTCTAACTTTAAACCCATAGTCAGCTATTTTAATGCTGATTTAAAATTAACAATAAAAAAAAACGTAAACTGCATCTCCTCCTTCTTCAATGAAACCAGGGGGACTCAACACCTAAGAGATTATTAGGTGATACTCTTCATTTCTGTCCTGTGGCCTTTAAAAACCAAAACATCCTTTGGCCCTGTACGGACGAGATTGCAGCCAAATACCGGGAGAAGATCTTCTACTTCTCCAGCACAGAAGCGAGAGACACCTTCCTTCAATATCCAACACAATTTGTTGCAAAAACTAAACCTCTCAAGGTATAATCCAACATGAAACGAGAAAGAAAATGTGTATAACAAACAAACATTATGATTATAATTAAAAATGTGATATTTCTGTCTTCTATCCAAGCCTCCTGCCCTTCGGATCCTTTCCCTTGGTACCCGAGGGTCAGGAAAGACCTCTCATGGTGAGTGGCTCGCCCGGCAGCTTGGCCTCTTCCATATTCAGTTCAGGGAGCAGCTCCAAATGCTCCTCATCGCCAAGACAAAGAAACGGGTGCCTTATTCAGATGAAGTAGAGCCCACTGACGAGTCTGTGGAGGAACTGGTCACCCTGATAGAGGAAGCCAGGGGGGAGGCCGGAGAGAAGGAGGAGGTGGAGGTGGAGGTGGAGGAGGATCACAATGTTGTTGACATGGAGGTCAGCATCAACAAACCTTTTCAGCTGCAAGCTTTCAACCATCAAACTAGTTTCTGATTAGCAGTTGATGAATATGAACATTTTCTGCCACAGAATTATTCATTTTTGTTTTTTGTGCGCCTACAACAGGAAGTGGAACTGACTGCTGAGGAAATATCCGTCAAAGCCTACTTATCTGATGGCGATACACTGACTCCACAGATCCTGGACATGGTTATTGCACCATTCTGGAAACAAGAACCATACAAGTACACAGACAGAGATACACATAATTATAAGCTGACTATTTATCCCTTTTAACTAGATTAGATGAGAAGACTGGAACCCCTGTAATATCTGCAAACTAAAAATGAAGTTCAGCAAAAATCTTACCTTAAAGCTTAATTAGCTTAACATGAAACTTACTTATGTTAGCATTAAGACTGGAAACAGTTGACTAAAGCTAGCATCTTCTTAATGCAGGTGTTTATTTAATATACATAATCCCCCTATTTCTACCAGGAATAGCATTCAAGCATCAAGCTTCTCATCTAATTTGGCAAGAAGCAAAATAACATGCATAGTATTATCTGACCAGAACATTCTCTCTTGCAGGTCCACAGGTTTTATTTTGGAGGGCTTCCCACATCATTCCGAAGAAGTGCAGTACATGATGGATCGACAGCTTTTCCCTGACGTCGTAGTAACCATGGAGGTGGATGTCACAGATGTTCAGAAACGTCTGTTGCCGGCATACCTGGAGAAGTGGCGTGAGCGCCGCGACCATCGTGAAGCACAGCTGAACATTCTTCATGATCTGCGCAAGAAAAACAGGGTAAGCAAGTTGGTAATATAGACAAGGAAAAGACAAGCACAGTATATGGCAGTCATTTAATCTGCTGACTTCATTATGAAGTGCCATCTGCCCTAAGTGGTAGTGTTGATTGAGTGAATTTCTTTGGTACAGGAGAAGAAAATTGTCAGGAGACGGGCTGAACTCATGGCAGAGACTGAATCAAAGGTATTGAATCATCATAACCGCAGTCATCTCCTCTCCATCTCTGGTTAACCATATCTCCTTACTCTGCATCATTTAACCCTGTAGTTTATGTTTCAGGGGGATGAAGAAGACGATGAAGAGGAGGAAGCAGCAGACATCGATGAGATAGAGGCGATGCTAAAGGAGGAGTTTCCTTTGGAAGAAGACAACGAAGACTCAGAGAAGGAGGAGAAGGAGGAGACAGCTATCGAGCGGCTGGAGATTGAGATTGAGCAGCGTTTTGAGACAGATGAAAAAGACCTTGCAACCGTAACGGTACAAAGACAGAAACACAAACCCATGAAGTCACTTTTTTTTCACGTTCAGGAAAAGCTCTTCACTCTAAATGTATTTCAATTGCTCTCATATATCTTGCCTTGTGCTTTTCTATACGCAGGAGCTGCTGAGTGAGCTAAACATTCCCAGTATCTCTATCAGTGCCTCTCGCAAACCATTGATAGTGAGGAATCAGCTGCTTAGGAAGTTACAGCCTCTGCTGACTAACAGGGAGTCACTTTTCCAAACATGTCAACCCATCTCTTCCACCCTGGCACAAAGGCTGCTGCTCTATTCATACAAGCTCCACAGTGCCTTTGGCTGCTGGGATCCCATAAAGGTCAATTCCTAAAACTGTTTCATCATTTGTGAGAGGAGATCTTCTTTTCATTGATAAAAGTTGTAGAAGCTGTGTAACATATTTCCTATCCCCTCTTCCCTCTTCCACAGAAATACAAGGAGATAGACTTGATCCAGCCTCTGCAGTGGCCTCTGAATACCACACATCCCCTAATCTTCAATCAGTATATCTACTTCTTTGAATCTAAGGAGAACCGTAACACATTCATGCTCAACCCTCTGAAGTACCTTAGGCAGCCAAAGCCATCCCCATCCCTCCCTGTTAAACTGGCCGTCGTTGGACCACCAAAATCTGGGAAAACCACTTGTAAGTTAAATAAATAATCACAATAGCTTTTTCACTTTTCTCCTAAAATTTTTGGTCTTCATTCTTCTCTTATATCTATCCAGTGGCGCAGAGCTTTGCTCAGAAGTATGGCTTGGCGCGGCTTTCCATTGGCAGAGCTATGCGCGTGGTGCTTGAAACTCAGGAGCACACAGATCTGGCTGTCCAGTTGAAACAGCTTCTCTCCAAGGGCCTTGTTGTGCCTGATGAACTGGCCATTCAGTGTCTGGAGGTGGTTCTCTTGAGCTCAGTCTGCAGCACCCGAGGGTATGAGGTTTTTGAGTTTGAAGGATAAAAATGACCCTGAACAGGCTTGAAGATGTGTTTGAGGAATTTATTATTTACTTGTGGAACTCTAGGTATGTTTTAGACGGCTTTCCGATGACACTTAAGCAGGCGGAGCTCATGGCTTCTCGGAGCATCATTCCCATGATAGTAATTGAGATTAAACTGGACACAGTGGAGGTGCTAAAAAGAGGTCACATGGACAAGATAAAACCCAACAAGTGAGAAAACTTGACATTGGAATGATTTGCAGATATCTTAAGCTTTCAAAGTTGTCATAAAATTGATCCTATCTCCCCTCTTTCCTCTCATTTTAGGCCTCACCTGATGCATGACAGCTCTGAGATACTTCACAATCGTACCTCCCATTACAAGCAAGAGGTGGAGAAGGTGAAGAAATATTTCCATCAACAATATCGGAACTGGATTGTGCTTGATGGCTTTAAGAGCAAATGGTGGATCTGGGGCAGGATTGTAAAGGAAGTCAGTATCAGCATGGCATACATCCACGGCTTCCTGGAGAGGACACTCAGTGGTAAGTACTACTAGCTTCACCAGACATCAGCCCTACAGGATTGTTGGCACCTGAAGATAATTCAAATTGAAAACATTGCTTGTCAAGAGGATGCATTTATTCTTGAAAATAGAAATACCAACTGATGACAAACACAAGCAAAAAAAGGGAAAACATATTTAAAAAAGAGAGGAATTGATTAACGAATATCAATAAAAAGTGAATAAATGATTAAATTTAGTCTAAATCACACATACGATGACACTTTTTGCAGGTCAAGCTGCCTGCATCAACAGGATGTGCATCACACCCCAGGAGCTGCAACATCGCCTTGGAGAGTTTGGCCGTTACTGCCCAGTCTGCTTGGCTCTATATAAACACCTGGTGGACTGCTCAGAATTTGTATTTTTGACTCATGCGGCTGAGTACAGAGGACAGTTTTACAGGATGTGTGGCAAAGAGCATTTAGAGGTCAGTGTGGTTTAGGAAACCTACACACAGATATGAAGTATTCAAATATCAAATGTAACTGAAATATAAATATGAAGTTTATATAATATAATCTCTCGACCACAGAAGTTCCTGTCCACTCCAGATCAATTTGTGACTCCAAACTGCCCACACGCTCTCCCACAACCCCACCTGCTGCCAACAAAACTCAGTGAGACTCAGGTGAAGAACAGGTTCCCACAGCAAGTTGAGATGAGGGGCTTTTGTCCCGTCACTTACCTGAGTGGAAAGCAAAGGTAAAGTTTTCACTTCCTAAAGTTCAAATCTGTCTATCTGACAACACATTCAGAAATCTAATGGGTCAACAATGTCTGCAACCTACAGAGATTCACAATACATGTCAACACGGCCTAAACAAATATCTCATGAAGACTCAATCAATTTCATGTGTCTTCTTTCTGCCGTTAACTCTTTACTATGTTTGATATTTTCTATTCATGGAAGTCTAATGTGTTCTCAGGTATGAAGCCCTGGTTCAAGGAAAGATGGAGTACGCAGTGGAATACAGAGAACGGCTCTATGTTTTTAGGTCAAACCAGGAACAGGACATGTTTTTGAGGTGTGGCATTTGTCTCTTTGCAGATTTCAGAAACGTGTCAGTCGTCTATGTTCTCTTCTTAAAATGGTGCTTCAGATGAGTTTTCTTTATCCTGCATTTAAAACAAAGATGACAGTGAAACATAATTTTGCATTTGGAAAGTTTGGTAAATTAACCAAAACCTGATTCACATATTTTCTATCAAGGTGTCCTGAAACATACTGGAACCAGAAACTGCCAGTTAAAGTCCCTCCTCTTTGTGACCCTGCACCCCTCACCGCCATTCCAACGTTGGGTTACCTGGAACAGGTCAAACACACTTAAATAAATATGCAATGATTTGATGTTCAAATTGGTTAAAGGTTCATTTCTGAAATGTTTCTTTAAGATATCTGCACTGTTTCATTAAAGTCTGTATTTTGTAGGGTGTGGCAGTAGCAGTCATTAAGGCCATGACAGCTGTTGGTTGTCTCAAACCAAAGCATCCCTTTATCAGTATAGAAAGATCAGCACTCCTCTATGTGGCCTTCTATCTGAAAGGTAAACCAGATTCAAGGTTGACACTGAATTAGAAAAAAAGTAAAGAGGATATCGAAATTGCTGTTGCTAATAATTCTCATATTTATACAAGCTTTCAACCACAAGAACGCGGACTGCGTTCGCCAGAAGTACAAAAGGAAGCTGGCGAAGTTTGAGGAGAACTGTGCCCTCATCCCCTACCTGAGCTCAACAATGAGAGGCAACTGCAGGCCACCCAGTGAACTTCCCATCGACTTTGAGTTCAAACTGAACAGGTTCCTGGCTTTGGAAGACTAACAGCCCACTGCTTACTGTAGCTGTGCCTGTTTGTTTTTTTCCCCCCTTTTGATGTGTGTGGCAATAAATACATTTTAAACACATTTTTTGGAGTTTGTTTTAATAATTGGATCTTTTTTTATTTGATTGGTTAATTCAAGTGAGAGTTGGGACAGCTTTATCAGGAATGTACATGTTGGAAAATGGTACTCATCAGGGCAGTGTCATTGGTCCTATATTGTTTTCCATTATGATTAATGATGTTTTATCTCAAAAGTGTGATTTTGGGCGGGCGGCCTTTGATGAAGGAGCTTTGTGAGAAAAGGCAATTAATGTTGTAGAAAAATTGTCATAATCATGGGGCTTGGAATACTCAGCGGAAAAAACAAAAGCGTTAATGTTCAGTAGAAAGAGAGGTTGTGATATGCAACTAAGTATGTATGGACAAAGAGCAAATTAAATTCTTCCGAATTTTGCGTGTGTGGTTTGACTCTCAGCTCACATGGAATGAACATAAGCAAAGGAATTTCACCCACTTCATCGTGAAGAGCAGATACTGGAGTTGTTTTCTTAGCACACCGTAAAATCTCAACACACTTTCAGATGCACATTGAAGCTTTAGATTTTTCCACTGAGAACTTGAAGCCCCATAAATATGACAATTTTTCTCCCCAAAATAATTGCCTCTTGTATTTTTCCCATAATATGCTTAATATTCCTTCCTCTTTTCCACAAGGCTCCATTATCATCAAAGAGTCCAATATCAGCCAGAGTTTGAGAGAAAACATAATTAATCACAATAAAAACAATATTACATCGATGACAATGCCCTGAGGAGTACCGTATTCCACCATATACATTCCTGATAAAACTCTCCCAAGTCTTACTTGAATAAACCTTTCTATTGCCCTCTTAATTTCTTTCAATGTTAACGTAGCATCCATTTTACTGTTAGTTTCGTCCCTTCCCCTTCCTCCTGCCTCTGCTTCTTCCTCCTCTTTGCTCGATTTATTGGCATTTATTTCACTGCCCCTTATCATTGTGTTTGATCTGATTGGTTTGATTTGTGTCCTTTATGTGCCTAAGTATTTCACTGTTCCTTTTATCTTTATGTCCTATCTGACTGTTTTGTGATGGACTTCATAACCATGTTTTTTGCAACCGCCAATAAACCGAACTAATAAGAAGCAGAAGAAGACAATTTGCCACCTGCTAATGAACTGAGATAAGAAGAATAATTATTATTTTAGAAATTTAAACTAGCTCAAAATGGATAAAGGAACTGCTGAAAGCTACGGTAAATAACCTTCTTTCAAAATATAATACAAATTGTTATATTGACTTTAATATTTACTCATTAAAACTGACAGCTTCATATGGTCATTTAATTCAATGTTTATGACTTTCATTTCCCCCCTGTTTAATCAGCACGAATGGATTTCGTTGACAACTTGATGGAAGATGAAATTGAGAGAGTGACGCTTCTTGCCAAACCCACCTGCTTCATCATAGTTGGAAAACCGGTAATTTCTCTTTTTTGCCCACAAGCAACGTTAGAAATGGTTTCCAAAAGGATGTACACAAATTAACACTTCATATCAAAATATATATATGTCGGAGACTTCTTAATAAATTAAATCTAAACTGTGAGGGAAATTTTGCGGGGTGATGGAATGAAGTTTTTTTCCATCTGCTATTCTTAGTAGCAGATGCAAAAAAGGAGACCAGGCAGATGAGTCATACAGAAAGTTAACAAGTGAACAGTTGTATTAGGGTTATGGTTAGGGTTAATTTACATAAACTATGCACATTTCCATATCAATAACAAAATGCTGGCTATTCTTTATACTACAAATTTTAATATATGAATGTAAAAAAATATAAATGAAAATATATACATATTTTGTCATTTTATGTTGCAGGGTATTGGCAAATCCACTTTGGCCAAGAACATTGCAGAGTCCTGGAAGTGTATCTTGATTGATGGTAAATACTTTTATTTATTTATATTTTTTTACCAATAATGTCTATAGACGTCATTAATGGCATTTCTCATCTGCTTGTACAATATTTCAGATACAGATGTGCTCAACACACACATACAAAATAGAACGAAGGAAGGTTTAGAGGTGAGTAGTAAATTCTCCATCATCGTACAGGACAGTTAACCTTTCCTTAATTTCACGTGTGTTTGCCATCGCCAATAAGGGTTAAAGTTGCCTTGTCTGCTGTTTTAGCTCTTAGATATCTTATCTGAGGGGAGGATTTTACCAGAAGACAAGGTGCTGAAGCTAATTCTTGACAGGCTCGACTCACAAGATGTGGAGCACTATGGTAAATAACTTATTTGGAGTTTATTTTATCAGGTCCAATACAGTACAGTAATCATGCATGTGAATAAGGCTCAATGTGTTGTGATGCAGGATATGTGCTGAGCTGCCTGCCGCTCATCTCTGAGGAGTGTCTGAAGATTGATGAGCAGGTTGCACTGATCAAGAACCTCAAGCTGACACCGGATTTCCTCATTAATATCAAGGTTAGCATCACATCCTCTGGATATGAAGACTTATCACAGCAACTGATTAATTTCTTCGAGTGAGAAGTATCTGTATCAGTATGTGTCATCGGATTAATCATGAATGCGACACCCGTCCTGTACCAGCTTGCAGACAAGGACCTGGCCCAGAGGCTTGCAGGTCTGAAGCAGTACCCAGAGACAGGGCAGCTATTCACCAGGGACAGGTGGCAGTGTGAAGATGTGTACATCAAGAAGAGAGACAGCAAGGATGAGGCAATGGAGGATAAAGGGGTGCAGGTATCTATCCAAGGCCAAACACCTTGACCACTGTTTGTCTAATTTACCTGTAACAGTATACCTTTACAATTGGTATTTTCTGCAATCCCCAGTTTTTTGGACTCAGTAAATTGTCTCTATTTCTCTATCTAAAAGGGTTGATTTTGTTTTCAGGCAGCTGGAAAGGGACTCAAAAGGGATGTTATTTACCAGATGGTGTGGTCACCAGAGAATTCAAACCGAAATGCTTTAATAAGAATCAACATGTACAAAGATACAGTGCTTAAACCACTGGAGGTGAGTTGCCAGGGGCTGAAGATAACTATTATTAACTATAAATATTTGTGCTAATTATTTGAAATGAAGTCGATGTCAATTTCTAGATTAATATGAAAAGTATTACATTTGCATATGGATTCTTTGGGCTCTCATATGATAGTTTGTGGATTGCACTTATAATGCAGTGATGGAGCAGCAAAACAAAACAGCCTGGGAGCCTCAAACCCAGTTTACTGTGATGTTGTGGTCTAAATCAGATTAGTTGACAGTTTTAAAACTACTTACAAGAGTGAAAACGTTCTTTCAGGACTACATGGCAGCCCACAACCCCCTCTACCGGATGGAGCTGGATGGACACAACACACCTGAAGAGCTTCACTCTGTAAAGACATATTCTATGAAAAAATAAGTGTAACTGTATAACCTGTGTTCTGTGGGCTGACATTCGTTTGTTTACTGTTTTTTCTGTAGTATGTAATGTCCCGTCTTGGATCATTGGCTATTAAACGTGTCTCCATTCCCATCCTCCTCCACCAAGCTGATGAGGTCTTGCCAGAAGAGGCTGATACGGTCAGACATTAATGAACCTAGTTGATACTTTGATCATACTTAGGCTTGAGTTTTTTTTAAGCCGTTCTTCCTTCTCTGAATCCACTTCTGATTCAACTAGAAGTAGTTTAAACCAGAGTTCATCTCTTTTCCAGGCGGACCTATTGAGACATATGTCCTCCACCAATCCGGTGGCCCCTGGCTTCAGGTGGAGAAGGAGTCGCTGGGGCTCAACCTGCCCTGTTGCTCTGCAGGAGGGCCGAGTTGTTCCTGGCCAGCCTGAGCTATCTGTCAGGTGAGTCAAGAATATATCCAATATTTTACAGTGAGATTGTGAAAAACAGCCGATTGACTCTCACGTTAATCCCTTTTCAGCTTCCAGGACAAACTATACATCCTCTCATCTGCGGACGCCTACCAGAAGTTTGTCACAAACCCCAGACAGTACTTACTCCCTCCAATGCCCAGGCCCCCTTGCAAGGTTTCTATCGTTGGAGCCCCTCAGTCAGGAAAGAGTACCTTATGTAAGCTTCTAGCGCAGCACTGCAATGCATTGGTGCTTGACACGGAGGACCTGGCGCAGCCAATTCTGGCCAAGATTGAACAGGAGGCGCGCACCGGATGGGTGCTTGACAACTTCCCCAGCAACGTCTCCCAGTGGGATTTTTTAAACCAAGGTGAAATCCTGCCACACATCATCTTTTGTCTCAAAGACAGTGGTGGACATAACGGTATGACACACAGCAAACAAGCACCACAAACAAATTGTAGCATTAAATATGTCGACTCTGTCAGGGTTCATGCGTCATTGCACTTCAACAGTTTTGGAGAGAATGTATGAGAGGAACAAGGCGAAGGTGGACGGGGCAGTGAGGAAGAGGCTGCGAGCCGAACATTCTGCAAAAGTGGGGCCGGCCTTGTAAGTATATATAAAATGATGGCGTGACATTTTTAGGTTTGTTATAAGGTGAACATGACTTATTATGCATTAACTGTGTTTTGTGCTTCAATTCTGTCCATTTTAGAAAGAAAAAGGAAAACGACAAAGAGATGCAATCAAATCTAGAGACAATCGTTGGAGAAAATGATGGTATTGAAAATCTGTCTATGAATCTATTTCACTACAATTAAGCCTGTAAAGTGAAATTAATTTAGTTGTTGAATTGCTTCCACGCACACACACACACACTCCTTCTCCCACTGTTGCTCAAGCTGTGACACTACCTGATCACTGGGAGCTGGGTTATCCAGATGGCCCAGAGATGAAGGAATACAAACTGCAACTCCAGAAGTTTTTGTCTGAATGGCAAGAAATGGAGACGGCTCTAACTACTGCCATCTTAGTGCTGGAGATTGATGGAAAAAGCCCAGAGGACCTGCTTCAAGAGATAATCCTTTACATGGAGAGTAAGTGTATTCATTCTCAACGCATCAATTAAATACAGTAAAAATGTATATTTAATGTTTGTCCTTTGAGAGCTACTTAAGATTTTTACTAACCCTAACCACACTAATATTTCCTGTATATTATCAAAAAGCATAAATACCAAGGGAAATTCAATGATAATAGAAAACAACTGATCTCCAAGACAATTTTCAGCACAAACTATTTTATCTCTGGTTCCTTGTCTTCAGAGCCGTTCCGGTATGTTCCCTGGGAGCTGTCACAGCTGGACCTGTTTGAGGAGGAAGAGGATATGGAGGCCTTAGCTGAGTTGGAGAAACCTGATGAAAACAGCAGTGACAATAAAGCGCCAGATGATGAGGATAAGGTCAGTAAACTGAGGAGGCTTCTAACATTAAACCCACAGTTAAGTATTATAATGCTGTTTTAATAATATAAACAAACCTTCAACTGCATCTTATCCTTCTCATTGAAACCAGGTGGATAGACCCCGTAAGAGATCATTTGGTGATACTCTTCATTTCTGTCCTGTGGCCTTTAAAACCCAAAACGTCCTGTGGCCCTGTACGGACGAGATTGCAGCCAAATACCGGGAGAAGATCTTTTACTTCTCCAGGCCAGAAGCGAGAGACACCTTCCTTCAAAACCCAACACGATTTGTTGCAAAGACTGAGCCTCTCAAGGTACAATCCAACATGAAAAGAAAGAGATAATGTGTAAAATAAACACATATTATTATTATAATTAATAATGACATATTTCTGTCTTCTATCCAAGCCTCCTGCCCTTCGGATCCTTTGCCTCGGTAGCCGAGGTTCAGGAAAGACCTCTCATGGTGAGTGGCTCGCCCGGCAGCTTGGCATCTTCCATGTTCAGTTCAGGGAGCAGCTCCAAATGCTCCTCATCGCCAAGACAAAGAAGCGGGTGCCTTATGCAGATGAAGTAGAGCCCACTGACGAGTATCTGGAGGAACTGGTCACCCAGATACAGGACGCCAGGGAGGAGGCTGGAGAGGAGGAGGAGGAGGAGGTGGAGGAGGATACCTCTGATGATGACATGCAGGTCAGCATCAACAAAAGTTTTCTGTTGCAAGATTTCGACCATCAAACTAGTTTCTGATTAGATGCAACCGTTGATGAATAAGAATATTTTCTGCCACAGAATTATTCTGCATTTGCTTTTGTGCCTCTACAACAGGAAGTGGAACTGACTGCTGAGGAATACGCCATCAAAGACTACCTATCTAATGGAGATTCACTATCGCCACATATCCTGGAAAAAGTTATTGCACCATTCTGGGATCAAGAACCATACATGTACTTTCACACAAACACACGCACATGCATCCTTTCCCCTATTGATTTTCCCAAACTGAGTTAGATGACAAGGTTGCTACTACTCCAATATCTGTACACTACAAATTAAGTAAAAGAAGCTAAATTAGCTTAGCATAAAACTTACTTATCTTAGCATAAAGACTTTAAACATATGACTAAAGCGTGTCTCCTCTAGGAGTAACAAAATCCACCTTAACTTACCTGACACCACCTCAGGTGATTATTTAATATACACAATAAGGTGCAAAAACAACAATCAAAAAACTTGTATATGTTCAATATTTTTCAGCATCTTTTATCTAAAAACTCCATCGTCACATATAGACACAAACACTTTCAAATACACATTACTCTCTACTGACCAACATTCCTTTTCTCTCTGCCTTTACTTGAGCAAAGCAATGAACGTTTGTCTGATGGATTTATAGGCCTAAATTCATTACTTATGTATTTTGTGTATTTATTTTCTGACCAGAACGATGTCTCTTGCAGATCCACAGGTTTTATCTTGGAGGGCTTCCCACATCATTCTGAAGAGGTGCAGTTCATGCTGGATGGACAGCTTTTCCCTGACGTCGTAGTAACCATGAAGGTCAATGTCAAAAATGTTCAGAAACGTCTGTTGCCGGCATACCTGAAGAGTTGGCGTAAGCGCCGCGACCACCGGCAAGCACAGATGAACATTCTTCAGGATCTTCGGACGAAAATCAGGGTAGGGAAGTTGGTTATATATTGAAATTACGTAATCGGCCAACTTAGATGCGTGAATATCTAACAGAATAACTTCTATCTTTGTGGTACAGGATGAAAAAATGGTCTGGAGACGGGCCGAACTCACCGCAGAGGCACTGACTGCCAGATTCGAGGTATTTAATCTTCATAGCCACAGTCATCTCCTCTCCATGACTGGTTAACCATATCCCCTGACTCTGCATCATATAACCCTGTAGTCTATGTTTCAGGATGATGAAGATGAGGAAGAAGAAGTCAATGAAAAGGAGGAGGCAGGAGACAGCATGGCGGATAAGATAGAGGCCATACTGGAAGTGGAGTTTCCTTTGGATGGAGACAACGGAGACTCAGAGAACCTGGAGAACGAGGAGGCAGCTATCGAGCGGCTGAAGATGGAGATCGAGCAGCGTTTTGCGACAGATGAAGAAGACCTTGTGACCGTAACGGTACAGAGACAGTCACACAAACCAATGAAGACACTTTGCTGCTTAGTTGCCACACCCTTACATTTTCTGCTGTTATTTCAGTACAAGCTCTTCACTGTAAATGTATTTCAATTGCTCTAATATATTCTGCTTTGTGGTTTTCTATGCTCAGGAGTTCCTGAGTGAGCAAAACATTCCCAGTATCTCTATCAGCGCCTCTCGCAAGCCACGCTTTGTGAGGAATCAACTGCTCCAGAAGTTACAGCCTCTGCTGGTTAACAGGCAGTCACTTTTCCAAACATGTCAAGCCATCTCACACACCCTGGCACCAAAGCTGCTGCTCTTTTCATACAAGCTCCACAGTGCCTTTGGCTGCTTGGATCCCATAAAGGTCATTTTCAGTAACAACTATGAGATGAGACATAGATTTTTGTCATTAATACAAGTTGTAGGAGGTGTTCGACATTGTTTTATTCTCTTCTACAGCAATACAAAGAGAGAGACTTGATCCAGCCTCTGCAGTGGCCTCTGAATAACACACATCCCCTAATCTTCAATCAGTATATCTACTTCTTTGAATCTGAGGAGAACCGTAACACATTCATGCTCAACCCTCTGAAGTACCTTAGGCAGCCAAAGCCATCCCCATCCCTCCCTGTTAAACTGGCCGTCGTTGGACCACCCAAATCTGGGAAAACCACTGGTGAGACTCACAACAGCTACAAAATAATCTAATATACTTATCTTTCCCTTTTCTCATACATTTTTGGTCTTCATTCTTCTCTTATATCGCTCCAGTGGCACAGAGCTTTGCTCAGAAGTATGGCTTGGCGCGGCTTTCCATTGGCAGAGCTATGCGCATGGTGCTTGAAACTCAGGAGCACACAGATCTGGCTGTCCAAGTGAAACAGCTTCTCTCCCAGGGCATTGTTGTGCCTGATGAACTGGCCATTCAGTGTCTGGAGGTGGTTCTCTTGAGCTCAGTCTGCAGCACCCGAGGGTGAGAGGGTGGCTCCATTTATATATTTATTCAAACTCAAATTTTAACATTTTGCCTTAATACAATCACTGCTTTGTGCTTTTTGTGTTTGAAGGTGAACACTAGAGTCTTAGTTATGACTACAAACTGGAACAGGCTTTAATGTTTTTGAAGAATTTATTATTTACCTATTTGGAACTCCAGGTATGTTTTGGACGGCTTTCCGATGACACTTAAGCAGGCGGAGCTCATGGGTTCTCGGAGCATCATCCCCATGATAGTAATTGAGCTTGAGCTGGACACAGTGGAGGTGCTAAGAAGAGGTCACATGGACCAGATAAAACCCAACAAGTATGAAAACATACACACACAATAGAAATGATATGCAGAAATCACAAGCTTTAAATTACCATCATAAAATGTATATATTCCTCTCATTTTAGGACTCACTTGATGCATGACAGCTCTGAGATACTTCACAATCGTACCGCCCATTACAAGCTAGAGGCCGAGCAGGTGAAGAAATATTTCCAGTATCAATATCGGAACTGGATTGTGCTTGATGGCTTTAAGAGCAAATGGTGGATCTGGAGCAAGATTGTAAAGGAAGTCAGTATCAGCATGGCATACATAGACAACTTCCTGGAGAGGACACTCAGCGGTACGTACTACTAGCTTAATCAGACATATAGACATTTTGTTCCACCTGAAGTAAAATTACATTTAAAACATTTTCGTTTGAAGCAAGAGGATGCATTTACTCCATTTTAATATTATATTATTTATTTAATTAATAAAATACAAGCAAAAAAAAAGAAATTAAAAAGATGAATAAAATCTAATGATTAATTAAAATCTTGATCACATTTGACACATTTTGCAGGTCAAGCTGCCAGCATCGACAGGATGTGCATCACACCAGAGGAGCTGCAGAATCGGCTGGAAGAGTTTGGCCATTACTGCCCAGACTGCTTGGCTATAAATTATCACCTGACGGACTGCTCAGAAACTGTAGTTTTGACTCATGCGGCTGAGTACAGAGGAAAGCTTTACAAGATGTGTGGCAAAGAGCATTTAGAGGTCAGTGTGGTGCAGCTTTAGGAAAACCTACACACAGATATGAAGTAAATCAAATATAAGATGTACCTGAAATATAAATATGAAGTTTATATAATATTATCTCTCGACCACAGAAATTCCTGTCCTCTCCAGAGAAATTTGTGACTCCGAGGTGCCCATACCCTCTCCCAGAACCCCACCTGCTGCCAAGTAAACTAACTGAGATTGAGGTGAAGGACAAGTACCCACAGCAAGTTCACATGATGGGCTTTTGTCCTGTCACTTACCTGTGTGGAAAGCAAAGGTACAGTATTAAAGTTCAAATCTGTCTCAGAAAAGTTAATTCTAATATGTACACATGATTATTCACTGGTTTAACCATCAATTCAATTCAACAATGTCTGCAGCCCACAGAGATTCACGCTAGACTTAATCAGTGCAATATGTCCTTAGTATGTTTGATACTTTCTATTCATGGGAGTCGTGTGTGTTCTCAGGTATGAAGCCCTGGTTCAAGGAAAGATGGAGTTTGCAGTGGAATACAGAGAACGGTTCTATTTTTTCCGGTCGAAACGGGAACAGGAAATGTTTTTGAGGTTTGGCACTATTCTTTTTGCAGATTTCAGAAAGGTGTCAGTCGTCTATGTTTTCTTCTTACAGTGGTGCTTCAGATTAGTTTTCCTTACCCTGCCTTTAAAGCAAAGATGACAGTGCAACATAATTTTGCCTTTGGAACATTTGACAAATTAACTAAAACTTGATTCACATATTTTCTATAAAGGAGTCCTGACGCATTCTGGGACCAGAAGCTGCCCGTTAAAGTCCCTCCTCTTTGTGACCCTGTACCCCTCACCGCCCTTCCAACGTTGGGTTACCTGGAACAGGTCAAACGCACTCATACTTCAAAATATGCAGAGATTGTATTTCACAATTTGTTCAAGGTGGATTTGAATGAGGTCTGTATTTTTTAGGCTGTGGCAGTAGCAGTCAATAAGGCCATGACAGCCGCGGGGTGCCTCAAACCAAAGTATCCCTTCGTCAGCATACAAAGATCAGCAGTCCTCTATGTGGCCTTCTATCTCAAAGGTAAACAGGTTTCAAGGGTCGTCCCTGAATTTGAAGAATAGTAAAGATGATACTTTTATACATCTACTATAATATTTTGTTTCCCTTCTTTGGAATAAACAGTGGGCAATTAAAGCCAAACTGCTGTTGCTAATAACTCTCATATTTATACAGCTACCAATGAGAAGAGCGAAGAATACATTCGCCGGATGCACAAAGCCAACCTGACCTCGTATGAGAAGACCTGCGCCCTACTCCCCTACCTGAGCTCAACAATGAGAGGGCGCTACAAGCAGCCCAGTGAACGTCCCATTGACTTTGAGTCCAAAATGAACGAGTTCCTGGCTTTGAAAGGCTAAGAGCAAACTGCTCTCTGTACCTGTGCCTGTTTTATGTTGTTTTTTTCTTCACTTTTGATGCTCACTGTATTCATTTTGTGCAATGATGTGTGTGGTAATAAATCATTTAAAACTATTAAGAGAGTCTAAACAATATTATTATACTTCTTACCAGACACCGTCAATTTATTTATAGCACATTAAAAACAACAAAAGCTGACCACAGTGTGTTTTACGAAAACACACACACACACACACTCAAACACATACACATACTGTATATTCAGGGAGAGATCAAGACAAAAACAGTGAGGAATATGAAAACAATTCAAAATAACTAATGTGGTAGCTAATATATAGGATCCATTAACAGTTGAATGCCAAGGAGAAGAGGTGGGTGTTGAGCTTTGTTTTGAATGTCTCAGTGAAGGTGGGCCCTGGAACACTTTTCCAACTGACAGGCATTACACCTTCTCTTCATCTTATTAAAGCGTATTAATATAATTTCCAGGACCTCATGGTAGCTGCCTAAACAGCGTAACACACGCCCTGTACAGTAGGGGGCAGTATGCGACTTAAGTTGTATGCGATCCTCAAGTGAACCAAGAGGAGGAGAAGAAGAAGGAGAACCGGTAAGCGCGAATCCCAACTGCCATCAACGGGAGCGGGTCCTCTCCATGTTTTTATCTTTGTCGTGTCAACAAGGTGAGCAGCTCCTCCTCAAGCTGTGTCCGTCTTCTCAATATCTTACTAACAATTAGAAACCAAGCACAGCGACTGCAACTTCCTGTTTAGCATTTAGGGGCAGTCAGTTAGCCAGCTAAGCTAGTCCAGAAAGCGAGGCATTAGCTTTTATCTGGTGGCGGAAGACGCACCAAAACAAAACCAGGAAACGTGTCACGGAAAAGGAGAGAAGCGACTAAAACTATTACTGTGTGTGTGTGCGTGCGTGTGTGTGTGTGTGCGCGCGTGTTTGTGTGTGTGCGCGTGTGCATGTTTACTTTCACTTTCCTTTCTCTGGAGCAGGTTGAAGAAGATGTCGAAGAGGAAGAGCAGCTCTGTCAGTGAAAATGTCAACAAACGCGGCCGACCTGCGCAGGAAGAAGAGGAGGAGGAAGAAGAAGAAGAACAGGCTGATGAAAATGTCGTTGATGACCATGATGATCCTCTACTGAAGCACGTATGTACACTCACTGTCTTGTCAGGACACATTTATTACTTTATCTGAAGAATCCCTTTCTGTTGCTCTTGAGAGAATCAATAATTACACATAGGAGCTGTATAGCATGTGGACTTATCTAGATGTGGCATGATTTGGAGTGAGGTGACAGCAAAAATGTAAATCTTGTGTTTAGGTGGCAGGTGCCGCGGAGGTGGTGAGTGATGCAGGGATCGTGGAGAGCATCACGCTGAAGAACTTCATGTGCCACTCGCTCCTCGGCCCGTTCACATTCGGTTCCAATGTCAACTTTGTCGTCGGCAACAACGGAAGTGAGTAAAACTGTTTGACTAGTGCAGCGTTCCCGAGGGGGGCAAAGGTGTTCCTCTCTGTAGAAACGTAGTTTAAACAAAGACTCTGTGACTTTGGAGTCATTCCATCTCAAATCCTCACACAGCACCGGCGCACAGCTTAAAGAACGTCTGTGTGCTGAATCTGGTGTTATGAGAAACCTGTGGAACTGAAATCTTGTGTGAAAAGCATACTTCATACTTGCAGTATAAGTATATAAATATGGAGTTGTCAAAAGTGTAGACGTAGGGTACTCTACAATGAAGCCGCAACGTCTTATGAATCTTTTATATTATTATAAAAAGTCGTCCCCCACAGTCAATTTCATCACACAACTTCAAGTGCAGCAGAAGATGGATGCTGATCCCAGTACAATCTAAAGTTACAGATCTCACTCAGTAAACACTGAGCCAACGCATGTTTTTTCCTCTTAAATGTCCAGTGTAATAGGTAACACCAGTGTTGTCACAAGATAATTACTTGGTTACTTGAAAATGTCCCCATAAATGATTACAATAAACTGTTGATTTCAGTGTTAACATTTTTGTCTGTGCACAATTTGCCCCTGACAGGTGGAAAAAGCGCCGTCCTGACTGCTCTCATAGTTGCTTTAGGTGGGAATGCACAGGCCACAAACAGAGGATCATCCCTCAAAGGTTTTGTGAAAGAGGGTGAAAGGTGAATCTTTTACCACACTGTAATAGATTATCTGTGAATTGTAACATTGTAATATGAACTCGTAGCTCCACTTGTTAAAACACTTATTTTGGAATTCATACATTTTATCTTGTTCTATTTGAGAAAATTATGATGTTCCCAACCCATCATAATCCCAAAAATTGTATGTAGTGTGACACACAATAGTAAATTGTCTGTTTAAAGGTTGTATCACTTCACTCTCTGTTTCTCAGCTCAGCCGATGTATCAATTACTCTACGTAACAAAGGAAGGGACGCTTACAAACCTGAGGTGTATGGTCATGCCATCACTGTAGACCTCAAAATAACACGAGAGGGGATGAGAACCTATAAACTGAGAAGCAAGTCAGGTAAAAACCATCGATGCTCATGGATTTGAGATTTTAAGCATTTTGTGAAAAGTATAGCGAGAGTTTCATATTTGAAACAAACTTAAAGGTTGGCCATGATTAAAATCACCAATAAGCTGTTTCATTTATTCACAATTAATAAAAACTGGTGAAGATTAAGAGTACAAACAATTAAGTGTTGTCAAATTAGTGTCCAACTGTAAAACTTCCTGTAGCTGCCTGAATAATTCTCATTACACATTAAGGATTCTTGATCCTCTTTTCTCCTCCTCTTGTAGGTCAACTTGTCTCATCCAAGAAGGAAGAGCTCATGTCCATCCTGGATAATTTCAATATTCAGGTATGAGCAAATCAAGTCTCACACAATGCAATGTTGCTTATACTTTCCTTTGACAAATATAAATCCTGACAAATGTGTTTTGCAGTGTTGGTGAACTTGTGTATTTTTTTTCTCTCAAAGGTCAACAATCCTGTGTCCGTTCTCACCCAAGAGATGAGCAAATACTTCCTACACTCCAAAGGAGAGGGGGACAAGTATAGGGTAAGTCTCAAGTGAACATATAGACAAATATTTTTAAATGAAAATCTGTATTTGTCTGTAGAGGTGATTGTACATACAGCAGTCAAAATAGATTTTGAAAATGTTTCCCCCTGTTATCAGAATTGGTGTTGGGAAGGGGCAAAATGTGGGAAATCTGAACATCTGTTGATGTGAATTTTGCAGCTTTTCATGTTTTGACCTGGTGCTTTTCTTCTTCTTCTTTTAATCGTCATGACCATTGCTCAGTTTTTTATGAAAGCTACACAGCTGGAGCAGATGAGAGAAGACTTTGTCTACATCAAAACCACCAAGCAGGTCACAGAGGATAAAGTGGAGCAACAAAACGAAGTATGAATTACTCACATCTTCATTATTAATTGTATTGATACTGCACTATAACATATGGTTGTTGTTTTTTGGCTTCCTTGTGGATAGAATTTGTCCTCCTGTAATTATGAATTTAGTGGGTTAACTAGACAGCTGAGCAAGATTTATAAGACTGTGTCTGGTTATGTGACTGTTGCAGTGCTTAAAAGACCTGAAGCAGAAATACAGAGAGAAAGAGGATCGTTACAAGAGTCTAGCGTCTCTCGACGAAATGCACACTAAACTAGAGGTGTTACAGAAGCAGATGGCGTGGGCCTTGGTGAGATCACTTTCTCTTTTTTTTCCCTCGCTTATGAATTTTCAACCTTCTTTACCCACTCCTCTGCCCCAGAGACACTGGATGAGTGCATTAGTTACTGAATAGGTGATTCATATGAATTTTAACTGCCTTCAACGCATGTCTTAAATCTAACAGGTGATCGAGATGGAGAAGGAGTTGGACCCGATGAAGGAGAAGCTACGGTCTGACAGGCACTCCACAGAGAAATATGATGAGAAGGTTGAAGAATGGAAGGTACACTAGTGTATTATTAATGATGAAACCAAGACTTAAAACTGATTGCAACTGTTTCTCGTCAACAGAAACACATATTCACCAAAATCATTAAGTCTGTACAATCTATAATTACTATGTATTCAATAACTACTGCCTCTGTTTGATGCCTAACAACACAACTGTTTCACAAAGCTCTCTTGTATCCTCTTAACCTCCCTATGTTATTGATCTGTTTTATATAACCATGCAGCACAAGATTGAGGAGGCCGAGAAGAAGTACAAGCAGATCCAGGAGCAGTTGGAGGGAATCACTCAGCAAGTCCAGGAGCTTCAGCCCAAATGTGCTGACCTTAAGGCTGAGGCCCAGAAACGTAACACTCTTCTCAAGTCCAGCGAGGTCAGGATTTGATGTCTTATCTGTGTAACATTTTACATTATTGCCAACATGTTTTTTTGTTGAGTGTATCACCGTTAACGTTAAATAAAAAAAAATTCTCATGAAGTCAGTGGTTGTCAGATATAATGCAGGGCACAGCTGTTTAAAGTCCCTCTTGTCATTGTGATACTCGTTGCACAGGTCCCTGTCAACACATGCAAGACTAACCTGAGAGACCTGGAAAAGGACAAGGATCAGTTGTCTTCGAGGATAAATGATCTCAAGCTGAGGTACAACATCACTTTGTTTTCTTTGCTATCTGTATTATTTCATCCTTTCTTTGCTCCCCTCTGGTTTACATCTAATTTTCATTATGACGTTTTTTTGTGTCTCTAGCATCAGTCAAACATCGGGAGCAGAGAGTCAGGCCAGGATGGAGCGCATGGAGAAGATCCAGTCAGAACTGGAGAACCATAGACACCAGATTTCCACTCTCGGTCAGCAGATTGACCAGTATCAGAATGCCTGCAGCCGAGCCAAGGAAGAACAATCCAAGATAAAGTAGGGAATTCAGATACGTTCACCAAAAGATATGAATTATGGGCAAATAGTTATTCATAGATAACTTTGTAAAACCCTCTTTCAGTACGTTTATTGTGCCATTTCTCCAGATACATTCTCGTTGTTCTCACTGTTCTACAAAACTCCACTCGCAGTAGAATCATTAAAACAAAATTGGCCTCTAACACAATCTAAACATCTTCAGGAGAGAACACGACGTGCTCCAGAGGTCCATTGAAGGCAACAGACGTAACTCGCAGACTCTGGAAAGCAGCCGCTCCAATCGGCTGCAGCGTTTTGGAGAGCAGATGCCAGCCCTCCTTAATGCCATCCAGGACGCCCACAATAGGGGCCAGTTCAAGCACAAACCCAGAGGACCTCTAGGTAAGATGTAAAAATTCACAATATGTGATCAGCAATCAGGCTTTGACTCATTCTCAGCTATGATGTATAAATAAATGGGGTAGCATATTTATATATGCATATATAAGTTATATAATTCAGTTTAAAGACTTAGTAGATGGTAGCTTTACCTTTTCAATTTTCCCTCTACAGGTTACCTCATTAGCCTAAAAGACCCAGAGCTGGCCCTGGCTGTAGAAGTGTGTCTTAAAGGGCAGATGCTGGCCTTCACCTGTGACAATTATGCAGACGAGAAGGTGCTGCAGGACCTCATGGCCAAAGTATGCCAGAGAGGCCGCAGACCTACCATCGTTACCAGCCAATTCCTCCCACATGTCCATGATACAAGGACCAGGTGAGGACATGTACATCGTTCACATTAAAGTGTCTTAAGTTGAAGTTGGACATTACCTGTAAATGAAAGCGTTAAGCCTTGAAGTTTTCCTCCCACACACAGAATGGTACTCTACTATTTTTAAATGCACACATCTTCCTCTCAACACATTTGTTCAAGCTGTAGACTGTTGCAGTCGAGTATATAATAATCGAGCTGTACATTTTGTGTAAACTATCAGTTCAATTGTTCTGTTTGTATCTTTTGTTTTCAGGGCTGTGAATCACTCTGAATACCCGTCCGTGCTCCAAGCTCTAGAGATCGAGGACCCAGTTGTGGCCAACTGCCTGATTGATCAATCAGGAATAGAAAGCATTCTACTCATCAAGGTAATAAATTAGTTATTAACAAGAAAAGTCCCAGTTTAATAAGGTTATGAATAACATTGTTTGTTGCCATGTATTTGAAGCGGACGTGAATTCTGGTATAAGAAATCTGCAGTTGGTAAAACTAATATACTTAAAAGGCTTGAGTCAGTTTTGCATCCTTGCCAATGCCTGACCCGGCATTTGTGATAGTGTCATTTCAGATTCTGGTATTGATATTGGAACATCTCTTCATTTAGAATTTTTTGTATTCTGAAGGTGTTTAGCATTATCATGGATTTTGATGTCTGTCTGTCTGTGTGTCTGTGTAGAATCGCACGGAGGCTCGTAGAGTGATGCAGGGCAAAAACCCTCCGCGCAACTGTAACATGGCCTTCTCTAAGGAAGGAGATCAGATCTACAACAACCGGAGCTACACTGCAGAGCAGATCAGAGCCAACCGCCTCTCAGGAGATGTTGAGGATGAGATCAGGTGTGTGCCTGTGTGAGGAGCATGTGTGAACGCATATCTCTGAGTGGGAACCTCTGTAGTTTCTGCAGACTTTTTCGGCCTGGCCTCCAAGTATAAAATCCTTACAAATCCAGGGGTAGTTGATGTGTGAGCACAGCTGGAGATTTACCCTAACCTGTAGCTAATTCTTCTGGGAGGGCTTTCTACAATAGTGTGCACAGTCCCGCTGCAACAGAAAATGGCCTTCCCCAAACTGTTCCCACACAGCTGGAAGCATATGATTGTCCTAAATGTCTTAGTAAGCTGTAGCATTAAGATTTCCCTTCAACGGAACTAACCAACACTTTTGTCCATAGAGTTTATATCACAAAACAGTGGTTGTACAAACCTTTGCTCTTGTGTTCTATCTTACTTCTCTTATCTGTTATCTTTCCTCTCAGGCACTTGCATAGAGAGATGGAGAACCAAACAGCTCTAGCAACTCGCATCCAGCAACAAATGAGAAACTTAGATGATGACATCAAACAGAATGAAGGGTTGCTGAGAAGAGCTCAATCAGACCAGAAGATGACTAAAGTAACTATTTTTTACCTCTGACAAATCAGTATTCCTCTCTTTCTGAAACCAGGATAAAAGGAAATATTTAGATGATGGATTTGTTCATGATGTTTATTTGAATCATTTAGGTTAAGGCCACGAAACTAGAGCTGGAGCTGACAGACCTACAGAACATGGAGGAGCCTCAGTCAGAGGACCTTAACCCTCTGGTTTGTTCAGAACACATCGATACAGTGTAATACATAGATGTGATTCACACCATGTGCTGATGTTAAAATGTCGCTGTCCCCACCAGGAGGAGGAGCTTCAGGAGATCGTTACCAAGATCTCGAGCAAGCGTGCAGAGTACGACCAGGCCCGAACTCAGATGACTGACCTCAAGGCGTCCTACGAGAAGGCAGAGCGGGAGTACAAGCAGCACAAAGAGAAGATCAACAACATCGCAGAGGACGCCGACCCGATCAAGGTCCAGTCACCCTGCAGGCCCCGGGCTTAAGATGTTCACTTCGATATCTAAAAAGATTCAGATCAGCATCCTTGGCTTAAAACATTGTAATGCCTACTGGTGAATTCCCAAATCATTTGTCACATATTTTTTACATATGTAACGCTCGCTGCACATAAGATGATAAACAGACTGATTTTGTGGACTTGCATTTTCTCTTTCATTACATTTTCCAGTGCAAAACATAAGGCAAACAAGCGCAGCCAACAGACTCCAACCAGCCGTCCGCCTCCATGTTTTCTTTATTCTGAACACACATTTGATTACTTGATTTTTTTAATGGGTGCTAAACATGTTTGTTTCTTTTTTTGCATCTTTTATCTACTACAGGATGAGCTGAGTAAGGCTGATCAGGAGGTGATGAAGTGCAAGCACCACAAGAAACATTACGACGAGAAGCGCAGCACCCACCTCCGCACCATCCAGACCCTCGAAGCCAACCTGCAAAGCAAGGAGCAGGAAGTTCAGGTATGTTGGTAGAGTTTGAGGGATGACAAGAGACAGATGAGTTCATCAAAGGACTTAAAGCAGAAGCACAATACAGTTTTTTAGATATCCTATGTGGCTTGGGCAGAGGGAAGCGTTACTGAGTGTCTTTCTAGTTCAACATGCATTTTGATTGATTACTTCCCTCTGTGGTTCAGGCATCTGTATCCAAGGCTTCAGAGATCTGTCCAGAGCGCTTGGAAGTGCGCCGGACAGCCAGGAGTCTGGATAGTGAGATCAACCGCCTTAAAGTTAAGATCTCCACCCAGCAGGAACAAGAAGGAGACCGCGAGGAGGTTGTGAGGTTAGTTACCTCCGGCCCTGTGGTAAACAAAAATCCTGCAACTGGCTTTCTCGTCAAGCAAACTGCAAGTGCTGCCATCGCACCAAACATCAGTTGATTCACGTCAACATGTGACGTTTCCTCTCTCTTGGCTTTATCCCACATGCAGACAGTACCATGAGGCTCTGGAGAACTACAAGAAACTCACGGAGCAAATGAAGAACCTCAACAATTTCATCAAACGCCTCGACAGCATCATGAACCTCAGACTCCAGGTTTACAATGAGCTTAGGAGGCAAGTTGTCAAATCCAAAAGATAATACACCTCCTGACTGTGACCCTGGACTTCCCCCTTGTTTATTGACACGCTTTCCTCCACCCCCCTTCATCCGTCTGATCTCTTTTCTCTGCATCTCTTGTCTCAGGTTCCTCTCAGCCCGATGTAAATATTACTTTGACAGCATGCTGGGCCAAAGAGGATACACTGGAAGCATGAGCTTTGACCACAAGAACGAAACCCTCTCCATCTCGGTAAGAGGAGCATGTCTTTCATCAGGGGGGAAACACTCAGTGCCTCTTTTAGCTTAAATTTGCATTATGCAAACCAGTGAACTGTCGGTTACATAATCTGTTTCCAGACAGGGTCAAAATTCTCAAAGAGTGAGTGGCTGTGTTGATCCAGCTTCTAACACTTCAACAAACCTAAACTGGAATAGAGAATACAGTTATGTCAGGATGCCAAACACAGAGAACACAGAGCAAACGAAGATGTAAACTTGGAAAGCTTTAGGCGATGAGGACAGACGCCAGTGTCGGTGTGCTGTAAACAAAAACCTTGTGTTTTCCACTATTTTCTAGACACTTGCCAGAGTTCATGTCTGAACACAGCTCTGCATACACATAATTTCCACTGTTCGATTCAAAATAGCTTGTGACCGTGAGAGGCAGCATTTCTATTTTATTAAAAGGACTCACTAAACAATACAGCAAGTCAATGACTGTTGCTCAACAACAAAGCTCTCTTGCACAAAACTGATCTCTCATCTCCTGCTGTGTAGGTGCAGCCCGGCCAGGGAAACAAGGCGGACCTGAGAGACATGCGCTCTCTGTCGGGAGGCGAGCGCTCCTTCTCCACTGTTTGCTTCGTGCTCTCTCTTTGGGCCATCACAGAGGCGCCTTTCCGCTGCCTTGACGAGTTTGATGTTTACATGGTAACGAGACACTGTTTTTACTGGCATTGTTTCATCTGCGTGGATATTAAACCTCTCAACTGTGAAGTATAGTATCAGATACAATAGAGGAGAAGTTGCTGGTGTTTGGCCTCATGTATCACACAATAACATGAACCTCTGTTGTTCTTTTTTTGATCAATTAGGACATGGTGAACAGGAGGATATCAATGGACATGATGCTGAAGGTGGCGAGTGGTCAGCGATACAGACAGTTCATATTCCTCACTCCACAGAGCATGGGGTAACCACTGATACAACATCCTTCTATTTGTATATCAAAGCAGTCTGACCACCCAGAAACTAATTTATTGGCGTAGTTACTGTATATTAACTTAGTAAATGAGCTATGATAAGACTAATCCATTCAGGAACAAGGGCCATGTGATTTTTTTTTGTGCACTGGAGGGTTTGCCTGGGAAAGGGAATTTGCCTCTGAAGCGTAAGCCTCAAAGGTACGACCAAATAGTAATCTTTGCTTTTCCCCTATTTTTATTTTTCCAGTACTCTTCCTGTGAGCAAGATCATCCGCATCCTGCGAATGAAAGACCCGGACCGTGGCCAAAACAATGAACCAGCAGACCAAGACGCGGACCAGTAGTGTTCCCGGCTCAGTTTAACATAAGATCGGCTTCCGAGATCTTCCATGAGCCTGACAGTTGTGCATTGATTCCAGTTTTCAGGGAACAGTTCTTAGTAAGTTCAGCCACATGTTCTTTTTTCATCAAAGATGGCTTCAGTTTTTAGATTTGTATATATTCAAGAATAATTTTCTCAAGTTGTCTTTCTGAGTCAATGTATTCAATGTATTGCACAAAAACAGCGATTTCTGTTTAGGGGATTTGCGGGGCATTTTAATATCCTTTGTCAGAATAACTTAAATGGCTTGAAACATTTTCAGGTGTTGATCCTGTTATTGATTAAAGCAAACATGTTAATAGACCCATTCGATGTCTGTGTGTTTTTTGTTTGCATGGAAACATGTTTCAGGATTCAGGCAAGACACTAGTGGACTTTTTCCACTGGTGAGATCATTTGGATTTCAGCTAATATCATCTTGTGAATTTTTCAATAGATAGACTTGATTCTCCTATTTCTGTTGACAAGGTTTTAGGACAGAATAACACACAATCCTTGATATTTCTCCTCAGCTCTTCCTATTCACTGGATACGAGTCATTTTGTTTTAGATCTGCATTTGAACACTCAAGCAGAAACCCTGAGACCTACCGAGGTCAATCATGTGAGGAAGGATTTGCACCTTTAAGGGCTCTGTGCCAGATCTCCCACACAAGGCGGTCCACTGGAATGCACTTCCACTCATGCACATAACGTCTGTTGACAACATACCTGACCTCCTGCAGGAGCACTGGTGCTTTCTTCCCTTTATATCCCTGAGAACTGGCTAAGAGGAGATAACATGAAGCCTAAATCTCTCCCATCACGGTTGTTTAACAGAAACTCATCTGCAGCATCAGGTGAGGCTCCGAGCGTAGGAGCCGCACGCAAGTACCAGCGACATGTGGACTGCGCGGATGACTCTTCCTCCACCGGCAGCGAGTCGGTGGCAGACAGCAGCAGACAACACGAGCGCGGCCACAGAGAAATACACTTTGCTTTTCTGCCGGAGAGGTACGAGCCGCTGACGGATGACGAAGCGAAGGAAGAGAAGAAGAAGAGAAAGAAGGAAAAGTACAAAAAAGTCAAGAAGGTCGGTATTCAAATTTCACTTCATTTTTTCTTACACTGTTGAATAATGTTCTACAAAGGCAGTGTGTGTGTGTTCTGCTGGTTTGTTGGCACTTTTATAGAGATTCTTATCCTTTTGCTCTTTTGTCTTTCCTCTGTAGCCTCAGTTCGGGTAAGTCCACATGTGAATCACAGATTTTCTGAATATGGCATCAATCAGCCTCAATTTTTTCTAATAGAATCCTAATTATTGGGGGAAAACTGCTGTAAATTAACCTGAAATCTTTAATTGGCTCAACATGTGGGCTGTTTGGGTTCTTTATGTCCTGTGCTGCAACTGCATCATCATCCCAAATGACCAAATACAAATAAGGCTGAGGTTTTTGATTATTGAGGTGATTGCTGGTACCTGCTAAAACAGAGATCACTTAAATGTTATAATCTGATAAAATATACGTGCTTGATCAGGAATTCAGACCATCTGAATCATCACATACACATTACAGCTTTGTTCTCATTCATCTATTGGCATTTAACTTCTGGAATAACAAAGACGCAGCCAAACTGACAATCAATGTTCCTGCCGATAAATGCTTTGTTCAAATAAGGGTTGTTCAGTTTCCTGTCTGTCCTCACTCTTTCCTGCCTGGATCACTTGATAGTGTCCCTGGTGCATCAGTTCTTCTAGTGATTCAAAGGAAAAGGGAAGTTCTTGTTTTGTTTGATTGCTTTATAACCATCACACACGTGAGTGATGAGGAAATCCGGATAGTCCGGCCTTGCTGGGAATAAGAGCTGTAAAATGTCAAGTAAACAATCCAAAAAAATAATCGTAGTCTGCTGTAAATCTTTAACTATATTTAATCTATTTTATATCACTCCTTTATTAGACTCGACATCCGAACCGATGCTTGTGTACTTGAGTGTGCAGTAAAATATTCAATTCCCCTGGTGAGCCCGATTTAAAGTGGAGATTAAGGAAGTAGGACATTAGTTAATTAAAATTATTAAAATTCCTCTTGACTGTTTAATATTTATTTAGTTTTATGTTTAATCAGTAAACATAACTAAAAGGCACTTTTTATAATATGCGTCTCTAATGAAGACACTTTTAAAGACGAACCTTAAGTAAATTAAATGTGTTTTCCTCTTTTGCAGTTTCATTGTCGGTAAGTTGAAAGCAGTCTTTTTTTAATATATTAATAAATATAATAAATTCATATATATTTTCTAGTGATTTTTTTAATATGGAATCATTGTAATTATTCAGATAAACTGTTGATTATTGGGAAAGGTCTTTGGGCTTATGAATCAAATCAAAGTTTTTATCTCATTAATTATTTTATAAACGTGATCAAGTTGATCAGTTCAACATTGGTTGATTTATTGCCATGAGCAGGTGCGTCCCTTGAAAACATGTTTACTCAACAGATGTCTTTATGCCCCTGACTTACGTGAGATATGAAGAAGGAAATGGTTCATCAAATATAACTTCAAACATTACTACAGTTGGTTTATCAGTGACATGGCACTTTGTGTTTATGCTGAATCTATCTGTCATGGCTCATAAGAATCTGTGAAAACTTGAACGTCAGGTTAATAAATCATAAATAAAAGGGCTGTTGTTAATACTTGAGTCTGAAGGTTTATTCTTAACCTTGGGAATTAGTTTTTTATTACCTTCTATTGACTTTTTATTTTGTTTTTTCAGTTGAGACCGTGAGCACAGTCCTTTTTACAAACCACATTGAGGAAGTAGGATTGTTTTTGCTTTATTTTCCTGAAACATCTGACTTCCTGTGTCCGCCCCAGCCGGACAGCCCTTTCCTGCTCAATGACGAGACAATGGTGTTCACGGGACAATTTAGTTATACGTTAGGACTAAAAACACTCTCCCTGCTGTGCCATTGTTCCAAACCTGACACGTGTGCAGGATTAGTCTGAACTGATATGAACTGATTCTACTTCAGATCCTGACAAATCATAAAAATGTTGATTTGACCTAGTTGTGTGAAAATCACTGGTTGTCATTTGAATATAGGAATGAATGGCGACATTATCCCAGGTGAGTGACTCAGCCTCCATCTGTGTCAGTTCACCTGGGCCTCCTCCTCTGATTGGCTCAACAGATTCTCTAACAGTGACGATGTGAATCCACAGAATGAATCATGGATCTGAGGCTGTTTCTGTCTTTGTTTTGCAGAATGTTGGCAAAGCTCTGCGCTCCACCTGGAAATGTATGATGCTTGGTCTCTACAACTTTGCTCTGGGTTACTCCACTCCGATCACCGTGGCTGCTACTTTTGTCCCTGACTTTCACAGAGGGAGAAGCTGAGCTGATGCACCTGGATCTCCTCCAGTTTTATTTTTGCATTTTTTACAAGCTATTGTGTATATAACAGCAATGTCCCCGAGCAAGGACTTTTGATATTGATAATATTTGTGTATTTGAAATTGTATTTGATGTTTTAATTCAAAGAATAAGACATTTTCTGAAGTTATTTCTTGTGATATATTAAAACGTAGCTGTTCCTGCTAATTTTTGTTACTGAAAAGCCTGTTGTTGGTCATAATGTGTTGTCATGATATCTGGTATAGTACAGCTACACTTTTTAACCATATCTGAATAGACCTAATGCTCTTTATTTACCCTGATTTTAAAATTTGCCTTCCCATTCCCGTGAACGCGATATCTCAAGAAGAACAGTGTCTAACAAATGAGGTTTATCAATCGTTAGATAATTTACACAAAAGAAAATGTCTGATAGAGATTAGCAATAACAGCTGTATGATAGCAGTATCAACAGTAATTGTATATCTAACAGTCTAGTTTTAATCATAATCCACGATAGCTGCCACCATTATCCACAATGTGGCCGCAGCAGTGATGAAGCACAAGAAACAAGTCAAGTCAGTCAAATATATTAATGAGACATTAAATTGATCTGTGTTACATGCGTTTTGCACCTTCCTATGTAAGTGCATTTGGAATTTGTATAATGTGCCCTTAAAGGGATGGTTTAACAGACAAATGATCCAAAGGTAATATCTCTTTTCTCAAACTGATGTGATATGAACAACAGACTAACAAGAGGAGACGTTTGTTTCATTGGTATAACTACTGTATGCACAAGGTGAAGCTTTAAAATGAAATGATATTCACAGATCATCTCACAGCCTGCAGTTATATCACCTTTTATATTTGCATTCATGTATCTGAATGTCACAAATAACACATTAAAGATTGTGAATGTTTAATTAAGTATTTTAGCCTTGTGTGGATCCCAGAAACTCAACAACTGAGCAAAGGTGTTTTGTTGTGTGACATCATTTGAGAAACCCAATAAAAAAAAGAAGTGTTCATTGCCAAATTTTCTTTTTTGTTAGTTATTATTATTATTATTATTGTTGTTGATTTTTATTTTCTGTTATTTATTTATTTTTGTTATTTTTTTATAACAATAACTTTATTTATTGGAGTACCTCGTCATTCCCATGAGAAACTAAGCACAGGAAGAAGATGGGGACATATTATTGTGTGTGTGTGTGTCTTTGTCATTCTATGCTGCTTTTGATACACATTTCCTTTGTATTTTCTACTTTGCTAGATATAGTTGACAGCCTTAATTAAAAGTTACTTTTATATTTTTGGATTTTAGATACTGGATGATTTAACATGCTTTAAAAACCTATTGTTAGAGAATAACCCAGTAGTTTCCAACCTTGGCTTCTGACGCCTCACAAGAATCACAGTGAATTCTGAAAATTCATGCAAAACCTTCTAGTTTATATTTGGTGATCAAATAAATGACATATTGTTACCATCAACTAGTTATTATTATTATTATTCAGGCAAATTAATTGAATTAAAAAAAGTGAAAGCAAAAAATATGTGACAGGTCCGGCTCCTTGATGACGTGTTTCAACCGCGACAGAGACGCTACTTCCGTATTCGGGTCCTGTTTATACCACAGACTGGTTTACACGAGCCGGGGAACATTTGGCGGCTGCTCCGGTGTTTTGTGAAGATGGCGGAGCTGAAATCAGAGAAGAACATCAGCTCCATCCCGATCGACGGCTTCAGCCACTTAAGAATCACATCAACATGGACGTTCCTCATGTCTGTAAGAAGGAAGTTTCATTCTTTAGTCGAGGCAGCTAGCGTTAGCTCTCGCAGCTAGCACACAGAGCCCTGATGCTAAACAGACGAGAGTTTAACATCCACTGACTGTCTGTGTTCTCTCTGTGGCCGTCTGTAGGTGCAGTGGTCGGAGCCCTGGCTCGTCGGGCTCCTGCTGTTTCACGCTGTGTGTCTGTGTGTGACGCTGGTGACCTGCAGATTCTACAGAGCTCAGATCTGTCACTTTCTGCTCATGGGTACGTGGAGAACAGACAGACCCGCAGTCAGTTCTTAACCTCACTGTTCCAGTTTAACGTGTATCTGCCACGTGCCAAAACTGAACAGGGCTCGATATAGATCTAAACAACGATAGAAAAATGCAGCCCCCACACCCCCATGCTCTATGATAGAGCTTTAGTATTTTGTGTGCAAGTGAGCGTCACGCAACAAGTACACAGTTTTCTACTTTAGGGTCTCTCTCTCTCTCTGTCTCTCTCTCTCTCTCTCTCTCTCTCTCTCTCTCTCTCTCTCTCTCGCTCCATCCATCTGAACAAACCCTGTTGTTATACTCAATGTAGATGAATTAAAAATAGTATAGTAATAGTATTTACATGTTTTTTAATGCTCACATTTTATTCAACAGCACCAGCGAGCAATATGTAATAATATAAACTTCCCTTCAGCAGCTGAGAATCGGTAGATCCCATAAATCTTGTTTGGATTTGTCTCCACACTAGCTCATAATTAAAGCCAAATGAGACCCAGTGTGAAGAGGCTTGTAAACACACTGTGTTGTTGCTGGGGTGAGTGTGTGTGTCTGTGTGTCTGTGTGACTTCCCAGACTGACCTGTCTTCTCTCCACAGTGGGCCTGGTGTATAGCGCTGAACAACTGAATGAGCTGGCAGCTATGAACTGGAGGTACGAGCCGTATTTCAGCACATTGAGTGGAACAGTGTGTATAGAAGCTCTGTTGGCTTTGATCACAAACGGGGGAACTAACCAAAACCAGCAGCACATGCTCACTCAGCTTTATTTCTGTTTGCAGGTCCTTTTCTAATTTCCAGTACTTTGATTCAAAGGGCATGTTCATATCTTTGGTTTACTCGATTCCTCTGCTGCTCAACACAGTCCTCATTGTGGTAAGTAACCTGTCACAGCAGATCACATGTTGAGGGCACAGATGAGCAGGTATCCCACATACAACAATGTGTGTGTGTGTGTGTGTTTCCTAACTTCAGATGCTGTGGGTGTACAGGACCTTTTCCACTATGACTGAACTCAAGATACTCCAGCTGAAGAGAAAGGCGCGCAGAGAGAAGAGAGACAAGACTGACTGATCTCTCTCCCTATGTCTGTAAATGGGCTTCACCGAGAGGAGCTTACAATCTCTGCTCTAATCCTGAAATTTGGAGGCGGTTGGCAGATTCCTTCATCGTGACTATAAAAAGGATTGTTCGCTGACAACCGGACTGGATGCCTGTGTCTGATACCAGTGCTGCTGAATATGTTCTACACAATGAGATGCACCAGGACCAAAGGACAGTTACTGTTTTGTATGTAATGTTGTTTTAAAAAGTGTTTAAACTTTACTTGAATTACTTTTTACGTGACTGTTTGATTTGTGGGGAGATAAATAAGACTGTTTCGCTCTATGATACAATCAATTTAAAGTGCTTCACAAACAGAAACAAATCAGAAGCAAAAAATCAAAACAAGAGAGAATTAGTTCATTAAACAGAAATGAGGTCAAGCAGACATAAAACACATTTAAGAGTATTTTTGAGAAAGGAGGTTGGCTGTGTGATCGGAACAAAGGCTTGGCCCCCTGTTCTGTAGTTTGGTATTTATACGGCTATGAGAGAGTGAGAGAGCATAAAGTAGTTTGATCCTCAATCCTGTAGCAACTACATCAAGTCACAGCAACAAAATAATATGGAAATGATGTGTTTATTTGAATGAGCAGGCGTCTGTGGAATGGAACCCGCCCCATAGTAAAACAGCGTCATGCGAGCCTAACTGGATTTGTATGCCGGGATCAGCTGAACTGGTTTAACAGCTTCCCAGGGGGTGTGTGGTTTTGACCCCTTCCCTTCTCCCAAGAGAGTTTTTACACAGTGAGAAAAGTGAAAACATGCAGACGCTGCTCTGGGAATATACACATTAATGTGTCCTTTTCAAAGTAAGAATGCTGAAGCTCGCAGGTCACCCCGAGATGTTGATTCATGACATTTCTATTTGGTTCACATCATAAATGTTAATGTACCACTAGAGGGCAGTCCGAACTAAATGACACTTACACGGTGCTGCCCACTTCAGGATGTCTTTGGAGACTCATCCCTCGTTTCACACTCCATTTTTAAACTTTGTTTGATCTCTGTAGAAGGTTGACAAGACGTTTAACTCAAAATTACCATTATTTTTCTTTTTTTCACTTATTTGTTTTCCCAGATGCATCTAATTTCATGTTGGTATGCTTTGCCTGCATTCATCTGTCACGATCCATTAGGTGCGGACGTGAGGGATCGACTGGAAGTTAAACAAATATGGGGAGGAAGAGAAATGGGTGGGCTTTAGGGATGGAGGTGGTGAAGGGAGCGTACGTGCATGTCGGCGAGTGAGGGGGTGGGGACAGGACTCCCTCTCTGGGGTTGGAGGCTTGTCTTTGACAGCTAGAGGAACTGATCATCTCTGAAAGGGCTTTAACATTAGAGGTTGCACTCTGACCTCTCTCTGGCACACACACACACACACACACACACACACACACACATCCCCATCGATTGCAGCCAGCTCCCTGTCTCCAGAAACATGAGTCATGTCTTGTATCAAATATTTAATACGGTCTTGGTTCTCATCAAATTCAAATAAAGATTTGAGTGGACACTATCCTCAGTTTAAATCTTCTGGTCTGATTGGTGGAAAAAACGCCGCAGCCAATTTCTCCTCCTCGTGTGTATCTCAGTTGTGGCTGATTTCCTCGGGTTTGTCATGCATTGCACAACACCCAGTCAGCTGCACTGCTGTGGCTGAAAACACTTTAGATATAAGAAACACCACCTGTAAGACAGAGGTCCAGATTGTTTTCAGGGGAACAGCGTGCGTGACAAAGATAATGAGACAACTTGGAGAAGCTCATCTTGGAACACACAGCACATGAAGTCGATTTTCAAGTTTCATCACCAAATCGGGCCAATGAAGAATGAAAAGATTTCCCCTATTATTCCCAATCCTAATAAATTTCCATAATTTCTGTTGATCATCTTGTCTCTTGTTGGAGGCAGTGACTTACGTTTAAAGACCCCGTTGACCTTTGTTAAACACTTCCAGAACCACGCATAACATGAAATCGGTTCATTTAAAACTCAAGATGGGTTTTTAAACAATAAAACTTAATCGATAAAGACAAATCGGCTGTTGAGGGAGAAAATATTCCAAACATTTTCTAACAGTCGGAATGTGACATCAGGGCTTTGACAAACATTTGGAATCACTTGTCCAGAAACTGACATGAAGACGAATGATGTCAGTATATTACGGCATGTGAGGGGGGCTCACGTAGGTTTGTGAACTTCACAGATGGGGGAGTGAAGTGTGTAGAATTACGCAGTAGATGTACTCATTGTGTACAAAATATTATCCTTATAGCACAATAGCATAGTATAGAATTAACCCCTGAGGTCCAGGTCTCCAGTTTTATTTTTGCTTGTTGTTTAAAAGCGTCACTTGATGAATATTGTGCAATTGATTCTGTATGAATCAAATGAACCCATATTTGTAATAACTGCAATACTCAACAAGATGCAGTGTAAATACTTTTATTTCCATTTTCTCCCAGAGCAACGTTTGGCCGTGCAGCACGAGTCTTTGGCCAAATAACCGACCCACTGATTTAGGATGGCACGTTCCCACTAACAGATGTTGGTAAAGCCTCACTTCTGACATCTTGTGGATGCGTGTGTTTGCAGTGCATGTCGAGCCAACTGCCAGATAATCCATGCATATGACAGAGACAGAGAATAAGCAGATGTTGCATAGGCCTCGATGGCGGATGCGAGTTTACATCTCGAGCGCAGAAACGAAACAAGCTTTTCTTTACAGTTTATGTTGGCTACCACTGTGGTTCCAAGCATCTGGGGTTGTGTTATCTTCTGGTAATGATTTCAGGACTTTGTTTACTACAGTGTAAAGCTAATTAGGGGCACGTTTAATCGACTTTACTCACTTGCAAATATACATTCCTCCACAGCAGCCCAGATTTAATACAGTTTAATGTAAACGAGAGGTTTGTTGAGAAAATATCAAAATCAGAATGTGAGCGATAACATCTGATTCCATTCTAAAGTCCTCTGTAAAAACATGATATAAATAGAATGACACTCAACATCATAAGGCAAAAATCCAAGAGTCTCTCTAGACCCTGTCTAGTGCCCCTGAGCAAGGCACCTTACTCCTCCAACATCTGCTCCCAGAGCGCTGTACATAGTCGCTCACTGCTCTGTGTGTCCCGCACACAGATGGGTCAAAAGCAGAGATTAAATTTCCCTAACTGCATGAGTGTGCGTTCGCATGTCTGTGCATGTGTGTGGGATAAATAAAATGCATCTGCATCTACTTAATTTAATTTAATTTTGTGGAAATCCGTTTAGTAGTTTTTTGGAATCCTGCTGTTAAAAAAACAACTAAACAAACGGGATGAAAACGTGATCTCATGTGCGGAGGTTAAAAAACATTATATACATTAACTACAGCTGTTTTTTTTTATACCTACTACTTAGGATTAAAAAGAGAGTATTAACACCCACAGGGCGTCTACAGTAAGAAAATTAACACCATTTAATGGCTGCAACAACACTAACATGAGAGTGAGGGAGATGTCAATCAGTGTTGGTTTGTGTACAACAACACAGTGAAGGGGGGGGGGCTGGTATGGACTTAAATAAATGATCGGTAATACACTGCAGCCCGCTGTGATGTGGTTTATATGTAAACAACTGCTCATATGAAGCATCCAGAACAGGCACAATAACAAACAATGAACGGTTGGATAGAGTTGTAATATTCAGTCATGGGTCCCAGATTCATTCATTCATTCATTTGCCCCAATACACTTTTAGGATGACACCAGTAATTGCTATTGATATATCTAAAATAAACAATTGGATTGACATTCAGTGGGATGTCCTGACCCTTTTATTGTAGCACCATCATCAGGTGAACATTCTGGTTTGTCAGTGTCAGATCTATATTCTTTCAAATGACTTACTGATTTGTACAAAAAAACAGATGGTCCTATGATAATAATAAAAAATATGAATAAAAGTTATACTATTCCTACTGCTAATAATAAAAATCTTTATTTATTTCAACTCTCATCTCCCTTCGACCATCCAATCAGAAGCCGTTTATCAGATGTCAAATCCTCGTGCTCCATTCCTCATCATCACCAGTCTGCTTCATAACTGAACTACTTAATTCATAGGACCGCTCTCCGCTAAAGTCATAATGAATTTAATTTTCATTCTTTTTTCCTTGTGTTCATTTGTTCCTCTGTGAGTCACTTCTCCTGACAGATTATTTGCTCAATGCTAAAGGAGTTGAAATAAACTCTCGGTACCTGTGGAGACTGAGGGCGGCTCCCTGGGACCTTAGAGTCCTGTAGAAGCAGCTGGTTGAGTCACACTGAGAAGGGGCACGCTCTATAATGTAATAAAGAGAGGAGACGTGCAGAGAGAGAGAGAGATAGAGAGAGAGAAAGAGAGAGAGAGAAGCGGAGAGAGAGAGAGAGAGAGAGAGAGAGATAGAGACAGAGAGAGAGAGAGAAAGTGATAGATGACTCACTCTGTGTTACCTTATGAATGAGTCACAGTGAAACGCATGATTATAAAGGTATATATTCAATACACACATTCTTCATATAAATCCTGCCGCTGTCTGATGAAGCCAGCAGCAGGAATTTCCAGTTTCATTCATGAAAAAAAAATGTGACACATATGCAAAACAAATGATATCAGTGTTACTTTTATTAATGCAGTTTATGATTTATCAAATACAACATGTCTGCTTGATACAGACTCAAAGAAGAGTTTCAGTATTAAGTTCAGCTAAATAAAGTTGACATCAAGTTAACACACAGACGTAGAAATGCATAATCTGTAATATACTAAAGAGATTTCCGTTGCTAAATAAGTAAATAATTCATATATATCATTAAGACACTGGCTGTATCTATTTTGGCATTTCAATAATTATACCAAAAAATACTATTGAGTTGTTTATGTATTTAGTTTAATTTTTGCAGTTTTGGTCCTCCATACATCTTTTAAGGGTCCCCCCCCTCCCCCAAAGAAAAAGTATAATGGGCTGATTTCAGATGTTAACTGATTTGCGGATATGTTCCTTAAATCTGGCAGAGCGGCTGAAAATGAAAACACAAATGTCAAAGTCAGTTGCTCTTGACATTTGACCACAACCTTCCCTTCCAGCTCGCCCAGTAAAATGTCTGGAAAATGTCAGAGAGCCCTGTGAGAGAATACAGCAGGATGATTTGCAGCGAGTGAGTGGCACGTATGTGATTTGGCGCTATACAAATAAGAACTGACTTGAACTGATTTGAACACAGAAACGCATAAAGAACCACTTACAAACCACATTAAAAGCTCTAAATGGCAAAACCCAGAATGAACAGAAATAAATGCCAGAATCAGATAAAGTTGGGTAAGGTGGTGAGATAAAAGTGTTTTTTTCAGGGTGTTCCTCAGTCTCGCGGCTGTTACATCAAAAAGCTCTGTCCCCTTTGAGTCCTCAGCTGAGAGTCTGGAACAGATAGAAGGCCGGAGCATCGCGGGGTCGTATGGGGATAAAAGATCAGCGATAGACTAATTCTTGAAATTCTTACACCGAATGTACAGAAACAGACCCGACCGATACTTACAAAATACTGTGTGCAGTGCAGTCTCAGCCACATGTTTGAGCTTTGTATTAACCATTAAGTGTTTTCAAAAGTCCAGATAAAGTCTGTAAAAGTCAGTTTGAGGAGATGCCGCACAGGGTTTTATATTTCTGGGTAATCAATGAACAGGAAAATGGGAATTCATCGGGAGATCTCCTCCATGTGGTTACATATATATATATATATAAATATATGTATAAATTAAAATGTTTTGCATGTTTAGCTACCCTGCTATGCCGTGACAACAATACCCGTTTGGTTGTGTGAGCAATTAATTGGAATAGGCATGTAATTCAACACAGTTTCCAATTTTCCTGAAATTTCCTGAAAACGATTAGTAGATTTGTCTGCAGTTATGGAGCCATAAAACAAAGACGTTATCAACAGTCTGGGTGTTAGTGTCAGTTTACCCGGCACCACGTCTCGCCCTGGTTGTGATCTCCTTCTCTCTCTGTCTTACATTAAAGTCATCGAGCAGAGCTGCACGTGCTCGACGATGCTGCGATGGCGGGCCCCAGCGGAAGAGGCACCGGGGAGGGAGGTAAGATCTGGACAGAGAAGAACCAGAGGAGCTGAGGTGCTGGAGATGGAGTGATGGAGAGATCTGGAGGAAGAAACACGATGTTTGAAATGATGAAACTCAGAGAACATGTTAATCTCTGTTTTGATAACACAGGTCGGCTTTGTATCAGGGCAGATGGCAGTTTAGATGAATGTCTTTCCGATGAGATTCTGCCAAGTGCATTAGACTCCCGACGTGATGTAAAAAATCCAAGGGGGGGATTCATAAACAGGCTAAAATATCTGAGGTCATAGACTGTACAGTATTTATCAAAGGGAAATTGAAGACAGTCAACCTTTCACGCAGTCCTCCCAGGTCTCCCAGGAGGAATAAGAAGCCGAAAGCATGAAAATGGAGCCATGGATGGAAGAGCTGATGAATAAAATAAGGTTATTAATGTCCCTTCTAACACACACCCGTCTGTCTGGACAACGTGTACACCCCCAGGGACAGTGTCTCCATTGTCACTTATGCCAATTTGGTGCTCCTATCTGAAATGCATGAATCATAGCCCATTATTATGATGAATTATATAACCTTTTCATTCAGAAGCAGATGTCTTCCTGTGAGTGGCTGCAGGTTGAAAACAAGTTGAATCAGTCACTTGACAACCGAAGATAAGGGTTAGGGTTAGGGTTAATCAAAAATCTAAGTGTTAAAGTGTCAAATTAGTTTTTTTCTTGACTCGGCAAAGGAAACTTTTCTTGTCACCATGAAGTTTCTGGTATTTTCTGCATTCTGTTTTATCTCCTTTAGATAGATCGATAGAGATGTCATTGTTAATTTTAAATTGAATAAACAAATCAAATCTACAATATTTCACTTTTCAATGTAAAAATAGCCATTGTGTGTGTGTGTGTGTGTGTCTGTGTGTTGGTGTGTGTGCATTTGTGTGTGCGTGTATTTGTGCTCTCGTGTACCTCCAAGTCTTCTCCAAACTTTAAATTCCATTAAATCAAATTATCTAAAGCACACGCCAAAGAACACACCAGCTCTCACTGACATATTGAAGCCTGTGACAGATGAAAAGAAACACTTAGTGCTGCCGATCATCCTGTAAAGAGTAACATCTGGCTGAGGAAGATGGGAGATGAAGAGAGTGAGGGTGGTGCGGAGGATTAAGAGATGGCGATGATAACGTGTCTGCTTTTCCATTAAAAAGTATATTGTTTTATCGTCTCAGGCCTTTGTTCTTTGTCGTCAGTGCTGTGAAATATCCCACTGGTCTGTCCAGAGCCATGAGTCATCATCTGCAAGTCCAGGATCCACGTGTGTCACATCAGTGTGATCAGCATCTAATTAATCTCTGTGAATCCAACCGTCTCGTCACATTGATGCATGAACTCTCTACCCCACTGGGTCTTTTTAGGTCATTTTTCATCTGATACTTTAGAGTTTTTTTTACCAGATAGTCTGACACGATGGTGGTGCAGACAGAGAGTTCGGGTTGGTTACAGCTTCATTAAAGATGACAGACGGGCCGCTGTGGTTCTTCAACCACAGATACAGGGACTTCGGCAACTTAACTTGAAAACTTTGATATGCTCCAACCTTCTGTCAGGTTTAGAAAGGTGAAGACTTACGGATACAAAATTATTTCTAACTATTCTGACTACTGTGAGAAAACAGCTTTAAAAAATAGATGTTGACAAAGGTGCAAGAATCAATGGGTTTTCGAAATGTTGACAGATTGATTTTTACCACTTATTTAATCCTATACAACATACGCAGTAGTGGCATGATGAAATGAAAGAGTTAACTTTGTAACACACTTATAGAAAACAGTTGCTTCCCTAATTGTGTCACTTTGTTTTTCCTTGTACTTTATCTTAACATCATCATACCACCCTGTCTTGCAGAGGCTCCCAGTGACCTCCATCCTGTTAGTTTATCTTGCGCTCACATGGCCACTAAATAAAGTTCTGTCTGATCAAATTACCACAGCGTAAACTGTTGGGGTTTGGTTTCAAGATCTGTGAACTCCACTTGAAAGCAAAGCGGGCCCTGCATCGACTTCTTGCTCCCGGGGCCCCCACAGTGGTTAATCCAGCTGCGCAATAGGCCGGGTGCCTGCAGCCACTTCATTTTGTCGAGCAGTAGCAATATGCTTTACGTTTGATTTTGCATTAAAAAAACATAAGATAATTGTCCGTATCATATTAAATCTAGTATCTCTGTGCACATGGACCATCTACGCAGTGAAGGGGATTTTCAGTCATGCTCGGGCCACTTTGGGGCAGACAGGATGTCTCCAAACGCACAACAATTAAAGGGTCTGAAAACAGACACAGTGCCGTGATGAAATAAAGATGGAAAATGTGTGACACACTCATTCTACGCACATGTGAGCGTAAGGACAGTTGCCTGCAACCCTGCCCTGCTCTGTGTCTACCCCCATGTTATCACTGTTTCTGTTTGACTTCCTTAGTTCACGATGTGTGCCCTCACTGCGATTGGCTGATTTGAGAAAACACGGCCGGATGCTCTCTCTCGGCAGGGCCTCTCTTCCTCACCGCGGGCGGACTGCTGGGTGCCTGCTCTTATCCCTATAAAAGAGTAATGCACAGTGCTTTTCCATTCAGTCCTGTCAGTGTTGTCCGGAATCAGCTGAATTAAAGCTGAACGCGTCCCGCTGATCACTGGGGGCTGGTCGACAGGAACTTGTCTCAATGTTTGATCTTCACACACAGATGAGGACGACCCACTCAGAGCAGGCAGAGGCCACACGTTTCGAGGACGAATGGAAATCTGCTGTTTCCCGATCTACCGTGTTCCACCGAGTAAAACACTCTAAAGCTGCGTTACAGGGCGGCGATAACTGAGACCCTCTTTTCTCGTCTCTACCAACCTCATTCGTTGAGGTTTGCTTTTCAAGAGACATCGGTCCAGGATATGCAATATAGGAAACCTCATGAAAAGCAATATGAAGGATAAAATCCAAATAAATAATGTCCGTTAAGAGCAGAAGCAATCACCAGATTTACCTTGGAAACTTATATTTGCCTCCCAGTGAAGTTTGATTAGAAGATTTATTCAACGACATATGAGATTACAGAACGTATGAACCTGTACCCTGCAGCTAATTAGCTTAGCTTAGCATAAATAAAGGAAATAGGAGGGAATAGCAAGTCTGGCTCTGTAACAAGATCCACCTGCTAGCACCTTTAAATCTGTGCTTGTCAGTTTACATGTTCCAAAAAATGCCAGGAGATACTATCTTTGTCATTTCCGTTCTCACAGTCCCACTGGAAGATTTCAGGAAAATGTCCAGGCTTCAGTGCACGTCTGAAAGCATCTTCATGACCTGTCAAATCCGGTGGAGAGTGATATCAATCTCTCAAAAAACACAAATAATAGAATTTCCCAAAACTACAAACTATATCTTAAAGTATTAGTACCTTCTTCCAAGTAGTTGGACTGAAAACTGAAAAGCTCAGTTTCCCATCTTAGATTGTTGTTCTTCCTCTCCGTCTCTCTCCATCACTTCTCCTGTTTATTATCGTTGCTCTGCAGGTTAACCCTGATAATACCCCTCAAGATTACATCGGCTTCACACTTTGGCCAGTTTGCCGGTCCATCACAAACACGGGGAGATGAATGTTGCTCAATTATGGAAACAACTACACCCACACGTCTGTGGGGTGTCTGGGCACAGAGGGGACCACCAGTAAGAGATTAAATTTAGGCCTTTGAGAGGTGACAGCAACCGGGGACCTGGTGTTTCCCTCTCGTTCCAATCTCCTCAGTTTGAACCTCAGATACCAAATAAAGCAGCATCACATGCTCAGACAACGTTCAAAAATAGTTGTGATATTGTGTTGTTCCCTCAGCTGACGTCCCCTCTGCGCCATCAGTCGTGTTTGCTGAGGTTTCCTGTCTGGGGCTTTCTCTTCTTGATGCCTCTCCTGAAAAGATATTTCTGTCTCCGGGGGTAATTCCCCATTACAAGCCTCACTGCAAACATCCATAACCTCCAGCACCTCCTGAAAGCACGGAGGGTTGGCACCCACTGGAGACAGAGATGAAAGAAGTGATGAGATAGCGATAAGGCCTCAAAGGCCAGATAGAAAAAACACTGCAACCTTTTTACTTGCAAAGTTTAAGCTCCTTGTATGAGTAACTGCAAGATTTTATCTGCCTCCCCCCAAAAGATTTACTGAGCCATTTATCAGCCGTGCACACACATAGAAAACACATGCAAGGCGGATGAAAAGCACGTAAGCTGCCCCCAGCCGGGCGCTTCATACGTTGCACACTTCTGTTCTTTGTCATAAAGTCAAAGAAAAACAATAATTGTGTGTGTTCTTATCCACCCTGACACGATAATAGAATTTTCCAAGATAATGCAATTTCTGGCAAAAAACGGAGACCTTAACTTTCGCCCCAAATTCAAACGAATGAATGCAGCAGGAATGATGTCATCGATAATATGATAAGCCAAAGCGTCTGTCTTGATGCCGCGAAACCTGTGACGGCCCATGATGACTCAGAGTGACTGCAACAAAAAGACGGGATGAATGTCTCAAATATGTCAAATTGTGCGTAAGCAGTAGCACTACTGGCGCTGATCTTTAATGTCATGGAGGTTACGTTTTCATCTGTGTCTGTTTGATATTTTGCAGGATTAAGCATTAAACTACTGTATTGATTCCCATAACTATTTGCGGATGGTTATGGAGCATGACCTATTAGAGAACCCAAAAGAGTTATACTTTCTCCGAGCTCTCTTCTAGTTGTTGAGCAAACAAGATTTAAGATCTCACAACAAGTTAAGTTGTCTTTAAAAGTTCTCCAAACTACGGCCTTACCCATATATGTGCATTTTGTTATCCTTCCTGTCCATAGTGCAGTAACCCCCTAAAATAGAATAATATGCAGTTATCCAGTTGTAATCTAACGAAAATAAATTTGTATTCTTACAAAAGAAAGTCTCAAATAAGGCAGGCAACAGGCTGATCTTCTAAAGCAATATATTATGACTTAAGTCTAGAGATATTATTATATTATTATATCATTTTCTCATTAAATTGCAACTTTCTTTATTTTTGTAATATTACGACTTCCCTCTACATATCTCAGAGGAGCCTCTGTCTGAGTGAAACTATCCACAGGAAAAGAAGCTCAAGCTGGGTCACATTGATCCACGAAGCACAAACAAGAGTTTTGCAACAATTTGTTTTCATTGGTTTTCACAGCTTTTGGAATAACACACAACAACCTCCAAGCTACAAACCTTCGTGACCATTGTCATTTGCCAAATCCTTGAGGGAACCAGTGACACTGATTTGGCCGATGTACCGATTCGTTCCACTTCACCCAAAATGTCTGTGATGACGATTTTAATACATTTCTGCAAGAGCCAAACACTGCATCTTTAAAAAAGTCCAGTAATCTCCTCGTGAGCTAAAGCAAAGCAGGCTCCACCTCCAGGGCACTGATTATTAAATTATTCAATCTGTTTTTATCAGTAAAAGGTTGTATCATAAATTGCAAGTTGTTTTTATGCCCTTTTCTCTTAGATGGCATTATCCATTTTAACGACAGGGCTTGCCTCTCTAGGTCCTTCCCTGATACTGCAGAGGCATCAGATATACGTAAACATATTTGATGTTTTAATATTAAAACATAAACTCCAATGGTGTCAGGTCACGTCTCTCTGGACTGATGTATAAAACAGTCTGGTGTCTTGAAAAAAACTTTTAAACTAACTTTGTTATCAGCTCTGGCTGGTGATTCTATACGTGTAGTTTCAATGGGCTGGCGACCATTGATAAAGCGGTTATGGCTTTACCCCTATTCATTTAGATAGGGAGCCTGGTCTTGCTTATCTTATTGCTGCCAAAGAATGATTGTGATTAGTTTAAAGAAATGTAAACAAACCAGAGGGTGTGTAGGAAAACTGACGCAGCACTGTGGATGATGACAGGTATTATCGTAGTGGAACATACACAGTAGCATGACAGACAGGATGAGTGAGAGCAGGAGGTTGGTTTTCTTTTATCTTATCTAAATTGTGCTGTCTTGAAAGTCTAATGTCGTATATCTGTCCCATAGATTTGCACTAAACGGATTTTCAAAAACACAGAACTGAGCGCATCTTGAAACAGGGAGGCCTGGCAGCTTTGACGGCAAGTTGACCTGCCTTCACCTCTAGGAACCAGGAAATACAACACAAACTGTTCGCTTCTGTCAAGTATTACAACTTTGTAACGCAGCAATGACATCCAAACACAACTTGTATAGACGACTGTTAGATGACACTCAGGTTTATATTTATGCTTCACAAACAGCAGGCTTGTTGCATTCCATTATTCATCCCCTCACGACAGCCACCATTTACCTGACTTCCTGAAGTCAGCTGTTCGTGTCCTCCTTTCCTCTCGACCTGTCCATCAATAAATAATGAGGCTTTTCATTGTGCGTACGGGGGGGGGTAGGGTCGGGGATTCCATCGCACAGTGCAGTGTTTTTTTCTCTAATGTCGACCAGTAAAACCACAGATAACGACAAAGAGAGACCACCTAGGCTACATTCATTTCATTTAGATTAAAAACACTTCATTTTCTTAATATTACATTATTATAACAATGACAAGGGAGGCTTGGTGATGCTGTGATGCAGGTCATGGTATCTTCGGGAGTTGTACATGTGCACATAGACAACTGAAGACAGTTCTCATCCGAGAGGCTTCTTCGGTTCTGACTGACCCGTGGTAGGTTTCCGTTATTTATCCTTTGTGGGATCTTTACCTGTCCTGGAAATCGTTTTATTTGCAGATGCTTCAGAGCTCCCTGCAGCTTCATCTGAGATAAAACATGAATGCATGTGTGCTCCTTTATTACGCACAGATTTATGGTGCCAGGGCAGATAAATTGTCTCAGTTTGCTGTAAATATCAGTCTAAAACACGAACTGACAGATTTATTAACTCTAGGAAACTCCACATGGATTAGACAGTATATGGCAAGTTAATGGTAAGAAAAAGTTTTATTGCAAAAAGGCTTTTGTTTGCGGCGAGGGCATGAATGTTTTGTCTCCGTGTGTCAGCGGCCTTCAGTTTCTTTTAAATTGATGCCTTCCAAAGTTTGAAGAGCAGAAGTGCTGAAGATATGTTGAGCCATGTGATTCTCTGGGTCACTGTTGTTTGTTTCGTCGGCCAATTTTAAAATGAAACCTGTCAGCATCAAAAAGGTTCCAAGAAGAACCACTTTTGCTTTATTTAAAAAAAACAGTGGTAGTTTAAGTTACATTTTCAGATCTAATTACTTTGTTCCAGATCTTCTCACTTATCGGTTTGGTCCAAATCCATAAAACAGGTGTGGCAGGTGCCTGGACCAACAGACCAAAATATATACCGTCTGGATCAAACTAAACAGTGGTTTGGTTCAGTGTGAGAAGACATCCAGAAACAGAGATGCTAAGGCAGGCAGAATTGCTGGGTTGTCAACAATATTATACTATAATATTAATATTATCGATTAGGTGCATTCCAACTAGAGTTGACTACTTCATACGGAAAGACTACTACCTGCTGTACTACCCTATTCCTAAATTGCAACGTAAAACCAAAAGTTGGAACTTCCAGGTGTGTAGAACCTAAGACTGTTTTCGCTGTCTTTCCAGTTCCATGGTGGTTCCCATGACTTAGTTGGGCTGGAGGTTAAGACCCTAAGTGTTGCTCAAAGGCTACTTTAGATGGACAGAGAGTGATAGTGGTTGGTGAGTGTCAGAGGAGCTCAACACTCTGATAGCAGTACTCCCTTTATCCTCCCCCGGTCCTCACAGCATCAAGAGAGGAGTCATTTGACCTGACATAAAAAGTTACAAGGCTATTAACTGCTCATAATGAATGTATGCCCCCCCTGTGCATGGGCTATAAAGACACATTTGGATTTGATTCAGGGATCTAACACAGTCCAGGTCGTTAATGTAATGAGTCACCTTAAAGCCCCAGCAGGTAGATTTAATTGCAGTAAACTGTCTGAAAGGATACAAGCCTCAAAACAGACATGTCTGTAAACAATGTACATACCTCCAATTTGTTTAGGGAAACAGCTCAGTCCCGTTTCTGGTTAAGTTCAGACAATAAAAAACGAATTTAATACATTTATTCCGAGTTATCAGCATATTAGGGCAAAAATGTATTATTACAAGATTTAAGTCGAGTCAATGCAGAGGGGGAATATCAGAGATCAACTTGTCGCCTGCATTATAAGGAGGAATGTGGAGAATCTTGTTAAGTTTTAATTTAGTGTAAGTTTCTTAAATATATGAACATTGTTAAATATATCAATTCCAAAGGTTTCGTAGTTTATCAAGAAACAACAAGACATAAATGTAATTTCTAGGCTGAATGAATTGGGATTATTTATAGAGTTCTCCCCGAACATGTGTGAATTCGTGTGAAACATCTGTATCCCATAATGACGATGAGTGGGCGACGGCCACCTCGAAGGACCAGGTAGTCTGCAGCTGTTTCACTTCCTGTCTCTTAGATTTCATTAGAAATTCTCAAGTTGCGGGTCAATGATTTGCGTCATCATCAATTGTTGAACCACAAACTGGATTTTTGTGCTGAAAGGTTTGCACAGAAACATCTGTAGGTGCTCCGTCAAAAATTACCGGGTGCTGCTCCGTCCAAGACAGGAAGTCTCAGCAATACACTGGCTCAAGACATTTTACTGACAGGAAAATATCTTGAGCAACTAACTCAAACATTAGCGTTCACACATATGGCCCCTTCAGTTCTGTGCGTGTTTGAAAATGGCTTAACCGTTATATAAGTGTTAATGATTCCCTTTGTGAAGGAGCTTATGTGCTATTGGTTTGTCTGTTGGTCAGCAGGATTACACAAACTCTAAAGGACGAATTACCACAAAACTTGGCGTCGGTCTGTGGAATGGTGGAGATCTGGATCAGAGCCCAGATCCAGGATCTTTTTACCCTATATTTCTCACATAGCGAGATTTTGCAACATTTTCAGTAAATGTAACTGTTTCAGAAAGTGGAGGCATGTGCTCTACTGAGTGCCATTCTAGTGTCTGGTAAAAAATGTAAACTCAATCTCAACGCATTTTCAAATCACTTGCTCTGCAACTTAAGTAAATCAAGACTAGGATTTCTGAAATTCCTGCACGTCCTTCCACATCTTTGGTCGACTCCCTCGTATGATTGTTTTTTTCCCGAATCAGCATCTCCAATACAAAGCTGATCACCAACGCCACGTCGCTGTCCTGTGATACGGGGGAGTCAGGGTTTGGGAGAAAGTTGAAATTTATGGGATGACTTGTATCTGTACCTATGACTCTTCTTAAAAGGGAGTAGGGAAACCTCCCACATACTACACCCATGCACACCCTCTGAGACAACATTTATTTCCACTTAACTGTGTGGGTGTGCTTCCGTGCGTGTGTGCACTTTGTATCTTTTGAATAAAGTGGAATGGGATAGATCAGAGGAGGTTGTGTATTTTAGTGCCTGATAATGATCTCCCATTCTCCATGCCCCCCTTCCCCCTTTCCTGGAGAACAGAAGACACTTAAATTCCCACCTGCAGGGCTCATGAACTGGAGTAACATGTTAGGAGAATGGTCATTAACTTGGCAAGAACAACGCAGAACAGATTTTAAACGATATCTACCGGGTTTGTTTTTTCACGTTCATCCTTCAGTTCAAAGCTTTTATTGTGATTTACATTTTTCTCAAAATGTTAAGTGCAATGGATAAGAGGCGTTTGATCATAAAAGGAAGTTATATGTTGGAATACAATGTTTTGCAAGTTGAATAGTTGAATGGTAACTTTAGTTTGAATATATGCTTCAAAATGACTTATTACATTTTTTTATTACTTTTATCTTTGTCTTTAAAGAAATAAATAAACACTGTGTTTATACTTTCTACTGTAGATTAGTCTGTTCAACCATATTTCTTTGACTTGAGGTCAAAATCTCTCCAGATTGTAATCAAAACCCTTTATAGGTTTCCACAGTAAATTATAGCTCTTCAGTTATACCGTAATATGGAATCGTAAATCACATTTACCTTCTCACAGCAGAGATAGCATATAGCTCTAGCAGCTTCTTTCAGTGTGTTGTAAATACAAAGTGGTGTCTAGACAGAATAGGACAGAGCAACATTTATAATAATTACATAATCTAATTGTCCTTTTTTCCTCCTGTGTGCTCGAATCATCTCTGTGGTGTTTCCAACCACAACCATGAATACAGCACCAGCAGTGCCGGACCTGTGTATCCACTGGAAGGCAATGGCTGTAGTTGTCATTGGTAAACATACCGTGAAGAAAAAGGAATCTGAAGGCAACAAATTAGGTTGACATTTAGGCCCATTTTCATCCATCCATCCATCATTTAGACCTCTTATCCTCTGAGGGCCGCCAAGAGAGCTTGAGCCAATCCCAGCGGAGAGAGGGCGAGAGGCGGGATACGCCCTGGACAGCGAATCACAGGGACAATTACAGAGACAAACAATCATGATTTGATTGGTCAAACGATTAGACTGCACTGTGGGAAATATCCTACCCATTACCCAGAGGCCTCCTGATAAACGTAGCTACAGTCAAAATGGGTTTGGTTCTGCTGTACCAGTTTGAGCCCAACGCGCCTGTTAAGAGAATTTTCTTTTTTTGTTGGGGACATAAATGTTTTAATGAAACAAAAACACCCAGGAATGCTATCAAGGAATTTCAAGCATCTCAGGAGCAGAGTTTTCTGTGGGAGACGACTCCCCTCTCTAATCTGGACTTTGGCCTTTGGAACTCAGCCAGACTTTTATACGCAGAACAAATATGAAAGGGGAAAGTATAAAAAGCATAACATGGGAACTTTGTGTCCATAGATGTTCAAATGTTTTCCTTACAAATCTATTTAGATGGTTTTAACTATTATACATTATTATTGTACAACACAATCTAACACTAAGGTCAACAAAACACACTTTTCTGGCAGAGACAAAATGGTTGTGAAGGGTATTATTTGTTCTTTCATATTGACTCCTATTTCAAGTGTCCAATAAGACTAGATTATAGCATTTTGCTGCCTCTTTCTAGATTTATCTTTTTAAATTGGAAAAAAAAGCTTTTTACTGAAGTTTGACTTTAATCCTCTGAATCTGGACTAAAAAATATATCTTATCATCAACTAAAGCTAGAATAAAATCTTTTATTCTTTGACTTGGATAAAAAATGAAAAAGAATGAAACAATCATTTAGAGGCAGGGATTTACTCATCTGGTAAATTCTGCAAGACACAAAACTGAAGCGTCAGTGCAGCTAGAGACCGTGATGTAAGGACTGAGGGGTAAATCTGTTCAATGAGACAAAGTGAAGAAGATAAATAAGTGCAGCGAACACGCACAGAGAGGAAGGTAGACGTGTCAGGTGTTAGGAGACAGGGTCCTCGCAGCAGATGATTGATTTTCTTTCATTTCACTTCTTTTTTCCATCTTGACGCAGTTATTTCTGTCACTTTTATCGTGTAAAAAACAACTCCAGCACTGTGAATGTCTTCCAGAATTACCTGCTCTAAAATTTGTGCATTAATCCTGATAATTAAATGGAGATAAGCTGGAGGAAATCACTGATATTAAGAAGTCAATGTTCAAAAAAAGCTTATCCAAAGAAAATGTGAAATTCAGATTCAAAACTTGTTAACTAGCAACAGTAAAGCAAAACAGAATCAAAGCCTATCATGCCTGACCTTACCGATACAGGCCTGACCTTATTAAAAACTGTGAACACTTAATTCAACAGGAAAATATGCTGGAGAGTGTAATCCAAGAGGAATGAACAAGGAGTTGCTGTGATGGCTATGAGCCCTGAATTGAAAGAGAAGCTGTCAGCACAATGAAAGCAGAATATGCAATAAACAAACATGCACGAAAACTTTCTCAGAAAATAATGTGTTTGTTCTGGCACGCGTTTGTGGTTCGTATTCATTTCTCCCCCTGTCGGGTTTCAAGTGGTTGTACAATATGTGTATTTTAAAGAGGTTAAGATGATCAACCACACTTTACACATCAGTTGTGCAGATTCTCTCCAGCCTCCACCTCCTGCTTCCTTTACGACTGTTTTTGTCCCACTCTGTTAGGCTGTGTTTGAAAGAACATGTTGCTCACACATCATAAAACGCCTCGTATAACATGTTTGAAAAAGATGATGAAAGAAAAGCTCATGCCCTCACGGTTCACACGTAGAGATCTGATCCCTGAATAACATCAGCTCTTTTTTTTTACTTAAAAACCACGTCAACCACGGCGCCAGAGATAAAACAATCACAGTCAAGTATCCATCTGCTCTTATATCGCGGGAGGATAAAGTCAAATAAAGGACGATAGTTGGCAGTGCACAACAAATTTCATCACAGAAATCATTAATCAGATAAAGGTGAGATGAAGTATGATTGAGTGCTCAGTGGTTTTTTGGACGGATGCGAGATGTTTGGGTGGAAAATGTAAGTCTAGCAACAATAACTGCAGAGTTGTGAGGTTTAGCAGTCCCCTTGTTGAATGAAATGGAGTGGATGTCTAAACTAGTGGTAGTGAAACATAGTAAATATGTTAGATTCATTGTGTTAATTTGTCAAAAAGGTTTTTCCCACCAATATCTCTGGTTCATATTAACGTTTTCCCCCTCAGCCAGGATCTTTTCCCACTGATGAGTCTCCAGACAGACGTGCCTGGCTCCTGTAAACACACACAATTTGGACACTGATGCACTTTAACCACATGCCCTCATTTCTCTCTTCCCTTATCTTGTTTTCTATCAAATGCTCCTTATTTTTGCTTTCTCTCTCAGCATTTTTCCCTTCTCCCATTTGTTGTCTTATGGTCTCTCGTCAGATTGGTGTTCATTTAACTTGGCCATTTCTCTGTGTCTCTGTTTTTCCCTGGATTCATTAAAGGGAGTCAGAGGCTCAGCAGCAAGAGGACCTCGGTGAAAAAACAGGGGAATATTTGAAATATATTCAAACATGTTGCACTTATGTTCAAACTTGTTGGCAGGATGCCGTTACTGTAAAGGGGAGAGTGATGGATTTGTGTATGTCTGTGTACACACTGTATATGTGAGTATCTATTATGCCACAGATGATCTCCTGTTTCATGTCGGATCAGGTTCCCTCTGCTCAGCTCTCTGCTCAGGGCGAGCAGACGTTAGAGAGGATGGTACCCATGAAAAAGGAGGATGGTGGGAATCTTGTGCGTCTTTCCATGACACATACCATAACAAGATAATATACTTAGTGTATTTAGAGTGTAACCCACCACAGGACTTTGAAATGAGGAATGGTTTACTTCTCTGGAATGAGGGCTCACTGTAAAGTCGGTTCTGTGAGATAACTTGTGTATTAAATGTTTATTACAACTTCATGTCAGAGATTTTTCATCTCGGAACCGACCTCATTGCCCTCCAAGATAATATAACATATAGATCATGGGAAGTGATGAGCAAATACTTTACTGTAATGATGCTTAAACAGCAGGCAGCCATACTGATACAGGCCAACAAGTGAGGGGAGGGATGGGAAATGTTTGCAGCTCAAACAGGCAGCCAAAAGGGAAGGGTGTGTATGATAGAGGAATGTAGAGAGTGATGCATGTGAAGTGACTGTATCTAAAGACGGACGACATTAATGCTCCCCAAAAGTTAAGCCAAAATGTCTTATCTTATCTTATCTTGATCGCCCCCGAGATGACTGTTTGCAATATAAGTCACAAACCCCACCTCCTCCATGTGAGTAAACGGAACAAGGGCCAAACTGAAAAGTGACGCCACATATCAAACTTGTGAAAAAGATGGTTTCTGTCATTTTCTGTAGTTTTTATCACACTGATTCAAAATGTATTTCTCCTCCAAAAATTTAACGTAAACCTACAAGAATCATGGTAGTTGTTCCAAATGCATTTCAAATAAATCAGATATGTGTTAATCTGTCGCCAGACTCTTAACAAGTACCAAGAAAAACAATTAAACCATTTTATTGGATATTTTGTGGACTGTCACCCCATACGATTACATTATAGCCAGTGCTGCCATGTCCCAGCAGCTGGCAGAAGCTTTCTAATGAGCCAATTCCAAAAATGTTTGAAATTTACACACCCACATTTATAAGCATAGGGCCCAGGATGAAAAATACCTATGTTGTTGTTTCCAGGTGCCACAGGTTGATGTTTTAGATCAAAAGTCCATAAGAACGAAAAGTGAAAAACAAAATCACACGCAGGTTTAACACAAATTTGAGGTGAACAACTTCCAATATCAGTTGAGAACCTTATTCCGCTTTAATATGTCCAAGATTTGTATTTCCAGCTATATGTGTAACAAAGAACGGCATTGATCTGGATGCATAAAAGACAAACAGTTAATGAAGTGGTCAAATGAAAGTAGGCTGACCATGTTTGTGTTCTTTTCGCTCTCTGTAAGTGCTTGGCTGGAAAAAAAGTGGCTGCAGTGTAGAGTGTCAGAGGGTTATTACATCACCGTGATGTGGTTAATAAAGTCTGTTGGTGTATTTCTTAGGTAATTACTGCAAAGTTTAATTTCAGCACTGATACCGACTTCTCATCATGAGTTCAGTTTTAGCTTCTATGATTGAATTTGTAAACAAAAAATCAGCGTAAATGTGGACTTTAAATATTTTTTTACTCGGAATCGGGGCTGTCAAAGGTAATGATATTATCAGCACAGTTCTTCCAAGGAACCGGCTCCTTGTTGACAGCTGCAGCTACAGTAACCGATCCGTGCCTGAGTGCACTTACCGCACAGCCATGGTGAGGCCTTTTCTTGAGAAGACATCGCTGTCAAGGTCCTTCAGGAATTAATTATTATGTGAGATACAAAACCAAATGTATGTGTATTCCTCAGAGGGGAGTTATTCCGTTTTATTCTGGATTGCTGTTCTGTTACTGTTCCTCTGTATGCATTGTCATTTTCCGTGCTCCACGTATAGACACATGCTGACTCTGGAGAGCACACTTTGTAATCCAATACAAAACCATACCATTCATCCTCCCGGGAAATTCCATTTACAAGCCTCTCAATCTCTCAAACATTTACAAACACTGAGCTGACACAACCTCATCTCTCTTGCTCTCTCTCTCTCTCTCTCTCTCTCTCTCTCTTGCTCTCTCTCCTCATTGTCCTCTTGGTGTCTTTTGCTCTCCAGCTCTCAGATCACCCTGTCAGCGTTGTTGAGAAAAAAAAAGAAAGTGTGTTAGTATCAACTGCTCCCTGAGGCAACAACAGCAACCTGATCCTGGACGCAAGGCAGACGTGCAGCAGTGTTGCTTTTCCAGTCGAGCTGCAGCAGCAGTTATTTATTATGACCTTCGGGATGTATTGGATCGGATGCAGCATGACTAATCATGAGTGTATACCAAAGAAGAGAGGGATGGATCAGGAGCTACTGTCATGGGTGCTCTGGATCCATTACACTTCTAGAGTACTGGGTATTACCTCAGCACTGATTTATTGTACTTCTGTCATCTCCTCAACTCTCTAACACAAGTAAACATGGTAGGTCTGGGACCCTCCGGAAATTGGAAATTTGGAGACCCCGGTGCATCCTGCCTAAACAAACAAATTCCAAAGTGTTGCCTCATTTGTTTTGTGGGACTTCACAACACAAACCCAAAACGAACAAGCCAGTCATCGCTTGCTCACTGTCTTGGGAGTGGAGGCCCTTCAAACATTGCAGAATACAGGGCGCAAAAAGTAATCAGCCAATCGCGTTAATAGCGTGCCACAAATATTCTCTCTCTCCCACTGTGTGTCAGCCAACCACAGGGTACCAGTCATGTCTGCAGGCTCGGGGGAGAGCTCCGGCGCCTGATGTTCAGCCCAAGCATCGCACACAGCCACTAAGCGGGATAATAATCTGATAATAGCAAACACACATTAGGAATTATTATGCATAGACAGGCACACACAAGAAAAAAAAGGGCTGGATGATCAAAAGAAAGAAAAGGGCAGCCGGCAGAGTGGAGAGACAGAACAGAACTGGCCTGGGAAGATATTCTTTCCTCTTTCGTCATGTTTTTTGTTTTGGAGCCTGCTGAGAGAACATGAGATCCAGGCCTTTACTCGTAAAGCGGTATTCAAAAGGACCTTTACAGAATTATTGCTGTAATTATTGGGTCAACTAGGCCTGTGTGTAATTGTAGCACTTGTTATTTGGTTTGAAATTGAGACATGGCCAAACCAGCATTTTCAAAAACTGCCAAATTATTGTATATCTGCTATCTTTATTAAATTTGTGCATATTCTTATCTTCTTTATAATATTCCCTCTACACAAGGACAATCTGACAATCAGCCCATGTCTGAAGGCAGCTGCTTTAAAGGAAACAACTGTATATGCAACTTGGCTTTGTCGCCAGAATTAATAACAGAGCTTCTTGTGAGATCTACAAACAGGCCAATCGGCCGTTGCCAGAATAAATATTTTATACTCTCGGATGAGACTCGTGTGGTCTCATCTTATTGCAATGCTGTCTCGACAGGAGGACAGCCCAATGGCAACAAATCATTTTCAATGGTGCAAACAATAACTTTTTTGGAATGTGTTTTTACATATATACAGAATTTATCATAATTACGCTTGCTAGTCAATTCCCAAGCCAGCGTGTCTCATGATTCTGCACCTGACTTGTAATCTATCCCAGTGGACTTTTTTGATTTATCAGTTATTGATTTTTGATTTGTATTGTGAAACCTTGTATTCAATTTATAGCCTGTTTTTCTCAGTTGTTTGGATCAAGAATTGAATACACAACTATTTTCTTTGTGTTTCCCACTTTGCCTTCATTGGTTCATATATTCACGTTCCTGGTTTGTGCTTGTGTTCCTCAAGCTTCAGCTTTGGCATCATTTCTTTATGTTTTGTTTTCTTTGTTTTTGGAGTTATTTGCCTTTTAGATCTTTCGACGTGCCGGCCAACGAAGGTAGTAAGAGATCATTAAATACTCAAAGTTAGACACGGAAACGGACAGAGCCTTCACTTTGTGCGAATTTGTGCTTGTCTTCTGAAAGCTTACTGATAATGAAAGTAACAGACAAAACGGAGCTGTGCCCCCGGAGATTGTGTTGGTCGGTGTTTCCAATAGTTCAAGCCCTACACCTATTATTGGATGATCTGGAGTCTGATGTAAATTATAATCAAGAGCTTCTTCGCTCTTGCCAAGAGAAACAGACCTTGGGAGCAACCAGAACATGAATAGTTCTATTAAATCCTCATATATGTATTATCTGTGTCATATATATCATTTGACCAAGGTTATTTTCAGCTTCATGTGTGAAAACCATTCATTTCAGCTTCATTGGTCCAATAGGTTCAAGCCCCACAGTCAGGTCACATGATGAGATACAGATTATACCTTCAGGAACAATGAGTGCTTCAGCAAACACCTCACTCATTATGGCTATACGTGCAAAACTTGTCTTATTCTATCACTTATTTCAGATCTGACCCATCAATCGCAGAAAAGGAATTTGTTCTCTTGTTTCTGTGGGAGAACGAAAGGAAATCTAACCGTACATCCGGCACATTTTTCACACCAACCCAGAAATAGTTGGAACAGTCCATTGATGCATATGAAAACAGATTTAAAAGATGAAGCTAAATACTGTGAATATGGAAAGTTGCACGACTCCCTGGTACGTGACAGAATAGTCACTGGTCTAACTATTGACCAAGTGAAAGGCAGAATGTTAAAAGAAGGAGAACAGACATTAGAAAAAAGAAGTTACAGATATCTGCAGTGCTGGAGAGATTACGACCAATCAAGTCAAAGCACTGACAGAGAAAGAACAGGTGGAGAGAGAATTAGAACGTCTGGGCCAAGAAACAATTAAGTCAAAGCCAAAACCAGAAATCTTTAACAAAAACAGTTAATACTAATTTCCTTTGCTTGGCCGAACACATCTTTCCAAATCATGCCACAAAAATCCAATTGTCAAGATGTCGGATATTTCAGGACCGGCAACACCAATATGCACAAACATGCAATTGAACAAGAAGGAGGAGGACCTGATTATCAAAGTGGAGCATGAAGAACACATCATGGTGATGGAATCTGCAGAACCAGAATCTGAGAAAGAAAGATGTCAGTTAAACATCTCAGGCACTTGCTGTTTAGACACAGACCCAGGGCAAGTGAAAGCAAACTTGATGCTTTCTTTGGCCCTAAAATCTGGCATCTTAGCCTGATATTTGACCATAAGGGCCCAAAACATTGAGGTTTGAATCTTAGAACAAAATGTCAAGGCTATACTGGGTGGAGACACATACACTGTTTGAAACAACACTTAATCAAGAGAATGCCTGATGGATGACGATCTCTTAATTGGACTCGGATGCTTATCTGGTCAGCACCAGATCCAGATGAACACATAGCTGAAGATTGTTGTTAGAGAGACCAGTGCATTGGACACACGAATGATATCACACCCGAATAACCAGAGTTGAAAGCGTTCCAGTTGTGCAGGAACAATGTTTACCATGTCCAGCAAGCCATTGTTTTTATCCAAAGCGACTTACAATAAATCTGTTCACAATATCGCATTTTGCTGCAATTCACGTGTACCAACGTCGTAATAAATATGTGCTACTAAATAGTAAAACCTATAGCTTTCCCTACTGTTGATACACAGCACAGGGAGAGTGACCATAGGCCACTGGAGACAATCTTTAAAAAGATTTTATGTGAAGCTCATTTAAGGCTGCAGAGGATGCTGCTTAGGCTGCAAACAGACAGCCTTTAAGTCCCCTATTGGCCAAGCAAAGCCCTTCAGACTGCAGATGCTTCAAGTCAAGCATTCTTCAAAGAGCAGGAGGGAGATCAGCTGCATGATTACACCTCAGCTTCCCATTCTGGGTGGGGGGACTGCACAAGTTCTGGAAATCCACAGCAGAGAGGGATCCTGAAATGCAGCTACTGAAAGACATTAGATTAAGGGGATGGCCGAATGAAAGACATGTAGTCCCAAAGGATCGTCGGCCCTATCGAACACTTAGGGTTAAAAACACACACACTTCTGGGCTGATGTTCAAAGTAGCAAATCTCATTGTTCCACATCAGTGGAGACAAGAAATGCTTAACAAAATCCATGAGTCCTACTCAAAAACTAGAGACATTCTTCACACCACAACAAAATGGTATTTCGCATGGCATTTGTCAAACTGGGAGAGCAATCCAAGAGAGACAATACTCGCTACCAATATTAGATAGACCGTGGGAGAAAGTGGGGAGTGATCTGTTTTTACAATGTGTGGAGCTTTCTCAAAGTTCCAAGAGAGTTAAGAGACACCACAAGCAGCATTGTCACAGTTGAGATGAATGCTTCCAAGGCATAGCATTCCTGATGTTGTCATCTCGAATAAAGGTCCACAGTATGTGAGTGCTGAGTTCAAAGACAGAAGGCCGGGAATTCCTTAGTCCTGCTAAATCCAAAGGGAAGGGTCAAGCAGAAAGAACATTACAGACAGCAGAGTGCAATAATATTATCCCCCACAGTTCACTGAGTATGGCAATTCCCTAATGGCAGTATAGGACATTGATTTTTCCAGTTCTGGACAACTGCAAACAAGGAGGTTGTCTGAAGTTGTGTTCGGAAACAAAGAGGAGACATGGCAGCCGACCACGGTCCTCCAAAAAACATGAGCAATTTCAATCCTGTGGGGTTCACACACCAGATGGGAGGCCGTGCAGGAGAAACAGAAAGCATCTGCAGAAAACTGTTGAGAAAACTTCAATCTGCAAGCGAAGAGGACAATGACTAGAACAAAGTCTCAGGGATGAAAGACTGTGACAAAACACATCAACTTCCAGAAAAACACATGTTCAGCTGAGCTTAAAGTTGAAAAGAGAAACTAAAATCTGAACCAATCCCATATAGAAGCAGATCCGGTAGACAAGTAAGACTAACCGTTAGATACAGAGAGATGGTTGGATATATTAATGTGACAATAAAGTTGTATTGCTCTTCATTTGTCAGGGTTCAAGAAGTTGTGAGTTGCACGATCATTACGAAAAGAATATTAACAAAGTATTTGGTAAACATTGTGTTTGAAATAAGAAAAGTTCAATATTTGATCGATATTTAAAACACTCCTTCACAATTGAAGATCTTAATTTAATTGTGCAAGAACCAAAAAATTATGAATGGAGCCATTTTCATATCAAATCATGCCAGTCATGAAAATGTAATAGGGAAAATACATAACAAAGAAATAGCTATATAATAACAATTATAAGAAGAAGAAGCATACAATAAGTTCTTCAGCAAAAACAGGTAAACACAAGTTGAGGTAACAAAGGTGCAAAGAGCATAGCAGTTTAAAATGACTGATGTAGATTGATGTATTGAAGTGTGATGCGTATAATATAAATGATATGAATATAAATAAATAGAATGAAAAAAATAATAATAGAATTACATGGTGTATTTAAGTTTGATGATTAATATGAGTGTTCTGTATATTTACTTTTGTCACATTCATTCTTAATGCAGCAGATCTGAAGACATTGCCGACATTCCTCCCTTTATGTGGGAAGAGCAGAATCATCGCCTCCATGTAACTAATGCAGAAGAGCGAGCTTTGAATCCTAGTGAGTCATTAAGCTCACACACATGACTGAACCCAAATGACTCAACATCCTCTAATACTATTAGTGTGAGGAAACTGAAAGGATGTGTGTGTGTGTGTGTGTGTGTGTGTGTGTGTGTGTGTGTGTGTGTGTGTGTGTGTGTGTGTGTGTGTCAAAGAGGGATTTGAGAAAGAAAGAGATTTGTTTTGTTGTGTAAAACTAATTGAAATGTAATGTAGCTTTGGTAATATCGTAACCTGAACACTCATACCAATAAAGCTCATTTGGATTTGAGATTTGAAAGAGAGAGAGAGAGAGAGAGAGAGAGAGAGAGAGAGAGAGAGAGAGAGAGAGAGAGATCTGGATTTTGCACCCATACCAAAATGACAATATTCTCCATGAGCTTAAACAGCAAGGCTAATGAAAATGAATATTCTACTAATGTTCCCATTTATATTCAGCTCCGCATACTCCTATTAATATAAAATACCCCATGACGTGTGTGCTATGGCAACAGCCTTTTTAACTGCACATATTGATATTTGTGCATATCAAATGTTGATATCCACGTCTTTCATATTGTATAAATGTAGGGCTTTTATTCTAGGCATGCATTTCTACCCTTGCCAACTGTTGGCTGACGGGATCAGCTCATGATTCTGAATCACAAGTTGCATACGACTAATTCAAACTCAGCACTACTGTACAGCTGACCTAAACAGGAAAGATGCCATGTTTCACAAACTCTGAAAGAATTGAGACACATATTCCAAAGCACTACTCAAAGAAGCCATTTGGAAAATGCAAAACTAGGATTTTCCAACCTAGGATAACCACACGTCAATATTCAATTCAGTCGGCTGTGTTTATCCTCACATTTTGGTAAAGCAAAAAGGTTTAAGCTATAAGGTGCAAATTTAAAGTTTGCCTCTTTAAACAGTCCAGGTTGTTTGAAGCATAGTTAGCTTTTGGAACTAGCGTTACCTTAGTAACACTGACTTAAGATAGCGGGTTGTCAATAAATGGAAGTTCAATCTTTGCAGCGTATCCACTTGTTGGACCCAGTTTGCTACATAAACGACAATTAATGGCTGCGCTGACCGTCCCACACATGTCAGCTCTATATTCTCTACCAGATCCACAAAGACGCCTTCAAAGCTAACTCAAAAACTATGGAAAGTTTATCTTTATCTCAGATCACTTACCCTAAACCCAATTATTCCTCATTGGGCTGAGGCATCAGACGTTTGATCGGTTGATCGCTTTACACATATGTCCACAGGCAGTCTATCCATCACACCGTTTGGCTCTTATTGACAATATTAATCCACCCTAGCATTCACAAACAGTTTCCATGCACTTTCCAAGGCCTCCTGCTACTTTTTGACCTTTTTCCGCTCTTGACCACACACCAGTCAGCGATGACTCCCGTTGGCCTCCCGTGACCTCTGTGCCTCTTGTTTTTTATCACTAGCTCCCTCTGGTGCCCAGGTGTGCGCAGTAAAATATATTTTAACGATACTTTAAAGATTGTTGGTCAATCCTAACTTCTTGATTCACACAATTCAATCATAATTGTATGTCTCCGAACTATCTGCAAGTAAATAAAATCAGTTCAACAGTTATCAACATCATTATCACATTATTCACTGCAGCCCCTCCAGTTTACATAATCCAAGGTTCTCCCATTATCTAGGTTGGGAAAATAAGTCTCAACAAGACTGTCTGATTAAATGCTTGATTTCCTCCTTCTGCTATTAATCATCAACACTCTTCGCTGAATCAAAAACAGGAGGCGCTTAATGATCTCTCTCTGTTCCATTGACCCAAAGAGTCCACAGGGGATGATCAGTTAGACCTTTATTATTTGCAACTTCCTTTTGAGTTGAAATATCCATTCTTATTTCTAATCTGACTTCTGTAACAGGAAGCAGCTCATACATTTGGAGGAAATCTCACGTCGTATCTTTACAAATAAGGGGAGGGTCCTATGAGTTACAGAATTATTGAGGTAAAGTATTTTTCATCCATGATGCTTCATGGGGGATTTGTTTGGAGCCCATCTCATTTGACATTGGGCACTTCAAGAGTCTCAATTAACCCAACCTATAAATGTCTTTATACTGCATGAGGGAGCCGGAGTACCTGAAGAAAAAAAACATGTGGACAAGGGGAGAACTTGCAAACTCCACACAGCAAGGCTCTGGACAATCCAGGATTCAAACCAGGAATGTTCTTGTTTGTCTCGGGTAGGCCCACCAGAGGCTGATCAGACTTGGGTCTATGTCCCTTTATATCCCTATGGGAGGTTATCTCTTTATCCTGAGACATTGGCTGCAGCAATCTGCAGCCCTGGATGTTTGCTTTATGCTCTGACGGACGACTAGTCCGTGAAGTCCCAGATCTCTGTGCAACCTGATGGTGAATGTTAAAGTAAAACCCCGGCATCAAACTCAACGTGTACCGCAGCCTATTCTTCAGCATCCTCCGAGGGTGCTGTTAATTCTATGAAGTATACGATGTGCTGGTTGTTGGACCAGAGTGCCATGTCTGGTCTTAGGGGGATGGTGACAATGTGTGATGGAACTGTAAGCCGCTAGCCTACATCCACCAGCATTACCCAGTCTCTGGTTCGGAGTAGGCCCTCATTGTCCCTGTTACGCCTGGGAGCTGTGCTGTAACTAGGCACACGGCTGTGATGGCAACCAAACGTCAACCTACTTTGGTCTCCGTTCCTGTGTTTTGCAATCACAGTCCAACCATTATCTCAAATCTAGATACTTTAATGTTTTTTCTATATTGTATATTTGTATCGTAATCAGACCTTTTTTTTAAAGCGAGATAGCATTAAATGACCTTACCTGTACGAATAAAGGTATGAATGAGTGAGCACGATCCTTATCCATTTCAGAATGTTGTTATATTTGTAATATTAGCGTGACTGTTTCTAATGCTGACCAGATGAGCCGACTGTGTGACGGAAACCCCTGCTATCAAAGCCTGCAGTCTCCGGAAGAGACATAACATTAGTGGTATTAAGCTGCATTTAACTGAACTCAAGGAGCGGCAGGGCTTAATGGCATTTAATGAGCCACTGCAATGGAATGAAACCGTCATCAATGTTATTAATCACACGTGTTGTTCTCCCGGCCTCACAAGTCAAAATGGCTGCTGCAGAAAAGGGCGCATTAACCCGCTTGAATATTTTGTGTTTCGTGATATTTGTGATTTTCTTTGTGATGTATTCAGGATTTTTCATTTAATTTGTTACGATGAAATGCTGAAATTCTACAGAAGTCAACAGGTGATATTAAACACGCTCTTCGGCCCCGTTTCTGTACAATGATGCGTGGCTGCAACAGAAGCGTATTGTCCTCACAGCAGGTTGCACTGACCACCGCCGGCAGCAGGAGCACCCCCACCCTCTCCCTCCTTGTCAACATCCAATAAAAATGTGGTCTGCAAACAACTTATGACAAGTCTGTGCCAAAGGTCTCTGCAGCTTCTGCACCTTGCACATGTCTGTGTTACACTCACTGCTAATGTGTGCTTCCCGAGCTAGTTCATTATGATGCAGAGGGAGTAATGGTTCCCACGATTCACTTAGAAATTCATCGGTCAAGCCTCGGCCCATGTTACGGTCAACCCTGTGGATTGTAATGTTGTGTGTGTAAGATTTAACATGACTTGCATATCTCCATCCGTGATATGTAGGACTTGACCTAGAATACCCTGCACGCAGCGTGTTCTAATACTTGCAGAAATTAAGGAGTGCAAGGTTGGCAGGCAGACGGAGATTTCACCGGTGGGGGTGATCACTCAACGTCAACAATCAACTACAGGAACACAACAGAGAAGCCTGATCTCCCAACACGAGTGTCAGAGAACATTTTACTCTCATTTACTGTAAACAGTGTTGCAGCCAAAGTGACCCCTTCTTCAGACGTAAAAAAAAATGTAGGTCTTTTCAATATCATTAAAGATTGAAGATGTGAAATATTTTTTTTCTCTCTGGCCAAAATTCAGATGACCGCACACACTTGAGGAAGTGAAATTTTCCACTTTGAACGAGAAGATCAGGAAAGAGAGGCACGTTCACTGGTAGGCGACCACATCCTCTTATTAATTAATCAAAGTGTCCCTAAGAATGAAATTATCAGCAAGATTTCAGGAGGAAAGGAAGACTGAGACAATCGGTGTGTCGAAAGAAGTGGCCACCGCACCACATCTGTGAGGTTTACCACATGTGGTTCATTTGAAATCATATGAACATGACTCATTGACTTAGGCAATACAACTACATGGCAATAGGAGCTGGGTTAAACAGGGTTATAGGCTCGTAATGTCATAATTTCTGCCATAATAGCTATTTAACAAAAACAATGGTGCATTATAGACCATTTTTCTTTCACGTTTAACATTCAACATCTGTTATAGAATGAGTTTGAAGACCCGATGTGACCCCTTCACCACAATTCATGATCCAAATCGATGTTGGTTCCTATTGGACCTTTCTTTTTCTATCTATATGGCAAGATTTCAAGCGTGAAATCAGAACAAAATGGAATTCATCATTTTGGACCAAAGTCCAGTCAAGTCCAATTTATTTATATAGGCCGTCACAAATAATACTTAGGGTGATTAAAAATATGTGAGACATTACGACCTCCTCTTGTCCTTGACCCCTGAATCAGCCGACGTAAAACTCCTTCAAAGAAACACTTAAATGGAAGAAAAGGAGGAGGGGTCCCTCTTCCAGCCCAGGCAGACATGCAATCGATGCTGAAGCAGATTTATGGTATGCAAAATCGGGATAAAACATTATAGCTTGCAAACATGAAAGAAGAATTCGGTCTGGGTCGTACGGCGAGCAGCTTCCACGTGCCGCCAACAGAGAGGACCCGAGCCACATGGCCACCTCTCCACTAAGGGCCCCGTGAGGGAGGACAGACAAAAGTCAACAAAAAAGAAGTAAAACCATCATTCACATGTCGAGGAGAAGGAAACAGATACACAGATGAGAGCGGGGGAGAGACGAGGAGGACACTCATGGGCTTGAGGGAACAAAGGAGGTTACTGAGAAGTTAAGGCATAAAGAGGAGTTTAACGTTTGACTTAATGAAGTGAGACAGGCTGATGTGAGCAGAGAGGTTGTTCCAGAGGAAGCAGGCATGACAGGGAAATGCCCGGCTGTCAGCTGAAGTCTTCTTATTGTATTTTCAAACTCTGTGGACAGACAGGAGCCCTGTTCTACGACCGCAAAGAGCATCATCTTAACATGCTTTTAAATGTGCAACCAGTGCAGAATGACGCCCCCTGCTGAAACTGCTTCTAAATACAGCGCCAAAGTAGTGTCTTTTCATATTATAGTAACTACTTGTTTGGATTCAGCAAAAAATAATTAAAAAAAGAGTCTTTTCAGAGGGAAATTTTGTATACCAAAGTCTAGGAGGCTTAAATGCTTTTCTAATTATGCTTCAAAATGTTTTACAACTGTTAAATGATAATAGAGTATTGTTAGTGATGACCTTAGTTGTTTAATTTAGGAAAAGTTTTGTTCATTTTCTTCTGAAACAGGCGCGTCAAAGTTCAGGCTCCAGATGTCTCACCCTGTCAACAACTTTATTAGTTTGGACGCCTGTCGTAAAAATTGATTGTCAAGGGCTTGTCTCCCCATCCCCCCTCTCTCTCTCTTCTATCTCCGTCTCTCTACATACCTGCTCCGCAAATTTACCAATCCGCTTGGACGTGCGTAAAAACTCCATCAGTTTCCTCTTAAACATCAGAAATCACGTGCAACCTCAAAATATAGATATATAATCCCAATCTTTAAAATACGTTTTTCTAAACACATAGTTTTTAACAATGTCACCGGATGTATTCATGGACTAACAACAAATCAAAGTTAGACACATCCTTTCCTGAAAGAGAAGCAAGTCATCCCGCTATGAATCACCAGAAAAAGAAAAAAAAATATCCGTAACTTTTTTTTGTGATCTACAGAGTTCATCATTAAAGAAAATCTGGGGCATTGTAAGATCCAGGTCATTGTAAGAAATAATCTGTGATGGTCAGATGAAGGCGAAAAGAAAAGACAATGTCAGAAAAAATAACTTTGAAAAAGAAACAAAACTTTTTTGGGGGGTCTTTACTGCAATTAGATTCTAAGTATGTGTTTTTGGAGTTGTACGGCTGCCTCAGTTTTTAACGCTCAGAAATCTGACACACAGGGTTGCATGCAGTTTCGCAGTATAGTCAACTCAAGCCCCACAAGTCTGCAACATTTGAGGGAGGGGGCCAGGGGGCAAGGGAGCCAATTGCACGGCCTGACTTAAAGAAAGCTGTACCAACCACAGTCGACTGGTGCAGGACTAATCTCCAGTGAGAATAAAAAACCTCAACTATGTTGTGCAGTCGGAGGCTCTGACCAGAAAGCTGTGGAGCAATAATTATACCGATGAATTATACATTTTCAAAGAATCTTCATTAAACGCTGCGGAGATGGGTTTCAATTTCCCCGAGGGCCGTAAACCGCGCAATGGCTCTAAATGGGGTAAAGAGAATCACAACCGGTGTCGGGGAGTATTTCCGCTAAGATGTCTGTGTCTACTTGGCTCGTTGGAAATTTCAGTGGAAGTATTAGTAGGAAAGGGAGGCTTCCTGTAACCGCGTATCGCACAGATAAATGGAGACGCGAAAAGGAGGGGGACGCAGAGAATTACGCGCAGCGCTCAACTGATGGTCAGTCAACTCCAGTGGACTTTGTGGAGTGCCAGTGGTGCGTCATATTCTTACTGCAGATACGGAGTAACCCGCGAGGGAAAGGTCACCGCGGCTGCGAGACAGAATAAAAAGTGAGCGTTCCTTTCAGGGAGAACCGATCTACGGCTCCGGCGAGGACGCACACGGGACGCACACGGGACCAGTGGATCGTTCCTCTTGTTCTCTCCTCGCTCTTCCCCTCCACAGTCCACCGGTTGTTCAGAGGATGGCCACGGATGCTCAGCGACTGCTCGTACGACTTCAGCTGCTTTGATATATTTATTCCCAACATAAGAGCAGAATTCAAGAGGACGTATTTCGGACCGGACTGGAGAAGGAACCTATACACGCGAAAGTTACGCACAGTTCTTTATCTCCATTTTCATCCTTGCTGGACGCACGGGACGTTTGAGCCGCATTGGAGGAGGTTCTCTAACTGTGAAGGTAATAGTCAACACTTTTCTAAAGCTTTCATATATTTCACTTATATCATATTAAAACAACTTTTTGCTTTTACAAATATCTTGCTGCTGATTCTCTGAGAGAGGATCTAGGAGTAGCCATGGCTTAAGCACAATGTGCCAAACTTTTGCATTACCGAGAACACGATGTGAGACTTTTGATGTGTGAATAGAGGCTCCTTCTGGGAATCGTTAACTTCAGAGCTGTTGCGTAAAAGTGCACAAACTGGTCCAATTGAGTGTTTTGTATGTTGCCAACGTAGTTTCTTCTAACATGAGGTTAAACTAAGACATGTGTCTGTATATCGTGGTGGTCCACAGTCGAAATCTGATCTTAGCTTTTATGAGGTCTTAACCAATATCAGTGGGCAATTAAACTCCCTCCTCGCTGCGCACCCAGTGGGTTTAATGGGTCATATAAATGTACATTATATGAGAAACACTGGGTTTGACAGGTCTCCTCCATCTCTCCTGCAGGTGTCCGGGGTGACTTTGTATTCTCCCCAGAGGCGCTGGATAAGGACTTTATTTTTTCCTCTTCTTGATTTCTCCACTCCACGGGAGCTATGAACGGACTGCGCAAGCACTTCACTATGGGACTGGTGCTAGTGATGTGCACGCTTACCGGCCACTGCGGCCGGAGCGCGCCCTCGCTGGCCAAGAGGTCGGCCGCATCCGGCGGCCGCGCAGAGCATGCGGACTTGAGGCGGATGGTGGAGATCATGAAACACGTGGAGGAGAGCCGGAGTCGACACGGCGCCAAAACGGAATCCCCGTTAGCGTCGCGGGCGCACACGTCCCCGGTGGCGCCAAAGGATTTTCGCAACTTGAAAACAGACAGAGGCGCTCAGGCTGTCGGTGAGTGGCTCGTCGTCTGGGTGGGACCCTCATGTTGGATCAAAAGAGGCTGCTGCGTAATGATGGATGAGAATGTGTTTCATGGTCAGGTTGCAAAGACACTGGAAGTCACAGGGGATAGAGTTAAAGGGTTGTTGCACCCAGAGTAACCAATAAGATCTCCACACTTGCCTCTGGTGGTATCCCTATGGTTATATGTTATTGGAGTCGAGATTTTCTTTTGTTAATTTAGCTGGAATGACCCTTTAATGATTTTCTGGCGGAATCCCTCTTCATGGGAAAGTTGAGGTTGATGTGGTGGCTGTTTTATGAGAAAGTCGATGCTCATAGGCTTTCCTATGAAATGCATGTCTTCTCAACTTTAAAATGCATGAGATTCAAACAGTGCAGCTGCATCGTTGCAAACCTGACACTGCTTCCTCGTCTGTTCTCTTTCCACAGTTGTGTTCCCTAGGGATGCCAGAAAGAAGGAGAAATTCCTAAAACATATAACAGGTAAGACGTCACTGCAAACGACTCGCTCTGTCAAATGTCAGGAAGTCCAGGAGACTGTAGAGCTTTAAAACACATGGTAGTGCAGGTGGCCAGATGAAATGTCTTTAAAAAAAGCCTGTTCTTGTTTCAGGTCCTCTCTACTTCCATCCGAAGTGCAGGCAACAAGTGTACAGAGTCTACCACCACACCAGAGAATGCACGACGCCTGCATGTAAGCTGCAATCACACTGGTCCTCTTACACTATGAGCAGCAGGGAATGTGGGAAAGGGTGTTAGCCAAATGTTAACCTGCCTCTTCATGGCCAAACCCATCACCAAAGGTCACCACGATCTGCTTCTTGATTTATTTTTCTTCAACGTTCTACTCAGTAAACGTTGCTGCAAAGATGCTGCTCAACAACAAGCTAACATACGTTTTCACCTGATCACTGGCGTCATTGCGTGTTAGGGCTAGGGTTTTACACCTGTGGTTTCCCCAGTGCAACATGTCATTTTGACATGTTGCACTGGGGAAACCACAGGTGTAAAACATTACCACCGGCTGTGTTTCCCATCAAGTGTCCCAGTGAGACACGTGACTGGGAGCCGGCGTGCACGATACCAGGACCCGGAAACTGGATAAATGGAATTCAGCCATGTGTCATTTTGTGGTTTACACCTGTGCGATTCCTGCTGTGACGCGTCAAAACTTTTGATTTGAAAGAGACATTTTTACAAGCAGCCTGCTTGTTCAATACGATTCACTCCCACACATCTGACAAATGGCTCCTGTGCAGTCGCACCACATCAAACAGCGCCCGTCAATCATGATGCGATCCAGCCAGCTTCACTTAGGCCCAAGTGAATTACAGAGCTAGTTGGCCGACGCTAATTCCATCCGTCACTCTTAAATCTTCAATGACAGATGGAGGGTTCAATTGCATATCAAAATTAAGTACATATATATACATTTCATTGCGTGATTATCCAAGGGGACGCTATTAACATTTAATATAACTATCAGTTGACGTTTTGTACGATTTCTTTACTGACACAAATGAAAAGACTGCCTCAAGCAGGGCTCAGGAGTCAGAAAGCAAGGGATGAGGAGGCAGGGAGAAAAAGAAAGAGAGACGTTGCCCGGCCGGAGATGAGAGAAAATTTGAGAGAGAAAGAAGGGAAATCTCGGCTCTTCTTCAAAAATCTACTGCCACTAGCTGGCGCACTATAGCAACAGCATCTCGGACCGAAACAAATGCTAAGACAGCCACAGCTCCCGCCCTACATCTTGCTGAACGACATCGATGAGATGTGTGTGTGTGTGTGTGTGTGTGTGGCTGGGTTCCTTGTGGGACCTTGATATTTCTGGTCCTTCCAAACCCTGAGTGCAACATAAGTTGAGAATGTGAGTCTAGTCTGCCTCCTCCGGGAGGTGTACATGATTAAAGAAGTAACAAATCACCCTCAGACTATAAAAAAATGACTTTGTTTATATAGGGTCAAACCACTGTGTGAAATGAAGGGTCGCTCTCTAAACTCTCCGTGTCCTCTTCTCTTCTCAGACTTGAAACGATGTGCACGGCTTCTCACACGGCTAGCTGGCAGCCTGCGGTGCACGGAGGGGTAGCACACACAAGGTACCACGACACGTCCACCTCAAACATTTATGCTGTTTACGCTGCTGTGGATGTGGATGTGCACGTACATGCAGTCAAAGTGATGGTTGTGTGTGATACATGATCAAGTGTCAAATGATTCAAGTTCAGGTGATGAAGCAGACGTAGGATTCAGATTATTAACTTAAATAAAAGGTTACAGTTTCAGGTTGTATAAATACTGAGGGAGATACTGACCAGTGACCAATAGATGACTTAATACAAATACAGGCTTAAGGTTCTCAGGGGGATTGAAGTAGATATACAAAAAAAAAGTTGGACAAGCTATTGCAAGAAAATGCTGCTCACAAATTAATTGTAATGCACTAATGATAATAACTAATTTGTATACATGATAACAAAATACTCCAAAAGAAGCTGATACTGGCATTAGGGAGTTAAATACATATATATATATATATATATATATGTTTTATTAAATTGTCAATGATTCTTAAGATGTCATTATGACAAAGAAATATAATTTGGGCTTGAGATTTTACAGTTTAACTTTAAACCTTATTATAAATAACTATAAAAAATAAAACATAAATACAAACATAAACTCTAACCCAAAGTTTCATTAATGTTTTTATATCAGCAAACATAAACACAGATATGTCTGTGATAGGCTCATATTGGTATCTGTGTTTATTTTTGCAGAGTACACAATGAAGACAAATATGCACATAGTATTTACAGTATTGATCGGCCAACTTATTCATCAGTCAGCTTCTCACTAAAGGACATTAACTTCCCTCCATCTTTTTCAGATTTAAACATGTATTCTGTAGTTTTACAGTGTTGTGTTGCAGTTATCTCTGAAGAACTAGAGCCATAAACTGTTTCCAAGATTGAGGCAGAATCCCGTGCAAATAATAACATAAGCACAGAGAAAATATCAAGTTTTTTCCTGAGACAGTTAGACAACCGCTCACAGGCGATTTGCGTGCTGTGTCAATACACAGAGCCCCAAGCAGCCGCACAGTGAGCGGAGCACATCAGTGGTTTGTTGTTCACAATTGTTCTTGGGAGAAAGATTGTCAGGTTCTGCCAAGTTGGAGACAGCGCTGAATTTCTCTTGCTTGTCGTTGCAGGTTGAAGCCAAACATGTGTTCTCCAGAAGAAGAAGAAGAAGAAGGAAGGGAGAGAAAAAAGCGAAGGAGAAAAAAAAAGTGCCTTGGACACTAGGAGGGACGCCTAAAATACTCTTGACCATCCCCGACTGATATTATGCACAGTATTGACATTCAGTGAGGTCTGTTCTGTTGGCGCGTGGATTACTGCCACCCACCGCTCGGACAGGGCCTCGATGGTTCCCCGCCCCCCCGAGGGAGCGACCCAGCTACACAACAAGATCAAGATTCAAAGATAAAGACGGTGAAACTGAAGGAAACATGAACAACTGGAGGAGCCGGAAACAATCGTGGGGGAATTTTTTTTTCCTGCTGGCATCCCAAAAAAAGAAGATGTCAAATCCCCCAAAAAAGAAGAAAAAAAAGAAAGGGATTGCATATTTTTTATTTTGGTTCGTTTCTTTCACGGAAAGAGCAAATTCCAAATGTACTATTTTCAGTATGATTCGCCTTCTGCGATTGGTTTGCTCTGTGTGAGTGTTTCGGGTTGAGCCCAAACGTACTACTGTACTACCTATTACACTGACTAAAAGTTCTCACAGCCCCGCGCTGGCACTCACGCCATAGTTTCACCCACTTGTGCTCACACTGAGAAAGAGCTGTGATTAAATTATTAATTGCATGAACATTTCTCTGTGTCTTTGTGAGACATGTTTTGCGACGATGTGGCGGTTGTTAGCCACGGCCCTCCCGTGGATCTCGGAAGAATCGTGGTACGGTCTATATTTATATGAGTGTCACAAGGGTTCACTGCACATCATGTAGGCCATGACCACAGAAACATGTACATACTGTATAAAACAAATCATAAGAGGACTCCACCTATCTACCATAAATTAAAGTGACTGGCATTTATCGTATGGGTGTTGAATACGTATATATACAGTGTACACTGTATATTTAAGAATTAAATATATTTAAATAAATTATAAGATTGGTAGAACAGTGAATGGTCTTTGTCGTCTTCTGCAGCGTTTTCTTCCACGATCCAGCCTCAAAATGAGGAATTCCAAGTGACCACATGACTGGAGACGGCAGATTTATTGAACTTCCCTCTGCTTCACAAAAAAAAAGGTCAACAGAGAATGGAGTGTGCTTTCTCCAAAATAGAGGCGGTTGCGAAATCATTTTTTTATGCGAAAACTCACAAGAATGTCAGTCAGCATATTTCAGGCGCATAAATCTTCACACTGGGAAAGAAGTTTGTTTTAAGAAGGATCCGCTCGGCAGACACTGTTGACCGCACAGTGGATTCACCCAGAACTGAAAAATGGAAAGATTTAGCTTAAATGAGTTTGATTGAGGATCTTTGATATATTTCCGATTTGAGGAGGATCCTTTTATCCTCATGTGATAGAGACAGCAGAGATGACAGGAAGTGAGGACGAAGAAAAGGGATGAGATGTAAGAAAGGTCTTAAGTTGGGAATCAATCTGTGGCTCTCCCTAGGTCCAGGCACAAAGTCTAAATGTTGAGAGCTACGTTGATCTTATTCACAGCTAGATTTTCCTTTTAGATTTTCTTAGTTAGTTCAAGCTCGTTTACACCGACTTTGTTTGGTCCAGATACTCAAACTTTTCAGTTAGTCCGAACCACAACAACCAGTGTAAAAAGTGCCTCGGACATTTACTTTAATTAAGTGAACTGTTCAGTCATATAAAAGTAAGCAAACACAGCAGCCTGATTCAGACACATTTTCTTATGAATTATATAGTTCTTAATACGTCTCTTCTGTTTTTAGGCTGTAAGTACATCAAACTAAATTCTGTTCCATCTTCGTTGTGATGGAGCTGAGGCAGAAACGTCACCAGACCCCGAGATGCCAGCAGCTGTTCAATGAATATTTTACAGAGCACGTAAATGGTTAGGAACACAATTTGTTTGGGTTAAAGAACAAGAAAACATACAAAGTGCTGGGTGAACTTTACAGGGAAGTTTGGCATTTTCACAACTATGTTAATTTGATTTCTTTCACAGTCAGACGCCACTGTTTTTACCGTACACTTAATTAAACAGTATGTCTGGATGAAATACAGGTTGCTGCTGCCTGGTATTAGGGAACTACTTAGCCTCAACAACAAAGTGTGTCCAGAAGACTCAGGAAACTGAGTTAAGCTCCGTCTCAGACATCCTTTCCAGTTATGACTTTAATTCTGGCACAGATACACAGACATGAATAACCCCACCCCAAAAACTAAATTCTTCAGCAAACCCTCCAGTCATCATTTGGCTCAGCTCCCCTTTAATTTCACAATACTTTAATGTTTAAGGCCCTATGGTGGAACTACAACACTGTGATTAACTAAGAACGGCAATTTGTGTCCTCCTTCATGTGATTGCCACCATTTAGATAGTAAGAGGTGCTTGGGGCTCAGCGGAACGAATTTGTGTCTGAGGAGGAGAAACGATGCCGATGACTCGTGTTTTGTTAAAATATCAATCGAGCATCAAACAGAATGTCCAGGATCTGCAGGAAATAATAATGTGGAAAACAATGACTCGTTCAAAAGGATAAAGATTTAACTTATTTTATTTTATTTATAGACAAGTCTACACACTTGTCCACGCAGAATTGCTACATACACAATGTGTGGTTTGTGTACCACATACAACAATGAGATAAAGTCCTTGAAGCGTTTTCCTAAGTGCTTGAATGACAACCTTAACATTATTTGGATGATGGTTCCTCAGACGTTAGGAGTTTTTCTCCAGAAACACTTTGCAGCAGCGTACACACTGTTCATACACCTTCTCAAAGTCTTCGTCACTTCCCTAAGAGACAAAACAAGAAGGAAAAGAGGAAAATTAAGACACATTCAGGTTAAAATGTTACAGATGAATCTATAGTATTGTCAGAAATATCACATTTGGGGATTTGATGCTCGGAGAAGATGAGTCTTTTACGAAGATGAGGTTTTCTGACTATTTGCCAAACGCGTTGTAGATTTGTGATTCCACCAGTTTTCTTTGGCATATTAAGAGGTCATCTTATTATTTAATTATTATTTACTATTTCTTTCGATATAGGAAATTGTCAAAAAGCCCATGGCAACTGTCCAGAGTGACATAAATTACATTTAAGCTGTCCAGGAATCAATGATACTCAATGAAGACAACAAAATGCAGCGGCCAGTGATTTATTTTGCTTTACTGCTTGAAATATGACTCAAATGATGAATCGATTATCAGAAGTTGAGTAATTTTCAGTTATTTCCTTTTTTCCTTTTCATGCGAATCCATTCAGAACTTATCGAGATGTTTCACTCGCACTCTGTTGGCCGTACACTTTTCGGTCATGCCATGTGGTCGCTGGCGGGAGACCACAAACCAATAATCTTCCAAGTGTCCGAACCACACTGACCGTTGGCAGAGAGAGCGACACACAGACAAACGTATGCTGATCTCCACAGAGAGAAACATGCTTTTCAAATATGAGACAAATGAATACAACTGACTTCAGTCACATATTGTGGTCGACCACGACTGATCTCCAAACCACATCACTAATCTGGGATTCTGGTTCCACAACAAAGCCACAAATAACAGTATTATAGACAGAGCTCGAGCCACACATTCTCCTTCGAGGCCACACAGGAAATTAACTTTTCAAGCACCATTACCATTTATTTGTATAAACTGCTAAACTAGAAAAAACATTGCGTGCCCCTAGGAAGTTATAAAACAATTTCATGTATTGAAAACATATTTAAATCGTCCAACATTCCCACTGTTGCCTCTTCTCAGTCATAAACTGAGAGGATAATTCGCAGCCGTGGAGCCAGGTCCAAATCATTTGGCAAGACTGTCACTACAGAGAAAGCACACAAGGATCAAAAAGGCCTGATTGAGCCATGAGGAGTGAAAAGGAAAACCGATCTGAAACCAAAACCACTTTGTTCAATTATGTCCACACTAATAAAATAATAGTTAGGGATTTATTGTGGTGTTTAGTGGACTCGGAGGGCCGCTGAACACATTTTTCATGGTTGAAATGTTGGCATTTATTCTGGACCCAGTGAGCAAGGAACCGCCTGCTGCCATTTTTACTATGGCAGTCCACTCTGCTGTTTTGTTGTGGTGTGGTTTATTTCATTAAAGGCCAGCGGACGTGATCCAACCACTCCCTGTGTACGCGTCTCTAAGAAGCGACCAGATGCACCCGAAGCCTGATCTGTGTAAATCTTTATATCAACTGCAACTGACTTCATCGGCCATTGTAAAAACATGTCTCTTTCCCTCGTCCTTTAAACCTGATATGTAATTTGAACAAGTGCTGAAGAATAACATGACAATTCACATTCACCCCCAAACTGTTTGGTAGAGTTATCATGGGGAGAGGTGAGATCCATCCTATTTATTTCCTGTGCTCTGATGTCACTGTTTTGAGGTGGGCAACACTTAGACTAAATGGTAAGTACCTCCATGCTCCAATAAGAATTTGACAACATTTAAATGAAAAGTTGATGACAACCTTGAGGGGTTGTTGTTTGCTTTGGATGCCAGTTCACTATCAATCAAATCCTCAGATCAAACCACATTTTTACAGTTCTAATGAAGTAGAATAACAACGTTTAGCAGCGTTTCCACTTTGACTTTAAACTCTTTGTTCCTCGTCCACTTAAATAAAAGTACTTCACGATAAAGTGCGACTCTGGTTTGTTGTGCAGCCAAGAATATTTTTATATTTTTAAAGAAATGCATACGATCTCAAAACATTCCTTTGAAGCAAAAAAGAAAAGGAGTACAGGAAGAGTCTGAGTCATAAAAGTATGATTGTAGGTAGCAACCATTTGAACGTGTGTTGATGTTAGCAGGTTGGTTAGATAAGTATTTTATTGCCTTATACTTATTGTCAACAAATCTTTCGAAAAACCATGTCCTTGGATTCATTTTAAAAACACCCCTTCTTCTCCAAAGAGAAAATAATGAAAGAAAACACATTCTCATAGAATACAGTCTCGATCCATATTCTTTAGAAGTCGTGCATTTTTGGGGAACATTTACAGCCACAGACATTTTTCACATTTGGTGAACTTGTCAGTTTAACAGCGGTGGGACCGTGATTGAGGGACTGACAGTTGTTCATGGTAATAAAAGAACATGTCAGCATGTTCGGAGATTAACTGCTTCACATCAGCAGCGTCATAAACACTGTAAGGAGGGAAAAAGGAGCTTGACAACTTGAGTCTCCAATTTTACTTGAATACTCACATAATAAGGGTCCTTGATGATCCGCTGATTCTGAGGATCGTAGGAACCGAGAAGCTCAATCTTTGCAGTGTAGTTTTTCACAGACTTTGCTTTCCTGTTCAACTCACTGGGAAGACAAGAGAAAGCATGTTAACTCCACAAGAGAAGGGAGCAAGGGAAACACAAAGGGATCTAACATGTGATGTCAAGAGTAGGGAACAAATATATATCAAAGACTTTAAATAATATTATTAAATCCACAATAATTAAGTATGTAGGATAGACTTCCTCCCACACCAGTAAAACACAGTCACTCAAAACAACAGGTCTGGTAAAACTAACTAAACACGGACTGATTAGCCTTTTGTCTCGGACAAGGTCTCATTTTCTCAGTCTGGTCAGCTTAGCATTTGTGGAGGAAAGAAGTATGTGGGCGAGAAAGGGGAAAAAACTGCCAAAGGAGCAAAGACGAGGCATCCAAGGAACTCAGTAAGCTGCTTACAGATCAGATCTGCCATAGGCATGTGATCTCAAAATGATCCCTAAACGTTCAAAGTAGCAAAAAATATCCCTCCCCCTTGACCTCTGGAAAGAGCTTAAGAAAGGATATTGCTCATTAAAAGGAGGCATTCACCTACGAGTTAGCTCTAGTTCAATGTTACCAACACTTTCACGAGTGTGCGAAGTAGCACACACAGCACTGTCAACAGCGTTAGCGGGACAACCGGCCCTGACCTCTTTTCGAGACAAATGTGTTTTATTGAAACCAAGGGAACCATTTATTAGTGGGACAGGACACTTAACACATGACACCAGTGTTTTCCAGTGACTGCCATGCACACTCAAAGAGAAAAACAAGCACTCTCTGCAGCAGATCGTACCTCAAGTTGCTCTCGTCCATGCAGAGAATGTACTCGAAGCTCATGAAATCTTCCTTGGTCACCTGGAAGCAGGGAGGACAAAAGCAAATATTACTTTTGGCTCAGCGAGGAAACGCAGACAGGGTTCAGCCTTACGCAGTGAAAGCATATCACTCCCACGGGAGGATCTGCAGGTGCAAATGTAGTCAACACTTTTTGTCAGACCTCTGGGATACACGCAATAGAGTTTGGATAGTAGATGTAATTTGTTTGTTTACAAAAATATTACACAGGGTATCTTTAAAGTGGCTGCAAATGCGAACCAATGATTGCCTGCAGCTGCTTCATATTGAAGCCTTCAACTGGCAAAACATGGGATGGCACGAAACAGTCACAGGAAGTGCGAAGTGTTTGCCATTTCTTCTTCAGTGTATCTTTTTCAAATTTAAAAGGTAATAAAACAAGGAGAAGCAGCCACAGTGAGCTGCAGATCACACAGAGTTGATCCTTCTCAGCAAGGTAGCAAACTTAAACTTTGCTCTGCTGTTGTGAGGAAAAACTATTCGAGCTGTGCACAGCAGGAAATCAGATCGCGGCTGCAATTATTGCCGTCTGAAGTACTTGTTAAAAAAAAACTTGTTGGGCTGTGTAGAGAAAGATATAGCAGTGATTGCTTTGTTTTTGTTTTGTGGAAGAGAAAAAAAAAGAAGAACATTTTCCGTTACCGCAGTAACCAACGGGTGTGGCCAAATCAACCAGGGCTGAAATCTCAAAGATAACAGCTTTGATACGATTGCAGATTTGCCAACAAACTCCTTATGAAAGGGATCTAAGCTGTTCATCTGTAAACATGTGGAGGGGAGCTGTGCAAAGTCCTAGCTGAGCTCAGTGATGATTTAATGAAACAAGCAGCAATTGAAAAGAAATGATTAAGAACAACAGGCTGTACCCAGAACTGTTTTAAAAGGGGTTTTGAGAGTCAATTTATAGGGACAAACAAGGGGCAACTGAGGGAAGAGGGGAACAAAAGAAAAAGACATGAATAGATCTCCTGCATTATTCCAGATGTTGAGTTATAGACAACGATTGACATTCATTTAACAGCAGAGGAATAAACAGATGTTTGTTGAGTCTGTGAAGTTGCACAAGGGCTACAACGTCTGACTGTAGCCAATCGAGTCTGATCATTGTATTTTCCATTTGAACACTCTCGCACCCTTTCTCTCACACACAGTGGTAATCTCTGGCGTTTATAATTACAGACAGGGCTAATCTCTCAGCTTCTGCCTACATCACGCTCTCACACGAACTGTATAAGGCTGTTAGAGAAGCCTGATCCAAGCCCCCGACCAGACCTCCCTCACAAGGCTGACCAGTACAACAATAACAAATTAAAACTTTTACTAGGAGGGATATTAAAGAAGATGCATTTGATTACAACCAGGTTGACCGATAAAAAAGGTTTTATTTTACACAACAAACGATGCAGAAAAACCCTTTGGCTGTTGGAAGTTTGTTTTTATCATTTGCTGTTTACAATTATCAATATAATATTGACAATGATGTTTGGAATGTAGAAAATATATATTTACGCCTCAATTACATTTCTTTTTCATAAGGGGATGACAAAAACATCTTGGAATAATAACCTGTTATATATATAAACCTATCAGACGATATATCGGTATCAACATCGGCCATCAAAACATCAATACATTTAACATTAAATTAATGGTTTATAATATAATGTAGTGTTATCATACTCTTATACCTTCATTCATAATCTGTTCATCCACCAGCCAAGACTTCAATTGTAACTTACAACAAATACATTATTAAATACTACATCATTGTGCTAAGAGAGGCCCTAAGTTTTACAGCTTAAAAGACGCTTTCGAAGTCGGTGAATTTTGACTTTTAACATCCAAACCACAATGATGAATGGCTAAATTAATGTGGTTACAACAGCATAATTACATTTTGGCTCAAAGTGATGCTCATTCCTCAATTGTTGATCAACAGTACAGTGAAGTATGAAATAAAAATGTAAACTCTCTTAAATCTAATGGTCCAAACTAATGGCTGGGACTTTCTGAGATCCCTAAACAATCAACATTAGCTATTCGTTAATAAGGCATTTTTGCTTTGATAAACAAACAAGTTTGTTTATTTGTGAATACCACTGGTATATTAAATAAATAAATTATAAATAAATTAACTGTTTGGCGAGGATACTGGCAGGGGCAGAAGTGAAATTAAGTTCACCAAGTAAAAAGAATTGGGGGACAGAAAAGGGGGGGGGGTGGATGGAACGGAGGGTGGGAGCAAAAGCCAGTGCTAGAAATGGAAAAAGGGTGATACAGGAAAAGGGAGAAGAGAAAAGGCTTGTCAAAGCTCATTGTGTGGATTTGGCTGGGTTTAAGCCAAGGGTTGAGCCTCTCCCCTGCTTTGAGGAGATTAGATGAGATCTCAAGCATAGGGCGAAACCTCCAAGTTCTCTCAGGGAAACATAAAAAGAGTGTTTTAAGTGCACAGGGAGTAGGAGTTGCACTGAGGATAAACCAGCACACCATACGGGCTGAAGGCCCTACATGGACAAACATCTTGGAGTAATTCCAGGCCTATTTCACGATTTAAAACACATGCTGCAATGTGATACAGTGATTGATTGGCTTCATCAGAAATTCATACACGCCACTTGTGCCATCATTTTGCACAGCAGTATAGAAACAAGCCTGAGCAAGAGACTCTTAATCAATTTCACAGACAATCAAACACACAAACAACACGAGATACAGATGGGTGACATATCAGAGGGAAGAAAGTTAACGCCACATGTCTCAAGCTGGTGTACAGACGTGAAGACCAGATCAACCTGGAAGCTAGTGCGGAAAAAATAAGATCATAGTTCCGACCAATATTCAGACTTTTTGGGGTCTTCGCAATTCAATTTGCATGTAAACACAAACTACTATACCAAAGCAAACCATGCATACCAGCATAACTGTGTAGGCAGGGTTTGTTTTTACTAAAGCTTGACCAATATGGATTATTTCGTTGCAGATGTCGATACTAATGTATTGACCGATGTGTTCATCAATAAATATGCAAACATTCCCAAGCTGTCGTTTTCAATCCCTTATGACAAAGAAATGTAACAGAGGCTTGATATTTTAATTTGACCATGAACTTTATCAGAGATAACTATAAATAAAAAAGGATTAAAATTCAATCAAACATACAGAACTTGAATTAAGAAAATAAACAATACATTTTTTGCATCGTTTATTTTGTAAAGTATTGATTCATATCAGCAAAAACAAGGGGAAATCTGAGAAAGTCTCATGTCAGCACATTCTCCCTGGCGCACAAATCAACGATGCATCGATGGTATTTGTTTTTTCTCCGAATGTCACAACTGGTGCAAGCAAACAGGGAAGGGGCCCAATCCAGACAACCAGACAGAGTATATTTATTTCACTGATTTAATAGAAAACTAAAATGGAAAAGGCCTGCAGAGAAATGATGCAGACAACACTGAAAAAACAAAGAGCAGTCGAATCAGGCAAACAAATATAGAGGGGAGCAGGCATAAATCCAAGATCCAAATAAAAATGTCAAAATCTTGAAGGACAGGGAAGGAGGCAAAACACAGAAATCATAAAAAAGAAGCTTGCAGCTGAAGTTCAGACACAGGAGATCCAGTGTCATGAGCTGCCCTCTGTTTTGCTTAGAATCTTTCTCATTTTATTTTAAAAGGTCTCCTCGTTTATTCGGGATAGCTTTTCCTTTTTGGTTTGTTCCAAAACAGTGTCACCTTTATTTACACTCCTCATAATGATAAAAAATGACCACTAACTTAGTGTTGTCTGCTGTCACCCTCAGAAGAATACACAACTTTTGTGGCCTGGTCAGCCATCAAAAACAGTGTTGAACTGTTTTACTGATTATATTAATCATTCAACAAATGTTGCCGGTTAACGCTGAAACGGTTAATGTCGAACATCCTTAGCCAGAAAGGCTAGGCAGCTAAATGTCTAGAAGCCATTATCCTACCAACTTCACTCATACACACAAGCATCAATGAGGTGAGAAGAGCCACCGGTCATCTGTTTGTACCTGTCGGGCCCTGTGGCTTGTCTCAATGCTGTGATTCCTGAGGCAGGCCAGACCACGATGATCCGGTGAGCTGCCTACATTCCAGTCGGATGTGGCACCACTGTCTATGACCCACTGCAACAATAGAAAACAAAAGGGGGTGCTAACTACTGCTAAGACATGTATAGGAATGGGTATTCATACCTGCCTGGCCACATGCCCCATTGGCACACTATGCCTCTTCATGCAGGCTTGGCCACGGTCATCTGGAGAGCTTCCTATCTCATAGGTGGAGGTGGCAGCACTGTCTATCCTCCACTAGGCAGCACAGAGCATTGGGAACAATAACACAAGTCTGATGATGATGATGATGATGATAAACTATTTAACTATAGTTTTAAACATACTATGTCAATGTACTGTATTAACCACTTAGATCACAGCTAAACCATAATTTAAATGATAAATACAGAGTATATTTTAAAGAATCTAGTGCTGAATAAAACACTCTTTAAATGTCATTGTATAAATATTATCACCCAAAACTTTAGATATGGTTCTTTTAAATCTGCCACCAATAATCACTGAATTCCCATCAATATCAGTTAACAGTGAAGCTGCTGGTTACCAGTGATGTATTAATAATTTAGCTTTAAATGTAATACAGTGGAATAAGAAAGCATGACATCCAAATAAGCTTATCAACATTTGAGTAAGGCATTTGTCTAGAGTATGGTCAGCTATACATCTTCAAGATAAAATTAAATTACAATATTGAACAAAGTTTTCTAACTAATAACACACATTGTATTGTCCTGGAGTACGGAGTCAATCAATAAAACCAGATTGAAGGTTTGAGCTATAATTTTTAAATATTAGTTTCAGCAAATGGTATTTATTTATACTGTCATTTTATGATAAATGAAGCAAGTACATTAACATAACTTCTTCGGTTGTGCATTCCTAACACTTTATAGTCTTCCTGTTGCGAACTTCTCGAAAATGTGCATGCAAGTACACGGCTATGCATGCAATAACAAAGTAATGATGACATTACCTTATCAACAACACCAGCATCTGTTGCCATCTTACAGAAGACTGCTTCAGCGATGGGGGATCTGCAAATATTGCCTGTTCAAAACCACAAAAAAATCGGGTAATATGAGATTGCATATTACCCGCTTCTAACATCAAAAACTTTTTGTCCATACAGAGTCACGTTTATTTGTCACTTCCATCTCACAGGCTTCAGTGATTGAGAAGTAATTAACTCCAGAGATTTAAAAACCGGAAGAGAAACATTATTCATGCACCATAAAAATCGTATCAGAGCTGCCAGTCAGTGGTTATTTAAAGTGATTCACAAATCTCAATGAGTCTAATAGAAGCTTACATCCGGGAGATCTCTGCAGCTTTGTTTACACGTGCTTTAGCAGCCTGGTCACCTGATAAACACAGACTCCCTGCGACAGACAGTGGGCCATTGATACTCTACGACATTAAAGTAACCAGCCACTTCCGGGATCAGAGAGAAATAATGATTAAAACCTCCGAGCAGCTTCCTGGTTGGACTCTGACCTGCCGTCAAGTGACGCAATTTATGGGAAAGCGTGATCAAAACTTTTTTACTCATCCGATGAATGACTCACAGAAGCGTTACTCAGCGTTTCTGCTCAACGTGCTGAGTAATGTTCCTGCCGCACGCTAACAAACAGCAGCTGTCGCAAAATACCTTTAATAAGTTATGGTAATAAACTTTATAACTTCCATGTTGACGCTAATTAATAGCAGAGCGATGTAGCTAGCTGAAACACTAGCGCTAGCGCTGTTAGCAGGCTAACACATTACTACGACATTATTCATTTATGAACAAGGGAAGAATGTGTTTACAGTTTAAAACCTGAGCGTCTGTTAGATTAAAAGGACGTCTCTTACCGAGGCAAACGAATAAAACCGACTTCGTGCTAGAGGCTGCCATTTTTCTGATGTTTCCTTTCCTCCTTTTTCTTCTTCGCCGCCTTCTTGTAAGTCTCTGACAGACCAACTGCCCTGCGGCACGTCGCTGCCCCCGTCAGGTTGGGATGGAATTACAGTTCGCAGTGACTCGTGTAATCCAATGGGCGTTCTTCCTCAGTTGGTTGAATAGATGGACTCAGCAGAGTCTTCATTGTGATCAGAAGTGATGAGGCAGCATGTTGACCCTCTCTGTGGTCTACCAGACATGTGCTCAAATAACTGTATACAGTATATATGCTTCTTTTGCTGGTACTATACTGTTTTGTATAGTGGATTAGTGACACCGATTCTTTCTGCCACACATTCTCTTGATAATGGATCTGTGCTTAGGCTGTGTGCCCCATGTTACCAGTCTCATCTATTTCTCTGTTTGGAGAATATAGCCCTCGTCTCGGCTATATCACTTCCTTTTACCCCCACCGAGAGTGACGGCCAACCAATGCATAGACACAAACAATAAGACAAACAAAATAAATCAAGATATCGATTTTGCTAACTATTTAAATTGGCACTGAAATTTATAAAATTCAATGTTCCTTGAATGTTCCATTAAGATCATGCACTCATTCACCAGCAGAATGGTATTGTTGAAACAAATGTTTTTACAAAGATTTACCACCTGCACTTAGAGTTAAATACATTAAGATATGCAGCATTTCCTTAAAAAAAAGTATAGATTGATGACGGGGCACACAGACTGCACAGAACTGTCCACCTTCAAATCAGTACTTAAAACCCACCTCTTCAGGATTGTGTGTATAACATTTATTCATATTTTTTTAAAGTGCGATTATGAGATGTTATTTGAAATATTTGCTTTTATTTGCTTTCTCTGTTATTTTAATTGATGGTAAACAGTCTGCATTCGTAAAGTGCTTTTTTAGTCTTGATAACTACTCAAAGTGCTTTACAAGGATAAGAGATTAAAGGAGCAAGAAATTACATTTTAACAAGATTAAAACAAGAAAGCAGTACAAATAACTTATTCAGTAATAATAATGTAGTGATTAATGTAGTAATAAAAAGAAGCATTTAGAGTGAACCTATTCGGCTTAATAAAGTATAAATTTGTAGACAGCCCAGGTTAATTGTTGCTGCAATAGTTTGCTCTTACAAACCAGTCCATTGGCAACTAGTCAATAAAACTAAGTAATATGTTCGCCAGACAGGAAAGAACAAATTTGTGATGATTAGAAACATATGCAAATCTGGCTCGCCAGCCTGAAACACTCACTTTTATTTTATTGCTAGATTAGTCAACCCTCGCTTTGAAGTGTTGATAATAAATGTTAAAGTTAGAGGGAGAAAAATAAACCTTTATCCTCTCGTGAAAGAGCATCTCTGATCCCTCCGCAATGTAAATTAGAGACACAACCTGGCTACAGTCGAACCCTTAACAAGTGTAAATCAAACCGTCAGGACTAACCAACTCCACACTTTCTATGATGTCATAGTGCAACACTGGCGAGTACGCGCTTGAGACTGTAAGAGCCCCATGGACGTTAAGACTTAAGATAGATTCCTTATAATGCTTTGCTAATTCCTGGTGTGAAATTCACAGGGGTCATGAGAAAATACTGGACCCGGAGAGAGGGAGATATTTTTAACAACAGATTACAAGGTGTTGTAAAGCATACATTTTTCTTTCAATGTGAAAGGGAAGCGTCCCAATTGCCAACTGGAAAATAGGTTTAATGAGTTTTTAATTCATGTGTTTAGCCAGTCCATAGAGTCAGACTTATGTCAGTTATTTAAAGAAGTAGAATGGAAGCCCATACTTACGCCAAGGCCCAAAAGTCTTCTTATGAAACCATACTTAACTAACTAGATCCAGATTTCTATTTGGATCTGCACCAGATTCGTCAGGAACCATGAATTATTCACTGAGAAATGAAATGAAATAGCTGAAAAACCTTTTATATCGCAGTGTTACAGAAAGTGAAAAATAAATTCTGCTCCCTGACCCATACCTAATCCTTCCACCAATTTTTATGGAAATTTGTCCAGCAGCCTTTTGTGTAATCCTGCTAACTAAAGCTGCTTTCAGACACGCACTGAACTCTGGAGAACCTCCACAGTTTCTCTGGAGGAGGTGTTTGTGTGAGCGCACAGGTCCCAGTGAGGGCCTCTGGATTATCTTTGGAAACAAGGTGAAAAAGCGTCGGCACACACGTAGAGGTCGCCAACGAAGGTGTCAGGAGAGTTTGTGTTGAAAAGAGCCTGTGCCGATGTTGATGTGAGATGATAACATGTAGATCCTGCCTCTGAAGTCTACTCCATCCTTCACCTGAATCCTGTGAAGAATAAGCTGGTGTTGTTGATGTCTCTGAGCAGAGAATCTCCCACTGCGTTGTCCATGTGTGAAAAGCAAAACGCGGAGAAGGTCTGCACCCAATTCTCTGGACATCCTCCGAAGAAATACAACATAAAAGGCCAACACAGATGAAAACATAACCTCCTTGGCGAAGGTAACAGCACTGTTGTGAGGCCAAGGCATGTTGGCTCATGGGCTCGATCAGGCTTTTGTTTCACAGTTATGTTGACGTCTACAACTCTGAATTTGTGGCAGTGAAAGAAAGACAGAGCAGGAGAAACTGTGATGTTATTTGTACAAAACATGAGTTTGTGAAGGAAGTGTGGCCAAACAAACGCCTAACACGGCTCGGCTGTTTACACGCGTGTTTTGTTTACTTTCAGTCTTCCATGTTCTCACCTTTTAAGTATAGGTAAGTGTTTACAAGGCCTCAATAAATAAATACAAAAAGGAAATGTGAATAGCAATGAAGAGTAGCTTTAGTGTTTCCACCCTTGGGGACCATCAGAGGGATACACAACCGCAGCATCCTGCCCAGCCACACATCTGGAGGTGACTGGGAGCCATAACGGAAATAGTTAGACCTGTAATGACCAAGAACAAGTTCTGGCGACTGAATAAAATCCAAGACGATCTTCATTCCGGATGTTCTTAACTGCAGCCCTCAAACCTTAAAGAAAGACAAACAGCATAGAAAGACTGAAGAGAAACACCAGAGAAGGAATACACCTACTGAGTTTGGAAAATCAGCATCACCAGGTGCAATGCACTGAGAGAAGATCAAACTCAATTTGAACAGTGTCATGGTTCTGTAGAAGACTGTTCAAAGATGCTCAAAATGCACACAATTTGAATCTTGTGGGCTCAGGTGGTAGAGCTGGTCGTACCCTAACCAGAGACTGGTTATCCCAGTCTCCCTCGTTTGGCGTGACTGAATGTCCTCGGGCAAGATACTGAACTGAATTGTCGACTTTGCCGGCCGAGAAAGGGGGCCACATAAATACAGATCATTTAAAAAGAAGTATCGTAAAGTGATCATGCATGCACTGCTTTGTGAGTGCATCTCTCCAGAGCAGACGGAAGATATATGTTGGATGTTTCTAAAAAAAACATTTGTTTTTGAAATGATCATCACTGTTTCATTGAGAGCGGCCTCTGATGTGCCTCTGAGGAATGTCTGAGGAGTCTTGTTTCTGTTTAATTATGAGGAGGGGGGCTGAGAGAGGGGAAAATGTTTTACATTTGACAATGAGATACAGATGCAGGAGATACAGACAAAGTAACGATATTCGGCACAGTCGGAACAGACTGACGGGAATGGAAAACATTTTCTCGGTTTATACTAATAAAACAAACAGATTTGAATGAGTAATTCTACTGGATGAATGACAAGAAATAGCTTAACCCGACAGAAAGGCCAGACATGAGTGCGTCTGATGGGCGAGGGAGATATTGAATATTTTATGATTTAGGATTAAGGTGTACATTTAGACTAGAAACTGCTGAATCGTATTTCCCCTTGGATCCTGAAAGACACTTGGGGATTTGTAGTATCTCTTTCAAGGTTTGTATTTACCTCCATCTGTCTGCATATTTCTTAAAACAGATGGATTTGTAATCCATATGAGGGAGCTTCAGTTGTCCCAACTGGGCCAGCAGTGTTGAGGATATATGTGGTATTGTATTAACCAATCCTCCTGCATGTTGCATCATACTACATATTACCGCTTGCGTGTCAAAACTGTAAAAACCTGTCTTTGGTTTTCTATGAACTTTGCTAAAAATAAATTTGAGTTTCATTAAAATAAAGGAAGCTGGGCTGCTTTGGGAGGAATGTGTTCCATGTTTTTAATGGTTGTTTCAACTGTCCAAAGGGCATTTACTTAATCTTGGAAAAATCGTACAAATCAAGTGAGACAGCCAGTAAATGAGAGAGTTTCATCCCCGTCATAACCTGCAGCCATTACTAAGTTTATGTTCTCTAAGCCTTTTTACGCACTGAGCTCAGCAACATCATCTGGGTCAAACTATCAACATATTTCCTTTAAAATAAAACTAAATGGAATATGTGAACCCAACCCTCAGAGACATCAACAATGTGTTTTCGTACTCCATCTTGACACACGGAAAAAAACTCTGCATGGTTGAAAACCTCTCATAGGTAACTTAAAGATGATATGTACTGTATACCTTGCCACCAGATGACTCACTTGCACCTGCACCTACTATTTGAAGTTGGAACAACTTGGCACAGAATTAAAGTAAACATAACTTAAGATTAATAGTTATATCTACTCACGTTTTTTTTAATGCAATCCATTTCTTGGATTTTATAAAGAATGATACAATTATCAAAGTTTACAGTGTACAGTCCACAGGTGTTGAAAAGTCCAGTGCCCCCTAAAGACACAGCCAGAAGCCCAAAGGAATGACATTTTTGTGTATACGAGAGTCAACAAATAGCTGTCGCATCTCATTTGGCGGTAGCTGTGTGGGTAGCCTATAGGTTTAGCTTTCATGTCCGGGGGCAAAAGACACCTTCTCAGCTGTTATGCTTACATCACTGCTTTAATCAAATGGTTAGGACAAACGGCTGCCAGAAGAGGGACTCATGCAATACAGTGGAAACATGTGCTGAACTGACAACCAAAACTTTGCTGAACTGCCCCCCCCGTCGTGACCCTCAAAGGATAAGCTGTATGGATAATGCATGAATGAATGGAAGGAGATCCTTTTAAATCAAGCATTTAGAGTTTGCAAAACATCTTTACTTGTCTTGATTAGTGAAAACCACATCAGCTCATGTCTTTTGGCCCTTTGTTTACTGCTTTGATATGTAGTCAACTACAACCATTCCCCTTTTCTGACATCCCACAGTTTGCTTCTCATCTTCCCCACATTATGAGGCATTTGAGCGATGGATGTTACAGCTGTTCTTCCACAGAAAATCCAATTGACTACAGGGTATGCTTCCATTTAATAACATTGGTTTTGTATTCACTTTAAGACTTTTATTCATGCATGGATTTGTTTTAAATGTAAACATGACTATAATCTGTGTAATATTAGTTCATAGATGCAAAGAAAAATTAGGATGTTTTGAGTTTGCACATAGTTACAGATGTGTAGAGAGGAGGTTGTTATCGACAAACCGAGCAACAAGCAACAAGAGATTTGTCCAGGACATAAATATATATTAGCTTAGACAAGTATAAATGTAGCACTAACTGTTATGAAATCCAGGCCTACTATGGTTTAACAAGTATGATTTCATTAGGATGTATAATTACTCAAGACTTTAGATATGTCTTTGTTCCTTCAAGTATGGCTCTAATTACTTTCAAAGTTAATTTCTGCTAAAGTAATGTAACTGATTGTATCCCTGGTGTGCTCCGATTCCTCAGCACAGTGAGAGATTTTAATCACTTCAATATGATCAGGGAAAAAATAAGCAGAGCAGCTGTATTTTCAAAGAAACTGCACTTGTGTTTATCCTCATTAAGCTGCAGAATTTATCCATCTATTAAATTGGGATTGTTGTTTCATATACACAATAAACTGAAATGTAAATAAGCGGCCTGTTTGAATTAGTTTAACTATTGTTTACACAAGACTATCCGACGACATTCAAACAAATGTCAGCTTGTGTTGTGCTTCATTAGCGAGATTTAATATTCAATTAAACTGTCATAAAAGTTTGTTTTATGCAGCAGGGATGAACAAGTTTGGCATTGCACTATGGCATCACTGTTTAGTGAAGTTACAAACGAAGCATTTATACAGATTCACAATAAGCAGAGTGCATATAAACACATTCTCTGGCGTGAAATATGTGATAATTTACAAAATATCGAAAAACGTTTTTAACATTAGATCCAGGCCTTGGTAGTTGTGGGGGAAAATAGTGTTTTATTGAATATAGTGTCTTATGACACTGGTGTATCTTCCATCTAATTCTCCAGTAAAATTTGTTGTAAATATTTATTTGAAGCCATAAAACGTGGTCAAGCGATATGATTGACAGCTGTGATTGGTCGAGCGCATGTTTTGACAGGACCTTGGAATTGCTGCTTATCCCCAAATCGCCACTTCACAATCTCCAGATGTGAAAGTTAGCATCGTTGGTATCAAGTATATTTTGGCTTGATTTCTGGATAGTGGGAGCAAGTGGAGACGAGTTGCCAATCTTTATACACAGTCTATGGTTCTCCATCGTAGCTCTGTTGTAAATTACCTTGACCTCATGAGTAAAAAGAAATGTGAAATAAAAATATTTGATGTTCAATGAAATGAAACAGTTGTGTGGAAAAATACAGTAAGATGAGCCTCTGATAAATAGCCCCTGACTAACTAAGTAGGAGGTGATGGTGACCTTATATTCCTGGAAATTAGCGCGGAATGCATGATTACAAATTATTACCTACTTTACATAACACTTAAACAATAGCTGCAAGTAAAAGATGTCTGCAGCAATTATACCTAATAATGTGAACTCATGTTTTATTCAAGTCAGCCAGTTTCATTCACGTCTCGGTGATGGTCGGTAATTATTGTGAATGAATCAGTAAAAACACAATTAGCAGACGATGCAGTCCTGCATTCATGTGTCTCTGAGTCTCAGCAGCATAAGTCAAGAATTAAATACTCAGCGAGAAGGCTCATGGGATAAAGTGACTAATGGTGTCAGTGTTGTTTGCTCTGCTCTGTTTCTCTTTGTCTACTGTGTGTGTGTGTGTGTGTGTGTGTGTGTGTGTGTGTGTGTGTGTTTACACCTGTACTTTATCTATTTACTGAGTAAGAGACTAGATAACAAGAAATTACGGAAGAAAGACACAAATAATCACATGCATCAAATGTCCCCTGGCTTTTGGTGCCACCAGTGCTGTTTCAGGGTTAATCGTGATTGTCTTCCTCATTCTCTGAGATTTAAATGCCCTAAAAATAAATAATAAAAAAGATAAGCAGTTATCTTTTTACAGGTTGAGCCAGATCAAATGAACATTATTATATGTTTGGAGCCTTTTTTGAGGAAAGTATATCCAATAATCACTCAACCTTTATCTCCATCTTTGGTCTCCACCCACCGAGATAAATATCTGAAGCTGAACCTTTTAAACGCTCTAAGATGTTTACCAGCCAGTTGTTAGCTTTGTTTGCCTGCTGTGTGGTGCTCGGCAGGTGGCGCACAGTGGATTTTAATAGCCATTTAGCTGCTGTGGCTGAAAATGAAACTTGTGAGAGCAGAGGCATTTAAGTTGTAAAAGAAACACAATGAGCTGAAAGAGGCTATGAAGTCCATAAAGAGAATTGCATAATCCTCTGTGGGTTAATCATGTAAAATGAGGCATTTAATCTATTACTTCTTAAAAATTTAATATTTTTATTGGCCAATTATTTATACAATTATTCACAAGACAACCACCAAGTCCAACTCGTGTTCCTAATCCTTTTACATCCTCTTAACCTTGTCATGGCTGTGAAGGATCATTAATCATAGTGACACCGCCTGCATGCGCCAGACTTCAACTGCATCGGACCTCGAAATCTGAGAATTCATTTTGAGGACATCATGATTTACTTGAAGCGGAGATCAAGGAAGGATAAAGTACAAGTAAACACTGCTGAATCCCCCAACGAGCTGTTCGGCCTGAATTGAGGGAAGTCCCATTGCTGAATAAGAGCAATCAACACGAAACCCAGATGTGGTGCGATGATTATGCACGAGCGAAAAAATATGAGTCCACTTAAATGATTTGAGAGGAATCAATGAAAAGGTCTTCAGGTCGTTCTCTGTCAGTCCTCCGTTAAACTAACAAGCAGAGAGATAACAGAGATGGCTCGTTTTCTTGTGCGGTAACGCATTCAGTATGTTTGCTCTTAAAAGAGAGTAAGTGAGGATTTGAATCTGATTCAGTCTCGGAAGGCAATTAAGCCAAAGGCACGCAATACTTCAGCCTAACAACTCTCACCGTGTGTACTCTGGTGCTGCCCTCTGCCTCTTGAGTGAGTGAACCTGGTGACTGGTGACTTAAGTGTTCAGTTTGTCAACAGATGTTTTGGATTCCAGTTCAGGGAATGTTTGCAATTACACGAGGAAGCAAAGAACAGGGATTCCGTTGTTACTCTTAAATTTTTATGATGGGATTTGCAATTTTCTTCTTTAACTTCGATCCACCGCGCTCAAACCTTGATCTTGCAGCCCTGGCCGAGCCATAAGGGGTTTCGACATACTTTCTGAATACTCTGTCAATGCATGAGACTTATGCAGTGTGAAATGAGTATTATGGAAACATGTGCATGCTTGCACTGATTAACACTGTTGCTGTCTTCTCTCTTTGAAAACACACATACACACACAACCCAACTGGCATAATGCCACCCAAATGACCAGGTAATGCTGTAGTCACTTCTAATGTTGTTAATTAGGTATAATAAAGTCCCATCCGGAGGGGGTGGTCATTGAAATAAATCCATTGACATAGGAGTGCTGTTCCAGAGTTCCAAAACACTGTATACCAATCATCTAGTGCAGGGATGTCCATATTTGTTATATTAGAGTTTTCCATTCATTATAGCATGTTTATTTCCTTTCACTGTCCACTATAATGGTCAAAATAGACTGAAGACATGATAGCTGCAAGTCATACGTCTTTCACTTCTCTCGAAAGCCTTTGCATTTTTAAACACTTCAAAAACAAACAGGCCGATATCTGAACTGCTCCTTAGTATTATTATGCACAGATGAAAAGCAGCCAATAGGCATCAGATACTAAAAACCGGATATTTAGTGAAAGCAGACCCACTTTTTAAGGATATAATTCAGTGTTTAATGGTTTCAGCTGACTGACGCACATCCAGAAATTGACTCAATTGACGCACAGAGATATTTCTGTGCAGATGCTCATAAATGTGTTTTGTACACTATACCTCAAGAGCCCAACAACACATTACACAATAAAAAACTATTCCTATTTTTTACTTTGTTGTTCGTTATTTTAACAAGCATGTGGGATGTGTTGGAATCTATGACATATTAATAATGATATTAGTTCATCTCCTGGAAACGTAAATGCGGTGTTTTATGACTGATTTAAGGTTATGCATTTTAGGATCTGATTAAACCTCATAATGAAGGCAGTGAATATTCATTCACGTTTCACCTTTAAGGACTGATAAGATAAGATAAGGTTTATAGGGAAATTCACTCTTTCCAGCAACAGATAGTGAACATGAGGAAGACAAAAGAACATGTGAAAATACAGAATAAAATATGCAATTAAAACAGAATAAAGGTACAGAGAAAATATATTATACACCTTTTACTACAGATGGAAATATTGGATTTCTTGAATATGGGCTTATGCAGCATTGTAAAAACCTATCAAAGGTTTTTTTTCCTCTTTCACAACACTGCTTTAAATACTTTGCCTAAAAATAACTGTTGTTAACTGTTCCTGCCTTGACAGTCACCATGTGACACATCACACACTGTGGATGCTTTGAGGATGAATAGGCTGGGAGAAACATTTATTGTGCAACATTATTGGAACAAACCGTGCCAGTTTCTGGAGTAAATCATTTGCTAAAGGAGAGATATAGATTTATTAGATAAAGTAGAATTTAATCCTGTATTGAGCAACATGGATATTAAGACAAGGCAGCAGTGTCAGCCTGCATTACTCTCACTTGCTGGTATCAGGTGTACTTTGAGCAGACTTGTGTTTGGTTGAAACTGGCCTTGCACAGGATGGGTGGGGTGGCGTGGTGTGTGTTTGCACAGACAAGGTGGAATCTGTTGTGATACGTGCTCGGGCAAGGACCGGGCTTGAATGGAATCAATTTTTTTTTCCCCCTACCGCCAACACTTGAGAGGCTGCACACCGGGGGGACTCTTTGGACATGTCTGAGTTAAATGTCACGATGGAGGCGACCAGTGACCCCACAAAGATCCTGGAGAAGGGTCCCGAGTACCTTCGAAAGCAAATGGAGCTGGAGGGGGACACCAGAGGACACATGAGCGCAGTGGAGAGGTTGGCTGCGAGCAAACCCAAGTATGTGAAGAGCCAGCAGGTGGTCAACTCCATCCAGGAGCCTGCGATCAGTCTGGGGTCAGCTTCGGTGAGCAGCACGGGGTCGTCCACGCGGAGCTCGAACCGGGGAAGGAATGTTCTCGCAGCGGGTGGTGGTGGGAAAAGCTGCTCACCGGGGCAGGTACGGCGCACCAGCTCCAAAAAGCGCCCGGACTCTCTTCTGCTCTACCGGCAGAAGTGTGAGCTCCTGGGGGGTGCAGCAAAAGACAGGAAGCACCATGTAACACGTAAGCTGCTGGCGAACAACACTGTGAACAAAAATGTCCCGTTACTTAAGGAGTGTGAGTCTGAGGGAGATAAGCCACCGGGCGCCGCCACACCTGAGGAGCGGGCTCAGCTTCGGAGGAGGAGGGGGGTCGAGTCTGGGACAAAGGTGACAGCGGCTCTGCTCACTGTCCCCGAGGGCGAGAGGAGACCCGGCCGGGGCGTGGGTCGCTCCCACTCGGACATCAGCTCCAGGTACTCTAAGAACTTCGCGGACTTCGACGCTTTCTTCATGTACTGCGGGCTGGACGGCGAGATCATCGAGTCCCTGGGGCGGGAGAACTTCTCGGCGCGCTCGGAGGAGATCGCGGCCAAATTCCGCAGCGTGAGCGTGTCCACGACGGAGGGAGGCTTCTCCAAGAGCAGCGGGGACAGCGATGGGCTGCTGCAGGTGGAGCTGCACGACAACATACGCCAGGGGACGTCGGTGATCGAGCGCAACGCACGGATTATCAAGTGGCTGTACAGCTGCAAAAACGCCAAAGACACTGGGAAGAAGTTACGAGACCTTAATTAACTGAGATGTTGTTTTCTTCCTGCAGTGGCACATGCATGTCTACCTGTGCATATAAAACCTTTAAATGTGCGTGTGTGTGTGTGTGTGTGTGTGTGTGTGTGTGTGTGTGTGTGTGTGTGTGCGTATGAAAACACACAGATACTAACATTCTATATCTTGAAAGTGTTTGTTTTCTTGTCCTTTAGATTGTAAACCAGGTGCATTTTTCTCAGTCAGAGGGCAGTTCTGTGTCAAAGGTCAAGACTTTATGCTGGAGCTAGGGCGATATGGTCAAAAATGATACTAAGATCAAAATGTTGATTTTATCACGATAATTATCATATTTTTGTCAGCAGTTCAGCAGCGTTGATGGATTTAAACTCTTCTTCGTGAGCAGAGGATAACAAACATGATAAACGATATACACATCTGAGGTAGATCAATTATGTGTTATGCCTCATCAATGTGTTAATAAGCATTAGATCAATATTTATTGGATTTTTGTTATGTTGCTATTGATGTAAATTATATTGCAATGATAATCAATAAGATTATATCGCCCAGCCCTATTTGTGCATATGGGCCCACATTAGCACACAGACACACACACACCACACACACACACACACACACCATGGCATTCAAATTCAGATTAGTTTGATTTATTTGATACCAACAGCAAAATGAGTTAACTAATCATGCTCTCACAATGGGACTTGTCACAATATGGCAATCCAAAAACATTATAGCAATGCCTTAAACCTAATCTGTAAAGAATTACTTTTGTCACTAAGTATTTTTTTTTGTTATTTGTTCCAATTTATAAACCCTCAATAAACCCAATTTAAAGGGCCTATACAGGACGATTTCAGTAATCCCAAAATATAATGACTTAGAGTTAATGTTGTGGCATTGAGATTCCAGCCAGAAACATCATAACGTCTAATACTGATGTTCATTAGTTATATGACTCAGCAGGGCCTGAAAGTAGCCTTATATCAAAACTTATCATATGCACACACACACACACACACACAGCTTCATATTAAAAATGTCAATAAGGCAGCTGTTGTCGAGGCCAAGTGTTTCTGGTCAATCGTTACATTTAGTTACATTCAGACCAGAAGGATTTGTGAGATGTTGTTATTTTCCGGCCCCTGAATCAGTTCTTTCGTGGGTCCTGTGTGGGAGGAGAGGAATGTCCCCTATAATCTGAGGGGTTTATGTCCACTGACCCGTTTAACTCTATCTCCATCTCACGCCCGAGCTCTGCCTGGTTTCATCTCCTCACCACAGTCTGTCTGTTCCTGCCTTTTGGCCAACTTCCTTTGACCTATCAGAGCTCACAGGGTGTACTAGAGGGGAGGGGAAAAAAAGCAAAGGCCAGACTCCTGATGATTTCTTGTTTTAAAAGAATTAGCACTCACACTGTTTCTGTCTCGCACATGGAGAAAACAAACAGCACTCAGCTGGTTTAGTGTTGTAGACACACCGTTCACTTCCCCATAAGGCTGAAGGACTACGTCACTCAAAGACAAGCCGTGTCTTGTCTTCTCCGCTCCTCTGTTCCCGAACTCAAAGTGGCTTATTATTCAGTTTTATGATGCAGTTACAAAAATGTTACGTCTCATTTGTATCTGAATGTGATAAGTGACTAAAAATATATACTCTGCTTGTATTGCTTATATCTTCTTTCATCAGGATTTTGATGTGTTGAAATGTTACGCTGCTCTCAGACAAATTTATCATTGACTGAAATAACAACAATAAATTAAATGTCCTTCACCCAAAGCAGGATAACAGCAAATTTGTGTGAACTTGTTTTATATTGAAGTTATATAAAGTTTGTAAAAAGTTAATCATTGCATAACTTTATTTAAGGAAAAAAAGTTGGATAGTTTGTGCTCATATCATTCGTCTCCATTTTGCCTGATGAAGTTCTAATAGGCTTGAAATGTTTCCTTTAAATTCTTATCTGTGTTTCCAATAATTTGTTTTATCAATTGAAAGGAAATATGTAAAAGTATTTGAATGTCCCACAGCAGACATGAAAACTTTTGAATTACCTCTACATTTCCTAAAGGGGGCAGTATTTGACAACAAGATTGAACCCAAGTTTGCAACGTTTTCACTCAGGCATTGGCGGTGTAGTTCATAGAAGAGCTAAGTTTGATCTTGATACAAGATGATTTTGTTACCTGGTAACTGGAGTTGCCAGTCATTAGCTGTTGATACTTCACAATCATAATGCAATAGGTGTATCAATATTTGACAGTTACATTTAGTTTTTTACATTAGCAACTTACATTATAAAATCATTAAGTGTTCTGAGTGAAACCAGGTTTACTAATGCAAAATTCAACAACATTCAATGTCAATCAAAGACGAGGCAACACCTGAATTGTTCTTCTTCTCGGTTCTTCTTTGGCAGTAACACAAGTCGGTCCATGAACCATACAAACATTTGCCAGGGAACAGCAGGAATGGAGGCAGAACCCATATAATTAAACACTGACTGAACTTTACTCAGTGCCATTTTCTTTTTTATTGTGTGTGTCAAAATCAAGGAAACTATGTTGTCATGGCCTATCTGAAGAACATTGTTATTATTATGATTATCTATCTCAAACATCTCAAAAAATGTAATGGTGTTGTCTATAATATCAACAAGAAATTATAACATTCTCTACTTACCATAGTAATAATGTCAATCATATATAATTGTAGATAGATAGATCGATCGATAGATCCCAAACTGGGAATTTATTGTGCTACAGCAACATATCAAGGGCTTTGCATATAGAGCTAAGTAGCAATAAAACAGTGAGAATAATTAAAATAACTCAAAATAGAATTTAATGAACATAAATGTGCTAAAAACTGTACATACTCACTTAGTAAAAGAACCAATCACACATAAAAAATAAAGTATTAGAATACACAATATAATATATGTATAATAGACACATCATTTCTATAATTATTATTAGTATTAGGGGTAGAAGTATTAGTATTACAGTTCCCATCCCCCATCCCCCATCTCCAAATCAAAACACAAGTACATGTGCGCAGTCCACTGTCACGTGCAGGAAAAAGCCCCAACAGAAAAGAAGGGGGATAAAAAAAATAGACGTACGCAACTTGATTGACAGTCTCCGTCGAGCAATGAGCAGCGGGGACATCGGGTAGCAACAAGATAAACGGCGAGCCCTCGTCCAATCAGAGAGGAGCAGGGTGGCGTGTACGTATCCCAGCGTCCGCACTGTGTTTACTTCCGTCAATATCTGGACGAGAGCAGCAGCAGAGGAGGAAGAGCTCAGAATAAAGCAGACGAGCATCTGTCAAGGTCTGTTTAACGTCTTTATCTCACCTGACACGTGGACTACAGCGTGGATTCTGTTTATTTCCTGCCTTCCCGCCGTGGTTACACGCGCAGAGTCGACTGACAGCTTCGTCATGTAAACATTTTTTACGTCGTTGATATTTTGCTGTTGTTATACAAAGAGAAAAATGCGTCACAGTTGTTGCCACTTGTGTTATTACCCGGTTGTTACTGCAGTTTTGCGTGTCAGTGTGTAAACAGGATGAATATAGATGGATTCACTCATGTTGACTGTAAACACACATTCAGGCTGATTATTTGTAATGTCATGAGGAAATGTAAATACAGTGGATTTTGTTGTGTTGACATATTTTGTCTTAAATTGTAAAAACATGCTAGCCGGTGCAATTTAAAACCTTGTGCAGATAAAAGTTGTCAATGTCAAATGTCAGCTGACAGAGCTCAGCAACTCTGATGTGCATTTTCCTTTTGAGTTTAGACTTGTATAATGCATTTTACAATGATGGATTCAACTGAGAGACTTTTATACTATTTAGAATATTGAAGAGTTGAATCTCAAATTTTATTTAGGTATTTGAAGATATTCAGAACTCTTTGCTTTCTTCCAATTCAGGCATTCACTCGCTCATTGTGTTTAAATCAATGTGGCCTTTCTCTGCCTCTACTGAGGAGGAGTTAATAACATCTGCTCTACTCCCCAGGTGTTTGGAGTGGCAGCGACATTCTCTGCTAATTGTCGCCCCCGCCACCCCTGCCACCCCCCCCACCCCACCCCCCACCCATATACCTCCTGCAGCAGAAATGCCTTTCTTAGGAAAGGACTGGAGGTCACCGGGCTTGTGCTGGACAAAGACAGAGCACGGCTGGAAGAGGCTCATATACTATGGAAACGAGCTGGAGGATAACAACAGAGACATAGAATTGAAAGAGTAAGATCATAACTTTATCATTTCATTTCTTTCACCACAGTCTACCTTAAATGGAATTCTTACACCAAAGTATAAAGAACCAACCAAACTGTTTAAATGTTCATACTATGACGTCCTTTATTGACATAAAGCCCTTTATGAATAGAATGAAACTTTCATAGGACACAAGGATCAATCCATAGAAAGTATTTTAACAGGACATGTTTTTCTTCTGGGTTTCTGTTGGAGTTGATTCATTTCAAATGTCCCATGTCACCATATGTCAATTTTAGATTTGCTGCCAACATGCTGAGACCTGTCAGAAATATCAAGGGCACTTTTCAATCAACAGACCCAGAATGGCTGCCAGAGATTACAGTCACATCTATGACTCTGTCTCTCAGACTCTGATACATGTCTGCCATCTGTAGTGTTTCTTCCATCATGGCAGACACTGTGAATCACTCTATTTGAGCATCTTGGTTCTTCTGGCTCTGTTTACACAGTTGGTACAGAATTGAAACAGCTTGATTTTTGACAATAGGAATCATGGTAATTTATTTCTTGTTGGCTACATGTGTCATTAACAATGGATGAAACGCTTTTTTTGCTCGACTAGCCTGCTAACCTCAAACTACTACACCACCTCACCTGCCATAATTCCCCACAACAGAGTGATACACACCAGTAGTTACCAGACATCTGATAAAAGTCAGGGTTGCTCCAGAATGTTGCAGGAGGCGCATTTGTGTTTGTTTGCATTTCTGATCATCTGTTTTCAAGAATTGTCTTGTAAACCAGATCAACTTGACTTAGGGAGCAGCAAACAGCTCTGAAGGTTGCAATGGTTTTCCACACTTTCCGACTTACATTTCATAAGGACATTGTGTAAACCATGTAATGACTGATGGTGGTTATATCTAAAAAAGATGTAGATCTTGTCTTAAATCCTATTGGTTGAAAGATTACTGAATTACTACACCATATGTATTATCTTTCGATCTAGGTGCGCTTAAGGTCGTCTATAGCATGCAGAGTTGCATTTCAAAAAATTTCAAAAACTTTGCGTGACGTTGTTTTCTTACTTCTTTTTAACATCTCTTATCTTTCATCGTATGATGGATAATCATATTCTGATCAATCTAAGCTTTAGATATTGTCTCTTCACCACGTGGATATGTCAGTCTGCAGGGAAAAGGGATGAGGTAGGAAATACAGCAAAGACATTGTTGCGGTAACATAGTCAAAGTTTTAAAAGCGAGGGTAACCAGGAAATCCTGATCGTTGTATGTTTAAGGGGGGATTGTGAATTGTTTGTCATGTCTGTGAGCTACAGTTTGTGGCCTGGCTGTAAACCAGTTTTCCTTCAGGGCACTAACAGAAGTGAAGTTGAATAAGTGCAGTCTGTGTGAGACCAGGGTGAAAACAAGGATGTAGATACAACAGTTGTAAATGTTTTGACCAGATTTCACCACTAAAGCCACAGCTTCTCAGGGTCAGAGAAAAACCACGCAGCCAGCCCTTCACTTGAGCCATAGCTGAGGGTCTCTGATGAGGATATTTGCATCCCACAATTGCAGCCTCTTGTTTCCAGATGGGCGTCATGGCAACAGACAGAGCTGGGCACAGGGTTGGTTTCAAGACAATCAAGAGAGTCATTTTATATGAGACCAACTTGTGAAGCGTATCTTGTGAGAGCAAATATCCAAAACAGGTGGAGTGAGGGAGCTGTTTTTGAGTTGACCTTTATTACATCTTTGTTTTTATTTAACAAAGTATTTAGGTCAGGCGTTGGTGTCCCCCAATTCATGTAACGTGGTTGTAAAATAGTTGACCTGCAAACCCCTGTGTCATTACATTTTTGGTATATGATTAAGTGACTGTAAGCAACCTTCCATTCTAATTTGGGGATTTAAATGCAACACATAAATATAGGCTCACATAACCTTTCCCGGAAGAGGTTATGTGTGCAGCAGGGTGACAGAGGCAACATACCCTTCAAACTGTGAAAGCCCAAGGATAAACCTAAAGTGACCTCGCTAATCACAGCTCCAACGTGGAGCAGGCTCCAGTATTTCCATCAACGGTGAACAAGCATAACAGGGAATAGTTCAAACAATGACTGTTGTGTGCTTTTGTGATGCTTTCCCTCCAAAAGGCGGCGTTTAGTGGGTTGAAAGACTTGAAAGACCACTGTTTGTTGAGAGCAGTTGAACTAAAAACATGTTGTGCTATTTCAGTCACTCCGCTGTGTGTTGCATGTGTGAGACTGTGTGCAGTGCTAGTTGCCTCCCAGCACAAGAGCTTGCCCTCTTATCTGCAGAAAACATGAAGGGCTTTGGAGCACGGCAACTGGTGGTGAGTGGTCATATAAAAAGCCAACCCCCTCCTACGTCATATATTATATGTGCATTGTGCTACTTTTTTATTCAGTGTGTCTGTGACTCAGCGTGTCTGTGGCTCCCTCGCTTATTTGCATCAAATAGTTGTGCTGCATACTAGTTCCTTTTTCTGGATAAACAAGGTCATTTCAAAATGAATATTTGAGAAGTAATTGCATTCAGATTTTATGATCTTTTAGCATCTATGGTTTTACAGTTTTAAACTTGTCCCAGGCTAAAGTAGCTTAAACTAGTATAGCAGTGAAAAGAGTGGATATCCACTCTTTTCCACTCTTTCCATTCTTTTCACTCTTAAATTCAACCAAGCTTCACTAAATTACACACAATCAAAGATATCCCATACCTCATCCTTCCATCAAGTTTCGTGGTAATCTGCATGTAGTTTTTGTAATGCTGCTAACTAACAGACAAACTAACGTCAAAGATATCACAACCCTGATAAGAGAAGGTGATAACAATCTTTATAGCCTCATCCTCTGTTAAGAAGAGGACTCAGCCACACTTTGATGTGCCCCTCTTGGTTGGATCACCACAACGACGCAATGATACACAATGGCAATGATACACAATGGCTCATTGTGCTTGTAAGGACCGTAACTATTGATATACCCACTTGTAGCAACACACACTGCTGGTATTAATACATTTTAGAGTGGATTCTGAGCACCAGTGGGTGATATCTCTGGCCCAGTCTTGTCCTCTCTTTATTAGTACCTCACAGTATCACAAGAGTCTGTGAGCAGTCTTTTTTAATAAAAGGTCACGGCTACACACAGTTACCAGTGACATCATCCTCTTCTCATTGGCTTCTCTCCAAATGAAAACTCACCACGAACGGTCAGTGACATCATCCTCTTTTCATTGGCTGCTCTCCAAATGAAAGTCACCCAGAATGGCCAGTGACATCATGCTGCGAGCCGAGGAACTTCTGGCAGACCAGCACACGTGGTAAAGAAAGAAAGAGGAGCTTTATGATCTGTGCTGACATGGTACGCAGTGACACAGGAACAGTTTAAATGATAGCAATCCTCTAAAGGCCAGCATACCTCTGCCACCTCTGTTAACATTCACTATGTGTTTGTTTTCTCCCCTGTTCATGTTGAGTTCCTTCATAAGCTTGTGTATTTCAGGATATAGTTTAAATATCCACAGATCCGCCTGTACCTTCGTGCCGTGTGATTTTCTTTTCACGGCTCTGGGGAGGATGCTGACCGCTCCTCATGCAACCTGTCACTCCTCACTTTAAATTAACTGCGACAGATTACTGTGCTTCCATGTGTCTGTGTGTGCAACTGGATAAATGGATAGAGACAAGGGATTACCGTCGAGCTCGATCACCCCCCGATCAGTTGGAATCGCCGTTGGACCAGCAAAGCCATGTTGTCATGAAGATGAAAAAGAGCTGTTAACTTTCTTTAAAAAATATGAAAACACTGAGCAAACCACCGCAGAACTTAACCTACGTATGAGCTATCATGTCCTCCTGTCTCAATCCAAGTTGCTCCAGGGCACTGCAGCAGAGCACATTCTTAACAGTGGTTTGTAATTTGCACAGTTTTTGAGGTTTACTGGTTACACTACAGTGTTCTTAACAAATTCCTCCTGTGCGTCCTCTTTCCAAACAGCATCTGCCATGACAGCAAAGAAAATCTGTTAATTGTCGGGGACGTGTGTGAGCTCCCCACAACAAAGAGGAAAAAGGACCTTGACAACAATAACACCAGATCTCAGTGTGAGTTTACAGTAGTCACAAGTCATAAGTGCAGTGAAGCGACCACCTACTGAACGTGAGATTATTATAATGAAGTTCACAGTGTCACATGTGATGCCTAATCCTGAATATTACATATTAATATTATGTTTTGGAGTGTGTTTACACTACATAAAAAGTTGTGTTTCAGCAGCAGATCATTCAACCACTGTAAAGACAGAGCCTGTGGGAAATGTTGCTCAGGACTGAAATATTCAACCCATAAGTTTTGTCCATAAATGGAACTCTGAAGCCTGTTTTTGTACAGATCACAGAAAATGCTTCTTCACATCTGAGAGTCTGTGACACAGAGTGAGGAGGAGGCAAAGAAACACTGTGTAGCATATGTGCTGAGTTACTTTCTACTTCTACTCTAATACAATAAAAAAAATTCACTGTTACTATTTTTTTTCACTAAAATAAGCATTTAAAATATAAAATTATAATTAATATATTATTAATCAACTCAAGATTGGGTTATAAGGTGCTTTATAAAATAAAATATAAATGCAAAGATATCAAATCCTAGAAAACCCAGTTCTAACTCAGCAATGCAATGAGACAAAACAGATAAAAAACGTTAAAATAAAATATAAGAACCATAACAATCTAAAGGTAAACTATGAAAAAACTAATGAGATACTGATTGTGAGGGGAATTCATTCCACAGCAGCTAAAGCCCAGAAAAGGTGGCAAACATTAGTATTCACCTACTACGTACGTCATTTATCTTCCTCCATAAAACACCCTAAGATTAGATGATTCACAATAATGGACAATCAACAATGTTCTTGATTATCCTTGGAAACATCTGCAGGAGACACTGTAGGTGGTTAAGACCTTCTACAGTCTGCAGGTGTGCTTAATCCCTGTGGGGCCGTGGACTGTAGAGGATGTGACCATCTCTCAACAGCACCCGAGGGTCTTCTCAACTTCAAACTAGTCCGACAAGTCAAACTGGTTTAAATAAAAAACACATTTTACACTTCTGCTTTTCCTTTGTCCACTTCCTCTTCATCCCATCTAATGCACATATTGAAAGACTTTCTGAGTAATGTAGGCTTGCACAACAGAACCGCACACAGCATCATTTGGGATTATCTACAATGTTGTTTTAGTTTGTTTTTTACTTCAGGACAGGTAAACTAAAGCAGAGCTGTCCACCTGGGAGTCCAGGGGATGCTAAATGTCATGCACGTGTTATTAAGATCAGTCGCCCACTCAAAACACGGTCCATGTGTCTGTTTAAACCTTGCAGCTGTACTCCATTGACTTTAATCCAAACAGACAGTTGCAGTTTAAAGAGGTGGAATACTATAAACATGCCCTCAATCCAATATTGAGGCCTTATTAAAAAAAATATCACTAATCGTATTATTATAGGCTTAAAGAAGGCCCCCATGTTTTCATTTTTGTTCCATCTGTGAACAGAAAGTCTACAACAGTCTCTTGTATCTGCTGCAAGGTTATTGGATTGTGTTGTATTAGGTCGCACAGGTACTTGTCACTTGTGTCCCATCAATTTAGAGTATCTACATGTGCATGTTAACCGATGAACCGAACTGACTCCGAGGAACAATGTGTGTTTTTTCTGTCTTTTAGTTGTTTACAGGGATAAATGGATCTATGTGCTGAGAGGGAACTCAAAGGAAGTGAGTACTCGAGCACAATTTGCACACAAAGGATTTATTTGCAGCATTATTTAATAAATTACAAGTCTTATCAAACTGTGTGTGTGTGTGTGTGTGTTTGTGTGTGTCTGTGTGTGTGTGTGTGTGTGTGTGTGTGTGTGTGTGTGTGTGTGTGTGCAGCGACATGAATACAGCACGCTTGGCGAAGCGTTAAACCGTCTAGACTTTTCCAGTGCCATCCAGGACTTGAGGAGATTCAACTATGTTACAAAAGTGAGCGACAACGATTCACCGTTCCTGTTGATCATTTTGTTGTAAAACTTGTACAAGCCACTCGCCCTCTAACCGTTTTACTGTCTCTCACTCTGCAGCTTTTTCAGCTAATAGCCAGGTCTCAGCTGCCTTCTCTGAGTGGAGCTGCCCAGAAAAACTATTTCAATATACTGGAGAAGATGGTACGAAAGGGTAAGAGGACCTGAGAGGAAGACTCCCTTTATATGATGTGGTCTGTGACAACCCACAAAACGTGGTTATGAGGTCATGTTGCAGTTTAGAGCAAAGAGAAGATCTAGACTGAGGTTCCGGCTGCCACATGTACATTTTTCATTTGGATTTAATAAATGGCCATAATATTTGACACTGCTTGGTCAGTTTTTTTGTACCTAAGATGACCACACGTTTGATAAGAACAAGTATAGAATAAGTATCCATAGTTTTCATCTGCAGTAACTTAAAAAAGTTTGGAAATGAGTGAAACTTTAGATAAGGAAATGTTGTATTGTTATTTTTATAACTCAACATACCATCTTATTTTTGTTTGGCTTTTTTGTGGCTGATCATACTTTAATTTCTGTATTCCTTCTTTTTTCTTTCATGTTTTCTTTGTCAATTTTGGTCCCTGTAGTCCTTGAGGACCAGCACAATCCTCGCCTGGTCAAGGACCTGCTGCAGGACCTGCACATGACTCTGCAAAATCTGAACATCCACGTTGGTAGATGTGTCCTCGTGGGCAACGTCAACATCTGGTTGCGACGACTGGAAAACATTCTCAAGTGGCTGCAGCAGCTCAACAACCTGCAGATCCCCAAGGTAGAGGAAGAGAGTTTTATCCAGAATGTGTGAGCACCACAGACTGAATATAAATGTGGACGATGTGTCTCTACTTCCTGTCACTGTACGGAATTGAAATATCCAATATAATATACCCATTTTACAGTTTTGAGGAGCAACGTAAAATATATAGGGGGGGATAAATGTATAAAACTGCATCTTCAGTGGAAAACATTTATGTAGTGTTAAAGAATTCGTATTTTATTTGAATTAATTCTCTGTCGTGTACTGCGTAGCTCTGATTATTGGTTACTTTTTACCCACAGCAATTGTGCACTGGCCGGTCATTCAACGACTTGCCCCTACACATGCAGAATAAGATCTTTTACAACTTATCTGACGCATATGACATCATTAACCTGGGACAGGCCACACCCACTCTGCTCATGCTCAGTGAGAACCGGAGTCTGTGGAAGAGACTGTGCCACTTTCACTTCTCAGACAAACAGGTGAGAGGACAAGTTTGAATGATTGTAATCGTAGGAGGGCATGTTAACAGGTGGCTGCCCCATTCGCCTGCTAAGATTTACCTCTGTTGGCCTCTAGAGGGCAGGATTGCTACAGTGCAGTCTACTTGATGTCTCTCTCTCTCTCTCTCTCTCTCTCTCTCTCTCTCTCTCTCTCTCTCTCTCTCTCTCTCTCTCTCTCTTTCTCTCACACTCACACATCTTGTACCCTCTATATCACACATATCGTTTAAGCACCCACCCAATGTTAATTAAGAATGAACTATGACTTTATTTCATTCCTGTGTGTGTGTGTGCGTGTGCGTGTGCGTGTGCATATGCGTGCAGTTCTGTCAGAGCTTGGTCCTGACCAAGAGCGACAACGTGGACTGGAAGCTGATGTACTTCATGCTGCAGAAACACTACCCCATGAACGAGCAATACGGCGACACCTTGCACTTCTGCAAACACTGTTGCATCCTCTTCTGGAAGGTAAATGGGAACATAAAATACACCCGCAACCACATTCACAAAGGGAACACTATATGGCTAACTAGTTCTGTTCCTCTGACTGCAAGTAAAGTATAAATTGTTCATTACATCGAAGTTAACATGGCCTTTTACTTTAATCACCATTTACTGCTGTGAACACTTTTATGTAGATGTAATGTTCAAATGGTCAACTAAATGACAGAGCTGATCTCTACCCACATGTAGGACACAGGTCACATTTATTTAATTAACAGCTTGAGTTGTGTGAGGAAGATTTGTAAGTGAACTAAATGCTTAGATTAAAATGTCACTGTTACTAAGTATTCAATCCATGACAGAGTATTAGGGCCTCTCAAATTTAAGATGTGAAACTCATGTTCTTACAAGGAAATTAAGTTTTTTTTCAAGTTAACAATTCGATTCAAGATTTTGGATCCAGAGGCAGTAGAACTCCAATGAGCATCAGTTTGCTGTTAATTTCCTAAAAATATGTTTTACTTCATTCTCCTATTACTACACCTTTCTTCTAGATAACTTTGTTTAATACTCAAAATGCCTGAATTGTTTTCTTCATAAGGGCCCCAATACTCAGCAGTACCAATCTTTATCTGTCCCCCTCTCGATGATGTACCACCCACAGTCTTGTTATCCTCCTGGCTGGCTCCTTATACTGTTTAACCTCTGCCCTCTCTACATCCCTCCTTCCCTGCTTCTCCCCCCTGATTCCTTAAGGATTGCCACCTGACTTTGTTATTCAAGGTACTTTCTGTCCCATCATGCCTTTCTGTCTCTTCAGCCGACCGTGTGTCCCGTGTTTCTCCCAGTGAACTGACTGAGGACTTATCTTTTCGCATGTGTTAAGCTTGATGTGCTCTCTGTTTCGCCTGATGTCATCATGTTTGGCTCGTGTTTAGTAAACAGTGTCACTCTGTCTGCTGTGCTGACGCTTTAATATTTCCTAACCACACTGTGTGTAACTATATTAAGGTCTGTGTTTCACCAGCTATCTTTAAAAACCACTGCTTCATAAAATGTTGAACCATTACACCCATAGGAGAGCACAAAGATAACTTAGGTCACGTTTGCATCTTATTAGGACTGTAGGATTTTTGTTAATCAAATTAAATCAACTATTGTTAATCAGCTAAAGTCGTAATATTAAAATTGTATTAAAAAAGGTTTAAGGAAGCCTAAAAGTGTAGTATATTATGTTTGACTACCAGTCTTTGGTAAATTTGTGTGTTAGGTTGTTTTACTACATGCATACATAGATAAAAAGACGCTTCGTAGTTTGTAGTTATCATGAAATTCAATCTATGTCACTAACAACTCCAGTGTCACACGTCGATGTTCTGTGTGCACAACATGAGCAACAACCGCCTCCCTGCTTTCTGTGCTAACAATTCTGTGTCGACTTCGTTCCAGGACTGTGGCCACCCGTGCACTGCCACTGATCCGGACAGCTGCCTCATGCCCATCTCTCCTCAGCACTTTATCGACCTCTTCAAGTTTTAAACCCCTCCGCAGTGTCCGTGGTCCCTCAGTCTCCAAACCCGAGTGTGTATACTTGACTTTTTTACAGAAAAACAAAGGGCTTAAAATAAAAATAAATCTCTTTTTTATGACGACAGTTACACGCACAAATGTTTCACTAAGACAAAGAACAGGTCAAAGTTGTAAATTTGTTGATTTTAAGAATTTTGGTGGTGACAGATGAAATATAAAAGAAAGTTTTTCCTGATAAATGTTTTGTCTTCTCGACAAACGAGCTGCCCCTGACGGAAAAGAAGAAACTATTATGTACATCTAATTCCTATGTTGAATGGATTTATACATGAAAGGGGTTGTAGCATGTTTACACTAGAGATAAGTGAGTATGATATGGATCTATAATGTATCAGGGAAGGGGGTTTCTACATAGAAAAGATAATCATTTAAAAAGTAGAAGAATAAGATGTCTCATGTCGATGGTTTATTTAATCTCTTTCTGCGTTTTGCTATGTTGTGGGTTTGGGGTATTTGTTGCAATAACTGAATGCATGTCGTGTGTGAGTCTCTGTTTACAAACTGAACGTTGTCCTTTGTGAATTCTTGTTGAGTTCTGAGTAGACCTACGTGGTGGCATCAACATGAAAAGAAAATAACGTGAAACTAGCCACGGAAATATTTATACAACTTAACTGCTTTTATCCAAACTCTCAGAAAACTGTCCAATGTGGCAGGCAAAGAAAAAGTCATAAGTTATTTATGTTATTTTATATTTGTATCCTTCCTCCAACTTTTGTAATATTCCTTGACTGTTCAATTTCTCTTTGTGGTACTATCATGACTTTTATGGGAAGGGAATTAGGTGAAATAACAATAAAAATATTTCTAAAAACCTGCTTCTGCTCTACTTTTTCTATTGGGATGCTGGAAGATGTTTTTGTGTACTGGAAAAAGATTTTGCCCTTGTAGACACATTGTCCATAAAAATGTGTAAATATTGTTATTGAACACAGAAGTAACATTTATTGTAATGTTGTTATATTTTAAATTAAACTTAAAGAGAGGATAAGAAGTTAAAACAAAATTAGAAAATAAAAATAAAAATCACCAAAATGCAGAGAAAGTAGAGGCAGACAGTGAGAATGCAGATTTATTCTGCTCTGAGAAAATATAACCAAAACTGTAGGTCAGGGCCCTCATCCATATTGTGTGTTGTGTGACTTTGAAGGAGGTTTTCTCATGTTAGTACAGAACTTTTGTATCTCTTGTACTGAAAGCAGTGGAATTAATTAAAATGTTCACCCTGACACAGTATGCTTGTTGCACACAGAGTACCAAAGGAGATGTGTTGGTAGTAACATTTAAACCAGGATGCTGTGCTCTCAACGCATACTGCATGTGTAAGAAAAATAATGATTTTTTTTAAAGTTTCTTATTCAGTTAAAAGAAACATTACTATAGCAGAAAGGAAATCACTCCTCATTGTCTCAGTCCTACACAATATACAGATTATTTAAGAGTGAACCAGATTGTCTATAATGCACACTAACTGCAGCTCCCCCTGCTGGTCAAAGCGATGCAGCACAGGAACAAAGTGGGCTGCCTCACCTGCATCTGTGTGCGTTTTGTGATGAGCTCAACAGGTTTGTGCTCAGAGGAAGATCTTGTTTCAATATACAGCAAAAAGGAGGTCATCTGACTGACATCATGAAAAAAGTATTCAGTTCATCATTCTAACATGTCTCCATCTATGACACAGTGTAGGTTGCTTTGATTTGATTCTATAAGTAATACGATAAATCAATTGATTATCAAAATACTATGCATTGACAAAGTAACTATAAAACAGTTTATTTCAAAGATGCGAGGCACTATATTTGTTTGTTTTTCTGTGAGTACTATTGGCAAGAAATTCTTATTTATCATAAATGACATGATATGAACGCAGCGTTTCAACAACAGCAGCGTCTGTTTTCAGACATGCAGTGACACAATGTCCGAGTCGGTTGCTCTGGATAATATTTCCAGAACTTTTGACACCTGGTTAAATGTCTGCAAAATGTGACTGACACAAAACTGAAGAAGGAGATCTAATACAAAGATGCAGACGAAGATGTCAACCTTGAAACATGATGAGATTCAAGAGCCGACACCAGTGGCGATGCGCTGAAAAAAAAACGTGATTTCCATAGCAGTTCCATGTTGTTGTGAACGTGTCTGAGTCGGACAATCTCCAGCTGTGTTCACCCTACCTCTCACCCTCACTCTCACACACAACCACACACACACACAGCAACAGTTACACACACCGGTATGCCAGATTGCACAGCTCAGTATTGATGCATAAGTTAAGGCTTCAACCTCACATTCTGTAACAGCATAGACATAAAGAAATGAGAACCATTCTAACTTTATAAAATCTGGAGTAGGTTTGCATATTCTTCATCAGTTCTCTAATTCTAAAATAATAAACAGCCACAAAAGAAATATGACATGAAAATCACTTTTTAAATCACATATCTACAGGTCAGGCATTTTAAGGCATTCATTTGTTTTACTATACAATTTATACCAGTGATTCAAAACTTTCACAAAAAAAGAGCCCATTGATAAAACTAACATGTTGTCTTCAGTGACTTTAAAGCTAAAATACCAAAGTCAATCTTCATGGTTCATGCGCAGGTCTTTACTACAGGACAGCAGCTCAACATCAGTTAGCACCTGTTAAGCTTAAAGACTACGAAGACAAGCAGATATTTGGTTCAGTTTAAATGGCTCCTATTTAAACCCTTCCCAAGCAATGTCCGACACGATCCCTCTGCTCATCCTGCTGATGCCGGCCAGCTTGACTTTGGCGCGAGACGTCCACGTGACAGCCGCTGTCGAATCCCTGGAGTCCGACAGGTTAGCGTAGCGGGAGGAGTCCTCTTCCAGGCCCTGCCCCCCCCAGGAGGCCAGGTCCAACAGAAGGCCTGGAGCCTCGGGTAGAGGCGACGGCGAGTCCCCGTCCGGGCTCTTGTCCTCCGGGGCGTCATCAGTCGTCGTCTCGTTTAAGTCCTCCAGCTGAGGTGGCTCCCAGCCCTCCATCTTCTCCAGCTTCTTGGTGGGCGAGATCTGCCTCATTGTCATGGTAACACTCTCCCAGAAACAGTGGCCCTTCTCCGGCTTGTCCTTCTTTTCTTTATCCTTTTCATCGTCTTTGATTTTCTTGTGAGACCTTCAGAGAAAGAAAGACAATGAAGCTGCTGTTGCACAAAAGTTCACCTTGAACATATCAGCTAAAAATATTTTATATATCCTTGTAGGACAAAGCTTCATTTCATTAGAGCTGTTGAAAATATTAGCTTGATACTAAAATACATACAAACCAAATGCACGACCTGATTAACACATTACAAACAAAACATTTACCGTAAACAATATCGCCCTGTAAATCAAAATAAATCATAATGCAGTCTTAAAGCTGCCTACTTAATACAAAATAGTTATAATTCCACATTATCCAGTTTGGGGAACCTCACCCTCTGCGGTCCGCCAGTTTCACTCCCGTCAACAAGAAGTGCTCGTCATCTTTAGAGGAGAACATCTTCTTCTCCCTCCTCTCCTTCTTGGACATGGTCTTCTTCACCTTGTCCTCCTGACAGAGAGCCGCAGATAGCAGAGTGTTTGAGATCAAGTGAATAAACACATCGGGTTAGACTTGTTATCTCTGATGCCTACTTGTGAGTGATTCATGCTCCAGAAGACAAAGACTTCTTGAGGAATTTAGAAAAGCAGAAATATGTTGATCAATGTGGACTGTATTCAACTTTCCTTCTTCAATTAACAAGAGGGCTGGTGGAAAATAAGTTTGTATTGACCTGCTGCATCATCATAAAAAAGTCAAACTCTATAAGGAAAGTTCATAATACTACGTTCCTATTGCTCTTGGCCCAAAGGTCAACATATATATACATATTTATAGTAGACGTCAAAATCAGCATTTTTAACATTTTAACTGGACTCTTCTATATTTCTGCATGATAAATTAATACAGAACTAAACTAATCTAGTAATAATGGATGGGAATGGATGAGTGGGATGAGGCTCTTCTGAAATCAGTGTGTGACGTGCACGTTGCGATGTGTGAACTTGCACAACACTCCGGTAGATGAAGAGCCAGAGACGGAGACAAACAGAAAGAGGTCTAGTGGCACAGATCGGCACGTACTGTTTGTAACATTCCACCGAGAGACCCTCCACTCCCCGTGAAACTCCTCCAGGACTCGCATCAGAATTCCTCCCTGCCTGTACAGCTGTACACCAAGCACACATGCCGCCCCCCTCTGCGATTAAACTTTTGGCTTCGTTTCCCTCTGTGCCAGGGAAAAAATCTCATAGTCAAAAGTCAAGGTCATCAGGTTTACTCCCACTTGCCTTTGCTTTGTCGATATCGAAACATGCTCAGTATTAGAAGCATTATCTAATGAACACATTTGGCCCTGGTCTCCCTTCTAAACTGCTTCTTTTTCTTCCTATATTTAACCTCTCAAAGACCTGCCGCATTCAAAGTGGTCCTTGTGAACAAATCAAACAGGAACACGCACAATAAGATGTGTTAACAGGACTGAGATCAAGCTTCTAAATGTCTCCACCACATAACGTGTGGACTTCACGATCCCACTCAGGATCTCCTCTCATACCCAAACTATGTGACATTTAAGGGATTTGTAAACACATTGCCTGGTCTATCGTTGGTATGTCATCAGGAGACAGACACTAAGCCGATAAAATGAAAAAACAAATCCTCCTCCGCTCACCTCTTGCCAGTGGACAAAAAAAAAGAAGACATTTCTAATATCTCTCTCCTCACTCCCCTTTTCTCTTTCCTGTCATCAAGTGTAAACTGTGGAGGATAGGTTTCTGTACTTGGAGGAACCAGAGATGCCAGGAGAGATTGAGTCTATCTGTATGTGTGTGTGCGCGTGCTTGTGTGCGTGTGTGCGTGTGAGTGTGTGTATGTATGGAAATTCCAGCTCTGTATGTGCATGCATGCGTGCACATACAGAGGGCCAGCCTATTCACTATTCACTCCAGCATTAACCTGCAGGCCTCTAGAGCCAAAGCTGCTCCGTGCCCAGTAATCTCTCCAGCCAAGACGTAGGTAAACCAAGCAGCTCACTGAGGCTGGCTGTGTGGGGGGGGCTTTACTTGCATCTCCACACTCGGCAGAACAATAGAGCTCCTGTTGGGCCAAATTCTTCCATCCATACTCCAGAGGTGAAAGCGTACGGATTAAAGAGGCATTTAAGTTTTTAGAAAATGTTATATGAGTTGTGTTATTTTTCCAGGTACTCTGGCTTCTTCTAGTAGTCCAAAAATCCAACAGATTGGGGTCAGGTGAACTAGACACACTCCATCGGTGTTAATGGTTGCTTATTTCCTTCTATACGCTGGTGACCTGTTCTGGGTGTGCCCCGCTTTTGGCCCAATGCCTGCAGGGATTGGTTGGATGGATGGATGAGTTGTAGGTAGGATCTAATTATTTCACATTCTCGCAAAAATAGTGCTAACTTTTTACACTAATCGAAGCTAAGATAAGCTGCTGTTTGTAGCCACATATTCAGAACACAGTTATGAGAGTGGTTTAAATTTTCTAATCATCCCCCTTTGCAATAAATGGAATAGGCATGTATTGCAAAAATGTTGGACCACTCCTTTAAACAATGAACTGATCAGAATTGTGTCGTCATTTGCTTTTTGGATTATTGAAAAATCAATAAATCTATTTTCTTAAATAAGTAGCAAAGGCAGAATTAAGTGTGTTACAATAAAATCAAATATAATTTTATATCCAAAACCACACACCCATCATTTATCAAAAGACAGCCGTGTGAGTAGTTTGACCACTGGCATAGAAGTGAATCACATTATGGCTCAGCACAGAAAGTATGGAGCCCCTTTGGGACATCTGCTTATACATTTTTAAAGGTGTAATTAAATATGTTTTGCTTGATTAAACATCCTCTTATCTATAAATTGAATCAGCCTTTTCCAGTTAAAGGGTGACCTCCACTTGCAGCACTCCAGCTCCACTTGGTATATCCTAATATGAGCATAAAACAACCAACAGTGGAAGAGTTGCAGCCTTCCACAGCGTCCGAGCAGCTATTTTCAGCCTTGTTTTTCTTCCACAGCAATTGTTCCCGTCCAAAAGACCCAGCTCCTCGAAAGAATGTTGCACTTCCTTCCCTTCTCTTCTCTGGCCCAGCCACCGCTGTCCTCACAGGCGGGACCGGGCGTGAAATATGTACCGGGAACTAAGTCGCCTACAGTAAGTGTACATGCAGTCGGAAGGCGGCCAAGAGTTCAGAGACAATGGAGCTTGAGCTTTCCACACTCAGAAGAGTTCAGACACGACCGCAGCATTTGAGTAATGTCAGCACAGATCGGATCTAACAGACTGTATCTCAGGAACAAAGACGCAGCACATAATCTTATTTCACACAATGGGCACAGCTGCAGGTGCAGATAAAATCACCCACACGTAAACACAAAGTTTACACGGACGATGACAACACTGAAAAAAGCGCGTTTGAGATTTATTCCACACTTTGGCCTTCAGTCTTATTTACAACTTACTAAGTGGATCATGATTTGACATCTGTGTTGAGTTTCAAACAAGCTGTGGGCTGTTGATAGTTGAGCAAAGTCTTGATAACATTGGAGAAACTATAGATAAATCCATCGTCAACCAGTGAACGCTTTAAAGGTTCAGTGTGTAGAATGTAGTGACATCTAGTGGTGAAGTGGCATGTTGCAGCTGACTACCCCTCAACTCACCCTCCCCTTCCAAACATGACAGAGAACCAGTGAAGGTCTAAACAAAGTGACCTCACTCCTAACCTGGACTTAAGTATAAAGGGACACGCAGCATAACAACAAACAAAACCTTTTTTCCATGATAAGCTTCAGGATAAAGCAGACGATGATAGCTGAAGGCTGGCGTGTTTACAGATAAACAGTGCAGAGCTGTCCTCTGACACTCGTCTACCTCAGCTACATTGTAAAACACCGGTCATCTATGTGTGTGTGTGTGTGTGTGTGTGTGTGTGTGTGCGTGCGTGTGTGTCACTGAGGTCGGTTAGGATATGGATGTTTTTCGTGACATAACACTGAAACTTTTAGGGTTACACAAGAAAAACCAGTGGTACGCCGTATGAGAGACCGGACAGTGTTCAGTCAATGTGTGAGTGGATAAGAGTTTGTTTGGCTCCATATCTACAGGGAGTCACTGTCTGGGGTAAAAGAGTGTAAACGCACAATAGGTCTGGATGCAGATAGTGTGTTTGTGACCATGTGACATCCACTAGCTGTGAAGTTGTGCTTTTTACCTTGGACACATCAATGACAGCTTCCTCCTCCTCTTCTTCTCCTGCTATATCTTTGTCCTGAGAGACACAGACACACAGTCACACAGAGACAAATACCAGCAGTGAGTTAACACAAATAGCAACCTCCCAACACAAACACACAACATCCACCTTTTACAGCAGGGATGCATGAGTGGTGAGTGTGTGCAGGCTTTCCTGTAAGAGAGAGGGAAAACCTTTTTAGAGCCGTAACACAAACACGCTGTGTTTGGAAGGCGAGATGGAGGGATGGGGGGACAAGAGGAAACCACTGAGCTCAGAGGGGGGATTTAAACAAAAGAAAGCAAAATAAATTCAATGACCTTTTGCCTTAACAGAGCTAAAGCAGAGTTATTTTGGTTCCATTGTGCTTCAGTCCCCAGGCTATTTTTCATTTTTCATATATCCTTTGTATAATATCAGTTTAAAAATGTCATTACTTTTGCTGTCCTATGTTAAGCATCGTGCAATTTTGTTTTGGTGGGGAAGACAGCTCCGGGTCTTTCATGGTCTTTCTAAGACATACTGAATCATATACTGTTATATGGAGTAAACAATCAAAATATAAAATAAATTAATAAGCAACTAGGATAAGAGGATACCTCCTGCAAGGCCGAACAGACTTATGAAACCACATTTAAATTCACCAGATTGGGATTTTTAGTGCATCTTACCTAATTGCACACACAGTCCCTTAAACATTCCTGTTTTTTCATTAAGATCAACAATCCCCTAATTGTTCTTTCACCAACTTTCACAGTAATCCATCCTGTGGTTTTAACATAATCCTGCAAACTACAAAACAAATAAATGCAGACAAAAACATCCTTGGCGGAAATCACACATAGGTAAATATTCAACAGTTACTTTAAATACCAAGTATTGTTTTAATAAACATGAACGAAATTGATAATTTAAGTCTAACAAACTGGTCACCTTGATGTCATCTCAAAGGTTAAGTTCACCATCTTGGAGCACAGTCATTGTTTCTCTTCTTTGGATTTAGCACATTATGACCACAGAGGATTAACAGAAACCTGTTTATTTTGTGAGTGTTATCATGAAAGACATCATATTCTACCTGAACATCCAAATCTGTCCGTTCTATCCTAAACCCTGGAAGTCCACGGTGGTGCCATAAATATGATACCGTCGACAGCCAACATTTATTGGCAGTGTTTTTAATCTTCAAAACGCTTTTGACTGGTGTTGACTGTATTTGCAGCCCTGCGGTTTGCCTCTGAACACGTCTGACTGGATTTGGACTTGCCCCACGAGATTTAAAACAAAAAAAACTGTAAATCATAAGATTTCTGACGCGGAGCCAGAATTCCTGTAAAATGATCAAAGCTGCGAGGACTTCTGACATCTTATGACTCCATGAGAGAGAGAGAGAGAGAGAGAGAGAGAGAGAGAAGTGGTGGATGGACATGTCTGAGCAAAGTCTACTGGGTCGTGGAACAGAGGGTAAAGCTGAAAGCGGAGGGGGGTGTGGGGGGTGGGGGGGTTCGGGGGAGAGAGTGTAGTGTTTCGGAAAAATACGCTCCTGACAACAGAAAACAAGAGTTCTGCTTTCGCCCCTCGGGGGGGGCATTTTTCCCCTCTCCGTCTGTCTCTCTTCGCCTCACTGACTGTGTCTGTGTGCAGCCGGCTGCCGCAGTGTGTAAATTCTCGCACTGTGTTGTCCGGGCGAAACACAACTAAAGAAAGTCGGATTACAAGGCAATAAAGATGCAGCGTGAATTTTAATACCAAAGCAGCAGTAGTCGGCTATTTTCAGAGAAGCATCTCAATACACCACATTCTACACAACCACCGACTCACAGACTGGAACTGGTATATTTTACCAAACACAGACTTCAAACATAGAAATAGTAATAAACTCTTTATAGGAACTTTCAAGGGACCCAAGGACACTTTAAAATGACAGAGACAAAGACAGATTGTTTCAAATAGTGGAGGTTAACGAGAAGATCAAAACCGTCTTCATATTTTTACTAAATGTGAAGCTACAGCTAAAAGGAGTTGATTAGATTGCTCAACCTATAACCTGGGACATTTAATTACTTGGCTTAACCAAAGACCGTATATAAAGATAGATTATATCCTCCCAAAAAGTGAAGCCAAAGCATCTCAATTGACTCCTGGTGGCTGGCTTCAGTATAGGTCATAAACCCTGCCTCCTCTATGTTAATGGATGGGACATTTTATCTAAAGAAAAATATTGGTTTCTTTTATTTTTGTTGGTTCTTGTCACATGTTGGTATAAGTTAAATATACTGCACAGACTCTGGCTCTAAACGGGCAAGATGGCGGCGCCCATATCCGTGATACTCTGGCTTCATTCCTGAAGAGTGGGAGGAAGTGGAGAAACGTCGTCCATCTCTAAATACAGTCTACAGCCGTAACGCTCATGTTTGGACTGAGATGGACAAAAAAACCTCATGTTATGTCACTTTTTAAGACATGGTCGGAATATGACACATGAAAAGTTTTTCCCACTTGGCTACGTGAAATTGTGATTTGAATCACCAATTGAAAGGAAAATAAATTAGAGTTTCCAGGGTTTACTCATTAACAAACAATAACTTATTTGTCACGGCAAAAGCAAGTGGTTGTGATTCCACAGGAGGACCGATGACTTCCTTGAGACATTATCCAGCTTTTATACTAAGCCGAGCTAATAGCCTCATTTGGAGTTTTATATTTGGCATAGAGAAAGAAGAGAGGTGTTCCCTTATCACTAAACCCTGGTAAGAAAGTGAAAAATTATATTCTGAAGAATGTCAAACTTATATTTTAAATGTTAAAAAGGCCGCTTGCCATGATGATTTCATTTGAACTTTTAGGAAAAAACTCACATCTGTTTGATTTCCTCAATGTAATCCCGATCCCCCTCAGTCATTGATCCCCTGGGCTTTACCTTCTTTTTCTTCTCACCACTAATGATTTAGATGTGAGGCCTTCTGAAGTGAGCTCAGCCCTAATCTGTCCTCTCATGATCCCACTTCACAAAGCAGAGCCTGTCAGTGGAGTAACAGTCGCGTTTCCAAAGTATTCAGGTGTGTTGCTGCTTTAAGCCGTGGAAAATCAGGTACTCCCACCTCCCACGTGTCCACAGCTGCGTCTTGCAGCCTATTGAACTTCACCACAGGGTGAGGGGTAAGGAAGCTGCGACACAAGGCCGACTGTCGCCCTTGAGCGCTGTGGAGGGAGGAGAGATACTGACTTCAAAACCTATACAAGATCTCCACCCTTCCCCCCTTTATTTCCTCTTTAGGGTCTGTGTCTGTGGATGTATTATCCTTTAATACTCGTCTGTCTCTACCAGTTGGTCTCTGATGTACAGTTGTCTCTGAAGCCTGAGTAAACACAATGCAAAAGGGAGAGACTTGTTGCTTCTTGCAAAGACTACGGATACACATTACATTTTGATGAAGAAAATACAACTTTGTCGAAGAGAAAATTGTGGGTGTGACCGAAAGGTTGCAAGTTCAGTCCCTGGACCACCAGGATCCATGAAGGTGGAGAAAGAGAGAGAGCAGTGTTCAGGGTGCCCTTGAGCAAGGCCCCTTATTCCTCCTGCTGTTATTCTGAGCCAACTAATCCAGCTAACATGTACAATGTAATTCAAAAAACACCAAAATAAAGCAAAAAAAAGTTAATCAACAGCTCTCCAGTCTAGTCTCAATAAAATATTATAACCTAGGCGTACAGGGTGGGTGGGGTGGCTGCAACCCCCCCAATAATAAACTGGCCTGTGCACCCCCCTAATAATCATACCATCAAACTGAATCAAATATTGAGTGTTTTGGGTTTTCTCAATTCAATTTAGGCCGCAAAAAAGAAAAACTGATCTGTCAAAAGTATGATGTATAAAAACGGTATCAATATTAATATTTGTTGGTAAGAAATAATAATTCCGATATTATATGAATTTGAGTATTTGAACATGAGATTTGACCTTAACCCCAAATGTTCAACCCGAAGTAATGCCCTTGGTTATAACCTTTCAAAAGAAGTTAGAATTCATTAAGATATAATATGTACCAATTAATGTGTTTACTGCAAATTACTGCTAAGTAAACATCATATTTCTGAAGTGGCTCCTTTCCAAGCAATGATGAAAATAAATGCATTGGGTCAGCTGCTCACATTTGAGCATTTGGTGTTTAAAAAAAGGGGCTAAATCATTGTTCATGCAATGTGACCTTGATCCAAAGATAATCTATATCCGGCTCCTTCTACTTCCCTCTCTTCCTGACCCAGACCAGACAGTGTAACTATGCGATCTGAATAAGGAGAAGGAAAAGACTGCATGTCCAGACTGTGTTATCATAACTTTATATCCTGGCTTCTCCCTGTACCGCTGCTGGGTTAGATCTGCCTCTCCAGTGTGTTTACGACATTTTATGATCCCACCCCTGACCCCTGGATGTGCTTTATGACGATGGCAGCGGAGGAGGACCTCCCTGATGACTTTCCCAGGATTTCTCTGCTCCGTCCTCGGATCAGCCTTGTATCAACCACGTAGTCTTGGTGACGTCTGGGAACTGAGTCAGAAACCGATCTAAAGGGCAGCTCCTCGGAGGTAAGGCCCAAATGCGTTGGTTCCCAGGGTGGACGTTGTTAAGAACAGGGCCAATAAAACCCAGCCATGGGTCACAGATCTCGACATTATCACAACAACGGATGACAAATGTTACACTGATAACACATTTAACAATAAACATTTAAAATACATTTTTCATCACTTTTCTCATTATTATTTGTGTATTATTATATTTGCAGATTCAAGCACTGTAGCTGATCTTATTGCCTAGTTTGTACACCTCGGATTTGTATAAGTGTACTCCACACACTCCTAATGAAAACAGCTGTCTCTTAACTTCCCCCATAAAACCTTGACTTGTTGTTTTAAAAAACTTTCATCAAGTACGCAATAAGGTGATTAGATACCACGGGCAGGATGACATGTTAGTTTCACCACATCATCAGGGATGTTGTGTTTTGACTGCACAAACTTTTGCCCGCGTCACATGCCTGACGTCAACGCCTGAAACTTGTCCATTTAGATTATATTTGAGATCTAATCGACGGGTTAAGGAAGCCTTCTATGTATGGAGCTGTAATTGGATGGGTAAGCAGCACCAGTGTGTGTGTGTGTGTGTGTGGGGGGGGTTCTTATCATGGATTCTCCCCTGTGCCTCTTCCAAACACCTTGACAGAACCCAGCTGCTTGGAAATGCTGATACAGAGTCTTAGAGACTCTTGGAGACCTCACACACAACACAAACACTGGTGCTGCTTACCCATCAAATTATAGCTCCATACATAGAAGGCTGTATGTTTTTAATTGATTGATTGGAGAAATACAACAAAGAAAAGTGCTGACATAATTTCTACGGTTTCGTAATCAGTACTTATCCATTTATGGAATTACATTGTCCCTGAAGTTCTGAATGATTAACCGTCCTCCTTTAACCTCTCCTCACTTTCCTCCTCAGCTGACATGACATGAGTTTGACCTCCTCTTCCTCCTCCTGCTGCTGCTGCTTCTGCTGCTCCACATTCTATTTAACAGCATGAGGTGTACCTTGTCACTTTTCTTTTTCAGAAGTTAAGCAACTTCCAAGGAAAGTTCAGAAAAATCTCACTTATCATGCTTTAGTCCCTTGTTATACTTTATCCTTTAATTTATAGTTTGTGTTTATAGTTTGTGTGTGGGTTTACCTTCCACTCAACCTCACTGCTAAGCCCCTCAGCCTGTTTTGGACATCCTGACACTTGTTTTGGGAGGAAACACACTGAGACAAAGAATGGGCTGAGCAGGTAGAATAATCTAATTCATCAGAGTTACACATTTATTTAACCCCTTATTTAAACACGTGTAACTGCGGTTGTTAGTGAGCAGCTTCCCCTCCATCCGTGTCATTGTTACCTTGTAGGAGTGATGGTAGTGCCAGGACATGTCCTCTTCCTCGGACGCATAATCCACCAGCACTTTACTCTTGCTTTTCTTGAACATATCTCCACCGGTCGCTGGAACACGCCGTCTTCGTCTTAGGAAAATAAATTGATTTGTAAAAAACAAAGTGTAAAGTTCAGCCTGTCGAGCACTTGGTTTGTCCCGTTCTTCTTCTTCTTCGCAGCGCTCTGCTCGTTATTTGATTATTTCTCCAGCAGCAAATCCCGCAGGTTCCTCCTCTGGAAACACAGATTATTCCTCCATCGAGGCTCCAGCAGCTTCTCTTTTCTTTTTCAGAGACGCTCGCTGCTGCTTTCGCAGGAGTTCGGTGAATGTTTGGTGCGTTTTTACGCAGACTCGACCACCTGGACCTCCGCCCGTCGCTCCGCCCACTCCACACCCCTCCATGCTCCGGCTCACTGTGGTTACCATGGCAGAGGGGAGAGGACCAATGAAAACCTTTAGCTTCAATTTATGACATAAAACCATATATTTCGTATAGTGGATGGAGACAAAGTCACAACAAACTGGAATTTAAGTGAAACAATCTTCAGTTCACAGGGAGTCGATCCTGCAAACACACAAATCTTGTTTGACTCACTATTTGTCTACAGTGCAAATCAATTCATTGATGGATGACAAACTCAGCCCCTATAGGCTACTTGATTAAAATGAAAAATACTTAATTACACGAATTTAAATGTAAAAAATTATCAAAATAAAAGCACTTACAATGCAACAGAGAGGCGCCTGTATCGTTACGTTATTAAAGGTTCAGTGTGTGGAATTTAGTGACATCTAGTGGTGAAGTGGCATGTTGCAGCTGAATACCCCTCACCCCACCCTCCCCTTCCAAACATGAAATAGAACCTGTGGTAGCCTTCAGCCGTCATAAAATATTAACAGTTGTTTTGTTTTGTTCCATATTTGACCAGAGTCTTCTTATGATGTTAAAGGGAGATATCCAGGTCTCTTATTTTGACGATCATTACAGAATGGCACACAAGCATCACAAGAAAAAATCTAAACTTGGGCTGTGTCTTTCATTGTTAAAACAATATGTGGATGTAGGGAGTTGTGTTATTTGGGTCGAAGATCTTCTCTCTTGACTTCTTACCTTTCACGAACTTCGTGAGTTACATTTCTGCATTATTTCTTCAGTAAGTATTCACCAAATGTTTGAGATGGTTTCTTCATCTTTAAAAGACCAGTCTGATATTGAGGACACACGGAGAGGGTGAGTGCTAAATGTAATAAAAATGCACAGTTGTTGCTTTATTGAAAGTCCACGAGAAACAGGTTTTTACTGTAACTGCCTCCCTCTCTCCCTCTCTTCCTCTCTCTCTCTCTCAGAGACCTCTGACGCCAGGGGAAACAAGCGGCACATTATGCTGCTGGGCTGACCTCTCGAAATAGCCACGGTTTAGCTCCGGTTAAGACCACTCACCTGATTCAAAGGGGCCTTGAATTCCCTCCTCAATGTCCACATTATACAGTAAGTCATAGATTTGCTTGAACTTACGGAAAACCAAAAGAGGCACCCACAGAAACACAAACACACACACAGTTTTGGAGATTTTTGTGCCTGGATAAGTCAATGACACTTTGGTTGTTTTAATAGCACAGGGGTGTTATGCAATGTTGCACCCAGGGTGTAATCTGAATTTAACAATGTTATAATTCCATCACATCAGCTGCAATCAGCATCATAAGAGCAGTGAGCCAGACCCTTATTGGAAACAGTTGTCAGTTTTATAGCACAAGTAAAATATCCCAAAATAATCTGTTTCAAATTGTGCTTGTGTTTGTGTGTGTGTGCGCTTGCGTGCTCGGCAGTGCACTTGTTCAGTAGTGCTCATGTGAAATGTTTTAATAGTTCTTTAATGTTTTGCTGTCAGCTCTTCATTAGCTCCAGTCGATACGAGCCCTCAGTGGCTGTTAGGAGACGTCCGCCAGCCGTCAATAGGCAGGTCGGTGACCTTTGACACTAAATGTCATCAGAGGGTCAACTGTCCATTGGAGACTCTCTCCTGGACATGCATTCCCCCAGTATCTCCGCAGAGGTTATTTACAGTCGGGGTGGCCATGATGGTCGACATCTACATCCTCAATCAATCGTTTTTATCATCCAAATCCTGACAGGAACCAGTTTTTTACTAATTAGAAATCCTTTTAGTGGAACCAAGAGACCGGACCAACATGTATTCGTCCATATCAGAGTGAGGAGAAAGTATTATTTGTAATTGCTTTGTTTTTTAGAAATATATTAGAGATCTGCTCAAAACACATTTGATCTAGATAGTTCCAGAATTACTGTAAAAACAGACTGCCTTTGGAAATATATTTAAAAAGAAATTTGAGTAACATTTGATATTATCCTATAGTTATATTGCTCTCTTAATAAACATTCATATTTGTACTTATATAATGCATTTTATATTAATAACAGATTTGACCCTGTAGTTACCGTTGTGCACCGATTTGTGTGCCTGTGTGTGTGTGTGTCTGCATGTATGTACTGTATGTCAGTCCCTCTAATGTCAGCTGCTCACAGGTCAGGTCAAACAATCACGGTCGGACGCAGCTGGGATTATTCAGATGTCTCACGGGGACACATATGTATCGTGCAGTTTCAACTGCTGATCGAGGATCTGTCTCGTGTCCAGTTTCATGACTGTGCAGGGGTCTTGGTATTCAGGATGATAAGAACATTTGTCAGGTGGCAGATGAAGCTTTAAAGCTCTATTGTAGTTCTATTGTAACACGACTCTGGACTGACTAAACAAGGATGTACAGATTGACAATAATCATTGTGATTTACATTATGTCATTGTTATGTTTACAGCTTGTTTCTTCTGCCTCCATGTGGAAAAACTGCAGACACTGCAGGTTGAATTATTTTAATGTTACGCTTATTGGTAAACAAATCAAAACTGAAAGCCACACTAATAAATTTTCAAAATTCTGCTTGTGACAAAGATTTTTAACTGTTTTATTTGAAGCCTGTCGTGGTTACGCAGCAAAGGGAAGGAGCCAGCTGAGATTAACCATGACTCATCAACTATGGGATGAGATTCACAGGTCACAGGGTTCCCCCGCACAAACCCCTTGGGACACCATCAGAACCTTTCAGCCAAGAACAGAGATTAAAGGTTTAATTATGTTCGCAGGCCAAGTCCCGAAGATGTCACTCAGAGACTCAGCTGTGTGGTGCCGAGATAGTAAATTTGTATTGGGAACATCATTTGAACTTTAACAGCCGCAAGTCTACACAGTCAATAGAGAACGTTCCCAGAAATGACTGTATGTTCTAGTAAACTGGTTTATTGCTTTTTATAGTTTTTTGTAGTTTACCCTCAATTCTTGACTTTTAACCTGCAGAGAGCCTTTTATTAATATTAGCAGTACTACTACTAGTAGCATTAGTATTGTTATCAAAAACAAAGAAAGAACAAAACAACAATGAACAGACTTTCAATGAGAAACATATGTTGACAACTGTTTTCCTGAAAGCAGTAAGGGAGAAGCAACAACACTGGTCCAGGCTTGCCCCTGATCTATATCAATACATCAATAATTCAATTCATCACATAGATCCGCCCTCCTCCCCAGTGATCCTCCCCCTGTCAGTTGTACAGAGAGAAGAACGCTCAGTGACCGGCTCATTAAAGGCTGCTCTCTGTTGGAAAACCCAGGCACAGGAGAGGAAAGAATGTGAGCGGTAGTGTTGGCGTTGGACACCTGTGAATTTGAAATGCTGAGTCATTAGTACGACTTTAGCACAGGGATTAGAGGACGACATGTGCTCTGGCCCTTGTGTAGTTCAAAGTAGACCGGACTTTTTTTTCTCCACTGGTCCATGAGGAAGTTGTGCCTAAGACAAAGTACAGTAGACAAACCATTCACCAGCTATAAGGAGCTTAACTTCAGTGTGATAGATGCGTGAGGATACATGTAATTGGCCACTCAAACCCAATACAGGCCTTTGTATGTGTTCACAACAAGGTGCTTTTCAGTCACACCTCATTCGTTTAGTGCAGCAGACCTAAAATAGACTGGATGTGCCTCAGCATACACACCTCCTCATGTTTGGTAACAAGCTGCCAGGCAACATCACGCATGCTCCCAGCTGCTGTGTCCCCCGTGCACCCTGTGAACGAGCCCTCAACAGACATATACAGACAATTACAGTAGCGAATATGCATGTATCTGCTGATGTATGTGTGTTTTTGTGTCTGTGTGCATGACAGCATAAGCTTGGCTGGGGGAAAAAAAGAGAAAAGAAATGATTAGCCCCTTCACATGAGAGGCGCCTTCATTAGCTCGAGGTGCACAGCACATTTAAAACAAGGCTAAGCTGTTCTGCTGTTTAAGAAGAGCCATTTAAAGGGTGGAAGAAAAAACACTGCGTCACTGAAAGTGTCACTGAGGACACACAAACAGATCCAGCAGGCTAGAAGAGGAAATGAGCTCTTATCATGACAGAGCATGTGTTTACCAGTAGGTTTAATTACTTGTCTGCTTGTGCGTCCACACGAGAGACAGAACTATAGGGTCCAAGAGAGTTCATAAAACACAATGAGAAAAAGATAATCATATCATAAATGAAATGTAAATAAACAAGTATGTACTTACTGATTGGACCAATTTGCACTTTCAGCCTTTGCTCCTTGACAACTTGATAACTTGACTCTGACGTTCATGGAGTTATTCTTTAGAACTGATTCACCTGAGGCAGGTGTGACAGAGCCGGACACAGGAGCAGCTGTAAATCACACTTGCGGCTACCTTTTGGTATTTGCTCTCATTTGATCCAGGTATGATTTGTATCTGTAAGGTTAGAATCTGAGAGACAAACTGCAACACTGACAACTGCTCCAGACACACACACACACACACACACACACACACACAGACACACACACACAATTGGGAAGTAAAGTCCTTGATGATACGTCCCTCACTCCTTCTCCACCATCTCTCTGGTAGCAAAGACATTCAGCTCTTTGTTGTCGGCTGTAAAGAGACAGTAACAAGAGCCTCCTGAGGAGACGGCAGTGAAACAGACACATAATGGAGTCACTGTTTGTGTATGTGTGTGTGTTTGGAGAGAGTGAGCCAGAGAATGAAATTTAGTCCCTGTAACTTCTGACTCCTCTCTGCCCTGAGGCCGAGAACCTGAGCAAAAACAGGGGCCCAGAAAAACAGAGCGATTTTCCTTGCTTCCAATATATTTCTATACATTTCCTCTGTGAAGTCAATCTCTAAAGCTGTGGGTGAAATTCAGGGTGGCACCGCTGTAACCTTGACTAGCTCCTGCCGGGATAGATTGGGTTTGATTCCAAAGCAGCTTAGATCTATAACTGGGTCAGAACTGTGAGTCTGGCGAGCAGATCAACTCGCCTGACCTGAGCCACAGTGAATCAGCAAGAAAAAAAAATCTTTATTTCCATATTTAGTTTGACATATAAATCCCACACACCTGAGAAGTGAGACACAGTTCAAACTGATGGTTCTCAAATGGGGGTCCGTGAAAAGTTTTCACAAAGTTTTAGATTCTTACATTAAAAATGATCATGTGTTGACATGGTGAAGGTTTTATTAAAATACATGTTTTGTTTTTATAAGACATTTCTTGTGTTATGTCCTTTAATGTAACTAAGAAGAAGTGTAAAAGAGACAAGAGAAAGTATTATTTCATATTCAAATTCTGCCACTAGATCATTTTCAACTACATCTTACACTCTGAGGTAATAAAGTGTAAAAATGAATAGAATTCAACAACAACAAAAAAGTTGATGCCCTATATCCTATATTCTCGATCATATGACACAGCTTGTGCAGGGATCATTGCCCCATTACTACAGTTCACTTACTGTAAATCAAGCCTTTCCACAGTCTGTGTGGGAAAATGTCTGTAATCAATGCTGACATCTAGTGATCGAAGAAGGTATTTCTTCTTTTTATTATTCTTCACAGTATTTAAGAAAGCTACAGGGGGAGAAACATCAAAAACAATCTGACAGTTTTCTTTTAAGATCTTAATGGTTTATTTACGTATAACAGAGTAATTCAACCAGAAAGATAATACATGTCCAAAGATGGTAAAACACAAAGTATAATGCAACCACAACTGGATATAACTCATCAAGCATGTAAAACATTAAATGCAGACTATTTCAGGGCCTTTGTGCTGTAAATATACAGTACATCAATCAAAAAATGTATACAATATATAATATGGAAGTACTCGTATTGTAACATCTCATTTATGTCTAATTAAACCACAAAACACACTTAAACGTAAAGGTTGATTTTGATACAAACTTGTTCTTTAAAGTGGTGTTTGACATTTTATGCCGTTGTACCACAACAGCGACTAACATTCAACCAACATGACAAACAAGCCAAGCAGGAAAACTGGTTACGCAGCAACAACAAACATTAAATATGTACTTCCTCTATCTCTACATCCAATTATACAATTCACAAGGTCAACACGACATGAATGATCCCACTTCTTGCTCTGTCAGACTGTTACCTGTCTCCATTTCAGGGTCAGTGGCCCCTCTCATGTAAGTATAAGCTGGTCTAAAAAAGACCCGAGTATCATAAGAGGATCTTTCAGGGATCACTGTATCACTGCACTCGCATTGTGACCCGTTTACACTCTAAACTCTTCATGTCTTTCCTCCAACCAGGAGATTATGACAAATTCCTCTTTCAGCTAATTTCATTCCTCGTCGGTGATACATTCACATGCTGTCAGAGTTTTTGTTTTTTTACATTATAAATCACACATCATAAAAAAAATCTAGCTAAGTTAAGAGACCGTGTTGGTCATTCATCTATATGATAATCTTGTGCGACAGCGGTATGCAACTGGGAGACGTCCGGGTGGATTCACATGATTGTACAGGTGGTATCCAGGATGGCTGTCCTGGTTCCTCTGCCTGACAACGGCTGTGTGTCAATCCAGCCAGAAGCCTCCCAGTCCAGCTCACAAAACCAGCTGGCAGCACTCCACGTCAGGTCCTACTAATCTCATTCAGCAGCAAAGTGATATGTACAAGTTTTTATACACACACAAAAAAAGTGCAAAGTAGCATCGTTCACACAAGCGTCACATGTTCCTTATGTTTCTGTTTGTAGAGTTTTTCTCTTTGCAGTTTCAGAAGTCAAACGCAACCGCACAAAGCGATAATAATAACCTCATTGGCTTTTCTGGTATTTTTGTCACACAGAATAACTGAGATTATCTCAAACTCCAGAACTCACACGTTCAACTCCAGAATCAAGAATCCAGTCTCAGATATATCAATGGCATGATTCTCTGATTTGAAGCTGCTTCGGATGTGATATCTCTCCCTCTTCGTTTATGTCATCTACAATCTCACCAAAGGAATCCAAAAAGAACAAAACAGGTCAATGCATCACAACACCGTCTGTCCTCCGAGAGAGGATGCTCTGTGCTGCATCACGGAAACGGCCCCAGACGCCAGGGGGGAAAAGTGACGGTGATTAAAAGATTTGGGAGGTGATTTCTCGAAGCTCAGCTTGGCTGCATTTGTCAAAGTGTCTTTAAAGACCGCTGATGTATTTGAGGGCCGGTTTCAGCCTGAATGCTCCCATGATAAGGCACGGGACGCTGCACAGGGGACAGACCGTGGTTCAAGCTAAACATCGACCGAGTTCCAGCAGAAACACCAAAAGCTGCCTTTTCTGTTTCACTGCATGTTACATGAATCTTCACCATGTTTACATGGAGAGGTAGTTTTCAACAGGGAATTCTTTTTTAAACTCTTGAACTGCAGTAGTGAACCTTTAAGGCAACAATCTCTTCATCTCAAACAACAAAATTACAATAGAGCAAAAACGAGGATGATGCTCAACTTGAACCACACATGAGAGGTTATCAGGGAAGGATGCAAAGAGAAAAACCAAAAAGAGAAACATCGAACTCAGTTTTATCAGTTCCCACAATTTTGCTTTTCTTCTCATGTTGCTTTATAGGAATAGTTTAACATTTTGTGAAACAATATGTTGCTATAGTTTACAGACAGCAGCCAGTTATTGTAGCTTAGCAGAAACCACCTATTGGGACATCTTGTTTCATGGTGTAGACGACCATGATGCCTTCTGGCCTCTCTGCTGGTTACCTACATGGGAGCTGCTCAGAGCCAAGAAAGGTCCCATTAGTTTAAGATCATTTCACAGAAAGTCAAACTTTTTCTTTCAATGTGTGTGTGTGTGTGTGTGTGTGTGTGTGTGTGTGTGTGTGTGTGTGTGTGTGTGTGTGTGTGTGCGTCCCCCATCTTCAATCCATCTCATCTGAAGAGGTTACTCGCCGGCTTGTAGTGTAGAGTGAGTTGGCGGGAGCTGTAGCCGGACACGCCGACGCCCATGAGCCCCAGCAGGAACGCCATGCGCGGCATCGCAGGACCCACACGGCTCTGCAGCACGGTCTGGGCTGCCTGAGTCTGAAAGAGACAGCAGGGGTCACCACTGCGACTACCACAACCAGGCCTGATCATCACCAGGGCCGATGAGGATGACCAAGGCATGGGGTCAGCAAGGTTCCTCCTGGCTCTGGCTGCATTAGAGTCTTTAAACCGTTGACCATGTTCACATGCTTGTCTCATACCAGCAATGGTCTTAGCAAAGGGGAAGAGTCGCACTAGCACCTCCATTTCTATCAAGTTTCAATACTCATACGGTCCTGCAGGTTTGAAGATGTGTCCGAATTTTGGGCCAATCCGAGACATGTCCTAAGATCAGATATAAATACAGTCATTCTCTGAGCCCATCACTGTTTTAACCCATTAAAACATATATCTCTTTATTGTCTTAATTTTTGAATATTTCATATTTGGAGCAAATTCATGGATTGAGAAAAAAGATTGAAAGAGAGTTGTAAGCCCAAGTGTAATAGTGAAAACTCAAGTTTCCCAATATAAATTAACTATTGAACCGTTATGGCTAAAAACTGTTTCTATTAACTTTGGACAAGTTCTCACTGGATATCGGTGCAGGAATGTCAATTGAGTAATTTGTCTAATCATGATCTATTTTGTCTCATAATGAGAATATTCAAACATTAAACTCAGTTAATGAGGCTGAACACTGTAAACACTGTGCACTGTGGCATCCAGCTGCAGCTCTTTGAAATACCCAGCAGGCAGCTTGGTTTGGAACATGTCATCTCATGCTGTTTCTCAGGAGATCCAATTAGAGGGTATTTACCTGACCTCGGGGAGCTAATGCACCTCTGATTCAAATCCATTCAAAGACAGGCTGCTGTAATCCTCTGACTCCCAGCATGACAACCACACACATGGGCAATCTCACATGTGCAGGGGTGAGTCACTGTTGGTTTAAAATGAAGCTTTGAAAGTTGCAAAGTGATAATTTACTTTTTGAAAACTACACACACTTCTCAAGCTCAGGTGTACGTGCAGGGCCTGAACTCCAAATCTGTTCAAGTCCCTGTTAGAGTCTCTTAAGGAATTTGCTCCACTGCTGATGCCCCTTCAGGTCCAGGACTAATCATTAATCTGTCTAAAGAAGAAAATCACCCTAAAGCAACTTACGCACCTGGAGGTATCTAATATATCCAGGGGTCAGTCGAGGGATTCGAAAAAACATGGTTGTCCTTCTTTCAGGTGCTTCACAGCTGAGACCACAAAAAAAAACACCTTCTGCAACCGGGCCACGGGACGTCCTGCTGGACAAGTTTATCTCTGGGATTCCCTTTGATCCTGCTGGGTCTCTTCAGCCTGGATCCTCTTCACCGGGCAGAGTGTAACAGCTCTCCCCTGTGTCCGAGGACACACTCCCCCGCTCCCTCAGTCAGATAACCTGACGCACACCTTCACTGTGATGATCTCCCCTGAGGGAGTCCAGTCCTTACAGGTGGTATATAAAGCCTTGGCTCCATTGCGTAAGCGAGTCACATGGTGTTGGACAGTGTTTGTGTCTTTGTGTGTCAGTGGGGGATTAGCAGATCCACTGGGGTGGATTAATATACCTGTGAGAAGATGTTCCAAGCCCATTGGCCACTGAAAGGAAACACATAACCACATCACCGGCAGAGAGACGCTGTAATGGCTTCTGCAGGCGTCACAGAGGCGATTTATCAACTAGGTACAATTAAAAAACGGCAAATCACATTGTGACCCTGGTACAAAGGATATTGATTCTGGTCACAGAGCTCCATAGGGGACTAAATTAACCTGTCGTTAACAATATTTCAATCAATCTATATCTGTAATAAACTTAAGTTGATACTACTTTCATTCTACAGCTTTTCAAAGATCCTCACTGTAACAGATGCATCAATAAATTACAATGGTTCTCAGAGGTTGTTAAGGATAGTATAAAACCTTTCTGACCATTAAATTGATTCTTCCTTTGGTCATGTCCCACACCTCCACAAACTTTCAAGGAACTCTGTCAAGGAGTTTTTACAAATAACCTATTAACAAACAAACAAACAAACAAACGCAGATGAGAATTTAACCTCCTTGGTGGAGGTCACGAACCAGACTAGTGGGGTGATAGCTGCGGCTGTAATTGTTGTTGTTACAAATAAAAACATTGAATAAAGATGTGTCAGGTGTTTCCAGGTGTCTTTTGATGAACCGTTCTAATTAAATTCAATGTTTTTGAAGAATATTCTGAAATCTTAACGAAGAACATCCGTCGGGAAGCTCAGAGCTCGGCTGCTTCCTCAGGTCATCTCTCTGTGTTGTCACAAATCCACAGAGCTTCTTCTTGGAAGGATTTCCCCGACTCATCACGGAAGTCATGCAACGCACATAAGGACTTCAAACTGCATGAGAAGAAAAGTGTTTACTGAAAACACAACGGCCGCACAGTTGTACCATCTATTGTACATTGATCAGCACTCGATAAATTATTTAAAATAAGGAAATCAAAATGAATATGTGGGTTTAAAATGATTTTAGATCAATGGGCAGACAGTCTGACATCACAAAGGTCACCCTGGCTTCTCACATGAGAGCCTGTTTTACTTAGTCATTGTAAAGCACGACTGAAAACGAAGGAGATCAGGATCCCTTAACTCACATGCCAAGATAGGATTACCCCAATCTGACATGCATGCAAGACACGTTAAAGGTCAATCGCATCACCTGGTCACAAAACAATTCAATTAAAGTTTTGTGTGAATTAGTCTAGTTATATTTTTTTAGATACAAGAAAATGTAGGTCCTAGAAATTAGAATTAGAAATATAGATACAAGGGTAAATTTGTTGGGACCAAAGATTGTACATAAAGATGGACAACTTGTCAGCTGCCCAAAGTGAAGCCAAACAAACTTGATCACCTCCTGGTGGCTGGCTGCAGTATAGGTCATACATCTTGCCTCCTCCAAGTTGATGGAAGGGATATGGACCAAACTAAAAGGTCAAAGTTTTGGGGGATGAAGTAGGGCAGCATTGTGATATACAGTCTCTAATTGTGGAACTTTCTGTGGAACAAGATGATGCTTTTTAAGAGGACCCACCGGCAGAAACAGGGGTCCCTGCCTGTCGGTGGAGTTATTGTTGAAGAACACAAATATATTGGTCTTTCCCAAAGTCACTTATTAATACCTATGAATCATTCCAGTAAAAGATAAGCCATTTTATTACCGATAACTTTAACAATTATTTATACAACTACATAAATGCTTCTGTATTGAAATATTGTTTAATCCATGTAGATATATTTCAAATGATACTGCTAATAATAAATAATAATAGTGATTATTTGATAATTTGACACGGGTACCTTCATTCTTTTTTATAATTTGTATTATGACATAGTATTACCTATGGTTATAACATTTATTTTGTTGTTATTTTTTCTAGACAGGCACCTCTGTGGACAGACTTTATACAGGTTACGTCATCACTGTTCGCCATCAGTAGAAGAAGCAGGACCCCTGACAGCTCTAAAAACAGAACGCGGGTTCACATTTAACCAAAGTTTCCTCGTGAATAAAAGTCAAGGGAGGGAAAATGTCGCCGCGGACCCGCAGCTCACGATGTGTCGCGGCCGCTGCAGAAGAGTGAAGTTTTCCTCCCGAGCGGCTAAACGCGAGCTAGCTAACGCGGAGAGCTAACGGCTAAAGCTAAAGCTGCGCAGTTTCGTTTCACAGAAAACTCCCACCCCGTCTGCGAGCTGCCAGGAGCCCAGAGTTTCACCACTTTGAACTAATGGTGGACGGTGGATGACCGAGTCGAGAGGTAACCGCTCGCAGTTGCAGGAAATCGGCCACAATGTGAGTTTGTTTACGATCAAAGTGTCAAGTTGTGGAGGAGAGAGACACGGAAGCTCTGTGGTGCTCACTCATGACGTAATAATGATATTGTTGATCCGTGGAAGGCGCCAACTGGGGCTGTTTATGTGCTTGTGTGGGAAATGCGTCATGGCTCTGGTTTAAATCATGATTAAAAAAAAATAAACATCACATCTGAAAATACAGAATCTGGACATTGTTTACTTTTTTTATATATATATATATAATTTATATAATTCCTCATATTTCCATTGTAGGCTGCAAAAAAAGGAGAATGAAACAAGTCATTAATCAATCAAATTTTATTTGTAAAGCCCATATTCCATAATCATAATTTGTCTCATAGTTCATTCTCAAAGTTATTAAATAAGTTTATTAATTTTTGTGAAATGGATTTTAAAAAGGCGGGACAAAATGAGGAAGTGGCTGTTTCTCTCTTGTACTATACGTGCATCCTTTTAGTTTTTATGTAAATTAATGCAGTATCTATTTGTTGTATTTCCTTTTTAACCCCGTCCATCCATCAAACATCTCATCTTTCTGTCATTGTCCCCTTCGCTCTCTTTCAGCCACGATGAAGAGAAGAGCCGAAGCACCGCCAACCCCCCCGAAGGGGACAAGGCTGTGTCGTGAAGACAGCAGCTCAGACGAGGAGTCACAATTATCCAGACAAGGTAAATTCCTTCATTTGTAGAATTTGAAAGTTATTGGCTGGGTCTGCTCACTTTTGACTGCACAGATTATGATGATCCTTGTGTTAATAACGGTGTGTACGTGTGTGTGGTTTGGTTCTGTCCAGACTCCAGCCAGAATGACTCCCTCAGTGACCAGGAGGATCAGAGACCAGGGTTCTCCATGCCCTCCATATCATCCTTTGATGGACAAGACGCAGACGCCCCCTCAGACAACCCCTCCGACAACCCCGCCAAGTTCACTATGTACAACAGTGTGTCACAGAAGCTCATGGTAATGTATTGAAAACCTCTCTAACACAGTTAATTTATCTGTACTGCTTCATTTTAGAGCTGGGTGTGTCAAAAAAGTTGTTCCTGTAGTATTAATAAGAAATATGGAGTTCTTCTGCTGTTTGATTTCTAACTCCCTTGTCTGTGACCTCTCACACCTTCAGGCCAAGATGGGTTTCCGTCAGGGCGAGGGTCTGGGGAAGTTTGGCCAGGGACGCAAGGAGATCATAGAGGCTTCGACTCAGCGAGGCAGACGGGGTCTCGGCCTCACGCTGCAGGGATTCCAGGGGGAGCTCAATGTCGACTGGCGCGATGAATCAGAGGTACACAGCCAATGTTTGCATTTATTTTTATACCGTATGGGATTCAAGCAACCATCATAGATACTGATGACGTGATCCTTGTCTGTCCAGCCCAGTGCTATAGAGAAGGTAGACTGGTTCCCGGAATGCACCACAGAGACCCCAGATGCAGATGAACTGAGGGACTGGATGATTCTGGGAGAGGTAATCAAAAAAAAACCATGGACAACCGACTCAGATGTAAATGTGAAAAGTGTGTAATGATTATTCTTGAACATATTTCTTGTTTTTCGGTCGCTTACAGAAAAAACTTAAGATCGAGGAAGAGACCGAGTTTTGCACTGAAGATCTTCTGCACACTCTTCTCAGGTGCAAGGTGAGTTTTCATAGAAATCACAGACTGTTCACTTCTGTTCAAATCTCATTCTTTGCTCCTGGTTATGGATCCGCTGTGTCTTGTTTGATGTTCAGAGCATATTTGATGACCTGGAGGGCGAGGAGATGAGGAGAGCTCGGACACGCTCCAACCCTTACGAAACGATCAGAGGAGGGATCTTCCTCAACAGGTAAGTCTCTAGGTGGTTTCCACAATTTGGACAAACAAACATAGTCTGGTTAATATCATATAAGTCATCTAAGTTATAAAATATGCTACTCTTCTAAAACCCAAGCTTGTGTAAGGTTAAGACAATGAATGAATGGAAGGAAGGTTAGTTCCTGCCATTTCAAATACAAGCTATGTCCAGAACTATAGCAGACTTTTGTAGATTGTATTATTTCATGTTTGTTGTATGTGATGCCAGAAAAGTACTTCAGCACTTTCTCTAAGTGAACTTTTATTTGTCACATGTCTAATAAAGTCTCTCTGATGTGCTTTCTGATTTTAGAGCAGCTATGAAAATGGCCAACCTCGACCACTGCTTCGACCACATGTTCACCAACCCAAAGGATCCGAAAGCTGTGAGTGGGTCAACGTGACTGTTGATGTGTTTAACTTGTGTTGGATCAGACGAAACAAGCCCACACAAAGAGATAGCGAGACAATATCTCTGCCCACTGTCATTCCGTAGCTGCCTCTGACAAAGGACCGTGAGGGGGAGCTCCTGTACTTCGCCGACGTGTGTGCGGGGCCCGGAGGCTTCTCAGAGTACATTCTGTGGAGGAGACGCTGGCACGCCAAGGGCTTCGGCATGACGCTGAAAGGACCCTGTGACTTCAAACTGGAAGATTTCTTCGCTGCGCCGAGCGAGCTGTTTGAGCCCTACTACGGTAAACCTGAGGACAACCTGCACACCACTGCCGGGAGGCGTCTGATGAATGATTCAGTGAAAGCTTGACCTCTGTGTATCCCAGGTGAGGGAGGGGTGGACGGAGACGGGGACATCACTCGGCCAGAAAACGTGACGGCCTTTAGAAACTTTGTGTTGGAGAGCACAGAGAGGAGAGGGCTGCACTTCCTCATGGCAGATGGGGTGAGACTATTCTGCACGGTCATTATTTTACTACAAGGTGACGGTGCAGAGTCTCGCTGTTCGTGGAATCAATCGAGGTTTGTGTTTGGAGACTGATTAACTGTATTTTTGAATATTTCCTTCGTTCTGTGGTAGGGGTTCTCTGTGGAAGGTCAGGAAAACATCCAGGAGATCCTGAGCAAACAGCTGCTGCTCTGTCAGGCCCTCACTGCGCTCTCTACCCTCAGGACAGGTACTGAAACTCTGCTCAGGTGGACACTATTATATCTGTCCAGTTAATCCTCTGTATTATTTTTACTGTGTACCCAGATTAAACCCCCCTGGCTCTGTCTGTCCTCTGCAGGTGGCCACTTTGTGTGTAAGACCTTTGACCTATTCACTCCCTTCAGTGTGGGTTTGGTCTACCTGATGTACCTCTGCTTCGACCGGATCTGTCTCTTCAAACCTATCACCAGCAGACCTGCCAACTCTGAGAGGTCTGTCTGTCTTTGTGTATGTACAGAGAGATCATTGGATTTGATTAGTAAACAGTGCAGGTGGATGTTATTAAAATTGTTGCGGGAATATTTACAAAACAGCAGCATTAGGAAGTTTTGTGGCATAACATTAATATTTTGCTTGTTCTCTGGGTCAAACATGTGTTCCCAGTAGCAACTGAGATGCTTTAAATTAAATCAGCAGAGATGCCCCAAATATTAATATTTTGATTTGTCACTTTCCATTAGTGACAGCCTGAGTTTATTATTGTTATTATTATTATTATTGTTATTATTATTAGTAGTAGTTTTTCTTGTTATTACGATCTCCTCCATCTGCTCCTACTCTTGACCACCCTCAGGTACATCGTGTGCCGCGGTCTGAAGCCCGGTTCAGAACCCGTCAGGGAATACATGTTCAGAGTCAACCTGAAACTGAACCAGCTGAAGAACACAGAGAGAGACGTTACAGATTTGGTTCCGCTGAGCATCATCAAGGAAGACACAGATTTCTATCCGTTTATGGTCAACTCCAATGAGAGGTGGGGATCCACTACAGTCAGACAGGACTTAATGATCTCATCTTTACACTGAACGACTGACAGGAAGTGAATTCTCTCTCTCCCTGCAGCCTCTGCGTTGTCCAGATCAAGGCCTTGGCCAAGATCCACGCTTTCGTCGTTGACTCGTGAGAAACCATTCAGTTATCTCTTCTCCAGCTTAGCTTTAGTGTGGGATGGAATGTGTGTGTGGAACTAACTGAGTGCCACTGTGTTGACGTCTGTAGGGAACTTTCAGAGACGAGGCAAGCCGACATCAGGAAGCAGTGTCTGAAGCTATGGGGGGTGAGTCGAGAAAACTCATTCCTCATTTAACCTTGAAAACAGATCAAGTATAATTCATAGAGTTTTTGTTTATAAATGTACTTTCAGTCTGTATTCAGTTTTAAATACTTGTTTTTGTCTTTTTCCAGGTACCAGACAAGGCCAGGGTCACTCCTGCTCCCTCTGACCCAAAGACAAAGTTCTACGAACTCATCAAGGTCAGTTAATAAATCTAAGTTTTTGTGTCTGTTTTAAATTGTTAGTTTTAAACCTGTTTGTTTATTTAAAAAACTTCTGATAGTTGGAAACACTGATTAGTGGTGCTAACTCTGAATATTTCTCAGTTTCTGCTCCTCATCTTTAATTCTTGTGTTTGTTGCACCACAGAATTTGAATGTGGAGTCGTTCCAGTCCAAGCTCACACCTCTCAACCCCACCACCCTCGATAAACTGCGTCATGTACTGGACCACAAGTGCATTGTGGGAGGTGGAGAGCAGATCTTTCTTCTCGCGCTCGGGGTGAGTCTTAAGATATAACCTAGGTCAGGAACATGTGTTGTAGTAGAAATGATGTGTTTGGGTTAGGGTTAATTCAACACCAAGACCAGTGTAATAAAATGTAACTATTCTATCTGTAAACCTGTTTGAATATCTACTGGAAGAGATTAAAACAAAGAGCTGACTGGCTGATTTGACCGTTTCTATGCTTCGTGAATGTGTTTTCACCTTCACGTCTGTTCTCTCTGTTTCCTCTCTACATGTGTAGAAGTCTCAGATATACACGTGGGACGGGAAGATGCCTGTTCGCTGGAGGAAACTGGAGAACTTCAAGCTGGAGCTGCCAAGAGATACACTTCTGAGCGTGGAGATCGTCCAAGAGCTGAAGGGCGAGGTGAGAGTTTACGGCTTGAGTATATCACGCTCTTTATATCTGCTATTGCTTAAATTACGACCTGCATTGTTTTTACGAGATGTGGTAGGAGGGGGCATCAGGTTATATATTGCTTTGACCATGTTCTACGGCAGCAGGGTTCATTCATCATTCAAGAGTTTGTGGTTTTCTCCATAACATGATAAAGAGATTTTTTTAAAGGAACGCATCTGACTCACTGTTTATGTAGCTGGTTTTACATACATTATTATTTGGCCTGTAGGGAAAAGCTCAGCGGAGAATCAACGCAGTTCATGTAATGGATGCACTAATACTCAACGGCACTGACGTAAGAGACCAGCACTTCAACCAAAGGTAGGACAGCACCACCTGTACATTGTATCAAACTTTAATGTGTGATTTCTTTATAATCCACTATTCACTGTCCATGTTGTAGCTGTGTTTCTGTAAATACAGTTATTGTAGTTTACTAACTACTGACTGTTGTATATCCAGGATCAGAATGGCTGAGAAGTTTGTGAAGGCAGTGGCCAAACCAAGCCGACCAGACATGAACCCTATCAGGTTTTTATCTAAGTTTATTTTGAATGCAGTTGTGTAATTTATGTACCGGGATCTTATTGTCTCTGATAGTGCTAAAGGCTAATCACAGTATTTGTGGTACATTAATATAATACAATACATTAAATGTGACCTCTGTCTTTTCCCAGAGTGAAGGAGGTGTACAGGTTGGAGGAAATGGAGAAAATCTTTGTGAGGTAAGAAAACAGTTCTCGCATTAGTCAACACCAACTATTAAGCATTATGTTGAGCTTCACATAATTATCTTATCTTTGTTGTTTCCTGTGCAATTTAAAAAAACAAATCAACACATCAGTCATTTTCTGTTTTTCTTCCCTCGTGCAGACTAGAAATGAAAGTAACAAAGAGTTCAGGAGGAATCCCTCGTCTGTCCTACACCGGCAGAGACGACCGACACTTCCTTCCCACTGGCCTCTACATCATCAAGACTATCAGTGGTGTGTGTGTGTGTGTATGTGCTGCTGCTTAATGCCAACTCACATTTGGTTTCAACCACGTCAAAGCCTCCACAAACCTGTGGTTGAAACCGTTTGAGTGAACTGAGGATTTCTGCTTTTACTAAACCTTTGTCTCTCCCTCTCTTCCCTCTCCATCCTTTAGAGCCGTGGACCATCGCGTACAGTAAGAACTCCAAGATGAAGTTCTTCTATAATAAGTTAACCAAGGCGTCCACCTATGAAATGCCACCAAACTGTGCTGCTCCCTTCCAGTGAGTACTGACCTCGGAATTCATACTACAAATTTAGTACAAACACTAATTTGGACTTGAGGATGATTCTGATTAGAATGTTGATGACAATAAGCATTTTTACCTTTTGAACGCGTTATCTCCAAAGAATCCTTTTCAAATTTAGCAAAAATATCGACTTAGACTCATGAATTAATATGGGATAGTTTTTAATATTGATTATAACAGTATCCTCTGTCTTCATCCTCAGTGTCTGCCACTCTGAGAGTCTCTTCTGGGCCTGGGTGGACGGCGTCATCGTTCACGACTCTCAGACCCGTGTGGATCCCGGGAAACTGTCCAAAGACAATATTCTGTCCTTCATCCACCAGAACTACCATCCCTGAGGCCGCCACCGCGCCACAATGCACTACATGATGGCAAACGCAGAGCCTTATGTTCGAATGCAGTTTTGCAGTCATCAAAAATACTCAGCAGCCGATTGAAAATGTGTTTTTGAATTCTCTGTTTTTATTCTTCTGTTTGTAATCTGCTGTTTGACCTTTTCCACGTCCTCTTGTACCATCGTGTCATGTTGCTTAGAGAAACAATGAGCAGGTTGTTAGTGAAGTGCTGGAGCTGAAAGGGATTTTCAAGCAGTGACATCCGGACTCCTTGTAAGCAACAGGCATTTGAAAAAACCCCTCTTGTCTTCTGCCTCCTCCACTGCCCTCGGCTCTATGATCTCATCATGTAGGACAAGGAGAAAACAAAAGGCTGCCACCATCGTCTCTGCATTGAATTGCATGTCCCTGTTGGAGTGTTTTCTTTTTCTTTGGTTCTTGGTTAATGCTTGTGTGTATCTGCATCAATCAGATCAACAATGACACATAGGGTTACAGATTTTACAACTATGCATCCATATGTCTCGCTTGCCTTGCTCAACAACACAACTGCTCCTCTGTCCGTCTCTGTGGAGATGAACATCTGTTTTCTCAGTCTTACCAAAAGGCTCCTTGTTGCTCCTGCCAAATCTCCAGCTGAAGCTTCAACGCAACAATCAAATTCATCTTGTTCTCGATCATTGTCGGCACAATTTCCACGTTGTTGATGTAGCAGCTGTTCTTCCATTCGAACGGGATCTGTCCTCGATCGAAAAGTGTCTTCTTGGTTTTTAGGTTGTGATTTTGCCTGGACTGTGTTGTTTCTTAAACCATGCAAATGAGTTTTGTTCTCTTGTAAAATTAGCTACCGACCATTTTATGTAAATAATAGTATAGTAAATAAATGGGAGATGCTCATCCTAGAAAAGATTCTCCACTTCCTGCTCAAATGTATGTATGTGTTAGCACAAGTAAACACTAGAGGGCGACTCTGAGCACAAATCTCCACCCAGACCCCACATGGATGAAACAACTTTTAAAATCACTAGATCTGGATTTTTATCTGGATCTGCACCAAATTACACACACTGACAAATATCAGCCCCCTAAACATGATTGGTTTTGTTTTCTTCAAGATCCATTCCTTTGTCTACTATTGTATGTCATTTTGGGGGGATTTCTTTATAAAATGTTTCAATTTATATTATAATAAAAAACAATTATGATATATTTTTATGAATTTAATTTATACACATTTTAGAATATAATTGTTTGGTTAATTTGACCCAGTACTACGGAACCTATTGCAGTCATATGAATGATCAACTTAACTACCTCATTAATTCAGAAAAACAGCTGATTATTTTTCTCAGGTAAATACAACATGCTACAGTTCTGTGATGATAATAATAAATATTATTATTATACAATGCTTAACAGGTTAAAAAACAGAAAGACAAAAACATAAATAATATAAAATAAACATAATCCCACATTAGACGTTGTTTGTTACGTGCGTGTAGATGAACTCAAAGTCACTAAAACCAAGGTTTAAACGTGGCCACAACTTAATTAAATCTTTTTATCCTTACTATGTCATAACCACCTGTCACGCGAGATCTTATTTTGAAATCCAGACTCGCTCAGCCAATCGGATGTCAGCTCTCGGTAACCGGAAGCAGTGTTATGAAAACATTAAACACGCGCCTCCCTCAGTTCGGATCATACGCGTCGATTCACAGGTATCTACTGTTACTGTGTTTATTCTGTTAATCTAACAACTGTCGTGTGTGTAAATACATGTGTTGCGTTGTGTGTTCACGGATGTAATGTTCTTATTTGAACTGTTGAGGTGTGAGTTCTGAAACGAGTTATTTCCCAAGATGAGATGTTAAATAACTGGTGTCACGTGACTCGATGCTGCAGGTGATCGCTCATGCTAATGTGACCTCTACAGGTTAAAGATGCTGAAAGCTATGGGACAAGCTCTGTTCTCCACTGGACTACAGAACCCAGAGTTCACTGCGGTGGAAGGAAACAAGGTAAATGTCAAGTTGATCTAAAAAAACAAACAAACTGCTTCAAACCTTTGGCCCCACGTTGTTTATCAGACTGTCACGAGTTCAGATCAAATGATGAGGTCAAATGTTTCCTGATTTCCCTTTGACAAAGTTGATTATTCTTATATTTAACAAACGCCCCAAAGTATCAGTTTAATAGTTTTTCATTGTACAGTGTGAAGGTTTAATCATTGATTGACTGAAGTGTTTGTCGTTTTCTACTTGTAAAGAAAAGTTTAACACCCCAATCTTCACTCAGCAGCAAAAGTCACTCTGTAAACTTTAAAGAAATAAAAATGTGACATTTGTTATGCTGATATAACACTTTTTATCTTAATGTAAACACTGGCCATAACGCCCAGCCCTGGAAATACCGTGATAACACAGTCTTCACTGTTAGCAGCAGGTTTTGAATGTAACTTAGCTGCAGACTCACTGGTCAACATGTGATGAGTTGAACAAAACCATCATCAGGAAAATATCATCAGATCTCGTGTCTAGTTTGAAGATCCCTCGTGAAATACGACTTTACAGAATCGACAGGATCACACATGTCTTTGAGTTTGATAGGAAAATATGGGAAGTCTTATTATTCTAGTTAAAAAAACAAATCTATTGTAAGAGAGCGTGAAAACAGTGAGAATCTAATGATCACTGTTGTTTTTCATGTGAAAGTAAAACTGTCAAGTCACCACTTGAGGTGACAGCGATCGATACTTGTGACCTTTTTCCCAAAACTGCTGAGTCACTGTTTCTGGTCTCATCGATCACATCCTTACTGCAACATTGTTAAAAATAAATAAATTAATAAATAAATCTGCAGCGTCAGTGCAGCTGAAATAATGTTGTGTACGTGTGTGTCTGTGTGTCTGTGTGTGTGTTTGTGTCTGTGTGTTGCAGGCAGAGGACTATGAGGTCCGCACCTACCACGCCACCAAGTGGGTGAGCACGTCTCTGAGCGGGATGCACCTGGACGCAGCCATGAAGGACGGATTCCGCAGACTCTTCAGCTACATCCAGGGCAACAACCACAAGAGTGAGTCCCAACTGTTCCATCTCTGAAATGTCGCCCAAAGAATATTTATAATTTGACGGCCGATGATACAGATATTAGGGAGTAAAAACGATCAGATACCTCGTGAAATTTCGTCATCAAACCCTTATAACACAGGCTTGATATTTTACAGATTAACCGTAAACTATATGAAAAATAACTATAAAGAAAAAACAAATACACAGAGGATGAATTTAGAAAATTAACCTAAATATTAAATAATAATAATAAATGTGTGAAAGACTCATTTCGATGGAGCCCGACTGATTTAATGTTTGTGGCGTGTGTTAGTTTGTTGTTTTTTAAGTATATCTTTACCTGACTGAGTCAAACAGCAGCAAATTAAACACAACGATGAGTCGAGAGAATAAAGTTCACGTGTTGCAGAAAGAAATCCTGTAGAATCCGGTTCCAGGACAGAGAGCAGATGAATAAATGCAGGAGAAAGTTCTCTTTAGTTCCTGCTCAGCACTTTGTTACAGCGCCGCTGCCTTTTGTTTCTTACTCAGCATTTTACACCAGCGTTATTTACGAGCACATGTATTGTTTGTGTAGTTGAGTAGTGAGTCTGCAGAGCACTGGGTCCTATCTATAATCACAGTGCATCTGTGCTTCCATGGCCAACAACTGCTCAGGTCTCATTATGTGAGGGGACGTTTTTATCGGCCTCCACAGTTTGTTCAGGAAAATGTTAAAATCTGTGAATCCTACACGAGCTGATTACACATTAAACCCTGAGTATCATTTTAATTTTTAAGTGCGTGTCCATGCGTTTGTGACTTCAGAGGTCAAAGTGGAGATGACTGCCCCTGTGACGGGCCGCGTGGACCCAGGAGCCGGCCCGGCCTGCGAGTCCAAGTTCACCGTGTCCTTCTACATCCCAGTGGAGCATCAGGAAAACCCACCGGAGCCCATCGACCCGGAGGTGTTTGTGGAGCACAGGGAGGAGTTCACCGCTTACGTCAGGTAGCGTCAAAAACCAAATCCTCAAGAGTTCCAAACCCAAATCTTCCAGCTGATTATTGATCGATACTCTTCCGTCTCTTCCAGGATGTACGGAGGCTTCTCCAACGAGAACATGAAGCGAGAGGAGCTCCTGAAGCTGCTGGAGAGCCTGCAGAGGGACGGCGTCCCGTTCGTGGACAAGCCGTATTACACCGTCGGGTACGACAGCCCCTTCAAACTGACCAACCGCAGGAACGAGGTCTGGGTGCTGAAGAAGGTCGAGCAGCAATAGAGAGATTCAAAGGTCACGCAGCATCGAACCCACGGCGGCAGATTCTCATATGATCATTTTACAACACTTACAAATTAACACAGTTACTATTAATGAATTATCATGAATTTAAAGGTCATTAAAAAAAGTACTTTATTACTATTTCTTTACATAAGTTGCATCAGTTTACATTTACTAAACTTAAAAGTTACTGAATAGACTCGCTGTCTGAAAGCAGCTGCAGTGAACTCCAGCTTTAAACAGCTGGAGGAGCAAGTGGCTGCAGTGGAGCTAATATCTCCAGCAGAGGGAGCCAAAGAGTCAGTTCTCTCCTCTGGTGTATTTGTTTTGTAAAGGTGCAAACGTTTTTTTCTTAAATCTCTCTGATCTGGTCAGAATGTGACAAGCTGATTTGGAAATGAAGCAGTTGTGTTGTAACAGAGTAACCACTCACAATATGTACATGAAAACACATTATTGATTCATGTACGTGTTTCTTCTGTCTGCTCTGGCTACAGAGAACATTGCCTAATGCCATGTCAACACAGGAGATGATAAAGAACGAGTGTGAATGAGGCTTTAACTCTCTGAGTTTGACAAATCAAGTCGCCATTTTACCAAAACAAAAATTGTTTTTCAAATCAGGAACTTCCTCTGTGTCAAAACAGTTCAGCAGAGCAAGAACAAATAGAGAGGTTTCCCTAAAAAACCACCTGGCTCAGAGTGAATATTCAGCTGATGTATTGAATCATCAGGGAGTGAACTGGAGTCTGTCAGCCTGACGACATGATGGTGAATTGATCTGATCCCACACATCACTGACGTCTCATCTATCATTTGACACTAAGTGGACTGTATGAATACAGCACTCAGCAAATACCACTTGTATCTGCGTCTATATTTCTAACACACACAGTTGGTACAGCTGTCTGGGCCAATATGGGATTCAGGATCCTGCCCATAGACCGGAGGGGATCGAACCACCGACCCTCTGGTTAGTAGACCACTGACAACAAACATTGTTGGATTGTCTGGTCACATGTGCTGAAAAAAAAGATACCAAGCATTTGCATGGCAGACATTTTTTATATTAATGTCGATAAACACAAAATCAAGTTCTCTTGTGTAAAGCTCTGATTTACCAAAATATTTGTGCGTTGTGTGTAGAACATACTGACAAAGAGAGACAGTTACAATCTGAAACTCTGCCTTAAACACCACTTTATCTTTTTTATACATTCCATTATATGAATATTTACATTCTCAGCTCCTGACAGATTCTGAATCGTTTTTAATCTTGAATAAGGGACATGATGGGTGTTGATAGGGAAAATAAAAATGAGAACTGTTGTTTGGATCATGGGGAAAAAGCACTTTTGAATAATGTAAAATTTAATATAATCAATAATAAATATATAACGCTTCATAAAACGATTGATTCCTGATTCATTTCTGTCTTTGTCGTCCCGTCTTGTCTTGGTGATGTGTTGGGGTTTCAGAGGGCGAGTTGTTGATCTGCAGTGGACACGGATGTGACCGTCCTCCACGCTCTGCTGGACGTGACCTTTTCATCAGTCGTACAAAATCACTTCACCCTCAGTCCTCTCTCACCTTCTCCTCTCCGTCAGGGCCACGTCTGCTGAGTCACTCGTTTTTATTTGTGGCATTGTTCCCAATATCATGTTCAGGCTCTCAGCAGCAGGGATATCTTGTTTTAGTCCTACACACACACACACACACACACACACACACACGCTCTCCACCTGTAGTCAGATTGATCTCAGCGGCTCTTCTCTGCTCTGAAGCTGCTGCAGAGAGGAAACATTCATTTTATTTACCTCCTCCAGCCTGATGGAGACATTCATGGGGACAGGCTGTAGAAATACTGCTGTGACAACACACATTACTAGTAACTGTGTAAACTTACTGCGGTGTAACTACTGTTGGTTTCAGAGACCTTTGAGATGATTGATTGGATTGATCTCAATAAATGGACGAATGTGACAAGAGTAAAAATTAGAGATGAATTAGTTACAAAGGCAAAATTCAAAAATTTAATTAAAATTTTGATGAAATTCACATGAGACAGAACTTTGCTAACATGTTTAAGAGGCCAAAAACAGAAAGTGTGAGGCCAACACAACCTTGACCTTCAGAACAGATTACCACTAAGTCTGGTGGAAGGATGGTCAGGGTCAGAAAAGAAGCCATTCAATTTTGATGCGGAGCCGACTCACAGGCTGGATCCAGGAATTAATTTCCCTCTCCTAAACATTGTGAGACTGTTTTATTTCATTGATTCCTCAGATAATAATTTATGGATCTTGATGAAAAAGAACAGGCACATTTAGGGAACTGCGAAGGAGCTGGGTTGGATTTAGGGGAGTGTTGGGCCTTGTTGGAGGTGAGTGCTCTACTTAATGCCATTTTAGTTTGAAATGGTTAAACTGAGATGGGAAATCAGAGTGGAAACATAAACTCTTCTGTAGTTCTGCAGCTTGTCGGTGACATCACTCATATTAAAGCTTCAACCGTGTGGCCCTTGTGGTTGTGTGGTATTTGCACTCCATTGATTTCTCAGAGAATAATTCATGGATCTTGATGAAACAAATCAGGCGTCTTTAGGGGATTGTTATTTATGAGTGTGTTAGATCTGCTGATCTCTGAGTGCTCTAGTCAGAAATTGCAAATGTTTTTCTCCTTTAAAACACGAACAGCGAATAGACACGTTTCTGTTTAATGTGCGATAAACAAGTGTTGAATGTAAATACTGTGATTTATGGATGACTAATCGCAGCAGTGCCCGTCGACCAGAGTCATTCTACCAACACACTATCAGGCTTTGTCACGTCTGTCATCCATCTGGGTCTTGTTAGGACTCTGTACATGTGCTCTGGATTCTAAGAGGAGAGGCTGGAAGCACCGAAGTGTCGATACTGTGATCATGGCCGGGAGGAGTCGGTATTGATCTCTGTCCACCGGCCACATGGACACCGAGCTCGAGCCGCTGACTCTGCTCAATCCGAGGTGGAGGGACTTCATTGAAAATACTAAACAGGCTGTCGCTGTGTCTTTGGTGGGGGGGGGGCACTGCTGTGAATGTCGATAGGACACAGGGCACTGTTCGACTGAGCCACAGTGGAGAGGTCTATTATGGGCACAGCCTGTGATTCAGTGTGTGTGCTAATGGGATGTCCAGAAGGAGACATAACGGATGACCCCCGCCTGGGGGAGGAAGGTAAAGGATGGCCTCTGGAGTTTTCCGGATGACGGACGAGTGCGGGTGCCATGGTGATAAGCGATGAGGCAGTGATTTGGGGTGTTGGGCCCCGGCAGACGCCCCTGAATCATCCGGACGGAGATAAATGACACAGACACACACCAGCTCTTTAAATATCTTTTTTTCCCTCTTTATTATTATTATTATTTCACAGACATACACAAGAGCGTCAGCCGCCTTCCTCCAGCTTCACTACGTCACAGCCTCCTCTTCCTCGATCCACGAGCGCCGTGCGATTGAGACGTGTCCTGACATGAGACAGGCCGTGATCCATCATGGGAGCAGGCGGGAGCTCAGGGGGGGGCAATACACACACACACACACACACTTTGGTCACAGGTGATTAAACCACAGGGTGCAGTGGCTGTTAGCAGGTTATGAAGTCTCACGCCTGTCACCTTGGTTTACGTCTCCACAGAGAACACATTGACTCAGCTGTGAGCACCGGTGTGGGGTTTGCATGACTCCAGATGAAAGCTCCAGCATAAATATTGACATGATTGCCTTTCATCGTTCTGCTTGTCGACCGGTTTACCGAACTGCAGCCCTGCTGTGTGAAAATAAATATTCTACAAATAGGAAACCACTCCCTTCCAACTAACACAGGGCTCTAAAAATGTACAAACTCTGTGAAAATAAGTGAAAATGTTACATAGAACTCCTCTTTCTCTTTATGTGTGTACAAACAGGAACATGTAGAACCGCCAGGGGGATAAAGTGAGTAGAAAGGTCAACCGCATTTTAGAAATCATTTCAGCCCTAAAAGGTTTTCTAGCAGGTCTCAGCGAACAGTGGCAGGGCTGTGTGTGTGTGTTTGTGTTGTGTGTGATGAGCCAACACACTCAGATTGTGTTCACGTCCAGATTAACGGCCTCAGCTCTTTGGTGACCAACGTGATCACCGAGAGACCAGCACCAGCTTTTCATCTCATGTCCTTTCTGGCTACATTTATAGATTGATTGTTAACTCGAACACAAGTCTTGACATCACTTGTTTTTATTAAAACAATCTTTTAAAAACATACTTTTTAAGTCACAAACAAAGAGAAGACCTATGCACAGTGCAAAATCTACAAACTAAAAGTTAATCGATAGAGATTTTATGAGCCTTTTTATAGAGTAAATCTGCTGTTTTTGGTTGAGCCTCCGTCCTCCACTCCCTCCCTCTCACTAGGGGGCAGCAGTGATCCCTCTGCACTTTCTCTGGACCTTTGATTTTAAAAATACACCCCAGCTCTGCAAACGAAACCACTGAACGGCGAGAGCACGAAGTAAAAAACCTGCTGCTAACTGTGACTGAAGTTGAACCGTGGAGCCGTCCATTGTACCACACGTCCTCGAGCTCCGACGCCAACATTGGCCAGCAGGTGGCGCTGTCTCTCTCCGAAACTTTCCACAGTCAATGGGAGAGGAGCAGGAAAATCTACGAGGCGAGCTCCTAGCACACCTTTTACATTCCACTCTTTCCAACTGCCTAGCTATGTAGCACCACAGCAGTGAAGTTACACAAACGACTTGTGACTTTTCGGTTCCTTCCGTTCCCCCCCCCGGTTTTCCACCTGAACCTCGTCCCTTAGAGCAACTAACGGCTTGTTAGGTTATTGGACAGGGTGGAGTAAAAATTTAAAACAGCAGAACAGATAGGAAACAAAACTAAGAACACCAGGCGTAAAAGAAACACTATTCTTTTAAAAAACGAAGGGTGAGTAACCAAACGAAGGAGATAATCGTGGGAGAATCCAAAAAAAGCCGCAGCACGACCACTTCTCCACTTCAGACTAAGTTCAGCTCGGTCCAAGATGGGGGCGACCTCTGACCTCTGGCACACCAGGACCCCACATGTCCGCTCCCTTGGTGCTGCATCGAGGAGGTGGGGCTCAGGAGGAGGTGTCTAGAGGGCCTCCTACCGGCTCACGCCCCCTAACTGGTTACAATGGGTTCAACTCCCTGGCTCAACGGGCGGTCCTTGACTTTAGCTGCTGCTCTCGTCAAATAAAGTGCCGTTGGAGCCTCTGAGCACAGGGAGAGTCCAGACCGCAGGGGCGGACCGAGTTTCTGCCGTGTCTCCGTACTCGCTCTCAGCCAGCTCCCCCTCACGCTCGCAGATAACTGTCATTGGGCTGCTGAGGATCCGGCAGCGGGCGTTGTACTTGCTGCTGGCGGCAGAGGGGGGGTGTGCGAGAGCGGGCGTACTTGTACCCGCTCATTTGAAAGGACGATGACGGGGGCGAGGACAGAGCCAGGGACTCATAGCGGCTCCACTCGTCCATTGCCAGTTTACTGCGTCCGGGGGAGGAGCAGGGGCTGTGTGGTGTGGTCGGGGGGGAGGGGGAAGCGGCAGGGGAGTCAAAAACCGAGTCCGACCTCGGCCGCTGGGATCGAGGGTCGGTGGAGCGGAGCATCTCAGCCGCAGACATCCTGAAGCTGGTCTCAGTGCGGCTGCCCTTCTTCAGGAGCAGGGCCTTGAAGGTGTCGCTGCTGGTGGAGGACTTCCGGAGGTTGCGTTGGATGGAGCTCGTCTGCCGGGACAAAGAGGACACGCTCCCCGGGGACGTGGCTGTGGGGGTGGTGGGGGGAGACTGCGGTTGGGTCCCAGCCTGAGAGTTGTCCTCGTCAGACTCCTTGCGACCCAGGACCTTGCGCTTCGACCTAGGAAAGGATGTGGACAGGTTAATGACAGGCTTGTAGAAATGCTGCAGAGTGAATGAATGGCAAAGAGCTTCATTCTTTTATTAAAGAGTGAATTAACTGAAGGGCAGCTGAATGTTTTGTCAGAAAATCAATTAGAAGCAAATAATGCAAGAGTTGGGGGCCGTTTTGTCAGGAAATGGGAACATCAAAGTAAATTATTCAAATTGAAACGAGGCTGCAGCATATGAGATTTCATACACGTGCGCAGAAAGGTCCGGCGTGTTGTCATAGCTTCTTTTTTTTTCTAACTGAACTTAAAATACCCGTCCCACACGCCTCAAATCTTTGTCCCCAATTTGCCATATGTCTGCTCTGCCCCCAGCGATCACACATAACAGCACAAATCTCCCAAAAAAGTAAAACAATAAGGAGGATGCTCAGAAGAGAAAAGGATAGCGACCAGAAGGAATTACACATTTCTCTTAAAAAAGCAATCCAAAGGGTTTTTAAACAGGAGAAGCTGCAAACGCTGCAACGGAAAAAAAGCTCAGAGGCGGCACAATGAAATTAATCAAAAACACAAACTGGGAGAAGTGCCCAAAGCAGCTTTAATCACGCAACGACAATTCAGCCTCCTCCCAGCATGGGGTATCAGAGTATCTGACTGCACCACTCAACCTACTCTGTTTACATAAGTCCTGCACCACAGCAGAGCAATAAAGCTGCAACTGGCAGAATATGGGGGGATTAGGGGTAGCAGGGAAACATCTTTTTTAATCTGTGGTAGAGGGGGTGGCCCTGTGGGATTACTCCAGATAATCCAATGGTAGCATGGCAGAAACAAGGCTTGCTAATTAAAGGGAAGGGGCTACTCGCCACTTCGCACCTCTCTAGACAGGATGCACCCACCCACTGCACGTCCCCTCGGCTCGGGGGAGGAGAGGGGGGACAGGAATGATAACAAATATATGGATTGTATGATACAGGAGAGATACGACGCAGAATGTAAAAAGAGGAGTGAAGGGCGCCCCGAGACACAATCCTTAATCCTCAGATTAGATGCATAGGAATAAGTTCTTCCATAGAGGACGAATAACCTGTAGAAGGTCAAATGAGAGCGAGGGCTGAAGGACACAAATGGTTTGTGTCAGAGTTTAAGTCTGCCTTCTGCAAAATGTGTTTCCGTGCCCTAAATCCAACCTCAATCTCCCGTCCTCCCCTGTGAGCCTTCTCGCCACATTAGCCCACCAGTATTATGTAAGACCCACACTCACAAGAGCGTCTCACACACCTGAATTCATTCGACCGAGACCAAGTCACACCGGCAGACACACACACACACACAAAATGCACAGGACAAACAGAAGGCAGGAGATACTGATCTCTGTTCCCGAGGTAAACTATCTGCTGCAGTATGAGACGCTCTGAGCGCTGGATCGAACTCTCGGGCTGTGCATTTCATTTGCTTTCCATCTCCCTTCGGACGAGTAGTATTTTCTGCTGCAGCCGATTTCATTCAAGGTTTACATAATTTTCTGTTTTCCAAGAGAGAGGAGGATTGAGAGAGGAGAGATACGTGGAAGTGAAATGATGGTAAATTAAAGGTAAGGGGAGAGGGAGGGGGGAAGGATTAGAGGAAAAGGGATCAATTAGATAGCATCTGTATTGAAGGTCGTTGGGATATAAAACCCTGCATATCAATGTTTTTGAATATAAAAATCTATGCATCCATTATCTAGATCACTTATCCATTTGAGAGTCATGTGGTAGCTGGAGCCAATCCCTACTGGTATTGAACGAGGTGAGGTAGACCATGGTCAGGTCATTAGTCTAAAATTAACCAAATCCCAATCTGCACTGTGGGAGGACACCGGAGGAGCCGGACATGCAAACTTCACGAAGAAAGATCCTAATCAAACTGGGATTCAAACCAAGAACCATTTCACTTGCCACAGAAATAGGTCAAAATTATTGTTATCATGTTCTTCACATGCGAGGTGTGATGAAGGAGGAGCACAGCCAAGCGTGTGGTAAATACTCAACTTGACAGTGAGGTTTACACGTGTGCACTTGCTGGTCTTCCCATCCAATAACACAATAAATCACGATTGCACACATGACACAGGCGCCATAAATACACACCGCAATCTGGTGCCTGCAGAAATGAAATCCTAAGAAATGAAATCCTGTGATGCTCAAGAGAAGTCCCGGCTGCTGATGCTGCTGCCGCCGCACGTGACCGTGAAACACAAACTGGCGGGCTGCATGAGAAATTAATGCGCGCGCTCCCTTTGAAGCAAAGGGGCACGTATGCAATGTATGTCAAGATACCGCAGAGCAGAAAAACAGAGAGAAAGAGGAAAGAAAGACAAGACGGTTTCTCCAGTGGCCTCTAACCTAGATTAAGACCAGAGGGTGTTGAGTAGTTAAATAATAGATGAAGCAACAGCGGTGTCTCCTGCCGAGAATGAGCAGCGACGATGTGTCTTCACGAGCACAGATGTGTCGATAAACGTTTGACTACTGGCTTGTGCGTTGTGACCTAAATTGTTGCCTCTACGTGGCTTCAGAAATAAAGACTCACTTCTCCTGGGCTGAGAGACCCCAGAAGGCAGAGATTTGACAGATGTGTACACTCGCAGATGGGACAGTGCTCGGTAAAGTTATCACTGAGAGGTGGAGGTCAATAAGAGGAGGAGCAGGAGGTGAGGAGGAGGAGGAGGAGAGGAGGGGAATTGAGATGGAAGAAGAGAAATCATGGGTTGAGGGGTGACAGGGGGGGTAGTGGTGGAGGAGTTTAGGGTGATACATGGTGGTTTATTGGATGGGGGGGGGGATGAGAAGAAGAAGGGGCGGGTAGAGAGAAACACAAACAAATAAAGAAACTGGAATGAAAGAGCACTAGAGGGAAATGAACTGGCTCCATGGAATAAATAATGGAGCAGGAGTAGAAGCGGGTGAGGAAAAGAGAAGTGGGAGTAGATGATGAAGTGACGGGAGGCGTAAAAAAGAAAAGAAGGGAGAAGTGCGTCTTGTTACCTGTGTATGGCGGCAAAGAGGTCCTCTGTGGTTCTGGGCCGGTTGGGAGAGGGGGTCACCATGTTCTTCTTAGTCGCCCCGTTGGTCGACGGGGCCGGAGACGATTCAGTCGTGCTGGATTCAAACACCTCACCTGACACAGAGAAACATACAAGTTACACACACACACACACACACACACTTCAGGTCACACATGCTCATGAATCCAGCGTCCTGTCGCATTAACCTGGCAGGGTAAGAGATCTGAAGTGCTACCAGGGAGGTGCAGGACTGTCCCCTTACATTCTCGTCCCGTCTCTAGATTTCCTCTTTCCTTTCTTCTCCTCTAGTTCAGCCTCTTTTCTCTCCTCCTCCTCCCTCCAACCTCTGCGCTCACGTCTGCGCTTCGACTGCCTGAGCCGCTGCAGGCAGTCGCTCTATACACTCTCCCCCCATCCTCCCCTCCATCCCCTTAGCAGATTCGTTCCCCTCCCCACTGATATGACCGAGCCCCTCCCCCCCCTGCTCCCACCAACAACGACTGCATCTCCCCTGGGACACTTTCCCACTCCTCCCTCCCTCGCTCGCTTACCTCAGTGAGAGAGGGGAGTGGGACGGGCCGAGGAAAAGAGGTTTAACAGAGAAGAGGAGGGAAATGGCAGAGAGGCTAAAATTGATATTTTGAAATGAGGATGGAGAGCAGACATGAGTCGATGAGACAGTGGAGGCTGAGGTGTGTGTGTGTGTGTGTGTGTGTGTGTGTGTGTGTGTGTGTGTGTGTGTGTGTGTGTGTGTGTGTGTGTGTGTGTGTGTGTGTGTGTGTGAGTGTGTGTGTGTGTGTGTGTGTGTGTGTGTGTGTGTGTGTGTGAAGCACAATGCGGGGAAAAAATGAAGGGACAGTAGCCACAAGAGATGTCTGCATATAAAATATGAAAAGGATGAGGAGAAGAGAGTGAGTAAGAGCGGATAAATTCAAGCTGCTGCTCTGCTGTCCCAGTGATAAGCCGTCTCTCCTGAGCTATTTTCACAGTTTTCAAAAGCTTGTGGTTTCAAGTTAGGCTTCTTTTGCTTTTGGGCTCAAAATGAATTTCACGGCTGCTCGAGGAGCTGGCCGCAGACAGCAGCATCACTTCTAACAAAGTAGGAAGATGGTGTAACTCATTAATAAACAATGGTTTTGACTGTACCACTTAAAAATGGTCTTTACTCGTCACAAAAGCTCTACATTTCTAAGTTTAAATGTGGTGGAAAAGCAGAGTAACTTCAACACACCTGAGTCGTCCTCCCTGGAGCTGATGGATCCAGACGTGCTGCTTGTTCCATCCCCCTCCTCGTAGTCCTCTTCGTGGGCCTCTCCGTTGGTGCACGGCCCGTTGTCGAGACTCGTCTCCTGGCTTGCAGGAGTAGAGACGTGGTACTCGTCCTGGATTTCTGTGGATGCTTCACTGCTCTCTGCTGATGATTCAGAGATTTCTGAAATCTCCCCCTCCTCCTGTTGCTCCCTCTCTTTCTCTTCCTCCTTTGTCTGTCTTTGCAGAGCGTCTACTTGGTCCTCTGTTTGGGACAGGCTGCTTGTATCCTCACACTGAGCTGGAGCCTGTTCATTGATGAGCTGGGAGCTAAACTGTGGGAGAAGAGAGAGTTTGGGTTTCTTGGAGATGGCTGGGGGCTTCTGCTTGACAGGCGTGCTTTGGGAGATCTCTGGGGGGCTTGGCAATGATTCCTGCGCTTCATCTGTTACTCTTCCGTTTGAGAGAAAGTGACTCTGATCCTCAGCTTTTCCATTTAAGACAGCACTATCTGGTGCGTCTTCAGTGATATTGCAGTTTAAGATCAACTCTTCCAAGAGCTTTTGACACAGGTGACGGTGAGGAATTACGCGAATCATCCTCTGGTGAGCTGTTAAACACGGGTATCACAGTGGGATACTCCTGGGAGTGAGATTTCTCCGGGGACTGTGAACTGCGAAGGAGGTCCACCCCAGTTTCCTGAGCTGTGGTGTGGTCTGATTTGCCATTAATTTCCTTCCCTTGCTGCTTGATTGAGCGTAGCTGAACGCTCTGTAGTGCAAACGGGGTAATCATGGGCTTAGCGCTCTTTGTGGGGCTGCTGGAAATAGCTGGTTTGGGAGCATCCTTCGCTGCCTTCTTAAGAGATGGGGAGGAGGAAGGTGGAGAAAAAGTAGGCAGTGGAGGAGGTGGAGGGGGGTCCACAGGAGGGCAAAGGAGGAGGAGGTGGGGGGGGACTGAAGCTTCCATTGAAGGACAAACTCGGGTGAATTAGTGTTTCAGGGGATGGAGGAGGAGGGAATTCCGGGGAGGTGGAGCAAGCAGGAAGTGGGGTTAGAGAACTTCCCTGTGGAGTGGTTGGCAAGGGGGGAGCTGGCGGAGGTGTGATGGATCCTGCGCTCGAACTTGGCGGTAGGGGGGCTGGGAAAGGTGGAGGTGGGCTGAGTGGGGTGTTGGGAGCTGAGGAGGAGAGAGGGAGCGGTGGAGGTGGTGCTGGAGGACCCGAGCTCTTCAGCGAGTCAGAGGTGTTGGAGGAGAGGGAGGTGGAAGAGGAAGACATGGACACCGAAGAGAGGAGTGAGGATTTCCTCTCGGGCACTCTGGGTTTGGGCCGGGTGGAGGGGGACATGGACCTGACGAACGACGGTACCGGGGTTCCGGCCGTGGGGGTGTTGGACTGGCTGGAGTAGCCGCTGGATGGGGAGGTCAGTCTGTGCACCCTGTCCGGAGAGGAAGTTGACGTTTTGGGCTTCACTGTCACCCCTCCCTCATGCCCCGGAGCTCCTGGCGCCTGGCTGTTTCTGTGAATCGCACCTCCGTTTTGTATTTCGCCCATGTGAGGCCCAGCTGTCATGTTGTCTGTGGCTGGAGGGGTCTGTGCCCTCTGATCTCCATGGTTACGAGGGTAGTCCATGTAGTAACCCCAGGAATCGGCGTAGTCAGAACGTAAGCTGCTGGTTTCGCTTTGAGCAGGCGTCACATGGCATAGTGAGTACACGTTAGACACACCGCCGCAGTTGGCATTGGCAACAAGTGATGCTGCGGAGCTTCCCGCGCTCACGCTGCTCTGACTGCGTGGCCTTAGCACCCAGGGGTCATCGTAGTCACTGCTAGGACTGTGAGAGGGTGAAGACGGTGAGGCGCCCTTTCCTTTTCCTCCCCTCAGCCCCATCTGTAGGCTCTGCTGCAAACTGGCAATTAGAGTCTCATTGAGCATGGCACCATTTGCTTCGTTAGCGCCACTTATGGCGCTAACCCCTCCAAGGGGCTTTTTTGCACCAGGCTTGCGTCTCAGAGAGTCGGTACGGGCCGGGGGCAGCGGCGGCTTCTTAGACTTGCGAAGGGAGATGCTGCGGGACAGAGAGCGATCACTGTACAAGCTTACAGAGTCCTCCTGATTGGCCATCTCTCGGCACTCGTACATGCTGTGTCTGGTGGCCCGGCCAGCTGCTGCGCCATGCCCACTGCCATGGCTGCGAGAGCGCAGGCCAGAGTCCATGTGCATAGAGGTGAAGTATCCATCGTTGTCCTGGGAATAGACAGAGCTGGAATCAGTAGTGGTCCTGGAGGAGTGTTCCAGGCTGTTGTACAGCTGATTGATGGGAGTGGAGCAGCTGGAGGTGAGAGTCCGGTGAGGGACCACCACGTTTTCTGGCGTGTCGTATATCCACTGCTCCTCCGGCAGACAGGATGGAGGCGTGGGAGCCAAGGTGCTATGACTGTGTATGCTGCTGTCCGAGTGCCCTGACTCGCTAGCGGGTCCAGCAACAACCTGACCACAACCCTGTAGTGCTGGGCAGGTGGAGCTGTGGCTGAAGGCTGCTGGACTGGAGATCATAAGGTCAGTGCTAGCGAGAGAAGCCAGACTGAGCGGTCGGTTTGGGGGATAAACTGAGGCTGGGGAGTGGGGGTGCAGACCGGAGGTGTTGAGCGTGATGACCTCAGTGGAGCATGACATGGTGGCATTAGGGATGACTGAGGTGGAATAGGCGGCATGTGGGGAAACCACACACGCCGGGCCCCCACCCCACTCGCTGGACTGTGTCCGCCTCACTTCCTGAGACTTGGGCCTTGGCAGAGTTCCTGTCCTTGGAGCGTTTCTCATGTGAACCACTGAATTATCAACCTGAAGCTTTCCAATCTGCCTCTGGGTCATTGTCTGCTCCTCTGACTTGATGGGGGTGCTGCTGTAGATGGGATCAGCACTGAGGGACACCCTGGCGCCCGGTCGAGGCAGACTGTGGAAACGGGAAGGGTTTTTGTTAAACTGATGATGTGGCAGCATCAAGATCCCGGAGCCGTCACTGCTGGAGATGGATATACTTCCTGTCGAGGAGGAAGTAGAAATGCCCGCCATCTGAGCAGCAATTCCTTGTCCTCTCTGCGCCCGGATTCTTCTCATGGACGGAGGTACGACCTTTGTTTCTTCTGTTTGGCAGCTTGAATCTCTAGTGACTGAGCGTGAGAGCATTGAGTTGACGCTCCGAACGCGGCCCAAAGTAGAGTACTGTCCTGGGATGAACATGGAATGAGGCCGGAGCTCTCCACCACGTCCTTTTGCTGTTGTCAAGGAAAAGATAGAAAACAGGATTAATGTGTGATTGATAGAAACTATCTCCGGTTTTCTTTCCTTGCTCCTCTACCCTTCTATTTTCCTCTCTAACCTCTTTACCCACAATGCCTGCTGCTCTCTGACCTGACTGTTGGATAAACTGTGGTCACGGGGATGCTAATTAATTAGATTTGCCGCAATCCTGTCTTGCGTGTTAATAAGTTCTGGTCTTCTTCGTTAAGGAGAAAAGGATATGAGGGGAGACAGAGAGAAGAGGAAGAGTCCCTGTTTCCCTTCCCCTGCTATTCTTGCTCTGGCTAAGTCTGATAGAAAAATGTGTCTCTGGGGTCTAGAACAGGCATCTGGTTAAGTACGGGGCAGCCAAAAAACCACACATGCATACATTGACACAAAAATATACACACAGGTGCAGGCATGCACACACAGCATAGACGTACGGGACAGGACATGCATGCTATGCAGATGAGAAGATATACAGAAATGCACATATAGATCACAGACAAACACTCTGGACATACCGGCTATTAAACAAACAATTTGAAGAATGAGCTGTAAAATGTAAAAAGATGTCTAGTGTGTATCCCATCTGTGACGGCTCTCCTGTTGATGCTCATGTTCCAGGAAAAAAACATTCGCACTCCTGCGTCCTTTCTTCGCTCTTTCTCTCCCGCGCTCTCTCTCTAAACCACACATTCACTCTGCTGTTCCTCCTGTGCTAAAAGCTGGAGTGACAGCTTGGCTGCTGCTGCTGCTGCGATAGATTAAGCTGCAGGTCTACTTCGCAGGCAGCACTAGAGCAAAGGGAGGAGGGAGGGAGGGATGGATGGATGAAGCACTGGGGCAATTACCCCGGCCCAGTAATCATGACATTCAGGCGCTGTCGTCAGCTGGGCACTAACCAGACTTTAAAGCTCTTTCCCCTATCGGTTGATCTTATGGCAGAGGAGAGAAATTACATTCTCCTTAAATACCGCTGTCATCCTACTGCTCCGAGACTTGTAAATAAACATCGGCCATGCGGAGCCGTCAGCGCAACACAGTGTCAGCTTAGTGAGCTTATAGTCTCTTAACACCCAGCTCAGCTGAGTAACTAAGGGTGGGGGACCCCAGAACCCACATGTTTGTTATTTACCCCTCATTTGCTCTGTGGGTTCAGGGTTCAGAAAATGACAGGGGCAGAAGAAGAGGGTTGAGGGATCTTTTGTTTGCCAGCACATGATCAGTACATGTGAGTAAGATGCACATGCTGAGATTATCAATACGGCGTCCGGATTAAGTAACAGTCACAGACACACAATTCACATAAATGAGAGCGGGCAAAGTTTGACCCAAAGGGATTATGACACAATACGTAGTAAAGTATGGTAAACGCTGCACTTAGAGTGTCCTATATGACCTGGTTTTCCAACTAGTCTAAAACCGACAACAAGTACTGAAAAGGATTTCAGAAATCTTTCCTGGCTTTGGAACTAGTTAAACAGGGTGGAGGAGAAAACACATGGACCCTTGTGAATAAGTGAAAGAGAGAAATACTGAACAGCAGCAGGGCCTCCATCCAACACTGAGCCTTGAATGTGCAATTCTCTCAGCACAATACTGCAGGGGTGAGCTCATTGTCCAGTCACAATCAAGTTATGGAGATGAAAAGGAAAGTAATGGAAGAAGGAGGGATGCTTGTTCAGAGTGTTTGCTACAGGTCTGTGGACAGTAGAGGGCGACACATAGCCCCACAGAGATCCATACCTAGCTCCCAGTTGATGTCGTCAGGCAGCCCTGATATAGTCTTTCTGCGTTTGACCTTCTTGGGCCGGCGGGACACGGTGTCAGTGTTAATGAGGGAGCGCCGGATGGTTGCCTGTCGGTCAAACACTGCCCCTGGTAGCCGGGAGGGCGAGAGCAAGGCAGGCGACACACAGGCAAACAGCAGTCGGTTAGTCAGGAGGAACAAAGTCAACAACATGCAGAGGGTGTTGTGTTTTCTTTTTGAGTGGAACATGCAAAGTCAACAGGGCTGGAATCCCAAAGGGTCAGTTCACGGAAATGACTGGAAACATTTTATCACTTCTTTCATTCTGTTGTATGTCGATATGCAGATTGCTACTTTAAACTGTACAGGTTTCATAAGGAATATGTCCTGTATAAGAAAACTATTGTTCTACTGGAACCTTGAGAAATGTAGATATGCAAATATCTTAACTTAATAAAAACAGCGATAGATACTATAAGAAATAGGTGAGAAAATATTTGTTATTTGGTTGAACTGAGCCTTTTTTATCCACCAGCCAAAGTGCCCAAAAACAGCTTTAATTCTAAGAGCAGAAAATGGTTGTAGAGCGATTCTTTACAAAGGCTTGTAATGAAAATGTTTTATGGCTGATGGTTTAAATTCCAACCCTGTAGACAGGTAACTGATGTGGAAACATACACAGATGGAAAACATGCCATTATCACACATGCACAGGACAGAATGATGAAGAACACACACACACATAGACACATAGTCTTTAACTGCTCTCAATATCCTTCTCTGACTGTCCAGTCTTCTGAAGGAAAAACAATATCACACACGAACCGCACTCCTTTCGTCTCTCTGACTCACTGGGGACTGCTCGGAGGCGTTAGGGAAATAGAAACTGATATGAGGGCAGATAGTGTCCATCACGTTCTGTCACGTGTTTCCCCTCGAAGTGACAGAAAGGTCCCTAGTCTTTTCTTTTTTTCTCCTTTCTTTTAACACTCTCCTTCACAGTAATCGAAAGTGACTGCAGATGAAGTAAACAGTGATTTACAGGGAGAGGGACTGCATTAAGGAGTCATTAGTGTCTGAAGGACAATGGGATCACAGTTATATATTGGTCTTGACACCTTTGAATCTTTGCACTATTTTTGAGCCGTGGCAGATGTGAATCAATATCCAATAAGACAATCTCTCTGATGTATTGCATTTAACAGTAGAGCTGAATGAGATGCTATATTTTTACAGTTTATACATTTGTGTGTCAGCTAACAAGGGAATTGTGTTGACATGTTTTTTGCTGTGTGTGAGTGTGCATCTGTCAAACGCCCTGTGATATGACATAGAGTCGGTGGAAAGCCTTGACCCTAGGATAAGCTGTCACACAATCTTCACGCACACACACACACACACAAAAGATGGTGAAGGTCAGTCTCGCAGAAGCACGATGGAGGGGGAATAAATACACAGAGAGAGGAGGCAGACACCCATGACTGACACATATAGTTGTTTCCCTCTGTGGATGAGTGGGTACAGTAATTGATTAGTCTATATCCACTCTTTCACAGAGGGTAGATTGAAGGAGCAGTCTGACAACTTGGCTTTTTTTGCTGCCTTACTGAGCGTTAGAAAGAAAATAAAATAAAATGAAAAATACAATGTTTAAAAAAGCTGATTCCAATTAGTTTTTTGTTGGAGATGTCTCCTCCTGCCATTATTTTAAAATAGGCTGAAGTTTTTCTCGATAATAAAAAGGTGAGGTTGTCCAAAACTTAGGCCGAAGTTGCACAAATAAAACTTTGCTGATAGTCTGAAACCTCCTTTGTGAGGTTTGTCTTTGTTTTGCGGCTTTATCTCCTGCCCCTGAACCAATCTGGGGTTGGATCTGCTGAACACTATCTCCACCTTTTTGTGGGGGAACTCTACAGATCATCAAAATATGTCAGAAAGTTCCCTTCAGACAAACAAAACAAAATGTGTGACAGATGGTGGGATGGTTAATGTTAGAGACTAGACACCGTGGACGGATGAGGCCAGATCAAACTCTACGTAATTTGATATTTCTCTTCAATATGGAACTAGAGAACCAGGATGTATGTTATCCACTAATGGGGACTAGTTGCTACTAACTTGTGATTTGTACATGGACAACATAGTTGAATGAGTTTAGTCGTCAGGAGACATACCTGTGACGTTGATTGGAACTATGTCTGTGGGCACGGCCTGGGCTGCCAGCCTCATCTTCTCCTCTGGCGTGGGGAGGGGTGGGGCCTTGTTCCATATCACCTGTCCGTCTACCTCAGACCCTTCACCCCCTCCCTGTGGGGTCTGAGGCCTCATGGAGAGCTGGGATTTATCATCCTCCGCCGAAGCTATGGACTGGACGAAAGAGAGGGAGAAGGGATTTAATGGAATGGAAATCGAGTGCAGGCGAGAGAGAGAGAGAAAAAAGTGACAAGTGATTTAGACGACATGGAAGGAGGAGAGGGAATTTCAGATGTGAAGAAAGACACGAAAGGAAAAGAGTGACAGTGGTGGAAGAGATGAAACATGATCAGGTGGAAATGAAAAACAAAGATTACCGTATTCATATATTGTATTAGAGCAAAATGTCAAAACAAAACTGTATACGAAAAGGTAAAGTGGAAGAAAATATTATAAAACTTAATTGTCCAAAACTGTCCCTGACAGATTGTTCAGGATATATTGACACGTCGCAAACAGACTCTAATATACCACACTGCCGCGACCTTTAGAAACTTACAGTGCGGTAAACATGTTTCACGATCAATCAAACCCAAATGGAAACACACACACTTTATACACACACACTCTCACACAAGCATAGATCAGAGTAAACCAACGACGCAGCTGGAGATAAAAGCAAGCGAGCAACAGCGAGAGAATCACTCATGCGTTAAACTGTGTTCACACATACACACACACACACAAATTTACTGCAAAGAAGAAACCGAAAACAATGTTTTCCCGCAGTGTCGAGGCCTGGAAGTGAGCAGTTAAGTTGACAGAAAAACCTCAGTTTCAGATTGAGAAAAAAAGATATATAAAATTTAAATTTGGTGAAGTTGTCAACCTTCATCTGAGCCAAAAACATCCTGGAATCCGTTTAAATCCTCACCTTTTCTGCATCACCCTAAACTGACCTTGAGCTTTTCCACGATTGAAAAAAAGAAACCCTCACTGGTGGGGAAATCTTCGGCCTGAGTTTGTTGTTTCAATCGATCTTTCCTGCAGCTCCCAAATATAACATGAGCATTCAGTCCCTGCTTCCACTTCTGTTTATCCTGACAAGCCAAACCATCTCACTGGCTAGAAATGATGACTTCTAAGTGCTTACGTACTGACCATGCATGGCTAGATGGGTAAATGAGTGGGAGGCTACACGGGGGGGGGGATGTTGGGTAAAAACCCTCAATCATACAGAATTCGATGGCGAGCACAGCTTATTATATTGTATCATTTTGGCTCAACCGTGAGCCCTGTATCTTCTTTTGAAGCCGCTGTCAGGCAACGTTAGGCTCAGTGGCCTCAGGACAACAGGAAGTGATGGTTGGGGGGGAAGGCCGACAAACAAGAGGAAGAGAGGAAGGGGGAAGGAAGGCAGAGAGGATGAGGATTGGCTGGTGTCTATGTGAGGGGAAGGGGTGAGAGTACAAACGCAGATAACGAGAGATGGGAATCGACAGTTCAGAAAGACAACAGCATGTTATGGAGGTCACGGGTCGAGGCTGGCGTTAAACGTTGGGGCTCCACAGGCTCCGGGGGACAAAGGAGACCCTGATAATCACATCGAAAAAAGCACCAGCTCTTTCAGAACCTCAAATATCAGGACTGAATGTGAACGATTTTTTTTCTTATTTCTTCTCCCTAACTTCAAATCTGCCTCTCTTTCTGTCGCCCTCCATCCATACACCCTGTAACTGGTTATTGTCTCTGTTTATAAATTTAGCTCTGCCTGAAAAATTATAATGAGGCAAAGAAAGAGGCAAAGAAAGAAGAACATTTTTACCAGCGGGCTCGTAGAGAAAAGTTCCGGAAATTGTCTAGAGCAACTGTGTTCTCGCATAAACCTCAAGAAAAGGTCCACAGTGCCAAATTACATGTTTCACCCTTATTAAGTTAAACTCAAATTGACTTTTCCTCTGTAATGTTTTATAATTCTGACTATAAAACTTCACAAATTACAGAGTAAGAGAGGAGACACCAAAAAGACTGTAAACAGTATCAGTGAAAAGATTATGGTTCAGATAAAAGTTCCCCTTCTAACCACTAGAGAGCAGACAGCTACTGTCTAATTCACAAGAAGTTGCCATGCTGCAACAATGCATGCAACACAACTGACTATAATACCTGGACGGCTTTGTGTATTAATTTGTGTTAAAGTTTGATACCTTCTTGTCATTTTCATCCTCCTCTTCATCCTGCAGGCTGCTGATGGACTGAAGCGGGTCAGAGAAGATGGGACCCTGAGAGTAGTACTGCGAGCTGCGGAATCCATCTTTCCTCAACTTGTCACATTCTGGAGACAGAATGAGAAACATGTTATAGATTAAAAACAACAATTTGAGTAGCTATGATCTTTGAATCATTTAGGATACATATAAAAGACAGGAAACCATAATAATTAATAATCTCTACAGCCCCTTATCATAAAAACACAGCTTTTTTAGATTGAACATGAATATACAGTACATTGCACACACAGGCTAACTTGCACATAGATATTAAAAATAAATTGGCCGTTCATGCTGGAGCACAAATTATGTTTAAAATATTTATAATACGTCGCTGTGTAATAATTATTAACTCTAGAGTATAGTAGTGTGGTGTGTGTCTGTGTGTGTGTGATATGAGTACAGTCGCGGTTGGACGCTGCCAAGTTCTGCTCACACCTCTTCTCATCACCACCTGCTGTGTTGTGGCTGTGATGTGCATGTGTGAGTGTGTGTGTAAGTAACAAGAGGAGGGGGTATCAGTTTCAGCCTGTCACACACAGATGGCAGAACTGTCTCCCTCTCCTCCACCCCCCCCCTCCCTTCTCTCAAGGGCCATTTTGCACATCGTCTATTTCTCGTTACCCTCAAAAGTACGTCTCATAATGCATCCTCTATGCAGTGTCGTAATTAGTAAGTAAATCAAGTGTTACATTGAAAATACAGAATCAGAAAATTCTTTGATGCCTGCATCTTGTAGGATGAACAGATCAAACCAACTGCGAGAGGGAAACTTGTGTGTATCTGCGTCTTTCTTGTCTTACACTGATATCACATGTACAGTCTTTAATGTAATATAAAAACCCTCCTCCTTTCATCTTGGGTTTGTATTCAGTGTGTGATGCTCAATCAAACCCCTTTTAGTGAACTACACTTGCGCCCCATCACAACCTCACAACACAAAATGCTGTTTTTGATCCCATCTAACTCCATAGCTAATTACAGCCGGTCTCTAAGGAGGGAAACATGGATAACACTGTCAGTTAAAGATTTCTTATGGGGCTGGCGAACATTCAGTAGCAACCGTGACTGTGAGCTGACGTGGCAGCGGTGTGGAAGAGGGATTTAGGAAGAAAGCACACTGATAATGAGGATGATGGCGGGTAGCAGGAGATGTTGAGATGGTTGGTGCTGCATGATTGGGGAGGGGTTGTTAAAATAAATAAGCGCTGATGAGCCGAGAGCTGCTTGTTGCCAGGCAGAACTGGAGGGAGGGGTAAGTGAATGAAGGACGAGTACAAAATTTATATAAGTAAATGAACGCGGTGCATATATCCAAATTTAACAAGGGCATACACATCATATCTGCTCATTCTAACTGGCCGTAGGCAGTGTCAGGCACCTCATGAGATGCTCACTGAAATGGCAGTGTGATGTCAAAGGTTGGAAGGAGCCTTCGACTTATAATATGTAATATAATTTGATCCGGATTTTCGGTCTATTGCTTAACAGGGACCCTGTGACCTTGCATGTCTTGTTATTGGTTTAAAAACAAGCACATATCTTGTGCAACTTTAACTTAATTATCAATGCAACTTATGGTGATTAGAGATAACTGGTTAATTGCTCCAGATTCTCTGTCTGACCTCACAAGAGGAGCTTGGCTACGGTTTTTAATAATCTTTTCATCCTGAACTTTATTCTCACATACGTATACCAAATGAATGCCCCTATTTAGCTCTGAAATACATCTCTAATTAACCTGATGTGAATATCTTGTGATATCTTATGTTAGATTCAAACAACTGTATTTATGTAAACCCTCCTGTTGTATTATTTTGACCTGATGGCACATTCTCTGTGACTCCGCCTGCAAAAGCACAAGTTTAAACCCGTGTGAGTGTGCGAAAGGCACAGAGAGAGGATGCACGTGGTTGCCATCTGATTGGTTATTGATTATTCTGCTTTGCAGAGCAGAAAGCAGACTCGTGTACCTTGCTGTGGTCGCACTGGTGGCATTGAATTTAGTGACCTGTTGCAACGACATGAGAGCAGAGGCTGCCTGTGGTTCACGCTCCTGATATAACTTCAAAATGATCGATACTGTTTATCGAGTGAGTAACGAGTGGGGCTGGTTTCTGAATTATAAATTAGCTTATAAAAATATGTGTCATAGCTATGACACATGTGAATTATAGATGTTTAGAGATAACGTTCAATATAATCTGTCATCACTAAGTAGTAAGAACATTTATTTCCCTGTGGATGAGTCATAACTGGGTGTGCCACCTCCACTCTCAACTTCCTAGGAGTGGAACAAACAGACAGGACAGGTGCTCCCATTGGACACCTGTTGGCTTTCAGTTAGGACCCCTGGGGCTGGGTGGTGATGACAGGAGGCTGGGGTGGTGACAGGAGGAAGAGGGGGCTGCATGAAGCCCACCTCCCAGGTGGTGTTTATTGTGTTTATGTACTGAGCAACATCAATAATGCAGGAAGTGATGTGAAACAGTCCAGGACTCAAAGAAAGGAAGAAAAAAACAACCAGTGTGTTTGTGTGTGTGTGTGTGTGTGTTTTGTGTTTGATAGAGCCTGTTACTAAACCTTTAAACAACCCCAATATCAGGTTACATCCACCTCCTCCCCTTATCTCAATGTTTTTTATCTGCTGACACACAAGGCATGTAAACAACCTGCCTTTTACTGTTAATCACCACCCGTATACGCACACAGACACACACCTACACTCACACATCCAGTTACATACACCCAGGCCTCTCAAATCTTTATGTGACAAATGGGTGGAAAACACAACTTTCCCAGGTGCCAGCATTTCCTAACTAGTCCCACCTGCTGTGGGAACGTTGTGAGAATACTAAATCACTCTGTTGTGACTGGCGGCCTGTGTGTGTGTTTGTTTGACAACAAGGCAGCGGCCTGGACTTGTTTATTGTACTGGACAAACAGGGAGAAGAGGATCTCACACTTTTGTGTTGTTGGCTGAACACAAATGACAAGTTTAAACATTTTCACAGAGCTGTAGACAAACACAATATGTCATGGTCTTCCCTCTAATGTCGTGACTTTGTGATGTCTCCCTCTGCCAAGGAGATCATATTTTCTCTTGTGTCCGTTAGTTGGTTTGTTTGTTTAGGACTGTGCAAATTTTAGTTAATTGTTTCCAACAAACTCGATGAAGGGATGGGACCTGGGCCTGAGAGGAAACCCATTCAATTTTGTTTGTTGTGTTTTTTTTTAACTGTGTTCCTTTTACTTCTTCTAAGAACTACACAATCAATCGTTCAGCCTTGGTGGAGGTATGCACTATACTGAATGCAAATCAAGATATCACCGTGAACTTTTTGGTTGATTAAGTTGAAGTGGATGTAAATAAGATATCAGGAAGCTCTTGGATCTCGTCCTTCAAAGTATACGTCCACGTCAGCATCTTCTATGTGTATTGCTCCATTGTGACTGATCCTTACCTCGCAGGGCAGTCTTGAGATTAACTTTGGCCTGGCGGTGGAGGTCCTCTACGCAGGGCGGCCTGCTGCCTGGTAGGAAGACGTTCTCCTGCTGGTGCCACGGAGCCGTGTAGTGAACCGTCCACTTGCTCTCCTCATCAAGGTTAGACACCGCTGCAGAGAGACAAAACAGAAGGTCATGAAAATGAAATTATTAACCATTGTGGATCTCCTGAAGGAAAATTCAGGATCAACTTCATCATAAACTGTCCCCTGCACGTAGAAGTCCCCACAGAAAGGGTTTGTTTATGTTTGAAGAAGAACAGGAAGGGGAAGAACGTCGAGGTGCTTTGTAGCAAGGTGTCATTTTCCACACGAGCAACACATGACACTTGAGTGAGACATCACACAATTAGGTGGCCACAATCCTCAGGCCACCAGGGAGAACGAGAGAGTTGGAGGGAAACACTGATCAGTAGTTAAAATCTAAACACAACTGAAAACGCACAACAACAAGGTCCCTTACTATTATACAGCCAGAGTGAGTTCTTTCAAAAAACTGTCAGATACTGTGATAACATTGCTAACGAAGAAACAGCTGTTTGTCATTGTATATTACACAACACATAGCACATATTCAGTTAGTCACGTAACACAATGCACACAACTATTAATTGGAAACAATTGCTACACAATAAAGAACTTAACCAACTTTATCTACTTCTTAATAACTGTGTTTTTTCCTGGTATTACCAAGCTGAGGTTTATTCTTCAGTGGCACTCAAATGGCTGTTGAAATATTAAGTAAATCAAGGCTTACCAAGGGAGCGAATCCAAGCTAAAGTTGGTGATCGTGGATGTAGTATTATTTCCATTTAAACAGCCAAATGCTAGCTTGGTTTTGTCCTGACCAAACACTACATGCTCATCTGACTCACTGGGAGAAATGGAGTTGGGTCTGGAGGAGCCAGGAGGAAGGGGAAGGGTCTTGAAAAGGGGGCTGGAGTGTTTTTGTTTAAGTTTCTTTTCACAGGTGCTAATGAGCCACCGTGGTTGTATGTATGGAGAGTGCATGGCATCGGGGGAGGTAAAAGGTACAGGGTGGAGGCCTACGACTTCAAATTAGCCGTTGGGGAAAGTGTGAGACAATGTGCAACTGCTTTGATACACAAATAAGGCCTCGGGACATTTTACAAGCTCTAAAGTAACCACCAGTCAAACTTTACTTGTATGGATCCACACAGGTCCGCAGCTTAACGACCACTACAAAGTTACGGATAGTCTTAAAGATAGATTTATAGAGAGACAGCGCAGCACCATGACCTGCTGATGGTAAATAACAGCACCTCAATGTCTGTCTCCACAGCGCGTTGAATAGGCGGCCGTTAATTTAGTCTCCAGCAGAGGAGTCATTGTGTTTATTTATGTTGCCCTCTCACCTTGTCACCAAACTTTTTCTTGAGAGTTGTCTCCCATGAACAATCGCTACTCTTTTTTATGTGGAAATTTCAGTCTCATTCAATCGCAATGCTTAGTCATGTAAAGAGTGCAAATACCACAGGGTGTCATTGAAATTGCAATGCAGAGCGTTTGCTACAAGTGCTGGTTGTGAGCAGATAGATTGAGCATGCTGTGATGGTCTACACGTGTCCTCACACATGCGGTCTTGCAGCGTGCCTGCACCGATCACAATAATCAATCCAATACATCACGAGGCAGAACTCGCCTGATCACAAGGAGAGTTGCACGAGACTGACGCAAATCCCACTCGCACACAGTTCAGCTGTAACACAGTCTCAAATCTTCTTGCTCCAGCAGCTACGCTCAGCACAGGTAGCCCTCCCCCACCCTCTACTTCTGATTTCTGGGGCTTGAATAGACCTTAGTCAGACTATAGACAGGCCAAGGACATGGGGACTGCAGATACAAAGCCCATATTGTCCCGCTGCATCAGGCTCTACATCAGGCCTTTCAGTGCCACAATACCCCCTAGCACAGACACAAACACGCACGTACACACACACACATATTGTGGACTGGACTATGGCGCGAAAGTCTTTCAGAAGTCCACTAATCCCTCTGTCCATTGACATCAACTCTCCCTGCGTCCATTAACAAACAGACTGACGGCAAGCAGGCAACTGCAAACTGCCGAAAAACAAAACCCACAAGGTGCATCAGAGCTAAAGAGGCAAGAGGCTAGTAGACAGTGACCCCTGGAAAAAACAACTGCACACGCACGCACACACAAACACACACACACAGTATTAGCTGTCATGATCAATGAAAGGGATCAGACTGTATTGACAGCATGTACATTAATCCTGAACTTGATCCTTTACCCGATCACCCACCGACCAATTAACTTTCATTCATAAAACAACTCTCTGTGTTTTGTAAATGTCAAAATGGTCTCAGCTCAGGTTAGTTTTCAAAAATATACATGAGGAATATTCAAAGGAAAGCTTTGTAGAGTTTATTTAAGTAAATACCCATAATAGTATATATTTAATCATCTTTAAACTCTCACAAACTATTTTCTGCCCGTCACCTTTTAAAAGGAAAAATGTAAATAATGTCATACTTTCCCTGAAAGTCAAATTTCAACCTGAGACTCCTCAGGGCCCCCACTAAATAGAAACAAGGCTTAATTAGGCATCTACATATAATAAAAACCACTGTATTTCAGTAGCATTCAAGGGTCCTCAGCTTAGGAGCAAAGTGGAGGCATGTGTGCGATAGAAAGATAAGCAGTGGTAAAATGCTGAGCTAATGATTAACAGAACCTCAGCCTTGACTTAAACACACACGCATGCTATAAATACACCTGAGATTAGATTTTGCACAAGCAGCTCACCCAGTGTCAAGCAGGTCTTTGTGTAACATTCTCACCTGATTAAATACGCAGCCCTGCATAAAATAATTGCCCTAGAGTATTAGCAACTCCTAATAACTGTAATCCCCATGCTTCAGAGACAGTTCCTTAAATGCAGCGCTCAAGTTAGCTGAAACATTTATACCTAAATAAAGTAGTTGTGCTTTCAAGTAGTTCCGGCTGAAACATTTACAAATGCTGTCCGGACAGTTTATGGTTATAGTTGTCAGCTCTGTGGAGTCTGGGGCCAGTTGTTACCTGGCAACAGGGTGCAACAGAGGCACCTATTACAACCCATAGGAAAGCATGAGTTGTAATAGAATTATTCACAGATAATTAAAGACGTGGCTCCGGTTTTGATACAGAAAAGCCTCAATGAAAAGATTAAAGTGGTTGTTTAAAACGTGGTTGAAATTATTCCTGGAAATTCTGCCGTTCACAGTTACAACCCAGTAACACTCTTGTCAAAATGATGCAAAACAAGATCCATTGGTATTCCTTCTATTTACTATGGAAACTAGGTCCAAACAACTTAAAACACACAATGATCTGCACTGAACACATGTTAAAACAACTTACCCTTCCTCTTGAAGTATTTGATCACAGATTTTAACGAGGTCCCAATAAATACCATTATTCCCCTTGACCGTAAGTGTCCTTTACTTGAAAAAAGAAATGTGTCCTACTGAGACACAAAAAAAGGACAAATCCGGGGAAAGAAGAGAGGATGACGGAGCGCTGGAGTCGGCTCTTCACCGCTCACATTCTCCCCACACGGCTGAGTGTGTGTGAGCGTCAACTATACGCTGACAATGAGTCTCTACTCCAATCTGTCTCTCTCTAAACACACACCGTCCACCGCCACTCCCCCCATCATCATCACCAGCTCCACTCCTCCCTCAGGGTGTTCAGTCCTCAGACACACACACACACACAAGCAAAACACATACACACACACACACACAGCGGGAGGGGTTGTAGGACCGGCCCCTCTGTTCCTCTGTGCTTTGGTTACCAAGGAGTTCTGGCTGCCTCTCCCTTTATTTCTCATCATCAGTTGTTCTCGCTCGCTCGCTCTCTCTCTCTCTCTCTCTCTCGCTCTCTCTTTCTACGCTCTTTCTTTCTTCTTCGCTCTGCAGGACTCAGCATGAAGCTGAAAGTCAAAATTGTGTTATGAGAATGAACAGGTAAACTCATTTCTGTCTATCCTTCCTTTCTTTCCTTCTTTTCCCTACTTTTCAGCCTGCTATGTCCTCGGGAAAACTAATCAGTGCCCGGCCTCTCTCGCTGCCATGACAGACTTATCTGGGTGAATATTTATGAATCTAATTAAACTACCAGTCACCCCGACAGAAGAACCTATTTTAGTCTTTGCCAAAAACAATTGCTGAAGAAGACTTCACAACAAAATGTCTTCAACCAGTACAAAGTGGATTATGATTTTTATCTCTACATAAATTTTCTCTGGATGATTCGTATCTTTCGCAGCCTGCTGTGAGCGTGCACATGGCCACTGAATCGGTGCTACATGAATATATATCGTGCACAATCCTCCCATTGTCCAATCCGCTCACAATTCATCAAACACACACACACACCCACACACAGACACAGAGATGGCCCCTCCTTTGCGACCGTATTTCTTTTCAGCCAAAATGTTGGAGGAGCGGAGGGGGGCAAGGGGGAGGTGGGTGCTGCGGCATGAGCTTGAATGGGATTGCAAATGATCCTTGAATTTGTGGGTTAAAAGGACCCTCCTCCTCCTCCCCCTCCCTACCTCCCTTCCTGGACCTTGCTCATCTGAACCTTTCAGGCCTGCCTGTGAAGCGCTGTTTGCTTTTATCTGTGTGGGTTTTGTTTCGATGTCCTTCTACACTCTGCACTGTGTCTGTTTGCAGTATCAGTTTCTGGCTTTGAAGGAGTTTCACAGTCATAGGTCCAAACACATCAGTACTGCTGTAATGTTTAAATCAGAATTTTAATCCCCAGGTGCCATGAAGAGTTCCTTTAGTCCATCTTAAAGCTTCCATAACCCTTTAATGATAACCACAGTCATTTCAAAGTAATAACAGAAAACCCACCATTTCACATTAAAGCTGAGCAGTGTCAACACGTTATAATTAAAAAGGTGGAACCAAAGTCCCTCTGCACGTGTCCTGCTTCAACTTCAAATCTTTCCATAGCAGTTTTTCGGACATGAACGTCAGATAAGTTCACAGCAACATCTTTGTTGGTTGCTTCTATGGGTCTAGCAACTCTTTTACATTCGGAGATATTTGCGTTATATAATCTTTACTGTTTTGCATCCATGGATTGTTAGAAATATCATCAACATGCCCACTCGCTGTGAATTGTCCTGCCCCCTCTGACATTTTGCAGACTTTTTACTAGAGGGCTCCTGTACAGCTCCTCCATCAAACTTTTAGGTAAATCACCAACTTCAGAGCAAGACTGGAAGCAGCTTATAATTTATGAATCTGAGACCGACATGTTGCCACCGAAACCGACTTTAAAGCTCTCATAACCCTTTAATGATCACCACAGTCATTTTAGCGTAATTACAGAAAAGCCACCATTTGACATCAAAGCTGAGCAGCGTCAACACTATGTAAATAAAGGTTGAACCAAAGTCCTTCTCCACGTGTCAAACTTTTTATAAAGCTCTCCATGTTTTGTTAGCAGGTTCAGTTTGGCTTGTGTCGCACTGTTTGGCACGCGTGCAACATTAGGATAATTCATGCAGACGCGATTCTAAGCAACATCATTCATTAAAAAGCCTATTGTTCTCAGGTTGGTATCAACACACACACAGACACACGCTCACACAGTGTGACAGACAGGTCAACAACTCAATCCGCTGAAGGAGGGCTTCATATCTAGGTCATCTCTAGGATTAGGGCAATCTATCCATTCAGTCATACATCCTTCCGCTCATTCATAGCAGAATGGAAGCCCCCAGCAAAAACAACATCAATCTTTCATCTGTTCATACTTAAAGCGGCATATGAAGGAGGAGTGCAACCTCAGTGGATGAAGCTCGGGCCTCAGACTAGACAGAGTTCAAGAATATCAAAGATTATGGTGTTTAAAGCCCTAATTAGCCCCTGGCTATACAGTTAATAAATGTTGATTACCTTAACTCAGGCAGTATTTGATTACTCTCCTCCATAATCCTTAATGTTAAGAATTGATGCCACTAGCTGTGAGCAAATGCAATCTGTAATTCCAACATGTTCAAACTAAAATCAATTTCTTGAGACAATATCCACTGGCATTAATTGTGTGGTTTTCTAATCTGTTCTGAAACACAATCGAGCAATCATTAGCCCTCAACCACACAATCTCAACATATGCTGATTAGTATCGGGTCCCATTGGCAAGACATGCAATTATCTCCCCTCTGTAAAGCCACAGGCAGCATGTTCACGAGAGAAGGGGGTGACAGGAAGAAAAGGACGAAAAAATCCTTTTTTTTAAATGGATGTTGAAATTAAGACAAGATGAGACTGACGGGGGGGGGGCTCCTGCATGCATTTCCCCCTCGCACATCATTTGGATTTCCCCCATCAAGCTAGAGAGATACGAAACTCTCACACACACACACCTATTTGTATTTATTTTAATTCTTACTTTAACTCATATTCCCTCCATCTCCAGATCTATCAGTCCCCAATGCACACATCCCCCCCCCCTTCCCTTCCGATTATCAAACATCCTTTCAAATCCCAGAAGTGTATGAATCTGACAGGTCTCACCTTTTCATTTTCTAATTGGACTTAAGAAGAGAGAGCTAATAGGATCCTCTATAACCCCTCAATTCTACCTGATCTGCTGATGTCAGATCTCTCTCCCACTCTTTCCTCCTCCTCACATCTAATTTTCTTTCCTCCTCTTTTCCCCTCTTTCTTTTACACGTAACCCCCTTTCATGGCCGCTAATGTAATCTAGCCTGTATTGATTTTAGTCTGCCTGCTCTTTCTTTTCCTGGGATCTCTTGTTCAGGCTCTGACCTCAGCACACGTTCCCCTCGGTAGGTATAAAACCTGCTGTAGGGAGATTAGCGAGAAACTGTGAGGAGTTGGAAAACAGACACGCCAACGCTCTGCATCTGTGTGCAAGGCAGAGTTGTTACCGGTACTAAATCGCTAAAATTGAAAATTGAAAATTATTCATACTAGTACAAGAATATATAAAATAGTAATGAAGAAAATGCATCAAAAATGAATAAAAAAGCTTCTATTCACCATCATTATATTTCATCTCCCCGTTCTTCCCTTTTCTGTGAATGAAGATCTATAATTTAGCATGTACAGCAACATGCTCTCCAGCTTTCATCTCTACATCTCTGTGAATGAAAGCGACGCATCAGGGCTCAATGGGAATCTGATCACTTTGGTCTTCTCTCTGAGATGTAGAGCGAGACATGAATAATCTATCAGTGAAGACCGAGAGCTGCAGAGAGGAGATGCTGTGAAGGTTGAGTGGTTGAAGATGTTTAACCAAACTAATAGGCAGGGTTTTCTTTACAGACTGTCATGGTGATTCCAATTAATGAATATGTACAATGTGGCATCAGTCTTGATGAAAAATGAAACTTGTGTCACTGGTTAGTGCCTGAGCTGAGGGATTTAAACTGTACGAACAAATCTGTTATCATTACAGAGCTGTTAAATGTAAAAAGAAATACTCTGAGGATGTTGATATCCCTGGAGATGGTCCTGATAATGTAGGTGTGCAAAACTCTCCACGGTTCATACGCAGTTGGAAGCAAAGTTGGTCTAACTTACGCTTATCAGTGCAATTTTTATATTTGACAATTAAAAGTATTTAAAAACTGAATGAAATGTTGTAAGTTGTTCTTATTCGTTTGTCGAAACAATGTGATATTAAGATTTTGGTGGCATTCCTTTTTTGAAATGTTGGATAGAAAAATGGAAATTTATGTTTTCATTTCTTCACTTTCATTTCACTCACGCCTCGTGAATATACACAAACTCTTCCTCAAAGACAAACACTCACTGAAGCCAAGGTGACGGACAGGTTCGGCTGAGTAAACAAGAGGCCATAACTGTTATTCTGGTGCTAATGATTTTAGCATGGGGTTAAGTTCCCGTGCACAACTGTTTCATACACACATATACACACACACACACGCTCAAACATACACACATTCCCGCACTTGTTTGACCTTTTTCTGACACCCAACTCAGGCTTTCTTCCTCTCTCTCTCTCTACCCCCGCCAATCTTTCTTCCGTTGCACTTCTGTCTGTTCAGCATGCAGAGGTTACTGGGTAACTCCACTCCTCCTCCCACCCCCCACCTCTATTCTGTTCCCTTCCGTCTGACCTGCTCCATTTAAGCAGCTGGGATTCCTTCACACATACACACACATAAATTCTCACCTCCTTCCGAGTGCTCTCATTTAATCACAGTGCGCACTTAAAGAAATGGTTGGCCTCCCCGTGCACACAGCTCACCAATCAACACCATATATTCTAGAACCGAGTTTGGCCGCTTGTCGGCAATGGAGGCAGCAAATACTCCTCTGTTCAATATGAAAGTCAATGAGCTCAATCAACAGTGTATTTGCATGATTACTCGTAGAATATTGCACTTTAAATTGATGACTGACTGAAGGGAGTTTCTGTCAATTTCTGGGACAGATGCACTTCAAGCTCCTGGAGCACTTACAGCATAACGGTGGGAAATTATATCGGAGTTCAAGATCACAAAGAAAACCACTGCATTTTGTGTGTGTGTGTGGGCTGGGATATTCATCTCAATGAAAAGCAGAGGGGCCCTTCCTCTAGAGGCCTCTCCTCCTTTGTGATCCAAGAGAAAAACCTGAAAAGTCTGAGTGACAACCCTACGAACGACACCCTGAGCATGCACACGCACCATCACTAACAGAATAAGACCCCGTTCTTTGTGATTGTTTGTATTTTCTGCTTCACAAGCACATGTCTGCATACCCCAGCCTTGATGTGGCAACGCGTTTAATTGTGTTTTCTGTTGGAAACGCCATGTAGCTGTGCTCTCGCAGCTTGACGTGTGTGAAATGTGTACAAATCTGAGAAATGACTTTAAAAAAGGACCTGACACAATACTACCTGAGAATGGAGATGCTATCAAAAGGCAAACTTTGCACAAAGAAGGGCAGCGTGAAGAAGAGACGGGAAGCAAAGTTTGAGAGGTTCTTTGATGTGGTGGAGGCAGAGCCATTTTGCTGAGTAGTGATGCGAGGCGGGATAGAAAAGGCAGCGTTTAGAGGGACAAAAGAAACGAGACAGGGAGAGGAGATAACGACAACTGCTGGGAGAGGTCGGGAAAGAGCAGATGAGGCAAGAAGGGAGATAGATGGAGTGTGAATGCAAAACCTTCAGAGGCAGTCGATCAATAAAAACAGATATATACAGGAAAATACGGATCCGCAAAAACACACAAAAGACCCAGTAGATTTGGCGCTCAGGCCTAATTTTCTCTTCCCTGGCGTCTGACCTGGGCGCTCCCTACTGACCCCCTTTGAAATTCAATCCAGGATAAAAGAAGAGAGAAAGAAAGTGAACCCGGATAGAGGTTATTATTACTGTGAGACTCTGTGTGAGCTTGTGGACAGACAGGACTGCATTAGCGCCTCGTCTGTACTGAAAAACACAGCTATGCACGTCGTCTTTGTGCCTCAATGCAACAAGAAAACGAGCAAGCTGATTTGTTCGACTCAGCTTTCGGTGCCATCGGAGAGGGTGGCGGTTTTGTTGCCGTCTTGAGGCTCTTTATGTTGCAGTCAGGGTGGATTTGTAGCTAACCGTCCGTTTCTATCCTGGCAACAAGGGCTTTAAATCATAGACAATCCAAACCCAGTGGCTTGTCACCCCCCCTGAAGTGGGCAAGACAATAAGCTGAAACTGAAAAAGGCCTGTTGGAAAGTGGAAAGGTTGGAGGTTGGCAGGACAACATTCCAGTGCATGTTTTTCCTGTTGTTTGGATGGGCTCAAGTTAGGTAAATCAAACTTTTTTTATCTAGTTTTAAGACACGATAGCAGCATGGTTCTATGGAGGGTATAATGTCATTCAGCTGCTGGGTCTGTTGAGCCGTTTTAAGATATTAGCTGTGGGTAAAATCTGGAGATATTGTGCGTAGCTGAACAGCGATAAAGCAGGACAGCAAGCAGGTTAGACATTCAAAGGGTTGAACTTGGCTTAAACGACAATATGTAAGTTCAGCCACAAGGGCTTTTAATCAATAAGGAAAGACTTAGTTTCATGATGTGTGAAAAGGCATGGGTACATGGGAGTCTTCCGTCATATGCTGTTTGACCCAGAAGTACTAGCAGAGATGAGAAAAGCCACGGGTAAAGCAGATATGGCGCAATTACGAGGCGACCAAAATGAAATCTGTAACCTTAAAGAAATTGGGGGATTTCATCAATCCAGCAGTTTTCTTACCATCCAGTTATTCAGCTCAGCTCATCCCTGATCTCTATTCAAACTACAGAAGCTGTGACACGAGCTATTAAAAAAATCATTTCCCAGTGAAACCCACCATGGACGCACTGGTAGTGTCACATGAAGACAGACCCTTAGCAGACCTCAGACTACATTAAGAGCCATTACCTTCCAGCCACGCTGTCTCCACTCATATTGACTCCTTGCCCTTCTCACTTTGCAGTGCAGTCTCAGAGGATCCTCCCAATCGATAACCACAAGGCCTAAGTGTGTTTATGTGTGCGTGGGTACAGTCCCCATGATCTAAGCATGCTAATAGGACGTCTCGCGGCTGCATTGCGTTATAATGGCTTACGGCAGGCTGACATCATTCTGCAAGCCTCTGGTTATTGTGCATGTGTGGATGTGTCGCCTGCAGCTGTTTGTACAATCTACTGCACTTAGACAACATACCTTGTTACAAATACTAATCTAGACCGTAAAGTCCGCAATAAAGGCCTGAAAGATCTTCATTATATCTCTGCACCCTTTATCTTTTTTGCTTTGTTTCTGCATTTGACACATATACATGCTCTTGCCCATATAGGTTAAATAACACATGTGCCTATAGTCGACATGCATACAAGCATGTAACCATGAACGACTTATTATCCACAAGCAAGCCCTGGGATGTAGGGATGCCTGCACATACTACATTATGGTTGCTGCCATGCTAGTTTCCTGACCTACATTTCAGCACCAGGGTTGTCTGTTCCTCTATCCTAAGGGCCAGTGTGTGTATATGTATGTGTGTGTGCGTGTTACCTCCCTCCTGTTCATAGCACCACAACATCATTAATCCAATTTTATAATTAACTTCATATACAAAAATGCCATAAATCTGACATAAATATACACAAACGACACACTATGGAGCGCTCTGACTTGTGTGTGTGTGTGTTTATACAAAACCACAGTTCAAAGCCCCACACAGAAAAACTCACAACTGGCTTAATTAAAAGTGTGATGTGATTTACGTCCAAGCTGGGCAAGTGACAGAAATCAATGGGTAGCAGCTGGAATATGACTTCTTTTACTTTAATAATATGATTCATTAGCATCGATATTTCACTGCATATTTTACACTGAAGGCTTTCAGCTTACAACAGTAAAAATTGATTCACCAACAATACGGTAGTGTTAGTTTAGTGTCAGGTAATGATTAATCCTTGTTTTCATGCAGCCAAACACATGCATGAGTTTATGAGAGGAATATTATATAGCAGTGTGTCGCCTCTGCTGTTACCATTAGTCTGTTGCTCAGGCTGCTGACGACAGGGTCTTTTCTGATTTAGACACAGTAGCACAGACTGAGCTAATTTAGGTTAAGTGCCTCCAGTGGCTCAAGGGCACAAAGCAACAAGCCACCTGGGGCGAGCCAGCATGTGTGTGTGTGTGTGTGTGTGTGTGTATGTGTATCAGACTAAGGGGATACCAAAGGGAAGTGGGTTCAATTCATATGTGGTTATCCACAGTTATCCACTGCGGCAAAATTGACACTATGGCGTTTGACCCATTTCCCACATTGCACCTCACTTCTCATCAGCAACAACAGTAGGTCATTTGGGGTAGGGGAGGGGTCACCACACCAACGCATCCAATCAACAAGCAGAAATGCAACCGATCGCCCAATGAACACAAATATACAGTAGGAAGCGAGCAAGACGATGAGCCTCGAGGTGATGGCACGACCAGGAGGTCAGATTTGAAGTCGGATGTAGTTCTGGTGGTTGATATTGATTTGTGTTTTTTAACCAATACAATTACAACGCATCATTGCGTTTGGTTCTGTTCATTAGGCCTAATCATTGATCCATTCTTCTCTTTGTTGGTTGTTGGAGAATTAGAATTTGAAGCAAGTTTAATGCAAGTGATACAAGTTCGTAAACATGTAGCTACTCATGAACGTTTAGCAATTTCATTATGGTGACGCCAATAAACAAACCTGACCAATCAGGTGTCAGTCTCGTTTTTATAACAAAGTAACTAGTTAAAACAAGGTTTGCCAGAAAAATTAACATACATCAGGACTTAAGTACTAACTTTTTTTTGGTTTACTTTCACGTAGTAGTTTGGTCCATGTCCCATCAACTAACATGGAGGAGGCAGGGTTTATGATATATACTGCAGCCAGGCCTCATGTGGCAATCAAGTAACTTTGACTTTACTTTTGGGTTGTCATGGCGTCCATCTTATTACACGGTCTAAGGTTTATTGCTGATCTAGTTTGTAGGACACGTACTAGCAAGAATAAAATAAGAGTAAAATTCTTAGTTTCAAGACCAATATGAAAAACATTTTCACTTCCAGCCCAGCATCATATTATACTACGCAACAGCACCAAGCTTCAGGCGAACCATTGGCACTGAAATATAAAGAAGAGTTTTATCATCGTCAGACTGTGATAATGTATTGATCCTCTCTACAATGAGCATGTGTGTAATCCGAGTGTAAAGATAGAGATAGAGGGTTAAACATGTCTCAGGACAGGCTTAGTGTTCAGAGGATGTCGTAGATCAGTATCATCTGTGAAACATAGACTGACACACACCCAAACACACACACACACACCAACACCCACACACTGATTGGTGTGAGTGTCATCTGATTTATCAAACACACTGTGGGATGCAGTTTGCAGAGTGTGTGTATGTGTGCACGCGTCATGCATCTATTACACCCGGGTTCCTTTATTGATAATCCGATGCCGAGACCTCGTCTGGAAAAGACATAGGACCCCAAATCCACTTAAACCCCACCCCACCTGCCCTCTCCCCCTCCCGGTCCATTTCTCCATCCCTCCCCCTTCTGTCACATTTCAGCAATAATGGATGGAAGAATAGCAATAGCAGACTTCACTTGGATGTAGTGGGTGCAGTTTACTAATGAGCCCCCGGGGAAACAAGACTAACGCCGTGATCAAATAATCCCAAAATTTGGGACTGCCATTATTCCAGATTAAATTCCTTGTGTCACATCACATGTCACTTTTTTGGTGTAGATAAATGTGGGTGTAGTGTCTAATGGCAAAGATTAAATCCTAATTCTATTTGGTAATTACCCTAATCACATAAATATGTTAATTGGGTCTGACACGTTAAAGCATTGTGTGTGCTTTAAGTACATTTTCTAAATTGATCAATGTTCAAACTAAAAACACTAGAAGCACTTTCCTCCACTGACTGAGATTGACTCTCTCTGCTTCTCTGTGTTACAACGCCCCCTTGTGGGGGAAATAAGCAACCACTATATCAAACATAACTGTTTTTCCAATGTCTTCTCTTTGGAAAGGGTTCACAACCGTTTAGGTATTTAGTTTTTGCCACAAACAAACAAAATCAGAGTAAAATTGTTGTCAGGCCACGCTCCCCTGTGGTTTTACAAGCAAATGAAACTGCAGTAGCTTGATTTCCTTTGCAATTCCCTTCTTTTTGGTCTCTAACCCTAATCCGTCTTCGCATTTAGAGTCGAATAGAGAGGTTGCCATGGTGAGGATAACTCATTAATGAGACAGATTTAAAGAGGCTCTTAAAAGCACTTTCTCTCCTCTCCCTCCCTCCTCTCTGTCCTTTTGTAATCAGTCTCTATGGGGGTACGTGAGCGTTTTCAGAGGCTCGGCTTTGGCTTAATGGAAACTCCAGCTGATTGGGACATAAAGGGGCCTGTGGCTGAGGAGCAGGCTGGAAGGAGGCGACTCGGGCCTGAGTACAGGCTGGAGGAGTAAAGGTGGTTTGTGCCTGATAAAGAAATATGGAGTGGGATAAAGTTCGAAGGTGTAGAAAGAAGTGTCATGATCAGGTGAAAAGTTTAATTTATCTAAATTTATATAAGCAGTTTGTTTGGAAAATAACTGTGCACATCATTGGAGGCTTATTGGTCATGAAAATAAATGTAAAATATTATAATCTCTTTAAAGAAAATCAACGTTTATCACTAAAACAAATAATTGTATTCATGACCATACATGATTGAATATAACAAAGGGTTCAGTTCAACTATTTTTATTATCAAATAAAAAAAACTTGGTGCATGATTTCCCAGAGGTCAGAACGATCATTTTACTGAACCTCAGCAGAAACCAAACTACATTTTCTTTCTAAATGTTTTCTTTGGGTGAGAGTAGATTATTTTTTTACAGTTTAGTAAAGTAGAGGTCAGGAATGTGACTTTGTGCGGACGGGGAGCAGACTGGTCAGCGGGACACACACGACCAGAAACCTCAGAGGACCAGACTTAAAGCAGCATGAGGTGGAAAAAAGCTCCTTGGAATAACAGAGCTCATTAGAGAAATTAGCTGTGACTGAGGCTGGCGCAGCCATGAAGCGCTCAAACGTACTTATCCTGCACTTCAGAACAATTAGATCTTTCAATTAGATTGACTCACTCACAACAAGACCACTGTTGAACCGAATTCGGGGTAAAAAAGAGGCCAAAAGCTGTTTCTGTGGAGCAAACACAGGCCAGATAAATTACATTTGTTTTCTCAATCTGTTGGCGTTTTGAGAAGTTTCCAGACAAACCCCTGCTCTCAGCACGCTCTGTTTTTCCATTTATGTTTAAGCTCATCACGAGTGTTTGTTTGATACAATGGAAGAAACGGACGTGTTTTTGTCATGTGTGTTTTATGCAGTTGCCAATTAGACAAAAATATGTGTCACTTGACTGACAGCTCAGATATGAGTTCAAAAGAGAGAATGTGAAGGAAGCACACACACATAAACACAGGTTTGCGCAGCTATGCTTATCAGGACTTTGCATAGACATCCGTTCATTGTGTACAGCCTAACCAAAACTGGATCCCTAACCTTGACCAGGACCTCAGAGATTAAGTTTTGCCTCAGTACGACCATGCTTTGGTCTCCATAAGGTCTGCTAGTCCCTAGTGAGTGTTTAACCTTTTAAAGGGCCTAAAAAGGTAACACAAATGAGTACATACACACACACACATCCAACCATCCTAAATGATCTATTTCTTGTTCTCCCAGTGCTGGAGCCACACCATGCAGTACATGAACCTAGCCTCCAGGAGGCTCTCTATGTCAACACGAACACACTGCACACATTTTGATGGTAATTGAGTGAGTGAAGGACGAAAGAAAAAAGAAAACGTATAAGATTAGAAAGAAACCATAAGTTTGATAATGTTTTATTTAATTTGGTAAGTGTAGGTAAGATAAGTTTATCATGAAAGGGACCAATCCTCTCTCAGCTCATTTCATCTCTCTCCTCTGTCACATTTAGTCAATGGGAAGATAATGTTTCCATAGATTCCAGTGATTATCTGGCTCTTGTGTCCTTAAGTGACAATCAAACCATTAAATAAAACTCAATTGTACACATATGTGGCTCAGAGGCTCTATTACACCTGATCCCTCCAGAAATAAACACTGCTCTCCCTGAATACTCCCCCCTCCTCCTCCTCCTTCATCGCTCCTAGTCTCCCAAATGAAAAGCCAGCTGTGCTCAGACCCACTCTATTAATCTAACCACATTATCTGTTACAACAATTCTTCAAGCAAACGACACACTCGTGCTGAAAGATAAAACCACGTCCCTTGAAAATATAAATACAAGCTATAGCTTCCTACTGCAACCACTGTGTGACATCTGGCCTGATTTAAAAGAAAAAAATTGGGATTTAACTGGACTGAAGGCTTCTGGTTTAAATTTTTTCCTCATATTTAAATGTAATTTGACGAATGATATGATATTCTATGAGGAAAAAAAAGAAACCAAGACTTCCCTGGCTTATGGAAAACCTATTAAACAGAGTATTAAAAAGAAATGTGAGAATTGTTAGTAAGTACTTGAAAGTATGAAACCACCAATCATACAGTTCTGTGCTTTACTTATAGAAAATATTGAAAAAGACTTTCAAAAGTGAAAAATTCGGTTTTAGAGTTTAGACCATTCTTAGACTTTTTAAGACCCCCGGAAACTTGGCTGGAGTTGACAATTATAATAAACAATACACATTTCATAAATCAATTTCAGTCAATGTAAGAAAAAATAGAAAACCTTCTAAAGTAGATTATTTGCAACACACTTAATGGATGACTGGTTCGACAAAACCAGCAAATTTACCCGATAAATGTTCTAAGGCAAAATAATAAATGGATTGTAGCTATGGACAAAGGAAAAACTTGACAGCAACACAAACTCTAACACAGCCATAGACGTATGAACACAATGGACACACACAGGCAAGAGCACAACTCCACACAACTCGATTAGCCCTCAATATTTGTCAGTGACGGCTTCATTAGCCGTTGGTCACACATGATGGAGGAGCACCTGTTCAGCCAATCACAAACCATCCATTACCTTTTAGGCCTCTAATAAGCTGAGCAGCCTCTGTCTGTTAGACACAGAGAAAGCTATTACCCACCAATTATTATCCTTCACCTCTTATTTTCTATCCAAATTAATGTCTACAGGGATGTGGAAGACTGCACTGCCGCCGCTTGTATATTCAAACAAGCAGACATGCTCTTATTCACACACACACAAACCAGCTTGAGGATCTAATCAATGAAAACAGGGATCAAGAGGGAGACAGAGATGGAGATTGAGTCGGACAGAGTGGCTTTGAAGGAAAACACAGCCTTAACCCATTTTACAGTTGAGCGAGCCTAACCAACCACTGACCCCCTGTTCACAAAAGTGAGTGTGAGTGTGAGTGTGTGTGTGTGTGTGTGTGTGTGTGTGTGTGTGTGTGTGTGTGTGTGTGTGTGTGTGTGTGTGTGTGTGTGTGTGTGTGTGTGTGTGTGCATGTGTGTGGGAGAAATCCTCTTCTTTTCTCCATCTCATTAAGCTGTGTGTCGTGCTTTTTACTCCATTGTCCTGCCACCGGGGGTTTCATGCACATTCAGGACTAAGTGTGCACTTGTCTTTACTCATCTGTGTTCGAGTGTGTGAGTGAAGGTGGAAGCCGCCAAGGGGCCACTAACGAATCTCATTTTAATGGGGTTCCACCTCAGCCAAACTCCGTTAATCAAAGAGGAGAACAAAAGGACAGGAGACAACACTGTCCTGAACTTAAATCCTGAGTTTTGAGAAATGGGGCAGATAATAAGAATAAATTGAAACAACTCTTGTTTGGCTGTTTTCCTTCGCAAAACATTTTGAAGATGAGATTAACAAATAGACTTTATCGACAGGACTTTGGTTTCAGCTGCGTAAGATGACAGCATTTGTATCCAGGATATTTTAGCTTGATCTCTGAAAAGTGGAAGGACCTGGAGATGTGTCATTCATCTTTATATACAGTAAAGTCTACTGGGAGAACAAGCAATAGTGAGGGACATGGCGACACACAGACTCAGATCCGCTTACATTAACTGGATCAGAAAACCGAACGCTGGTTAGCTCCACGTGCAACTGACCAGATTTCTCTGAGGGAAACGTTATATTCGTGTCTGAATCAGAAATGGTAACAAAGAGCTGAAGCCCCATCCTCCCCTATTCCCACTGCCAATTATATTACCCTAACTGGTTTTCAGCAGTGCTTCCTCACATAAATGCAACCAATCCATTTCATTTGGTCTCATCTAGTTACTCTACAGGCCTGTCCTCCATCAGGTGCTGCTCCCTGGGGAGCCATTGGCACTGACAGGTCGATAACCGAACCTGCCTTTCCACAAAAGGATTACTGGGGGATCTGGTGGAACAGCTGCTCCACCTCTAAACTGATATAAACTAAAAGAAGGATGGCAGAAGACGCCAAGGGACACAAAGGTGATACCGTTTCAATTCTACTAAAAGAAAAATAAATCAGATTTATTCAGATAAATGGAGAATCAGGTAGAAAAGGGAAAGATATGAGGATAAAAGCAAGAGGTACAGCAAGCATTGAGGAATATGGAAACAAATATACATAATATTAAGAAATTGCAAAACTCCATTTTGAGCATGTTTGTGTGTATGAGGGTCGTCTGATCATCAGTGCATGAACACAGAGTGACAGGGAGGTTGATTCAACCTACAGAGCCCAGACAATGCTGCACCCATGGCGGCGACATCTTGAGCTGTCACGGCACGTTAGCCAAAGCAGGCGTGAGGACAGGCCATGCTCGTCTGGCAGAGTATTGTTCAACTAAATGGACGGGAATAAGGGATTTGGTTTTAGATAAGCATACATGCAGAAGGACATTAGCAGTTAGTAGATAAGTGGATTGATACACGGTGAGTCAAATTGGGTTAATAACAATAAACAAAAGTTGGAAAAGTTGTTTTAGTGGGAAGTCCCTGCTCTTCTAATTAACTTTTAATTAAAATGAGCTTTGTATTCATACATCTCCGGAAGTATAAGCAGTCAGTAATATATCAAAATAAGTGTATAAAAAAGAAAGAATCAGCATTTTTTTCAGCCACTCTTTTATCCTTCAGAGCTCTCTCTCATCTCCCTGATGGCTCCATTATGTAGTGGCAGAGGTGAAAGTGGGTCACCTCCACAACCCCAGCGGTGTCAGCTCCATCACCCCCATACTGTCAGCTCTGTTACACTTCCCTGCAGGCCTGGCCCATCACCTCCAGCTGCTAGCTATTGTGTCTCGTTCCCAAGGGTGACCATCTTCAGGATATTCTACTGTCCCTAAAGAGAATAAATCTTCTCGGTGCAGGCATGCATATACACATACACAATCGAATCGTGCCGACACAAGAGGCTATACTGATGATATGTGCAAGCAATATGAGCAAGAGTGGATGAATGCTTGCCCACGCACAGTAGGAAGGTCTTCAAATATGCATATAAGAGAGGAGAAACAACCTATAATGGCATAGAGTAGAGCACATATACCTCCCTCAAGACCCAACCGTCTTTTTAAATTCAAATCAAGCTGCATCCAAATTGAATGGGTTCTTCCCTGACCTTTACTGCATCCTTCCACCAAGTTTGGTGGTAATCCTTTGCCTTGCTTACAAACCAACCCACGGACAAATGTACAGGAATGAAAACATAATTGTGCCATAAACATAAGTCAGTCATATGTAACTTGTTATTGTGATGTATTTAGGAATTAGTGGCAGTATTCATGAAATAGTTTCTCTGAGGGTCATCCTGTTCCTGCCTTCAGGACCCTCTGCCAATCCACCAAAGGCCGAAGGTCACAAAGCCCCAATCTGCGTTTGATGCAGCATGGGTCACCCCGCAACATACACACACACACACACACACACACTTACATTGGCACACACAAAGACAGACGGCACAGATCACCTGAATTACAAGGGGGATGGAAATCACCTAATAAGAAGAGACAAAGCCCGGCTTGAGAAAAGCCTCAACTGCTAGTGCAGTGGCTCTGGCACTGTGGCATACAGCATGTAATTATTTCCCACAAACTGTTCAGGTGACTAAAGCACACGCTGCAGGATCCTTTCCCAGACAAAACAAATACCACAAGCATTACTGCAGCAAAACAGCAATGTGGTGTCATGTTAAGGCCCCTAAGTTTTACTAAGAGGCTCTTGGAGACCACTACCTGGGAAGTCCTGCTCTAAAGCTGTGGGCATGATCGCAGTGATCAGAGCGTCTATGAGCTCCTGTCTTGTAACGAAAGAGATGCTGTCAAATCTAGAGCTAAATCTAAAGCTGCTCCAAACTTAGTTTATTTGTACAAACACCTAAACTCTGATCAAATAAACTCAACGGCAGAGAATCTGTTCTACTCTCTAGTCTGTACCTTTTGCATCCTTGTAGGTTTGCGTTTTCCCAGGTGAGCATTTGGAGTTGGGTCCAAGCAGGGGTTTGGGTGTCCACAGAGAGTCCGGCTTCTGGTGTACCTTTGACACCGATAGCAGGCGTTTGCGCAGGCAGCCTTCTGTCCTCGCGGGCCTGGGGCCGGCGATGGCCTCGGAATGGAGGGTGTTCCCCATCTTGTTGGCGGGCTTAAAGGAGCACAGAGTTCTCTTCTCGCTGGGGGGGGTCCACATAGCAGGCGCTGTGCCAGCAGCTGACCACCGGCCCCGAGGAGAGGCAGTGCACATATGTGATCATCACTGCCTAAGACCTAACCCCCCCCTACACCCACCACCCACCCTTGCCTGCTCTATCCAGGATCCAACTCCTCCTCTTTCTTGAACTGCCCTCTCCCTCTCTCTCTGGACCCTCCACTTGAGGTGATGGGGTCTCTTGAAGGGTTTGTGTGAAGGAGACCTCCCCCCTTGCTCCCGAACCCTCAATAGGCGTCCCCCTCTCTGCAGGAAGATAGAACAGGGGTTTGCAACCCACGGGGGACAGAATCCCCCTCTGTCTCCTCCTCAATCTCCTCCTCCTGTTTTTGTCCTTACTCTCCCACTCTCAGGGGATCCTATTGACTTAATTTGCCTGACAAAGGGAGGCTATGCACAGTGTTAGATTACAAGATTTTACTCCAGAACAAATATTCCAAAGAACTATTCCAGCATAAGGCTATTATCTTGCCTATAACATATTTTGCATGGCGGTTTGTTGGCTCTCTGGTGGACACCCTGGCAGCTTGTCAAAACAGGACCCAAGACTGACCACAAGAAATTTTAAGAATACTCCAAAGATGCAAAAATAAGGTTGAAAAAACAAAGGGCAGTGCCTTATTGGAAATACCTGTGGTCAAAGCATGTTTTTGTCCTTTGAAATGACCCAGAAGAAACCACCACAAATTGTGCAAAATAATATCCCCAAAAAAAGTCAAGAAACAATCCTGCCTTTAAAAGCATTCATGCACTTAGATGGAGAGGACCTTGTTTGGTTAAATAGGTGAGAAACATCAGTCAAGATGTCGGCATCAGAGAGCATCCTTCTTCATATTCCTCCCTCAGGAAAGACAGAACAGTGAAATTGTCCAGTTGTGTCCACATGGCCTCTACCCCTCAACTCCTCCTCCTCCTCCTCCCTCTCTCCCCTGCTCCTCAACGCTGCCGCTCTAATCCGTAAACCCAGATTATCCAGCCTCCAGGCCCTTGCCTCTCATTGTGGCCGACACAAACACACGCACGCGAAAAACACAGATGGACACCAGGTTGCAGATAATTAACTACATAACTACCAGTGCTCAGATGTGTGGAAGTTCAAGACGACTTGGTGTGTGGTGTGTGTCAGCTGGTTAAATTGGATGACGCAAACTGAAGTGTGAAGAAAGCATTTGCATGTGGACCAGATATCAGACTACCGCCTTCGGGTTCGTCCCCGGCCTGATTGGTGTACTAGTGCACAGAAACATATGCACTGTAATGCTTTGAAGCAAATCACAAGCAGTAAAGACACGTTTTGAAACAGCTTTGATGAATGTAGTTGGAGTTAAAGCTGCAGAGGAGTGCAGAGCAGGACACAGATGGGACGAGAGGTAATAGCTGATCGTCAACACAGACAGATGTAAGCAAAGCGGACACCAGATAAAAAAGATAAGGGCGTATAAAGAGATACACAGATTAGCGAACATCATGAGCGGTAAAAACCTGCCAGGTGAGCACGATACTTAAATCGGCTGGGATGTGAGGTTGATTGAGTTTAATGTTATGCTTAAGGCTACAAGACAAAGTAGAGGAGAAGATGGGACAAAACTCAAGGTACATAAAGCTCAACCTCCAGATGGAAATTAAGACATTCAATTCAATAAAAAGAGGCAATAAGAATTATATCAATTTAATAGTTACAATAAAGTACTTAAATACTAAAGGAAATGTCTCCATCTGGTGGTGGCTAACACCTGCAACATGGAATCACACTACAGCACTATATGTGAACTCAAATACAACTACGATCATAAATCTATGCAGCTTTTTTTAAGCCGGAGCAGAAAACAAGCCAATACCGATGGTTATCATTTCCACAGCCCGGCAACTCAGCCAACACACAATCTGATTACAAAACCAAAACCACTGCACAGCACACACACCCACACACAGAACATAAAACCACAGCACAGCACAGCACAGCACAGCACACACACACACACACACACAGAACATAATACACAAACCATTATACACACACACACACATTTTAAACACTGTGCACTGCAGACACACATAGCCAAAAGACTCTGATTGTGGCCTCAATTGAACTTAAAACTGTTGTTGCCCCTTTATGCAGACACACAGTGGGACATACAGTTCACACAGAAATGTACAGTCATGTAGAGCTAAATGCATAATAGCTCCATGACATCACAACAGGAGGGTGTTTTTACAATGACACACACGTACAAACATACATTATTGGCAGGTAGGCGTTTGTGGTGGGGACAGTCATGCGTGAATGTATACTCAGACTCTAATGTGTATGGGTGTTTGTGCGCGTGTGTCTGGGATTGTTAGGAGGGGGGGAAGCTGAAGCGGAAGGCTTTGGGAGAGGGACAATGGTAACCATAGTTATGCGTAGGTCTGAATGGAGTGTGAGGAGCACCTGCATGCTGAGTTAGTCCTCTGCCTCGGGAAGTCATCTACTGATCCACAGGGAGTCGGCCATTGTCTTCGCACAACAAAACTTTTTCCAGCTTTGTCCCCGGAAACATTGTGGCTTAAAACTCTCCTACGAAGAGAGTTTTGCATCCTGATAAAACTACAGCCAGACCCCATTTGTTACTTTGAGGCACGTTCTACACTTTCCAAATCAGCCACTGTTTTCGAAGCTCTTCTCAGAGGACAACAGTTTCACTGGAGTCATGACAGGGTCCACTCACAGGTGACCAGAAGTTCACCACCTACTGTTTACCTCTCAAGGGCAGAAATGTCCTTGTCTTCTGGAAGAGTCGGGCACGTTAACATAGGTCAACATCTCACCCAGGGTTCCCTCTCAAAGTCTAATTTATGAGTCTGTATAGTTGACTAATGCAACATTAGACATTACAAGGATAAAGTGAGTTACACGTACTGAGGCTATTTTAAACCCTGAGCTGTAAATATGAGGCCAAAGCATCTGGATTGCCACCTTGTGGCTGGCTGCTGTTTAGGTCACCCTGCCTCCTCCATGTTAGCAGATGGGACATGAGCCAAACTCGAAAATTGATGTACACATTGAATTAACTTATTTTAAAGACTGTTTCTTTCATTTTAGGTAGTTCTTATCACACTGATATATGTACATACAACTGCTAATTTTTCTGGAGCTATCGGGGTCAAACACCATGATTGACAGCTAAGACAGAGGCGCAGTTGGACGAGCGCATGTTTTGGCGCAACCTCGCTACCCCGGCTCCATCCCCTGATAACAACTGTGCAGACACTGGCTAAAAATGTGCAAGATGGCCGCGTTCTTATCCGGGATATCTTGGCTTCATTGCTGGAGTGGGAGGAACTGGAGATGTGTCGTCCATCTTTATAAACAGGCTATGATATAGACATTAAAATATGAAACTAATTACTACAGTAACAAAGTGGCCTTCTTGGCAAAGCTTTAACATATAGCCATGCTGTGGTATTTCACATTGATTAAGATTGATGTTGTTGAATTAAATTCCAAGTTAAAGGTGGTTTTAGAAGCGAGATACAGATTCTGTCTGCATTTCAACACCGTTCTTCTGTCCTTGCCGCTCCTCTGGAGATAAGCAGCCTGCCACAACGGGTGTGAGAACATCCATCAACACCGTTACCCACAAGGCCAGAGGGCAGGTATTGGGTCAGCCTCAGGTCAAGAGGTCACGGTCTCTTTAGACACACAGCACAGGTGCACTGCTTATAGAAGGACCATCATCTCACACGTTTAAATAGATTAACGAGGGAGGACTTGAACAGGCTGTACTTTAGTTCTGAAAATAAATGCATCAGTGATTTTGATCCGACTTACGTGCAAATATATTCTACTCATGTAAACTGCAGGTTATGGAATATTTACTTTCATGAAAGTTACTAAGGTTACAAACAGATTTTGTTGCATTAATAATATAAATAAATGATCTTGATTTAAAACTGTTATGATAACCGCTCATCCCTTTTTGTTCATGGCTGTGCTGCACTATACAAAGTGTCTTTGGGATCTGATGTCTAGGTTTGGGCGGTAAGAATTCAAAGAGAAATGCCATGACGGAGTTGAAGTTAAATATAGGTTTAGACATAAGGCTATATGGGTCACTGCCCCATAACACGGCTGCCCGAGAGAAAAAAACACTCCGAGCTCCTGCTGCATTCCAAAGAAATTCTCACACACGCACGCGCACACACACAGATGCTTGTAAACATGTTCACTCTGTCTTTCAAATTAAAAATTAAAAATAGATCCTTTAAAACAAGATCCAGAACACGTCTGCATCACACACAGAAATACCTGCAATCGCATCAGGCTGGAATGAGAGACACAATTATTTCGGTCTGGGTTACATGCTCATGGCAGAGCTATTAAGAAATTCATATTCTGTGGCATAGTATCATGCTGATTTGAAAGGTTTCGAGAGGATTAGATAAACTGACTTGAAAAAATATTTAAATTTTGTTAAAGTACTACCTAACTGTGTTCCAGGGAATGCAGCAAAAACTATTCCTTGATAAACCAATTAATAAAGCACTAAACAAAGTGTCATCAAATTGTGAAAAATGTAGGTTTAAAATAGGAAGAAACTAACTATTTGGAAACTTTCATAAAAATGTCCAGTCTGAAAGCAGCATAATTGTGTTAGCTCAACTATGTTAAATATATCACGAACTAAAGGATGGAATAAACAGTTTTTCCATCACAAACAAATGGATATAGTGAATTTATATGGTTTAGAATACGCCCCGACTGAATTAGAATAAACTTACTCAAACTGAACTTCTTCATCAGCGCATCTGGCTGGATTTACACATCTGCGCTTCAACCACAACAAAAGCATCTGAACCCTCTATAATGCTCACACATCCGAGTGAACTGCAATCAGAGTGGGAACATTGGTTCCACTCAACCAAAGACATGTTTTTACAGACTGGACATGGTCTGAGTTGTCCTGAACTGACCTAACAACACGGTCGACCGAATCCTCAGCAGTGTTGGACTCTGACAGGGCTTACAGCCACTTGACATGGACAGAAAATGTTGCATCTATGTGCCACTGCAGGAAATCTCCAATTTGACAGTGGATGATGTTTCCAAAACCCAGTCCAACTAATCCCTATACTCATTCCCTTCCTATGTCTGCTGCCTGGGAGGGAGAGGGGCTCAAGTGCAGAAATAACTTATGTAACGTACCGAAAGCCGCACCAAGTGATCTGGCTGACTCGCAAAAAAGGCTTATATCAAAATGCAAGGCTTTACTCTGGGTAGAGGCACGTGGGGGGGTGGTGAAAGCAGATGAGAATCAAGCTCTGGCCACGTCTGGATGCAAAGGAACACGGACTGCAAATGTGTCAGATTTGCCTTAAGAGTTTTGGCAACCGCAACCGAAAGGGGGTTTGAATCATAACATAAGCAGTTACTGTTACTGGCAACCAATATGGAGTAATCTACTGGTGGGATCACAGTTTTTAATGTAATGCACGGTATTTGGGTCAGTTTGCTGTGTCTCTTGAAGCCGAGTTGAAAGGACAGAACGTTAAAATGTCAAAACTGGTGACCGAGTATTGGAATGGTAAATGACTTAATCTGACAACTCTGAATTTCCCTTCCAACACAATTCCCACATCTGTTTCCCTCCATATTACTCCAAGTCCGAGCAGAGCCACAGTACGGAAACTGTGTAACTGACAACACAAATGACTGCATACAGCTGGCAAACTGGAACATAGCCAGACATAGTTGCAGTGTTTAGATTATATTGCCTCATTTGTTAAAGCCATGAATCTACAAGAGACAGACGGAGATAATGCTCTTGTGTCCCAATAAGAACGATTTCCTCATTTCTGAGATAAAAGAAATAGGAACCCGGAGATCTCGCAAAATGTTTTCAACTTGAAACCAGGTTTTCCCAGATCTCTGGTAACACATTTTTAAAGATAATTATTGTCGTTTAAATGATTTAAACTATACATTTCCTGTTCTTATAGTATCCTCCACATTCTGTGCAAAGAACCAAAGGTTATAAGTGTGATCCAAGATATGTGAGGATACAAAATTATGTTTTTTCATCAGTGCATTAATGAGCATAAAACTAATGTCTGTAAGTTTTTCCGATCAGCTTTGTTTCCATTCTTCATCTGAAGCTGAGGTTGGAGTGACGTCAGTGTTTAAAACAAAGAGCAAAAAACAAAGAGGCAGCTTGAGGACACTACATAGCACAGCACTGACAAAAAGTGTCTGACCAGACAAAAATGCAAAATGCAGCTGCCAGTAAAAGAGAAACCGGTTTACCCGTTATCTCACTTTTCACTGGTCAGTCGAGTAATAGCCACCACATGGCCCCACTCTGCAGGAAGGCAGCCCTGCAACTGCTGCTTCGCCAGCTGTTACTGCGGACAAGGCACACACCGACACACCGACACACACACATCACTCATCTCCGCAAAAATACACTCTCCAGATCGATGAAAGCCAATTCAAAGCTGCATTTGAGGGTTTCAACACAGGGACCTCTTGGTGTTTCCCCCAAAGCCAAAGAACAACTGGAAAGAGGAGTGATTAAAAAAAGTTAAGAGAGAAAAAAGAAAAGGAGAGCAGGGATAAAAGTCAGTGAACATAACTGAGCCGGAGACAGAAAGAAGAAACAAAAGAAGAAATGATGAAAGAGTGAAAAAAGGAGGGATTTACTTCAATAAAGGAAAACACATGAGGACGGATATTAGGGGAAGCCGCTGTGACAGAGATTACTTTCAGCACAGAGAGAGGAGATGGAGTTCAACTTTTCTTTGTCTCACAAAGTCTTGAGGAAAAGTAACACATCAGTACGGACACACACACACACTCGCATACACACTTACCTTTCAGACAGAACATGTCTCTTTCCTCACTTTCCCATTTATCCGCAGGAAACAAACACAGGTATCTTCTTTCTTGCCGTTTCCTCTCTTTCTTGCCCTTCCTTCCCTCTCCCCCACTCCCTCCCTCTCTATGCCGCTCGGTCAAAGCGTTCACACATGGACACACACATCCTGACACATACACTACTCTCTCCCGCTGCCTCTCTCGCCATCTCCCTCCCTCGCAGTCCTCCCTCGTCCACACGTCCACACACACACACGCACATGCCGCGAGTGGCAGGTAGCCAACTTCTACACTGCAGGAAACTGCCTTGCGACCCCCCCCCCTCCAATCTGCTTTCCCCCTCTCTCTCTCTCTCTCTCTCTTTCTCTCTCTCCCTGCATCTGAATATCTCTCTACAACGCTAAACCCCCACCCATCTCTCCGCCCCATCAGTGTTTAGTGGTGGAGAGCCATACTTAAACTCTTAAATCTGCTGTTACTCTCAAGCCCCTTGACTGGTCTTGTTTACACACATGAATATAACATTAAAACTATTTAGTACATAAATCAATTTAAATTAGACTCTTGGACTTATTAGGGACAGGCAAAAATATAAACTAAATTACACAAACACACCCAGAAGAGCGTGAGCCTTGTGGATGATTGTGATTGTAGAGAATCTGGGCAGTCAGCAGTTCAGAATGAGGCAGGGGGCCCCAGCTTGAGGCCGGCCTATTGTGCACTGATCAATTGTAATCGCTTTAATCCCCCACAATTCAACAGGTTGTTATCAGAAACAGCTACAAAACTTGGTGCATCCCAACCCCTCCAGGCTGGCCAGTCTGAACAACCAGAAGAGTCACAGGGACAGGACACAGAAACATTATCGAGTCAAAATAACATTTCCAATATGGTGTTAAAATGCTGCTTATATCTAGTAAAACAACAGCAATTCTTACTGAGTGCAGGTAAAATTGCAAAGGGTAAAAACTGCAACACAAGCTGCTTTTAGACATGAACTGAGGTCCGGACAGTTTCCTGAAGAGGATCTTTATGCGAGAAAGAAAATGTCAGAGTAAGTTGCTCCAGACATTTTCCAGCTACCTCGTAAAGTCAATAAAATGTCCCAGTGAGGAAAAACACAAATAAAACACTCAAACATCCCAGGATGAAAAAGAGAGGTCATTCACATAGAAGACACAAAGGAAGATGTCAACTTGGAACGACAAGGAGATTCAAGAGCTTTTGATGATATGGGCCGACGCCAGTGTCGATGTGCTCTTAACAAAAACACAGGATTTCCGCAATGTCCTGCCTTTTGCCCGATCTACGCAGGGGTCACTCCACACCTGGATGATCCGGACATTTTCCTGTTGTGAACATGTTTGACTCGGACAATCAACTTCTGTATTTTCTCACATGTGAAAGACAAACTCTGAGTTCATGTCTGAAAACTGTTTTAATAGAAAAAGGATGTTGTTGCCATTTTGTTGAAAAGATTTCAATCCAGGTGATTTTTTTTTAAACGAACTAGGAAATGGCAGGAAATAAGTGCACCGATCAAACAACCTTCAATAGCTAATCAATACACAATCAGCACTCCAGCACATGTACCCTATAATGGGAGCAGTGAGGTGTAAGAATCTTTGTAAAGGCTTACTCCAGGCTGGATATGAAATGTTTGTAAAACATGTGTGTGTGTGAGTGCGTGTGGGGTTTTTTAATGTACAACTGCTTGCAAGCTATGACTAGCCTGCCTCTACCAGATGTCGCCAATTATTGTGTGTGTGTGTGTGTGTGTGTGTGTGTGTGTGTGTGTGTGTGTGTGTGTGTGTGTGTGTGTGTGTGTGTGTGTGTGTGTGTGTGCATGTGTGTTTGTGTTTATGTGCCCCCTCTGCAAGGGTGAGTGGATAAAATGAGAATGCCACTGCAATTAAAAAAACGCACATAAATCCCTGGGAGCACACACGTAACCAGACAATAAAATCTGACTCCATCAAACTTTCACCTTAATTGGCTTCTGCTACTCCCAAAATGGCTTTTATACTTTTACCTTCATCATAAAATCCTGAGCACCGAGTGTGAGGTCGGCCTAATCACTAACCACAAAGTGGGAGAGGTGGAATTTTATCCCTGTTCTGCACCAACCGGATTAAGACGGATGTTGACGGCACAAATTATGAGATGATATTATGATAATGAGGTCAGTAATGACCTCAGTAAGTATCGACAGCAAAGGTAAGTAGTAAAGATACTTCCATCTAAATAAATTCTGAATGTATGGGTTTATAACTGTTTCCTGTTTCCTCACCTGGAGGTCAGGGCCCATCCAAGGGGTCAAAATATAAACCAGATAGGTTGCGAGACAAAACAAAAAGGAACTAAACACACTTTTCACAAAGTCAAAATCTTTCAAAATCCCCTTTCATTGAAGTTATCTTTCTCTTTTACTGAAACAATTTGTCTTTGTAACAAGTCTTTGTACCATTTCAAACATCTAAATATTTAGTCTGATTCTGATTCATTACAATATATAAATAGCATAATATCTTTAATATCTGTGACGTAAATGCAGTCTTGTCTCTGTTTTCTGAAATGATGATGTTATGTAAATTCCCCTTCTTTTGTTCAAGCTTTGCTGGGTGATGTATTTCTTCTGCGCTGTAAGACGTGGCAGCACTCCTCTGGTTAAATGACAGTGTCTAACTGTAACTGCAGGTTATAAAGACTGTATTCAGAGAATTTCCAGCTGGTCACTGTTGTTATTCTCCAAAAATACAGTCTTTGTCTGCAGATAAAACACAATCGTGAGGGCCAAATCGTGAACATCACACAGACAATATCTGAAATATGAGTCAGTACTGCACGTCCCCTATGGTGATTGGTGCAGGACAACACACATCACGTGTGCAGTGAGCTTTACGTCACTGCAAGATAAAACTAAACAACACACAGATAAGATGGTGGATTGCTGTAACAACCATGAATACGTCAGTAACAAATAAAGTAAAGTTTTCTGACATTAACTTGAATATATCTGGAAAAAGTTTGTCCGGACTTTTTCTTGTTTTGCCTTTAACATGTGAATACTGCACAGTCATTCATAACATTTTATAAATCTCAGTTTGACATGATGAAATAAGCTTTAAAAAGGTCCAGTACTTTTTCCTATTTTAGGTATTTTGAATTATGCTCAAATGAAAAAGCTTGTTTCCTTTCACATGACAAAAGCTCAGGCGTACGTGCAGAGGCCGATTATAACATCTCACCTGAGAAATAAACTGCGGCTCATGTTGGGACAACACCAGTGCATCCTATCAACATACAGTAAGCCACGGACCTCTATCCCCCCACAACCTGAAATCATGTCCACAAATATAATCACTTGCTCTAGTCTTACCTCCACGCTTTTTCATCATTGAGTCTTTGCTATCACGGATTATATAAGGGTAATAGGATACAGAGTTTGATACAGAAGTGCAGGTCAGAGATAACGTTTTAAGAGGGAAATAAAGACATAATGCGATTTGAACTGTATTGCGCGGCACGTTTTGGACAGGGTTTCAGCATGAAGTAGGTCTGATCTGGGATCAACTGTGAGGGACATACAAATTAGGTTACGTGGGTGAGAGAAAAAGATTTGACTCACCTGAAGATCAGCATTGTTGTCACATAAGAGAGAGAGACAGAGAAAGGTGATTAGAAACAGTTTAAATCCATACAGTAGCACATTTAAGAAATTTGACTTTCCTGTGAGCCTTTCTATGTAGAGTAAGTGTGCGTGCGTGTGTGCGTGCGGACAACCTGGGCTGTGAGCCACATCACCAGATTTCCATGTCTGTCTTTTAATGAGGCCACACTGGTTTATACACCACATCTACCCCCCCCGCAGCGAATTATCATCTACTAATCTGGATTTACACATGCACTACGCAATGATGATGATGTCTGTTTAATGTGTGTGAGGAATGTCTGTGTCAAAATGTGTCCAACAACCCTGTTACGCAAGAGTTCAGTCTCATCTGAATCCTCTCAAATTTCACTAAGTATCTCACACGGACAAATACGTCCTAAAAGAACCTTTCGTCTAATTCATAAACGGCATATTAACAGTGTTTTATAATGCGAGAAACAATTCTGGTTCTGGCCCGCCACAACCCTGGTGTGCCAAGGTATATGGTTAATATTTGGGTCAATATGTTGTTGTTCTAAATGTGCAAATGAAAATCATGTAAAAAACGATATACAAAAATCGACTTAATCCGTCAATCATCCCACAACATGTTAACATAGTGCAGTCATTCCTGCCAACAGCAAAGATCTAAACAAATCTGAGTCACTGAGTTCCTTTCGCTTAAGCCATTTTCATGAACTTCATGAACAGACATGAACTCTGCCCTTTTCACAAAAACTCTTGAATCTCGTCTTTCCAAATAGACTTCTATCTGTATGCCACCTCTTTTTCTAAGACATTTTCACTTTTCTGCCTGTATTCTCTCATTGGCTAACTTAAACATTTTACAGGCATTACTTGAGACTGGCAGAAAAAGTTGCAACGAACGAACTCTGACATTTGCATTCTCACATACAGCCTTTCCGGAATATTTCAGGAACAAGTCCAGAGTTCAGTACATGTCTGTCTTGCTGTAGCCTACATAGCATTTAAGAGGCAGTGCAATAATCATGTAAAGCCCAGACTCCCATCTGCCATTCAAACAGGGATTCAGACTCATTCCTTCTGAAGACAGAGACGGCCTCCACTTGCCACTCTTGGATCCTATCTGTACTTGACGTGGCCTTCGAGAGCTGCCACTTAATGATTGATTTGGACAGAAGCCACAAAGGGGGGATCAATAGGGTTGAATGAGGTGACTGATCAGGTCTCTCCGTGTTTGTGTATCAGAGAAAGAAATCAAGACAGGAGGAAGGTGTGAGTTCCAGTTCCACAGCAGAGGTAGTACAATCTCCCTAATTTAATCTACACAGCTAAATTGAACAATCTCCTGAAATTGTATCAAGTAATCATCTACATATCAATAATCTATAAATCAAGAAAAATTATTCGATTTCAATCACAGATCAGAATATTGTTAATCAGCCTCCCCAGGAAAGCAAATAGGAGCTTGTCCTCCACTCAGCTACTGAAGCACTCTCTCACACATGATTGGTTCAGAGTTGTCCCAATGGCAAGGTCAAACTGAACCACACCAGGAAACACTCACTTGCCCACTCGTTACCTGGGCAACCGGGGCAAACACCCAACCAGTCGAGCTGCAGGCTGTATCTCAAAATTGCAGGTTTTGGAGCCACAGGCGCTTATTTTAGGAGCTATATTTGCACACAGGCCCGGTGCGTGGCTGCCCATGTATCTTGTAATGGGGCCTGGCAAGCACGTGGAAGTGAGATCCAGATGTTATAAATACTTCAGGTTTGCTTCTGCAGATGTATTGTTATGAGACGTTTCCTCTGCGTGGTGTGCATTTGGAGAGAGCTGTATGTGCGTGTGTGCTCGGGATGGAACAGTTTTATACTGACCTGTCTATGACACTGTCTCCAGTCTAGAATTAGCTATAAAAAGATATAGACTGTGCACATGACAGAGACAGAGGGTGTGTGGCATCAGAGAAAGCAAGAGCATCAGTCTGTTGGTGCCGTTAATTCATTTCTTCTTTCATCTACTTAATTTTCTCCATCTCCGAGCTTTGTTGTTCGCTCATAACAGCCAATCAATAAAACACCATACCAGCTTTCAGTGGAGATTTTGCAAGTGATCCATTGTAGTAAAGTGGAATTTTCGAGTTTGGATCTGCTTCCTGACTCCAACTACCTAATAATCAATGGAGTAAATCCAGACCAATCAGATGAATAAATGATCAGAAAGGAAGGACTCAAAATGAGATCCATCAGAAAGTCCTGATACTTAAAACAGGGTGTCTACAGATATGTGATACAGAAAGACCACCAATCAAGTCACCTACCGCTAGATTTCCCCTTGTTCATAAACTAGCTAGCATGCAGGCTGGAAAGGCCTGACGACATAGCGCATATTGGAACTAATTCTTCCTCTGTTTCTCAGAGGAGACATTTTCACGATGAAAGTGTGGTGATGTCCCTTAAAAATTAAGACTCATCCAATCTAAATTCAAGACAATTAAATACTTTTTGAGGCAGGTAGCAACTTTGTAGATGAGCAGCCCTGAGGATGTTTGTTCAGGGCAAACATAGATGAGATGTGTTTGACTCACCACATAGAGGGCAAGTACAGTACATTGAAAGATATGGTTTAGATACAACACTTTCTGTAGCGATAGTCAGTAGATATTCTACAGCTGTAGATTTAAAACACTGCAATGCGACCGTAACATCACCTTATTTGAACAAAACGTATCAAGCGTGAGTTTTCACCAGTAATTCCTCCACTAAGCACATCAATGAATTGGTGAAAAGTCTAAAGCCTTGGGTGTGAGGACGACGATGTTCTGGGAGCGTTTCATCTTTGCTTGGCTGAAACTTCTATTCTTTGACTTTGGGGGGAAAAAAATGTCAGGAGCTTAAACCATTCGAGCGATGTGCAGCCCTGGGCTGTTTTAGGCCGGGGCAGGTTCAGAGGTGACTGAGTGACTCGGCGGGGGATTGAGACATGCAATGAACGCCAACAACAGCAACAAGCTCCGCATTTCTGTGAGGCAACAAAATGGCAGCTTGTGCTTAGGTTACTCCACGTGTATTTAAGGGTCACTATTCAGATTTGTTGAGTAACAAAAGCAGCATTATGTATATTAAATATATGTTTTTAATAAAATAAGCAGAAGCCTAAGAGGGACGATTTTGTATTTGAGTTATTACCTCTGTCAATGTTATTTTGTGGTTTGTTGTTGTGTTTGTTTGTTTGTTTGTTTGTTTGTTTGTTTGTTAGCAGGATTATGCAAAGCCGGCTAAACTGATTATCAACAAACTTGGCAGAGGGTTGACAGGCCAGTAAAAAAGAAACCAGCAGTTTGCGAGTGACAAAAGTGACAAAAGTGTAACATTTGATAAGTTAACATTAGAAATCTACTGTTAAGAGCTGATAAATGGTTTACAGTTGATGACATCATCAACTTGGTAACTCGTGAACCCACACCGCTGACGTTTCAAGTTGTTGTTCCGACTTGAGAATGAGTAAATGTGTTGTCAAACCGTGGGGGGCTCAAAAGCTATTCGACCTTCTGAGTAGCAGTTCTGTTAAAGCATACTGGCAGCTTAGGAGTGAGTAAGATCAAAACAGGTGACACCACATTCCCCCAACTGAGCAGTAACATGTTTAGACAGTCAGAGTGTAATTCTACATAACTGTACATATCACAATATCAACTTCACAACGTAGCGTGATGTTGTTTTGAACCCAGAGACTTTTTAACATGAATAATAAAGAAGATTATGGATGATAAACCACAGTCCTTACTGATCTGAGGCCAGTTGAGAGATGGCAGCGGTATGGGTCAGGGTATCTGTGTCTTTTTCCATTCTCGGTTAAGGATTAGGTCTACTGTTACAATCATTTTTTTAAGAGCGTCTTATTGACACTGCTGACACACACGCACGCTCCCACACATACATCTAATTAACTTATCAATAAGTAATGAACCTCGTCTAGAAACACTACACCCATGAGGTACTAAGAGAAGTATAAATAGCATTCTTACCTTCTTTCTAAGCAGGAGTGCATCCAAATATTAACAGGAAATCTAAGTGAAGTAATTCATGAAAATGATAACTTGCTGCGAATGATGAACTCTCCACACACACTCATATACACCCTCTCCCTGGCACCAGATCATGCACTCACATCGCCACCAGCCTGTGACATCACCGTGCCCGTGGCATCAACTGTTCCCGGCCGGACGCATGATTGTTTATCTATCACACACACAAAGTGCCATTTGACCTCCTCATAAAAGTCCCACTGACTACGTTTACCTCCCACACACTCCCTCCGGCAATCATGAAGTGTCTGAAACATGGAGCTGGAGAACAAGGGGCCATTAAAAGACTGTGGCCCACTTCTTGCGTTGTTTGTGCAAGTAAACAAAGTCATTCACTGGCTTCCTGGCTGAGCGCGAGAACAAAAATCCATTCAAATGCGCTAAGGGCATTGTGTGAAGTTGTGATGCAGCCAAACCAAACACACAACATGTGGTTTTGTTGGTGTCTCTACTACAGAGTTTTCTGTAGCATAAAAAAACACTCAATACACACCAATATTTGTGTTTTCATTCCTTTGCTTCCTTGCAACTTTTCCCTCTCACCTATTTTATGTTGAGGCTGGTACACCCAGCTGTCATCATCATCACCCTCGTCCCCATCAGCAGCATGAAGGTGAGGGTGTGAGTAAGCATGGCCGTTGTGGACGGCGTGGAGCTCGTTCTGGCTGTGAAAGATGCGTCTGCTCTGGCGGGAGAGGGTGGACACGTTGAGCCAGCTGAGAGCGCGGGACAGGCCCGCAGGTTTGTCCTTCTGAAAGGACGCAGACCTCCTGTCTCCTCTCATCCTTACTCGGATAAGGGCAAGTCCAAGATGGGAGGATGCACCATCAAAAAAATGTCTTTCAAAGTGAGGGAAGATAATCCTCAGATGGAGATTCTTAGATCGGTGTTTATACGTTCAACTCAAGTTGCCAAACATTTCTGAATGCACCATCAACCCAGATCTGCAGACAGGCAAAATTGCTTCAAATTTTAAGCATTACATTAATTCCAGGGAGAAGTGGAGCCAGTTTTCTTTCACTCTGCTTGCACTGTCCAGCATCATGACTCTGACCTAGTCTTAACTTCCAATCTCTTTCTCCTTTAATGCATCTCTCTGTCACAAGCCAAAGTCAAGGCTAAATCATCTCCTTCTTTTTCTCCTCGTCCTTTGTGCTTGAAGACTCTTGGCGGGATTCCCAAACCGAAAAGGAGTAATTAGGCGATCCAGCAATCTGGAAAATCACCGCCCCTTAGCCGCACACATTGGAACGCACACTTCTGTATGTGCACGCTCACTGTTGGCTGTAACATTTCCCTCTGGTGCACGACAGGGGTGGAGAGCAGTTTCCAAATGACATCAAGATACTTTTCCAATCAGAGCAAGTTCAGCGCTGGTTGTTGTTGTTTACGATCATTTGTGCCCTTGAGCGCTGTTGCATCCAGTTGTTAGCGCACACACGGTGTCACCACAAGACCAGATCTGGAGGTGAGAAGACTGGATCGATTCCCAAACGCTGGCACAAACACACTCACATGTCAGATCCTCCCGCTACAGTTCCAGCTCCAAATCCTCTTGTGTGTTGTTGTGCAAAGAGATGACTCCATGTGTCAGGGTTACCAGAAGAGTTCTTCAACCTTAACTCTTCATCGCTGTAGGAGAATGAAGAACAAAAAGACTCCGGTTGTTGAAGGCTGTCGTGATCAGTCTCTCCAATCAGCTGATCTGCACAGGTGATAAACAAATCACCTGTACTATAAAGAATCACGAGGGCCGGCTCACACACACCGAGCGTGACGCCAGAAAAATTATAGTATGTGCCGTGAGAGGATTCCCTGAATGCCGCTCACAAGTCAGACCTAAAGAGTGCGACTACAGGAGTTGGCTGTGTGTGTGTGTGTGTTGTGAGTACAGGGTTAAGGTTACACCCAACCCTTGTAGCCACGGTGCTGAAATACGAGTACGCCCATCCCTTCTTCCCTCCCTCCTTCTGTTTTCTGTGATTCCCGATCTCTGCCCCTCCCCTCCATCCGTTTGCCGGCATGGCAACCACTCATCTCTCCCTCCCTTTCTTACCTTCCTCACACCTTTCTTTCCACACTTGTTTACTCTCCTCGTTATCTCTCTCATCTCTAGTCCATCAGGTGCTTCCGTTTTTGGACAAAGAGACAGCGCCCCTCTCATTGAACTGAGCAATGCAGACTATAAGAGAACGTGCATTAGATCTGCAGGGTCAGAACCACTATGTTTTAAGACTGTTCATAGCACAAGGCTGTACATTTAAATACATGTTAAGAACAAGTTCAGACTGCAGCAGACATTCTTCCGAAAGGAGCTGGTTAAACAACTAATGTAGAGCATCTCAAAACGGTGCTGAACATGGAACCATTCAGAATTGAGACAGCAACACAGAATTTTTGGGCGATCACACTTAAAGTTGTTTTTAGTTTTCAAAACACTTGTGAAAAATGTGCAATTAGTGCGCGTTCTTCTGTAAAATACAATACACAACAACACACACTTAACTGCCCAACATGTAGTTGAGGTAGAATTGAAACAGCAGCAGAGGCCCCCAGGGACAAAAACAAAGTCTTTATGACGCTCTGTAACTGGGTTAGGGAGATGGAGTTTTCCCACCCAAGTGTAAACACGGAGGGTGTGTGGCCACCAAGGTGTGTGTGTATATTGTATACACGTGTTACAGCAACCTCATAACCCTAATCAATTGCCTTTCATCTTCTTGTTTCCACTTTAGCCGGAATGCAGAAAAAAAAACGAGGAAGTGGGTTTAGTTTAGACGCCAATTTGAAGGAACACCTCCCTGTCGAGCGTTGCCTTTTGTGGATCCATTACACACTGGTGCAAGCTGATCCCAGATTTGTGGCTTGGTTGAGTGTAAACCTAGACTTACTGTAACCCATCACTCTGTCAGCACCCGACCTCATTTTCTTTTTCCCTTTAGGGAGGAAATCTACTATCTCAGGACTTGCGGAAGGGGACAACTGACACACACACAAACAATGTATGCAAGCACTCACACATATTTACTAAGACACATTAGGCCACAGTCCTTTAGTAATTAGACAGCACTACAGTCTGCTGTGAAGGGGTGGAGGGATCAGTTCGTTCATAAAGGGACCAAAAGAATTAGGAAATGAAATAAGTCGATTGAAACAACAAAGGGCAATAGGTTAATTGTATGGCTGTGATGAGGGAAACGATGATTTACAAACCAACACGTCAACATGGGGAACAGCCTAAAGTCAATAAGAGTGGACAGTCAGTGTCTCTGGATTTCTGCTTTTCTTGAAGAAAAGCCGTTATAGTAGCATAACCCTCAAAGGGAATTGAAAAGTCAAAGGTCATCATAAGAGGTCAGCAAACTGGTACGACCCCCACCTCACTCCCATTTCCCAAATCCCCCTTTTTTCATTCCCTTAAAGCTGCTCGCACAGAGAAAGTGACAGCAGTGACAATAGTCAATATGTTCGACCGGGTATGTGGAGTGGATTTTAACGGCTTAAGTGTGGCTGCTTCTCCTCAGAGGAGAGCGTCAACATCAGTCTTTGACAGGTTTTAAGAGCAAGCTCAGTTTCCATCTGTTGTCTAATAATGTATAAAAAACTCAAATTATTATTACCATTGTTATTATTATCAGCAACTTTGATTTATATAGCATCTTTCAAGGTGCCCAAGGACACTTTACTAGACCAGAATATTAAGGCCATTTAAAGGGGAAAAATCGAGTTGGAAATTGAGTGGAACTTTGACTGTTTCTCAATTGGTCCCTAATTTATATTGGGCCTTTTATGATATTTTAGTGGGGGTATTTTAAAATATATACTTGACTTTAGAATTGAAACACCATTTTAAAATGAACTGAATATGTCTGTTTTTGGAGTGTAATGTTTTCGGCACCGTTTTATATTAATTTGTACAGGTACCTACAATTTATATAACTTTTTTTATATAATATAATTTTCTTCCCTAGAAGAACAGTTAGTCATTTAGGCAACAACTTAAACCATCATTTCAGTACAGATGTGCAATACAGACCCTAAACACGTGATAAGAAAGGAGACAGAAGGCAAATCACATATAAGACCAGACAATGAAGGACTCGACTTAAACTACTGGGTAATTAAGTTAAATTACATCAAATCAGACGAAATTAAAGGTTCTGAGAAGATAAACTGGATCCACACAGTCCTGCATCACAAAGACAATACAAATTTGAATGGCAGATATTTATGACCATATGACACGTCTCAAAAAGAGACATGTAAAACAGGAAGATGACGACCGTGACACAGCGAATGACACAGTACAGATAACACATCTGACAATAACAAAACCTGTCCTTCTACCAAAAGTGATGGAGAATTTGCGCGGCTGACTAAACAAAGCCTCCTGCTCCCTCCTCTTCTTGTTGCACGCACACACACTTGCGAGCAATCACCAGTTGCGTGCACAGACAGGAGATGAGTGCCCTGGTTGCCAGGTAACCCAATCAGACATCAGATAGGGTTGGATCAATCGACAGCGACCAGACGCTGAAGGTAATTATAGCAGATAAACAAGTGCAGCACAAGTAAAGCGCACACAGACACACAAAAAACTCCATTTAGTGCATCTGTAAGTCTACCTTTTTTTTTACCAAAAGACTTGGCGGAGTGTTTGTAGCAAATTCCAGATCCCAGTAAGTACAGTCTCACAGTGTGTGTCTCTCAGCGGTAATGGATCCACAGAGCCAGTTAAACACAGGGGTTCTGCTCCGCCGCAGAGGAAAGCTTTTATTACTACACACACCACCCCACATTTACTGAGACAGTTATATGAGAGTTGGTGTTTATGTGTCTCTGTAGCATCTGCAGGCAAACTGGACCAGACCTGTTGGGAAGGGTCAGCTCAACCCTTTTACATTTTTAGTTTGGTTAATGTCCCTACCGTTAGAAGAGATCTATATGGCCACCAGCTGTATAGCCGTCATGGCATCCATCTTTAAAGTGAAAACAGCTAAAGACAGCAAACCGAAGCTGCTTAATAATGTGAGCTTACAAACTGTGTCTGTCTCACTCAGCCATCAGAGCCCCATTAGGGTCCACAGACTAACCTCATGATGCACTTCATCTGTCACTCAGTATGATGGGAGGCTGGAGGGGTGGGGTGATTCCTGAGTGTCACTCTTCTCAGTACAATGAATGAGGTATGAACACTCCATCGAAACAAATGAGGAGCACACTCTTCTGTGTAACTCGGCCTCAATCAGCCGTCAGGGTAGAAGGAGCTGACAGAGAGCAAGAGTGACTAACCCATATGACAATGGACGAGGAGGATGAGGACAAAGTGACTCACACAGTATAAAATGTCCCTCGATCAGGTTAGATGACAAACAGCTTCAGACCTCCAGGGGGTCGAGAAGGGCAGGGTCATGCTCATGCCCAGCAAAGGCCCTCTGGTGGTGGTAGTGGAAAGAACAACTGACAGTCCTTCACTTGAGTTGTCGTGGTTTGCTTCAACTTAAACATTTTGAGGTTTGCTTGAACATAATAAGCAAGTATACTGTCTTTCATAGTGAAGAATCTGTTCATGTTCAACGCTGTCTAAGTACACTGATTCTCTACAGCCTTGTTGATTTGTAACTACTTTCTCTAGCCACAAGGGGGAGCCCTCTCACTGGCATTCCTCTGAGGAGCAAACCCTTGTGTTCTCTGCTGGCCAGTGTAGCCTTGGGTCTTCACTGAAAGATTAAATGAGCCGGAAAATGTGCCTCTTCTGTGGGTGTGTGTGTTTGTACGTAACTCTTATCTATGAGGCAACGATAAACAAACAATAAACAACACCGTGTGTGTGTGTGTGTGTGTGTGTGCGTGCGTGCGTGTGTGCAGTGATATCAATCTTAAATTTGGATGGCTGTACTATTTAAGACTTCCAAGGCCTACATTTTGCCTCGGTGGGACAGCCCCTTCAAGGACACACACCCACACCCACACTCAAAGACACACACAAGGGTCTTTTTGACTACTTAGACAGAAACTAAGCTGGTACAAACCCCTGGAGTCAACTCCACTTAATATACTCTGGCTAGAAGACAAATCCCCTCATTCCTTTGGGCACGTGCTGTATTATTCTGATATCTATTATTCCTGTGTGTGTGTGTGTGTGTGTGTGTGTGTGTGTGTGTGTGTGTGTGTGTGTGTGTGTGTGTGTGTGTGTGTGTGTGTGTGTGTGTGTGTGTGTGTGTGTGTGTGTGTGTGTGTGTGTGTGTGTGTGTGTGCTAAAGCCCACTCTTGTCAGACACCCCTCCTCCTGTGTATGAACTTAAAATGTGAATGAGTAGGTCACTGTATGTGTGTACCCGAGAGTCATGTGTGAAAGCAGATTATCCACAGAGACAAAGAGAAAAGTGAAGCAGGTATTGACCTATGACCTGGTACCCCTGACCAAAGTACCAGCTGACTCAAGGATTAACTCTGGCTACAAGTCCGGCTGCATGAGTTTGTGCACCAAACCAGAAAACGCTGGGCTCCCTTTCTGCTGAACACATGCACCATCGTCAAAACAAAGGAACGAGGAAGCACAGCTGGGTGTCTAAGCCACATCTGTGAAACAGAATCAAAAGCTCTGCATGAAAGGCTGTGAAATGTACGAAGCTACTGTGTGTGTACGGACCGAGAAAAAAAGGAAAAAGGCATGGCATGAAAAGAACAAAAGTTTGAGAAAGGAGTGGCACACGGCTTGCGAGACAAATGAACTCCGGTAATCTGAGCAGGGCATTCACACACACACCGCGACGCACACGCCCAGGAGGGCTGCGTCCAGTGGTTGATGGGGGAGAGAGGGTGCGGTCGACTCTGTGCATTCCTGATCAGTCGTGCCTGAGTGGTGGAGCTGGTCCAGAAGACCCGAGGCCAGATGTGGTTTACATGTGCAAAGGAATGAAGAGTATGGAATCTATAAAATCATGTACAGATGGTGCTTTGCAAAGTAAAAGAAAAGGACTCTAGGTGAAAATTCATATTCATATTTTCTCCAGCACAAACTTAGTTGAATACTTTACCCCATGAAAACAGATAAACATGAATTTTGCTATAGAAATTAACAATCTTTGTGAACAACTCAAAATCAACAGTCAGGTTGGGCACTCAGCATTTTACTGCCACGCAGCATGTTTGTCATTGCAACAGTGTTTGAACTGGGCTGACGTTATTCTGACATGTGGCTGAACCGGTTTTTAAATCCCACAGGTAGAGCTGCGCCTGGTGGAGAACGCATGTGTGCCAGCGTGTGAGCGTGTTCTTTTCCAGCCTTGATTGAGGGATGACAGCAGGTCGACAAACAGCTGTTTCAAAGGGAAGCGCCCGTCATGACAGAAGAATGTTCATTTTTACTGTACACACTCATAAACGAAAACAAACTCAAACTCTGCACGCCACGGATACAGTACCAGTATGCACATACACGCACACAGACACACACTATACCTCTTCGACATCCACTCAAGATTTCAAGATGGGCACCACAACCATTACAGGAACGGCATCTTTTAGATGTAGGATGTATTTTCCAATTCAATTAATGTTTTTTAGTTTGTAGTTTATCGTTTTATCATTGGATTTTCTGGTTGGCCAAGCGATAAATGAAGCATTTAGTTAAAAACTCATCCTATCAGTTATGAAAATGCCTTAATAATAAACAAGGGACACTGTTATTACTGCACTTGGCAAGCATTATGTTACTGTGCAGCCCGGGAGTTTGAGAGAGTACAAATTAGAGGAGGAGATAGAAACAAAGGAGGAGGAAAGTGAAGTTTTTTTTAATCAGCACGTTTACGACCTACCGAGGTGTGAGTATTATACGCCACGTGTTTACATATATAAAAGCTTTTAACAAGCACACGAGTGGAACACAGAGAGAGGAAACTCTAATAAAAGCCAGGACGTGTGAAATAACAGTGGCAGCAACCCTGGTGGTACAGCCGGAGGAGTGTGTGCGTGTGTGTATGTGTGTGTGTGGCCCTCGCCCATAATTCCTGTCACTGTATGTGTGTTTTAAAAAAGTGTCTGTAAACTTTCTATCTGCAGCTTGTCCAGAAACACTCAGCACTGATTTAAAGAGGAGGGCGATGTAGAGGGAGAAAAGGGAGACTTAAATGTAGAAAGTGATGGAGTGCAGAAGTGAGATGAAAGAGAGAGGGAGAGAGAGAAAGAGAGATCAAGAATTAAAAAAGAAAATGAGAGTGGGACAGCGGTGGAATTATGCTTATTAAGTAGACGGTAGGCCAACCGTCACCGTGACAATAGGGGCTGACTTTGGGTCTGGCACTTTGCCCTCTACAGCTGGAAGCTGTCTGAGACACACACACACACAAACACACACACTCACATAGAGGTGAAATTGTTGTTTTTTCAAGCTCATCCCTCTTACCCAGGCTCACAGTGATACATCAAAGCAGCACAAACCTCCTTTAAATGCTGGACTGATATCAGCTTTATTTTACTAATACACACACACACACACAGTGTCTTGTCTGCAACCTCTTTCCACCCCGCTGGCTCACTCTCCTGACTCCTGATCCAAGAACAGCTCCCAGAGCGAGTCATCCCGTTAGTGAAGGATTTAGGAGCAGAATCCAGATCAGCAGTTGCTAGCCAGACCAGTTGGCAGCAGTGACTTACAGCCGTTACACTCTAGGGTGTAACGGCACATTACAGACAAACTATGGGTGTAATGGGGAGCACACAGACACACACACACACACAATAGATCAACTTAAAATAGAGTGTCTGAGGGGAACACTCCCATATTGAATAATACAAACAGAAAGGGAGTTTGTCTTCACTCTACTATGATTAACCATGTAATGTGACAAGACTGTCAAAACACCCACCTATTCAAACACACACACACACAAATCAAAAATAGACTCCCCCAAAGACATTCCTCCCACAAGCTGTCAAAAGTTAGAGCGCAGAGTTCCATAAGGACACCCTCCGTTTCTCTCCCTCCATCCTTCTCACCATCTGTCTTTCTCCATCTCTCCACATCCCTTTGTCTCATCTCTCCCTCTCGCTGGCTCCTTTTCCCCTTCTGTGTTTGTAAATCTCAAATTCCAAAATTGACTGTTTCAAAATCTTTCTCCACATTTTTTGTGGACCTTCCTGATTCCCTCCCTCCTCCTCGTCTTATCGCGCCGTCTCTCTTTTCTCAAACACAGCCTCGCTTTGTGTCTCCGAGTCGAGGGAGTGGAACACAAACTCTCAGCCCAGCGCCGACTCAAAGCCAAAAGGCCACTGGCTGTGGCCACCCACCCACCCACGGTGCACCGAAACAGGAGGGACTTTCCATCTGTGTGTGTGCATGTGGTCGTTGTGTCTGTCTTTCACACAAGCGTCTGCTCACAGGTGTGTGTGTATATCCGTATATTTTTCATTGTATCTCAAGTTCCAGGGCTCTAACCTCCTCCTCCTCGTCCTTCAGGGCCTCTGACTGAGCTCAAATCAGCTTGTGTTTCTGAGGTGCATGGGAAGGAAACCTCTGTGGGAGCTGTAATTTCATTTGTTTATGTGTAACCTTTGAAATTGTTACTTTTGGAATGAGAGTCCTCCCTACCACAATCACCAAAACACTAAATGATGGAAATATATTTTAGAAGAGCGCTGTTTATGCCTCCAGTCCAGAGACTTTGAGAGTCTGTCATGGGGCAATGAAGCTTTGTGACCATCTTTTTTTTTCCATTCAAAGGGTCTGTGTGTGTATATATGTATATATTTAACATGTAATCAGTTACTGGCTGCATTAGTTAGAAATGCTTTAGAGTACTGAGGCAAAAACAACCAAAGACGTGTCACTGTCCTAATGTCCATTAACTCCGCGGTGAAAGTGGATCACAGATTAAACCTGATGGCGACGTGGGGTCTAATCTCACGAAAAATCCGACACTCTGAGGTTGCAGTTCAGCCTTTAGTCGAGAGGCAGGGAAAACCCTTCAGTTAAGTCGCGGCTACATGGGACACACTGGTGGCTGTCGAACACAATCTGAAGAGGAGAGGATGAACCATGCGTCCAATGCAGGAGCCAAAGAGGAATGAATGCGTCTAGCCTACAAACCAAATCCCCCAAAGCTGCTGACAAAATAGTTTAGACAATAAACAACGAAGAGAGAAGCAACATTTATATTCTTTATAACATTATAGGGGAAATATTGTTTATAAATGGGAGTTGTCCAATAGAGGGGTTAGACATCTTCTGTTTAATAAAGGACACCGTCTCCAGACCCCTCATAAAACTCCAGTCATAAAGTCAGCAAACCATTCTCTAACAATGACGCACATTTTTAAGTGAAGGGTACAGCCTTGTTTCTCCAATAGTGCAAATATACTTATCTGTGGCTGCATACACTGTCACTGTGTTTCTAGGGGCAACCTCTCCACCTCCCACTCGTCTAGACAAACCAGTCACTTCATCATTAAAGCGATGCAGGTTTCTCCAGATCAAAGAGATTCGCTTCAATCCTCCAATGTCAAACAGTAATAACATTTTTGTTAACATGTATTTAAAGCACAGAGGAGTGAAAACCTTTTGCTTAAGCTATTGAGTCACACTGTCGTTGCACTGTCAATTAAACTGTGACCACTAGGGGGTTCTCAATCAAAACAATAAACTACTTGGTTAGTTGTGATTAAGTGTGCGATCATGGAAGTTGTTGTCTTCACCATTAATGCTGATTAAAATTTACCTGAAGATTTGGCCCTGAAGTTATGGCAGAGACGGACAAAGCCATGGGCAAAGATTTATGAAATTAAGATGACCAAAACTAGACGTCCCGTTACCTTGAATTGAATTGGGGATGTGTTTAAATTTTAGATGAAAATTGAAAATAACCTAGGATGTGACCTTCCTCTAAACTTCAGCTTTGATTCTTGTTTATTTAATCTAAAACATACATTGTTACAGAGAAGTACTTCAAAAGGGGGGGGTTCAGGGGCTTGGACGTTAACTGCTTTCTATGAAGGGGAATTGCAATAACTTAAGTTAAAAGATTTTCTGTGTAGTTACAGAGTTCTTACAAGAGATGAAAGAAAGGAGAACAGAGGCACACGCTTCTTGCCCAAAGGCTCAGATAATGTGTTTAGAATAGGATAGTTAATAACCTGTAGAGACAGATGAGTCGCTATGTGGCCTTGAGCACTACACACACACACATACAAACGCACACACCAAACCCAACCTCATTTAAAAAAGAAGCAAGTCCAGATGACTCCATACTGTCTGACAGACCGACGCCGGAGTACATATTCAGATTTGAACAAACATACACACACACGTGGCTTCTTCACTGATAACAAAGATCCAGTCAACTCCAGTTCAGCTGCTCAAATTCATTGCTCATTAATTAGATTTATAGATATTTTTCCATTTTTCGACAGAGCCAAACTTTGAACATAAAAAGGAGATGATCTAAACTGTCGTGAATCGTTACAAATTTGTAACAGTACATGATTCATCTTTGGATGATTGAGAAACAATTCAGCCTTGACTTGATGCCAACACAGATGTTTTAACAGACGCCACAAACTCTTGAATATTGTGCAAGTCCTTACAACATCCACAAGCGTACATTCTTACGGCCTTTCTGAAAAAAAATATTTTCCTGTTAATAATAATGGGAATCGCTGAGAATCTAAGTGGCCATTTGAACTCGTCTGACCAGTTAGCTGCAGCTACAGGCGGCTGGTTAGACAGAAAGAAGACCAGTGTGATGAGAAGGGATACGGGTCATAGGGGTGTGAGAGCAGGCCAAGCACACAGCAGTGGGAAAACGCTTCACGGCTCAACTGTAGGAGCCGGAGTCTCTGTGGGTGGTTACCAAAGACACTCCAACTGGGGACGACTGTGGATTCATGTGTGTTTGAATTATACAGAGAGGAAAACAGAATGGCGCCTGTCGGCTCCGCATGGTATAGCATTGTCTAAACACTGAGTTTAATGATCTCGCACACACACCAGGCACTATTTCATGTTCTGTTCCCATGTCAAAGAGGATAACCCTAAGGCCATTTCCACAACCTTAGAAACACACTTTTACACACAATCACAACGATCTAACAACTTATAACAAACAAGTTAGTTTGCCTTACATTCCTAAAGACACATCCTGAAGCTCCCCGGGTACTACCACAAAACAAATCTATAAATCATGTGTGCCATCATTTTGTGCAATTGGCTTACATCCTGGTTGAGCAGCCAAAAAGACAGAGGGAGTGATATAATAACAAGAGCAGGTAAGATTTCTAGTATAACAATTACATCTGCCAACAAATCTTGGTGTGGAGAGAAGGCTGTGCTGTGATGCGATGGAAAAGATCATACAGGGCCACAGTGTGTCAAATAAAAGCACTTACCTGTTGAGTTGCACAGGGAGTGTCATACAAGGGTCGGAGAGAAGTCGGGTGGAGGTAAGAAACCAAGGCCAAGGTAATGTGGAGAGAAGATGAGAGAAACATTGAATTAGGTGAGAATCATTTGGCTGATGTTTTCTCCAAAAGAGACAGGAAGTACATTGAACCTTGATAGGACCAGAAGATGTGTCACAAACAAACAACTAGAGGTGGTTAACGCTCTAATACAGGTGCTAAGACACTTTAGTTTGTCAACCTGTGTGTTTGCATAGCCAGGAGCAGTGTGTGTGCTCAACTTTGTTTATGTTTTCTAGTGGAAGTGAGTCCTTGTGTTTGGTTTCAGATGTAACCACAGCGCTTAAGACAACAGTGTATTCACTGGGCAGTTTTATTCCACCACTTCCCAGCTTGATTTGAGAAGAGACTTCACCAAGACGAGCAACCACAGTGGCTTGATTATTGTGATCGCTCTATTGTGAACATGGTTTGTCAAGGTCTGACGACAACTGAAGGCCCATCGCTGGTGTAAATAAATCGTCTGCCAAGTTATTTCACCAGTCATTTTTACTTTTTCATCATCGGAAACAATATCAAGAAATAAACATTCAACAGGACACTAGAGAACACATTTTTGTTAAAGCACCGCAAAGCTAAACTTTCTTTTCATAATGTAAACTTGATCGAATCAAAGTGTCATAAACATTTACTAATGTCCTGACCACAGTGGGATGACAGTAAGAGCGCTCTGCTCTTAACAGGAGCCAAGCAGTTAGGATGTTTGTATCACACGTTGCATAATAGTAAAATCCTCCGAGAGAAAATCAAGATCATAATAAGCTAAAAGTATCCACAGGAGAGTTTTGTTTGGATACTGTTCAATAATTCATCAAATGAAAGTCATAGGAGAACTGCAAGGATTATGCAAAGGTATCTAGAGATGTCATGAAACTGCAAAATAATGAAGCAGCAAATTACAAACACTCATAATAGTTATGATAGTAATTAATGACACTTTTCCAGAAGCAACAGCTTTGGAAAATTGAGTGACGACAATTAATACAAATTTAACACCTCAACTCTGATTAAAGGAGAATGATAAAGATATGAAATTTGGTTTAAATTGCATTTTACGTTGTTTATGCAAGTTTCTAAATTGTATTTTAGAATTACTCTCAGAAAAAACATATAATTGTTTGAATCTAGATGTTCGGTATAACCTTATTATGAAGGTAGAAGAAAATAAATAAATGTGCTAGACTCAAGCTTAATCTCTACTAGCATTTCTCTTTCCATAAGCAAGAAAGAAAAAACATAAAACAGCATAGGATAAGATCATGGAAGATGATTATAGGAGAATGTGCAACAAAGGAAGGATTTCATATAGTAATCAAAAATAAAAAAAATATCATGGGTGACAAAATAACGCCATGCAGTCTCAAAGGGTTATAAATACATGGGGACAATGCGTTGAAATAGAAATAGGAGAGTGTGATAAGTGTGAGAAATGTGTTAATGAAGACTATTGCAGCCTTGCTAATGAGCAGAGTCACACCTTTGATATGTGGGTAGTGGCGTGGTGTGTGTGTGTGTCTGTGTGTGTGTGTGCGAGTGTGTGTTTTGGGAGAGGGGGGTAGAAGACCTGCCAAATAAAAGCAGCTTTGGAGAAAATTCATAAATACAAAATCTAGTCAGAGATCTAAAAAAATCTGCATCTACTTTCAGTATTCTACTTAGTTAATAGCAGAATTTTGCACAAAAAACAGACTTGTAATGAATAAACATGAAAAATAAACGAGCCATGCTAGTTTATTTATTTCAAAATCTAATCAAATTGCTTAGAACAGCTCTTCTTCATGTTGTTAAATACTACAGATGATCTGACCACAGAATTTAATCAACAGCTCTCTCACTCTGACATGCTGAATTAACAAGCATAGAATCTGAATTATGCACAGCAATTTGGCCCAAATAAACAAAGCTTAACTAACAAACTGTGTGGAACTATTTAGTTGATTTGCTTAAAGAGTTTCTAATGCAGGCAGGAGTAGCGTCTCATGTGTTTCCAAAGATGAAACCCCTAATTAATAATGCAATAATTCAGATTGAATTATTCAAATGGTGGACAATATACAGTATACGTTTCTGTAACAATATCATCATCCAGGAGCACTAGGCTGCACCTTCTGACCTGCTGAAGACAAACATTTAAAAAAAAGAACTTTCCCTGAATCAGTTTAACATCCAAAACCAAAATTATCAATACCACTTAAAAACAAAGCATATTTTTTTAGAATACACACACATGATGACAGATAGTCACCCAGACTAGTTTGTCATAAGTTAGACATTACCATAAAAACTGGTTATATCAGTCATTACACCTGTTATCACACATAACGTCAAAACAAATATCATGTATTGTGTAAAGGAAAGAGCTTATCACCTGCAGTGACCACTCCATCTATATCTCCATCAGCTTCCTTTCATTGTCTTCCCACCATTCAACTCAGTCCCAGAGTCAGTCTCAGGCTCCTCGCTGCTCTTCACCCAGTCATCCCAGTAAACCCACGACCTGAACAAAGCAAGCTCACAGCCCACACTGCTCTATCTGCTGATTAGCACCAGATTTGTACTGCTATCAGTCCCTCGTCTCCTTTTCCAATTCACACTGTTCACACGTGTTTTGTTTTTTTCTATTTCAGCTTCCAGTCTCTCCATCAGCTGTTATATTCTTCCACTAAGATCACACCATCTCCTTGAAATCTTTGTTTTTAACCATTAAGCTCTGCCAGGACTGTTGGAGCTGTGAAGTTGTTAACATGGTTGAGTGTGCACAAACAATTTGCCTAAGACACAGAAGGAAACACAAACATATCTACCTTCATAAGGGTTCCTCCTTTGCTTCCGGTTCCAAATCCTAATCCCTTTAACAGGCATGATGTTATCGGATCACTACACTGTTGCAAACATGGTCCAAGGTTTGGTCCAAACACAACACCAATCATACCAATATGCTCCCAGCATCAGTTGAGAGACTACACACAGACTGACACACACACCCACTCACACTCAGCAACCTCTGCACTGCCTCGCTGCACGCGTGCGGAGCCCGCACACACGTTGGCCAATCAAAAACCTGTCACAAAGAAAGACGGGTACGAGTGAGGAGGGAGTGGTGCTTTCAAGGGGCCCCTGACTGGTGGTGACCCCCCCAGCCCAACCCTGAGGTTGCTACGGTGAGGCGGTCGCTATCTGCCAGAGGCTGCTGTTGCCAGGGCGATGCAGTGTGGCTCGTACCCTCTTCCAAACAGGTCTTCGGGCCCCTTTCATTTATCAAACCCTGGGTCAGCGGCACATTCACAGGCAAGCACACACACTCACACACACTTCTAAAATAGGGTCTTTGAGGCGCTAAGCTGCTGAGCAATCAAGCCTAAAGGATCTCCAGGTTTAAATTTGATGTGAGTCAGTCTGGTGAAGGAGTATCTTGAACTCATTTGGCTTTTATTTCGAAACAGGTGCTAACACAGTTCCATAACAATCAGCTTAAGTTTTAAGTCTAGTTACTTTAACGATTCAGGAGCTATTGTTAGACTATATATTAAGGCCTGGTTAAGTGAAAGCATTTTGGTGTCAGGGGACCTTAAACCAAGCTAATTGTAAAGTATTAAACAGAATCTCAAATGTACGCCCACACACCAATTCATTAAGAACCTTCCCCTAAACTTAAGGTCAAAGAAAAAAATGAATCTCCATTTAAATGTTCATAAGGGAAATCAAACAAGGGAAACAGAAACTCCTCTCCCACTTGTGGTGTCACAGTTCCAAGAACACAATTGCAATTTTGATTAAATGTCCACCAAGCTACAAATGTTGAGATCTATGTCTACATGTTTCATGTGTTTATGTCGATATGTTTAGGGACGTTATCAGCTCCATAAAAAGAGCCTCTAGCTGTATCTCAATTCAGAAGTTGCCTCATACGGAGCAAAGAAGTTGTTTACGTCTCAAAATCTCTCCAACATGACTCAAGATTTACCCTCTGCCCCTCTGCATCAAGCCTCAGTCACTGTTAACTTTCCTCTGTCCTCTCGATATGTTTCCCTTCACTCCATCATCTCCTCTCTTACAAACAAAGAGGTCTCTCCGTCTAATGTGATAATTAGGGGGCTTTTAGAACCACTCACATGGAGCAATGTTCATCACCCATTTCAGTAAAACAGGCTTGATCAGAGATAAAGATATCCCAGGAAGTCCAGTCGGAGGATGGGAGTTATGCATTTAAAAGATTCTATGAAGCCAAAACATGACAGAAAATCACAGACACGATTTGACAACTCTTGAAAGTTATGACAGCGGTAACTGTTTAACCTTTCATCCTGGCAATCCTGAGATACATCGTGGAAATGCAGGGTTCAAGTTACGAAGTAAGTAACCGGGATAGCGTGCATGTGTGCGTTGGCCAATGTAGCTCCTTGCCAACTGACTTTATGTGCGATTAAAATAATTTTTGCCTCACAACACTGGATCAATTTGGATGGCTGTCAGTCACCCGACAACCCTTTGCTGCGCCTGTACACTTCCCCATTTCAGATGAAAACCTATCAGGCTGCATTGTTTTATTCAGAGAGAAAGTCCGTCCAGAACTCAGCTCTGAAATAGCTGGACCCTGACAGATGTTTAAACCCAGTGAAAAAAGGTAATTATGTGTGTGAACAACTCTCTGCAACGCTGCTTGTGTTGTTTGCCGTAATCACAACTTGCAATGCAAACGGAAATGTTTTGACTATCCCCTTTTCCGCAGACGAGTTGATCACTACCGTTCTGCTTTTTCCAGTCCAGCAGGAAACAGCGGCGAGAAACGTGTCACATCCTGTGGCTGGTGACGCTACCCTGGCCAAGTGAACAATCAGAGGGAGGTGACACAGCTGTCTGATTACGAGCATTTTTCCTCTGAGGAATGCGCATGGTCAAGGGTCTAGGGTTCAGAGACCGGGATGGCGACAGGGAGAGGAATTGGAAGAGGATACAGTTGACAGCGCCATCTCCCACAGGATGCTGGGAAATGCATGCGCGACACAGAGGTGGTTAATGGTTTGTGTCCATTAATGTGGACAGGGAGAAGAGGTTGACTTAGAAACAAAAGGCAAGGTACCAAACGGAGAGAAAATAAAATGATATTTACTGAAGTACAAAGTCCCATCAAAGTGCTTGTTTTCTTTGTCATCCACCAAAGCAATTTTAACCTGTTTGAATGTGGCTTGACTCATGATAAACTGAATCATCCCTTACCTCTCATATTCTAAACAACCCCTTCTTCTAGCTCCTTTCATCTTTGAATGCATCACTCTCCTCCTCTTCTAACAACAAACCTCCCAGCTTCTTTCTGTCTACCAGAGTGAACATGTCAACTGTACTGCAATCTGGTACGTGCGAAGAATCCAAGAGTGGTTGCCACAAGTGAGCGTTCACACAAAACTCACACAAACTTTTCCACAGGACTTCCTCCTCCTTTCCATGCGCCATGCATTTCCTCTCCTCCTTCCTCCCTTCATTTCCCTTGTCACTTTACCGATAAAAAAATCTCTGGTGAGAAAAATTAAATCGCACACACACAAACCGAAAGAGAAAAATGAATATGACAACAGAGGAGGAAAAAGAGGCAAGGTCACAATTAAAGGAATAAAGTAAAAGAATAAAACACAAAACCTCAAGACCTCCAGAAATTCAGCCAACTACTGTTATGGATCTGTTTTTTTATATGAAAAAGTATACACACACATACACACAAACATGTACACACGGAGTGAATCTCTGCTGCTGTGGTTGAATGGGTTTGGTCTGAACTGACACGCAGGAGTGAAAACACTGCCACATGGGCTGCCTTGCATTCTAACTCTCTGCCTTCACACCGAGGGTGTGTGCGTTTGTGCATGTGTGGCCAGACCTTTTGTGTAAAGAAACAGACTCACACACAAGCTCTGCTGTCTGGCACCAGTTAAACCACAGGGTGAAGCAATTACGATGTTTGAAAGAGATGAAAACATTTGATCATTTGAACACAGAAAAATAAAATGCAGACTTTGTATAAAAGCACAAATTTGTTGCTGCAGTAAGATGCAGCAGTGTGTGTGTGTGTGTGTGTGTGTGTGTGTGTGTGTGTGTGTGTGTGTGTGTGTGTGTGTGTGTGTGTGTGTGTGTGTGTGTGTGTGTGTGTGTGTGTGTGTGTGTGTGTGTGTGTGTGTGTGTGTGTGTTTTTGAGAGAGAGAGAGCCTGGACAATATCAGAGGCCGGCTGCAGCAGAGATAAGACAGAGAGAGAGTACTATCAGTAAATGTCACCACCGCACAGTAGCAGGGCACATTGAGCACAGTGTGTGTTCTGTGTCATCTCTCAGGGGTTCAGCTTGTGTCAAATATTACTGCACATACAATTCTGGAAAACAGAACATGCTACAATGATAGTAGGTGTGTGTGTGTGTCTCCTGCATTTGATCTTGCATGCTGCCTTTCTATAATAAAAGCCGCTGGCACCATTTTAATTTGAAAACTAAAATTTGTGAGTAGATGATAGAAGACATGCAGCAATGCACCAACAAAAGTGTTGTAGAAAAGGCTTCACATGTCAAAACTCAAAACTTTTGCTAAATTGCATCACATCAGGAACATGGTCAGAGCCACAGTTTCTCATAAGCTGCTTCCTGTCACAAAGGGGATGTTGCTCTCTCAGCTCCAACCGCTTGTGATTAGTTCCTCGTGGATTTGTTTTGCCATTTAGTTTCTTGAAGATAATTCAGGGAGCCACTATCCCATCAGGTCTTAATTTAGTTGCTCTACTGTCTGCTTGTGTATGCTTTAGTTAAGCTGTGCTGGAGGAGAAGTGCACTCTTCTTTGGTGCCATGAAGCAATCCATCCCGGAGAACTGATCATGGCCGTAAGAAATAACTAATGTCAAACCCTGCTGGTCTTCTCAGGGATTTATTGTTACTATTCACCTCATGTGGAAGAAAACAATCAAATTGGCCAAAGACACTGAGACTTATTATGAGGGTCATCTTGTCTCATCTGCACCACCCAAGCCCTATATTTACACTAATTACAGGCACATACAGTGTAAATATACTCAAGCACTGTGCCTAGCCAATGTAACCGAACCGAGCCCAAATGGCACATAAACATTTCTTTGATCGAACCCTTTCCAACCCATCTAGACCTGCCAGGACCAGTCAGGACCAGATTGGGTATCTACACTCTACACACACACCTGAGGGAGCGGATATGATTCTTAGATGAAACTAGGTGTGATGTTCATATCAAGTTCAGCGGGTGTTCATGTCCTTATGTGCAGGGTTTGGAAATCAAACACTTTGCTACGATGATTGTCAAGTCTGCATTCCCTCTTTCTTCACGAGCGCATGGTAATGTGACCTGATTCCATTTACAGTGTCCCAGTGACCCAGGAGGAAAACCCAAGTCTCAGAAAACAAACTGGTGCACGGGTGAATGCGTGTGACTTCTGGTGTTACTACATCTCAAGCTGCCTCGGCTGCAGGATCAGAGTGGCTGGTTAGACGTGAGCTCACACAATGGGCTTCTGTGTGAGAGCGGGCGATGGGGTGGAGAGCTTGAAGGAGAAGAGAAAGGGGGTGAACTTGGCAATGAGCTCCGAATGTAAAAATCCGACTTTGTAGTTCCAACAATATTCAGAGTTCAGAAGTGAAATATGGTTTATTCTTTGCCAAAGCCACTTTCCTTTGGCTATTTTCATTTTATAGATGTACATATAACATATTTAGAAGTTACATGATTCATTCCAGCCAGTTGGATGACATCACTGTTGTAGTGTGAGTGGACAAAAACGCCTTTCAGACAGAATTGGGGTGAGACCTTTAATTGCCTAGCCGCACATGTGGCAGAACTCAACTACACCCATACAAAGTCCAACCAAACTCATGCAGAGGACTTCTGGGGAACTATTGGAAAACTATCGGGGTCGAACCCAAACCACAACGACTACGAACCCCAGCTTGTGCGAGTAAAGAAACAAAAGGGATGAGCCAAAGGAGGAGCGCAACAACTGCTTCGACCTCGTGTGTCACCTCCCGGCTCCTGAAATTGCCTCCCCTCCCCTCCCTTCCCTTCCCCAGCCCGCAACAGCCACTTGAAAGGCTCACTGGGTTGGGTTCCCATATGGTGAGGAGACATGAGGTGTGTGTGTGTGTGTGTTCTGTTGTGAGTATGTGTGTTTATATGACTTCGCTGGTTAAGGGGGCTCCTCCGACCTACTGCCCTCAGACTTAAGAAGCCACGGGGGCAGCTGTTTCCTGAGGAGCCTCTCACTCACTTTCCAACGCACACACACTCCTCCCTAACCCAATTAGGACACCCAGTTATGTTGTTAGTGGCTGTTTACCATAAACTCCCCTCTTCGGTCTTCCCTGGCTTCCTTCATCCTGCCCCCCCTGACCTCTTGCGCTTTTCTTTTCTCGGACTCATCTCTAAATCTCCATCCCCCTTCCTTCACTGTATAATCATTTGGAATGTCCCATCCACAAATAAATAAATAAATGCTATTTTCAGCATAATGTGAAACAACAGGGGGGAGTAAAATAATGCATGTGGAGGGGCTCACAGATTTATACCGCAAAAGGGGTGGGACAGCTGGAAAGAATAATTCTTAAACATAACATTAGTCTAAATTACACAACCAACTTTCAATTCTCAAAGGCTTACTGGCTTTTTAATACCAAATGCAGTGCATAGAAGAAATAACAACTAAATGAGTACTAACCCCATTCTTTTAGGGTGGCAACTAATTTATAACTTTAACTGCTGATTATTCTGCTTAGTACTTTCTCAAATCATCAATTCATGATCTGATCACAAATTTAGACTTTTGATCAAAACATTCCACAGCAGAAGCTGACATTGACTCTTGTTTTGTCCAAAACTTTACTATAAGATAAGATGAAGAACAGCTACAAAATTGAATCGTTGGTATTTTTGCTTGAAAAATGTGTTAATTGATTGACAAATTGTCGACTCATCAATGAATTGACTTTTGCAGCTGTACCTTGTTTTACTGGTATAATAAACCAAATGGCAAAACTCACAGTCTATCGTGTTCAAGGTATAAATGTGAAAGAAGGTATAAAGCTAACTGGCTTTTCAAAATGTTAATATCCTGTCCTTTAAATGTAGATAAACACAACCAAGAGTCTAGTTAGCTCTTTGACGTGGGTTTAAGTTTGTTTCGCTCTTTCTTTACATCTTTTGTTTCATCGGAATGTTCCATTGCTGGAAAGTGAAGGTGCACCTAAACCTGGCATTAAACCTCTTTCTCTTCTGCTGCTTTTCTTCCGTTGTCTTTCATCCAGATGTCTCGGACACTTCTATTCTTACTTTTTATCCTCCCTCACCTTCTCAGCTCCTTCGCCTTATCCTCTCATTTCCGCTCCCTCCCTCTCTGGAGTCCCTCTCTTTCTATCGAGGCACTGAGTTGTGACTGCTGCAGAATGGTCAGCGTGCTGGGAGGGCTCATTCTGGCCAAGTTCTGTGTGTTTGTGTTTGTGAGTGAGTGTGTGTGTGTCCATTTGTCTGTAACTGCGCTGGTCTGCCAGAAAGAATTAGCCTCCGTTTTCTTCACTCTCTGTTGTGTATAGTCCTGTCGGACTCCTCAGCCTCAATGGCACATATACTGTGCCAAAAAATACTTTGAAAAAACTTAACAGAAAGAAAAAAGGAGGGAATCAGAGAGAAGGAAGAAATACTGAGGGGGAAGGGGGGGGTAAACCAAGGATAACAGTGAACAAAAGGCAAAGGAGGAAAACATGACAATGAATTGGACCTCTATGTGTTTGACAGCCTGTAACTGTCGATTATACTGTGCATAATAGCCAGTCCTCTGATTTATGTTGGACAATTTTTACATGTACAGCTCAGCAGGTAATTTCATCATATCTACAAAGGTTTGGTTTTTGGTCTTCAGCTTCCTTATCTACCTGCCACCAAGGTATCTTAGCTATTTCACAAATTTCATTACATTAGATGGACACTTTGTCTATCTTGACTGCATCTTCTACTTTGTTGTGGTCGGTTTCCAAGGGGTTGACATTCCACAGTACTTTATTAATCCAGTGTCGAATCCAATAAATATCCCAAACTGTAAGATCTGTAATTACTTGTGTTGGCTGAGAAGGCAGAAACGAAACTAGATAGTTTTAAGTAGCACCCTAATGTTCATGAATTAGCATAAGATAAGAAATGTTGATTAGATTTGACAGACACTGCAACATAAAAGCTTCAGCCTACTCGCTTCAACACAGGAACTTCAATGATCTGTGTGCTTCAGAAAAAGTAGTTCCTAAGACTATCAGATCAACTATAGATATCATGTGGCTCTTGATGTGTTAATAAAGAATAAAGGTTTACTTGATCAACTAGTGAAGTGTTTCCTAACTTTCACAAGAGTATACACTAGCTTACAAAGAGAAACCTCACAACAGTTTTGAGTGTAATTTTAGCCGATGCAGAATTACATGTATTTGTTGCAGCCTCCACCAGTAAGGTATGTTAATCGGTTCAAGGGTCCAAGTGACCATTTGCACCAAATCTGATAGGATTATCTAGAGGTATTACTTTATGTGACAGGGTGATTATCTCAATTTTTAGATGAACAAGAAACTTGCATGAGTTAATATTTGCCCACAAGTGCCCTCAAGCTTCAATATTAATTCTTGATGTGTTGAAATGAAAATATCTTTAATGAAATCACTCTTTCCACAGCTGTCTACAGGAGTCAAGGGTTCCACATTTGTTTGTTCTGTTGCTCTATTGTGGAGTCTCTGTGATGTTTCTCCTCACTTGTATTTTACTTACAATCAAAGAGATGGGGGGGTCGGGGAAAGTTCAAAATGAAAATAGAAACAACAAGGGAAGAGATAGCATTAAAGACAAAATGGGGAAATGGGCCAGAAGATAGCTGCATGCAGAACAAAGACCAGACTCATTCATAAATGTTTGATAAAAGAGAAAGATTGATGGATTTCTCTTTTCCTCCCAGCCCTAGGGGATCTGACATTTCTATCCAGACCACTCATCACTGCTTCTGTCTACCAACAACAAAGACATACAGTCTCATCTCAGGCTTGCAGGGTCTCTGAGACTCAGGGGACCTCTGCTCCCAGAAGGCCGAGAGCCCTCGCTGTGCTTATTGACCTGCCTCGCTACCCCTTCCTCCTCCTCTTCAGGGTCCTTCAGGCTTCTAGATCAAGTTTGTCCAACAGCGCCGGTAGGATGGGTCTGGGGTGAAGTGAGGTCCTGACAGTTAGAGACGTTAGAAACAGCTAATGGGCTGATTTAATCTTGATTCCAGCAGACAGTAGGGGCACATTGTCGGAGTTGAAGACACTTCATTGAAAGGATAGGGGGGGTAGGGAGCTTTTCTTTTATGTGGTGCTTCCTTGTTAGCTGGAATGGGCCTCATTGAGATTATTCGATCAAACGAATGAGGAATGTGTGCATGGGTGTGTGTCTGGAGTGAAAGTGTGATTGAGATATGTGTGTATGTTTAGACATGACACGTGAGAACTAAAATCCAGGTAAGATGAAGAACAGCAAAAAAAAAGAGCTGAAAATCGGTGTTGATTAGAGATAATGATGTGTTTATGGTTTAGATCATTTGACACGTTTAAGTAATTATAAACTCACTAATGTGTCTAAGAGTGATAGAACACAAGCGAAAATAAATAACCTGATATCGTATGGTCTGAGCATCATAACTGGGATTTGTTAAAGTTAGCTACATGTCATTCTAGCGTTTATAGATAATTATCATGTGCGAGCACTGGAAAGCAAAACAAGTGAGGAGTTACTAAAATGACACCATAGAAACCACAACTCCATGGAAGTACAGTGAAAAGCTGTGCAACCTGAAACACACAAACCCAGAATACAAAACATCCATCGCTCTGAGGGAGGAACCAGATCCTTCACAAAACAGCCGTGACTCAAACCGGGGTGAAACTGGTCTATGATATTATAGGCCAGATGACGCCAGTGACACACAGACAATACCAGTTACCTGATACACTGGTATCACACGACAAGGACGGCTTCAGGACCAACATTTATGAATCCTTACAGTATGATAATCACTGACCTGAGCGAAAAGACTCGTTGCCTTTATCTTCTGATTGACAAATTACAACTTTCTAACTCTACCAGGCAGTGCATCTATTATATGCATTACAATATATTATGAAAATTGTAAACGGATTAAAGTTTCCACTCTTATTCAGACGGGTGAATAGTTCCCAGGAGCTTAGTTGAGCCTAAATCACCAGGCAGCTGAAACCTTTAGTGATAAAAACACCTGGGGGTTGAGAACACACCTAATCAAACAATAATAATGGTGATAGCCTTGCTCACTCACACACACACACACAGACACACAAGTATCCTTCTACACACAGAGAGGGAGAGTGAGAGGGAGAGAGAGAGAGAGAGAGGAGAGAGAGAGAGAGAGAGAGAGAGAGAGAGAGAGAGAGAGAGAGAGAGAGAGAGAGGAGAGAGAGAGAGAGAGAGAGAGAGAGAGAGAGAGAGAGAGAGAGAGAGAGAGAGAGTGAGAGAGAGAGAGAGAGAGAGAGAGAGAGAGAGAGAGAGAGAGAGAGAGAGAGAGAGAGAGAAGGTCAAAAACACAGCTGAGTAAATACACCAGCTTGCAGAGCAGACAGAAGGGGTTGTGATTAAAAGGTCTGACCATTTAAATCCCAGCTCTTTCACTTCATCAGCAACAGTGGCTGAAGTACCTTTGGGCAAGGGAATGTCTTAAAGTAAGTTTGTATTCATAATAAGAATCTGCAGAACAGCAAAAACAAGAACTGAAGAAAAACTCAATCCAACAACAGCAGCAGCTTAACATCAGTGCGGTCGTGTCATGGAGCAACAGCACCAATACTTGATGGAAGTGACTCATCGTATTTTACAGAACAAGCTCAAATGTGAAAATCCAAGCCATCAAGCAAATCTCCTGTAATTACAGACATCCATAATCCCACGTCCCAACACCCCTCTTATTTGTAAACCAACAGGTAAAACACAAACGCACAGGTTGTTTCCCATCATGCACTGTCTATTCAGCTTCACATCCTCCCGCAGCCGTCATTGTGGGGACAGAAACAGGAATGGGCGTGCAGACTGCAGCAGGGTTTAAGGAGATTAACCATTCTGTAGCCGTATGAAATAATATTCTTCATAATCCCCATCACTGACTCTGGAAATCCCCTCTCACTGTGTGGCATGAGAGGGGCGCTTTAAGTGTGCTCTTTTGTTCTTTTCTAACACACACTCACATAACAGCTGGATGCTCAGAATACAGATGTGTGGGATTACAGAATGAATGTGTGTCTGTCTGTCTGTCTGTCTGTGTGCACTATATTTAGTTATGAATATGTTAACATGGCAACATGTTGTGTTTCTGTAACATTAACTTGTGCACTACATTTTCTTTACTTCCTGATTTATGAAGTTGTAGCTGTTGTGTGACCTCCACCAAGGACGTTGTGTTTTACACAAGAATAAAACTACAATTTTATTAAAATTTGACATATTGCTGGGGTATGGTTGAGGGAAGGAATCCTTTACTTTTTAATCTGATTATTTTTTATTTTAATTTCTCTGACATTGCATGATAGGACGGCAGTGACAGTGACTTTTAGAAAACCTGGGTCATTCTGTCAAAAGTTAAACGTCAACAGTTTGGAAAGATGTAAAGCATCGAAAACAGTCGCTGTCTGTTATCATCAGTCATCCTGTTATTCTCTCGCTTACTGCTCATGTGGACTTACTGCTGGTGAACCAGCCCATCAACCTCTCTTTCCTTGAGGCAACTTCCATGTTTAATAGATAGCATAATAACGACAACTCTGTTTAGGTCTTTATACATGTGCTTTCCTCATGGAGTAGAGGCAGCACTTGTTAGGGATTAAACAACAGGTGGTTTGGATCTTTCTACACTGAGTTTTGCTCTCACTCATAGAGGAGATAGAGGAGAGGAGAGGAAGCAGCTCAAGAGGGAGAAAGAAAACATGAGACAGACACATCATAGTGCTGTCATAAGTGAACACACACAGACACACACCTGTTTTTTCTCTTACATAACCCTTGAAATTTCCTGTGGGTGGACCATTATGACAGCACACCTCAGACCAAACATAAGCAGACATCTCGCAATACTACAAATGACACACACTACAAACACAGGTATGAGTATTTTAAAAGGTATGTGAATATTAGTAATCTATATACGACGAAAGTACTGATGCATGGAAGCTTTTAGGGGGGTCACATTAATCGCACACATGCACACACTCACACAATGAGGTCCCTGTGGATGAGACACACTGCTAGAGCTGCTCCAGAAGGAGATTCAGTAGTCAGCTGGGATTCCTGTGCGTAGTATGTCATATTTCACAGTAACTGAAACTTTGTCAGACACAAACACAAACACAGACACACATACGGTGACAAGATGGATGATGATAGGAATCTGCTTCAGGTGAGCCAAAAGCATCACATTATGACCTATTTTCTACCTAATTAATTAAAGGAAAATAGGACAGTACATAAATCAATTCTCAATCCTCTGTATGGGTTTGTGTGTGTGTGTGTGTGTGTGTGTGTGTGTGTGTGGTGTGTGTGTGTGTGTGTGTGTGTGTGTGTGTGTGTGCGTGTGCTGCATAGAAAAACTTGTGGTGTATTTCTTTATATTGTGCTAAAGCGAGACAATTTTCAAATTAACTAAACACTACATTTTACATCTGCGAATAAATTCTTTTTTACATTGTTCTTTTTTTCATTAACATGAAAAACATTTTACTGCACTGAATCCACACCAACTAACCAACAGAGAGAAAGCAAGACAGCGAGGGGAAGAGAGAGAGGAAGCACTCCAGTAAAATAACACAGCAGAGAGAGGCCAAGACTGAGCGAGGACAATCAGTCTTTTATTTTTAGTCCTAAGTCTTAAATTACTCTGCAGTAGATAGACGCACAGACAAAGAGAGTGAGGCTGGCCTGATGATGAACGAGTGGGTTGTTGTGATTGAGCCTATGAAAAAAATTGGGATATTTATCAAGACAGTCCAAGTCATTCATCCTAAAGCCGACGAAGACAGGATGTGAGGATGCAGCTTTAACAATACTCACTAGCCGTACTTCACAAAGAAATTAGAAATATGTAGCCGCCTTCCACTAAAAATAAAAATAGATTTATGTTGGTGTAACAAGTTCTCTTTAGGTTAGAGGCAAAATAAGCCCAGATAGGCCAAATACGTCGAGGTCGCACTCTATGAAATATCTGGTGAAATATTACACAAATGAATTTAGTCGTACAGGCCACACAAAGAAAAAATTGTGTCATTTTCATTTCCCTGAGTTAAATACAAAACTTATAACATCGTTTATGGCATAAATGAGAATTAAAATCACAATTTGCCATTTCTATACAACTGTGACTTCCACTGAACAGTTTCAACTCTCCTCCATCTCTGTGCGCAGGATGACACAGAAGAGCAGGAGGATTTTAACAGAGTTGCTGTACAGCGTTCTGACGATTTGGAAAGTCATGTAGTCCAAACTTGGCATAGGATGTCTGTCAGTCAGTATTAACCAGAAGATTCTCCCTAAGATCTGAAAAAGCTGGATAGAATTCTACTAGAGTATTTGATGTTCACATAATTCCTAGATCAAATATGTTTTCATGTTCTCAGTGGTGCACAGGAGATTTTTGTCATGTCTGGTGAAAATGAGCAAGAATCCAAATATCTCAACAATAAAAGATAGAGAAAAGTAAAATTAGAGGCTCAGACCTGTGGCGACGTTTAAAATGTTCAGAAAAAGCTAAAACAACAAAAACCACGTAGTGTAAACTATATGGGTGCATGTGTATTGCATGGGTCATGGAGGTTATGCAGGTCAACATGTTGACAATGGACCCTTTGGCCGTTGGAAGGACAACAGATTGTGCTGCCACTCTCTGACACAAACACATGCAGTGCGTGGCGGCGACAGGAAAAGAAGCTTTCAGGCACAGAAAGAAGTCGCCTGCCCAAACGATTTGACACATTCTGACTTTCTTTTTTTAACCATTATTGTTAATTTAGGGTTATATTCTTCTGTACTACCCAACCCCACTGTAAGAAAACACTTTTACAAGCCATTATGGTTATTCCCCAAGTCTCCCTGGGGCAATAATAAACACAGCTCACCCCCAACATTGACACAATACACTGCATCACTCAACAACCCCCCCACCCCCCCTACTAACATTGCTGACAGTTGATACATATGTCCTCCTGACTCCCATCTGAGACTTTTCCATCATAGAACTGGGGAAAGATAGATCTGCATGAATCCCAACTAAATTAACCTACTTTTAATTTGCTGCACGGTTTAGACAATTCATTTAAAAAAAATTTAACAGAGCTAGACTGCTAATATTACAGGGATGAAAAATAATTTAATAAATCACAGTAGAATAAATAAATGCCACAACATCCTGCGACTGCTAAACAGTCTGCATGCTGACAACAAACCCTCAATCCTCCTCTTATTATTTCTAGTTGTTTATTCAGCTGAAGTTAAAGGAATTCCAATTGTCCAAAGTCACAAATGTTTACGGGGCTAAAAATATTCCTGAAAAGAGCCAAATGAACAGCTGCTTCTCAGAAATCATCTGCCAATCCAAAGATAGCTGAAACTCCACCCTCTTATCTCCCCATGACAAGTTTCAAAGAGGCAATATTCAGCTACCTCCCATATTCAACTCTCGTTTGAAAGCTCCCATCACTGTGGTCATTACTCTGCAGGTCGACATCAGCATTTTGATTTGTTGCTTATTGGAGGACACACCCTTTACATCTCTACAGGAAGGACCACCACTGTGTGCCATGATTAAGTGGCACAAGTGACTGATGTGGCAGGAAATCCTGTTTTGTTTTTTCCCAGAGGCGGGCATGGAGTCAGCGAATATGCAGCAGTGTGTGTTGGTGGGTGTAGTTTGTGTGTGTGTTTGTGTTTCCAGGCCTTGAGTGCAGATGGAGGATAACAATAGACTTTATGTTCCTGTAAGATGAGCTCCCACCTGCTGCACTATGTCACCATTTGATGTATGGATGTGTTTGCCTTGTGTCTGTCTCCCTCCCAACTGTACACATCACTTCGACACCTACAACTCCCAATGAGGTTCATGGAATTTTTATAGTTAACAGGAGTGCAGTTTGAACAGGTTCAGATACACCATGCCCATCCCACCACTGTGACCACAAATTTAAGTATCACAGTAATTCCCATGTACAGATTGATTGAAGAAGATAAAAAAGAAAGATAATAAAAGAAATTGCACAGACAGATGAAGCGTAAAAGTTCATGACGACATATGATAAAAAGAAATGTAAACAAAAAGATTCGAAGGCAGACAAGCAACGGAAAAGAAATTGAGAGCGAGCAGGACCCTCGTCTTTGTTGTGGGCACTGGGGCAGAGTGTGTGCTGACATCAAAGTGCAAAGGATGGACAGAGATGAGAGAGGAAAAGGTCTGCGAGCCATATGAAACAACAGGAGGAGAGAAAGAAAGAGTGCTACAGGAAGGGGGTAAGACAGAGGGTAGAGAGGAAAATCCATTACAATATAGGAAGGAGGGAGGAAAAGCTGAGGAAAAAAGGGAGAGTGACTGACGATGGAGAGTGATGAAACCTCATGCCACATCTGTCCAGTGTCTCCAACACAAACAAAAAACATGGTGAGGTGTTGTCACATGTTCTATAAGAGCAGAGGTTAGGTTACTCTTTCTTGTGCATCATTTTCAACAACAGGGCCGTGATAGTTTATATTTTCATATCTTATTCAATAGTAGATGTTTTCGACATGTGGATATTGACAGTGTTGTGTGTGAATTACATTAGATCACAGTGAATCACCCTCATGGGTCTATTCTATCAGACTGATGAATAGACTTTAGATTTTTTCATCGTAACAAAAAAATTCACGCCGACAATATTTTGAGAATGTGACCCCTGCATTCGATATCTCTAGAAGCAAATTTGTTCATCTTTAATTTGACAAAGAGATGTGTGACCTTGAGGACACAGACTTGTCTCTTCCCGACAGATTCCTTTCCAGCTTTGTTGTCACCTCAGCTCTTGTTTGTCTCTCAAGAGGACAAACAGTCGGAGTGAACGTCTGGCTATTGGTGATTATTTCACTCCAAAAACAGTTCTAGGACCATGACCAAAAGTTGAACTCTTCAACTGCACTCCAAATGCATCTGTCCACAATATGCGCTGAGGGAGGAATAAACAGGCTGTAATCATACATACAAATCTCAAATCTAAAAGCACAGAAATGCACTCTAAAAATGTGGCAAACTTGTAATTACAATTTGTGCTAGTTAAGCTTTCGGCTCTTAATCAGAGCAAGATGTAAACGTGAACATTATGTTTTCTGTAGTAGTATAAAGTCTAAAAGATGATAAAAGAAGTGTGTTAAGCGGATGAGCGTGTCTTCAGAAATGTATGTATATGTGTAGGTCTGCGTCAATGCATAGGAAGTCAAAGAGGTGTCCCACTCCATCACTGGTTCTTTCCCACTGCAGAGGTCCCAACAGTTCGTATTTCATCTTGCTCATGTCCCTTCTTGCTGGTTAAACACTGGATTACCGCACAGCAGCCACAACTGCAAACCTGCAAGCCCTGGCTCCTCTAAGTGTGTGAACATGGATCCATGTTTATGGACGGCCATGATTACACCTTGAGTATAGGCCTGAGCAGCAGGCAGCAGTTAGTATGAGGATGAAGTTTAACACTGTGTTTGGTGCCCTTCTGACCAACATGGAGTTTGAGAAATTATAACTGAGACGTTGCTTCCCTCTCTACTTCCCATGATTCCTCCAAAGCTGTTTCTCCTTTGTTGAATAAACTTCTATTAAAGAAAGTCAGAACTTGTCAGTTTTGCATTTCATTTTTCCACCACATTTTCATCACATTCTCTCAATAAATCAGAGGCTTTTTGCCAAAAAAACTATCAAAATAGTCTGACTCCAGTTCAGTCAACCTTGTGTGGAAACTAATTATCTAATTCTGGCATGAAATAAGTGGTATAAACACTATTTATATACTGTAGAGTAATCTGGTGTTCACCAGCAGATACCAGAGGCCTAACACCAATGCTTCAAACCAAGCCTTAAACACAGTCAGGGCCACACACACACACACACACACACACACACACACACGGCTCTACATTTAGCCATTTTCTTATTAACTTTAATGTCTGAAACCATCAAGAGCAAATCAGTCTCTGACAGATTTAGTTTTGCCAAGTGGACGACAGCTCTGAGTCAAAGCAGCTGGAGGAGGAACTTCTCATGTGATGATCAAAAAGTATCTTAAAACTGTCATGCCGCTGATGGAAATGCATGTGCACATATATACACACATACAGTACGATTACACAATAGTGCTTTAAGAACAACACACAAATTCATCACTATAATGTCTTCCTTCTTTCACTGCCTCACTCATCTGTTCCATCGCCAGGGCTGCATCTACATCCTGGGCGGTCTGTACAGAGGCGAGAGAGGACTGCTGTATGAATGCGCACAAACAAACACACACACAACACACACACACACACAAACATACAGACCCTTTCCCACTCTTTACTCCCGACTCTCTCTCTTTCAGTCCAAGCCCTTCTCTTTTGTCACTCATGGGACCAGGTCAACCTCTAGAACCAGGCCAGCCTCCCTTGGTTGGAACGAGCCCTGTGGGAACTGACTTGGAGATTCTGGCTGCGTAATGACTGCTCTCCATTGATGAATGGATGGGACCACTGCCGGTATGAGTGAATAGTGGGTCGGAAGACTTGAGGAGGGATTAAAGAGGGTTTTGCATGCGTTTCTGCTCCTGTGTGTTTTTGTGGAAAACGGTGAGAGAAGGCAGTTAAAATACCATAAACAGAAATAAGTCAATCCAGGGGCGGGATTTGCATGTTCTCCAAATGTTTGTGTTGATTTTCAAAAGGCATCGGTATTAAGTTACTTTACTGAATCTAAATCAACCATAGGTGTAAATGTTGGTTTTATGTCTGTACTAATCTGTGTATGTTGGCCCTTCGATACACTAATGATCTGTCATGGGTGCACACTGTCTCTCCACCAATGTCAGCCCAATGGGATTGGCCCCACGTGACCCTCAATAGATAATGTCTTGATAATGGGTGGATGGATGGAGGTCTATCCAGACAGGACAACACACTGTTATTTTTGTCATGAGATTAGGAACACAATTTGGATTAAACTCCAGCGGTGTAGTTTCACTGTTATCATCATTCCTGACATCACGACTAGTCTGCAGTTGTGCTAGCCTGACCCACAAATGTCCATAACAGACAAGTCAAGTGTGTATGTGCTCAGACACACACACAGGTCCTTGAGATGCACTTTTATGTAGCAACACGCTCTAAACATGATGGCAAGATGAAGATGAAAGATCAACACTACATGCAAAAAACGTACATCTATAAATATCACAAGGATAAGGGGAGGAATGCACAGCCACTTGTCCTGTGTGTCTGTGAGAGAAAGACGGATTGTAGATGTTGGCAGGTCAGCTGGATAAATGTGTCCGCTGAAGATTGTTCTGTGTGTGAGGGGGTCTATTTCAAAGCCCCACCAGCAGGAGGTAGCTTAGTGGCCATACCGATATCTGACAGGGACGCCCTAAGACTCCTCCTAACTCCAATTAACCTTCACTTGTTCAACCTACTTTCGACATTAAAATAGAAAACTCCCTATTCAACCCAGTGTTATATTTAGCAAAAGGAGGCTCAGTGATTAAGATATGGTTAAAAGCAAATTTCACCTAAAAGTCGAGGTTTAGCTTGAAAAAGCCAAAGATGTCTAGAGCAGGAATTAGTACAAGGACTATGAGAAGAAGAGTCTTCTTCTCATATCACAAACAACATGATGCAGTTGTCATGGATGCACCTGGGGACTGTACACAATGTCTTTTCTTGAAATTACTCCCCGTGCCTGATTTAATTGATCTCATTGCATTTAATGTCATTAGGGCATCAGGTTGCCACAGCAGAGATCCATCCGCTTGCTGTAGACAGACTAGACAAGACTTTGTTTAAACTCTTGACTCTGTAGTGTCAGGTGTTCCCCTCTGAGGGTGGAAGAAACGACCTCTGGCCTTTGGCTTTTGTGACCTGCACTGGCATTTGACAGTCAAAATACAAATACAAGGAAATCCCATGGCATTTGCCGAGCACTTTTGAGTGCATACTAGGTAGAAATAGCAAGGCGATACCATGCACTACGGAGACACACACACACACACACACTACGCCCTTCCTTGAATGTCAGTCCCCCAGCATATAGGGGCCCCTCTTGTTGCCCCTAACCAGTAATATGATCCATCTCTGAGCTGCAGTTAGAGGAAGGAATCCTGACCCACAGTAGTTGAAGACAACAGAGTGACCAGTCAAAGTTAAATATTTAGCCGATATAATTAGCTAATATATTCTTCTGGCCTAGCTAACCACCACCATCATATAGGCAATGTGTCATGATGTTGTATTAAGGATATACTGGTAAACAAACTGCAAGAGGTTCGTGAAGTTTTGGGCACGACCCAAACTCTCATTCAAATATCCATTCAAAACAAATACACCAGCTGTTCATATTCAAATCCACCCCTCCCTCCCTGTATGAGTGCTGATGCCGATTCCAGTGAATTTTCCTTAATGACAGGTATTTGTTTGTGTGGATAAGGAACTAACATGTGTTGCAATGAATCTAAACTCAGTGTTCCTTTACACCCAGTTCCGGCCTTAGGGCTATGAGGTAGCTGGCAACTATAAATTGTGTAGACGTAACACACTGCATTCCAGTCTACTCTCTCACACCTTGTCCTGAGCTGCAGTGACTAAGTTGATGACTGTCTTAACCTTTATTTAAATAAAGAACTCCCAAGCCTTGCCCAGGTGTGAATCTCAACAGATAAATGTATGAATGTCGAGTCATGCCAAGCAATAACCCAGGGGATTAGTTCAATGTCTGGTAGCTGTCTTGTGGCAGAGAACGCCCCGGGATCACAAAACGGTGAACTTATCAGTGTGTGTATCTTCAACTCACTGCTCGTCATACATCACATTTGCTTGTGTCTGGGTTTTGTTGGGTCGGCTTATCTTTACCCTGCAACCAGTTGTGAATCTTTGCTGTGAATCTGGTATGGCTCATGTTGCGGGGACCTAAATCTGTTTACATAGTTATATTACGGGGACATGTCTTTCTTATGGAGACACATATAAATTGTTAAATTTTAAGGTGATGACATGTTTTAGGTTAAGTTAGGTTAAGTCTCCAGGAAACCAATATGTTTCAATGGAGACATGATTGAGTATGTGTGTGTGTGTGTGTGTGTGTGTGTGTGTGTGTGTGAGAGAGAGAGAGAGAGTGAGTCAGAGTCAGGCACAAGTGAATAGATGGGAAGGACAGTAAAAGAGGAAACAAAAGGCACATTAGTCAGAACTTAAATCTGAATCCCTCCCTCATGTTCAGAGGAATTTGGCCTCATCTTCTGAAACCTACTTTGCATCCATTATCTGCAGTGTCTTTGAACCTTACCACGTCCCAACCCATTAAAAAGGAAGCAGTGGTATAGTAGTAGTCGCAGATAGACGATAGTCTACCATATCAAAGCCGACAACAGAACAGGTCTGTCTTTAAAAATGTATGCATAGCATGAGTCAAAGTCTGAGTTAATATGTAAGCCCTGTGAGGGAGACCTCAGGAGATAGCTTGACATGGGTAAGCCCAACTAATCCCAAAACAACAGAAGTCAAAAGGAACATTGATTTTCCATTTATCTTTGTGTTGACAAACTTTGTTTACATACGTAAAGCAGCAGGAGGAATAGGGGGTGGGGGGTGGGGGGGTAATAGAAGATTGTGGGGCTGCTCCTCTGATCTCTGCAAGGACCTAACCACAGATGGCCTGCGCTTTGAGGGAAGATCAATCTCTTCTGACAGGACTCAACACCCTTATTAACATAAACAAAGCCATGTGGTCCAGACACAACGGTCAGTCCTCCGTGGGGCTTTGTGACGGTCGCCCTTGGACTTGACCAGCATCCAGTCACACCAGTGACAACATTATAACATCATATCGAAGTGCAGATATTTCTTCTAAGAACATATTTTTGAAGTATTTCTGTCGGGAGTCTGTTAATCAGCACGTGATTACAAATCATTGGTGTCATGTATATAGGTATATATGTACATGTCCACCTTTAATATGCTGATGTTATGTATAGGGATCTTTATTTGTGGTTTATAGTGACTCCTCCCTATGAACCATTAGTTTCTTGTATATACTGTTTATGTACATACATGTACACCTGTTATAGGCCTATGACAAGATGTGGGTCTCTATTTGTTGTTTATAGTGACTCCTCCCTATGAACCATTAGTTTCTTATATAAACTGTATATGTACATGTACACCTGTTATAGGCCTATAGATGTGGCTGTCTACTTGTCTGTCTGACTCCTCGCTATAAACTATTGGTTTCTTGTATATGTACATCATGTCCACCTGTAATATGCCTTATCCATGTATGTGGGTCTGTACTGGAGGTTTATAGGGACTCCTCACTATGAAAGTCATGCTCACAATTCACACTGCCGATCACAAACAAGTTGGCCACACTGCAAACTTACGGATTTTGACTTTCTTGGGATCCCACTTGAGAACTTCGTCTTGCAGAATCTGCAGGCGCCCCTGGATCCTGCAGGACCTCCTGAACGCCATGCCCGCCTCCATCTCGATGCCCAGGAAGATGTCGCTGGCGTGACGAGAGAGGTCAGAAAGTTGGTGGATGATGTTGGTGAAAGTGTGACAGCAGACATCATCCAGGGACGTGAACAGTACGGGTCCCCGCAGCTTGCGTCTCCCGGCTTCCTCGCCCCGGATCCAGACATCCCTCGCCGATAAGCGACTCACGCGCCGCGGCTCAACGATCCTCTGAGTAAAAGGCATGTTTTATTTCATAGCAATAACTCCTGAGAGACCGAGAAGCGTTCACGCGAAACACCGCAGCCTTAAAACCCACGCAACACGCACTGTCGTCCCGAGGATCCTGGTGTTAATAGGGCAGTGTAATCCTCCAGTCCCGCCATATTCTCGGGGGTTTCAAAGCGTGGGGACTTTGTGCTGCAGCCGGTCACTGAGACGTTGCTTCCCCGAGTCTTTTCAAATTCAAGCAGCCGGAGCAGAGAGGAAAACAAGGGAAAGTGCGACTGAAGACCCGGAAAATACTACAGACCACCTGTAGCTACTGGAACCGGAGTCAGATCCCGAGGAGAGTTACCTGCCACCGCTCACAGGACAAGGAGCGGACCGATACAAAACCTGGACCGGATCGTTCACAAAACAAAAACTGCATCAGGAGGGACACTGCCAACAAACTGCAGAAGAATAAATGTGTTAAAGTTAAAAAACTTATTACAATTATTTTCCTTCTCTGTGAACTACGACAAAGTATTAGTAAGATTTAGAGAATGATGTCGTGATATTATGAGAATTACGTGAATGAGAAAAAAGTGATAACATTAGATAAAGTTTGTACAGTTAAGTAACATTAGGCTAGCTTCTACAGAAAAAAAGTGCCTCGACATTGTTTCCGTTATATTTTAGTGAATACTCTTATATAGTGTTAAGTCTAATATAGCAATAACAATAATCATATTTATACAGCACTTTTCAAAGAAAAGTTATAAAAGTGCTTTGTGCAAATGTGTTTTAAGGAGTGTTTAAAAAACGCGGGACCCTCCTCAAGCCCAAACATCTAGCTTAAAAACCTTAGCCTAGCATTAGCATACCACTTTTCTGTACTGCGTTGATTTTTAAACTGAGGCACACCAAACACCTAGCTTTAACGTTAGCATAGCATTCAGATACACATTTTCTTTTCTATTTTGATTGGCACTTGTTCACAGTAACACACACTAGCCCTTTTCTTTCCAGTTGTTTGTTCGTACCTTGTCAAATATCCCAGTAACAACACATTCTCTGGACACCAGTATCAGATTTATCTCCTCCAGGGCCTGTGTCCAGTCCACCAGCTCTGCTGCTCTTTATCTCCCACAGAACAAAATCTCATCACCCGCAACACCTGAACACACAGGCCCCAAGTTCAGTGGAGTCCTGCTAAGTGTGGAAACCAGTATCCTGTTGGGTGTCAGAGGTGTTTATTGTGCCCCCTGGTGTCGGGATGTAATCACATTCAAGTGGGACGTCACGCTCGGGCCAGTGTTTCCTGTGTTTGTGTTCTCACCCCTCAAAAAAATGAAAATCTACAAATTACTTTTAGCTTGTGAGAACTCTGTGTGATGGAAAAAGATAAAATAGTTTCTCATTACTAAAGTGTATGAAGCTGATGTAGAAGGCCAAACGTTGGAAAGTGATTTGAAACTGAAAATATACGATTTGTAAATTGGAAAAACACCTGAAACTGATTAAATACCGTCTGAAAGGGGAAATAAAGATCTTAAAGTGAAAAAAAAGGTGATTTGAAACTGAAAATATACAATCTGAAAGTGAAATAAATTTCTCAAACTGTAAAAAGTAATTTGAAACTAAAAAAATACCTTTTGTAATTGGGAACATCTGAAAGTTAAGAAAGATGTGATTTGAAACGGAAAAATATGAGATCTGAATCTTAAACAAATTATACATATGTAAAAATAAGACCTCACATATAGTATGAGTATACCAGTATTGAATGTAAATGATACTTAACTTGAAAATACTTTTCTTACACTTGTTAGTCTGAATACTCAAAAGTTCAAGATCCAACTCAAACTTTCAGCTTCAAAATATTTTGTTTCAAACTTCATTATTATTTTTCAAGTTGACAAAACTATTGGCAGTGATTTGGCTCCATATCCCTTTACTCAGAATATTGTGACATCCAATGTGCATCAGGAGGGGAAATAAACTGAGGTGCATCCTCCCCCCACACATTAGTAACATCCGCAGTATGTCCCCCGCTCAGCACAAAATGGTTTTGACAGGAAAGCAGCTGTAGGATGACAAACACACCGCTGCTGGAAAATGGGGAACAAGCCGAATTATGTTTTGTTCATAAGTCATATTTGTTAACTCCCATTCCCATCAATGCCTCTTATTACTGTTCAAGTCTTCTTATGAAATACAATAAGTTTTCTGCATGGCATGGAGCCAAGTGTTTAACATGTGAAAGCAGAAAAGAAAACACAGACCGTGTGCATCTGAAATTAATATTAATCCACCCACGCTGTTTAATGCTATGATGGGATCAAATCACTGAAATTGTTTCCAGGCAGCAAATCATTTAAAGATTTAGGAACCAAAGACACAAGGCATTAAAATGTGATCATAATTAAATAAATAAAACACAAAAGGTGAGTAAACTGTCCAGTTCTAGACATGAACATAAGTTTAATCAAGATTAAATATACGCCCCAACTCAGAAGAGATCCAAACAAGTCAAAACAATACAAAAAAGATGAGCTTCTGTGTCATGTCAATAGAGCCTTAGCAGTTGTATACTTCCTGTGAATTGTGGACTTTCATTCAGGGTAAAATGCATACATCTCTCATTCACCATATTTTACAGTGCATTTATTCTCGAAACAATAGCCTCCCTCCACATCTAAAAACCCATACATAGTCGTTTTGTAGAATTATTTACATACAAGGCTTGAACAAGTCGACTCAAACCATTCGGTGAGCAATTAGAAACTTAAGAAGTAAAAAGAAAGAGAAAACAAACATCACACACCAGAAGATATCGGAACTTGCTTGAACTTTATGGCTTGGTTTGAGCCATAGGAAGTGACCTTACACATATCACCGAACGGGCAGGAGGCGTGAGCGACCTCCAATTAAATAATATGACCAATCCAAAAAGGACAGAGGAGGAGTAACCGACTTGTAGGATACTCCACCTCTGTGTCTTCGAGGTTTGGTTGGGTACATACATAGAAATGAACAAACACAGCTCAAGAAGTGTTGCAAGTTGAAACCAAATGTCTCTGATGCCCAGTGAAGACCCCCCCCCCATTCAATAAACAACGGTCAGATTCCCACAGTTGATAGAGCACTGCTCATAATGCACCAGTTGGAGGGTGCAGAAAAGAAACGTGCATATTAAATGTGAAACCAAACAGGGTGAATCTTAGTGATGGCAGTAACAAAAAACAAATTAGAAAAGGAAAGTGGAATACATTTTGATGTCACTACTTAGTAAGTGACCACATCACCCAAGACAAAATTAGAAGTGTAATATCATCTTAGTTTATATCACGACACAATGTCTGAGGTGACAAGTTGGAAACAGACAAGAACACCAGCTGTGTAGTGTTCTGCGTTGTGTTGTTATTCGAGCGCTGCTGAGACGTAACAACGTGTCGTGACCTCTGAATTATTGAGTTTTTATTGTTAGATGTGTCACAGTACAGCCGCTCCCCACACGCAACACAAACAACTCCCAGCAATACAACATCTGTCTTAATACACTGCCCTCCTTCTTTTGACGAATTGACTTCATATCCACGTGGTGTAACCATAAAAACTGAGAGCTGGAAGGTGGAATAAAATTGAAATGGCATTACACAGAAAAATATTTCTAAGAGAAAACAATCTGTTTTTAAATCTTTTAATCTGCATCACACACTGAGATGTTGGCGTTTAGACCCACAGCCATACTGTAACCATGTGTTTGTTATGTTATATTCCATCAATTAACTCCCATGACTTCTTTTTGAGCCTCTGCTAAATCCTCGACGTCTTCTTGCCCGTCCTTCATAAATTCTGCCGGCAAACTCTTATCTAAAAAAAGAAGAAAGCTACTCCTGATGCCCTGATGAAACTGTAGCAACAACTAAAAGGTGACTTCTGCATGAGAATTGGCCAAGAACAGCACTGCTTCAACAGCACTCTCCCCAGGTCTTCATATATGCATGGTAACTAGGGAAGAGAATGACGGACTGCTTAAAAAACATGATGACGTGTGTGTACAGTTGTTTTTGTAAAGTGTTAGTAAGACTTGGCAAAGACCAGCATCTCTCTGAGAAACAAGAAGTTATAGTGTCAGGCAGTACATGTTCAGTATAGTACGACTTTCAACATTGTCTGTGTTCTTGTGGGACAAACAACTTCTGTTACTGCCAAACTGGAAACGTTTGGCTGGCACAGTCGCCTGGTGTCCGCTCCTGGTCATGAAAGCATCACTCAGGGGCAGAAGCAGCCGCAAGGCCACGTTGGACAGTGTTGGGCCGGGGTGTTGACATGAGAGGAGCCCAGGGTGAAGAGCGGTAGAATACAACATGAGAGCCGGGTCGTACAGCTTGGTCTATGTGAGCGCAGCGAAGACAGGTGGTGAATATACAACAGGAATACACACTCCTCCTCCGTGGGTTCGATGTCAGGATCTAGCATGGGTGTATCTTCGGACACGCAGACACACACACACACACACACACACACACAAAGTACAAACATAATAGTTGAATCTCCAGACTCGGACTCCACATGACCCTCTTTGTCTCCCTCTGGTGGTTTTGTCCAGAACATATCCGGTAGCACGTTCTCCTTCACACACACAGTCTGCCATCGCACAAATCTCCACCAAAACAGACACACTCTCACATACACATATAGATATATGAACATACACACTCCTTGGCTCCCCCTGTGTCTGTTTTCAGGCTTATCTGGTGTAGTAGACTCTGTAGTAAACACTCTTGGAGCGCCAGAGTGAATAGGAGTTGTCGAACTTCAGTAGGTAGACTCCACGGCCGGGGTACTGGTGGCTGCCGGCGTACACCTCCTCATGACAGTCCCGCCGGTACACCGGCACAATCTCGTCCACCTGGGGCTTCCCTGCCTCCTTCTTTGCCTTCTCCTCCTCACTAGGAGGTTCTCCTGCGGGCAAAAGAGCAACTCGTCAGGTCGAGTAAAAAGGCAGGAAGGAAATAAGACAAATATGGCAAGTTTCATCTTTTTGAATGGCACAGACAAAAGGCAAAGATTTTTCAGACATGAACTCCGGAAATGTACAGGAAATTTGGTTCAAACTTTCTAGGGACGTAGCCTTTCACAAAAACCCGTTCGCAACAACAGAGAAATGTCTAGAACATGAGGTGGCGCCTGGGTAGAACTTGCAGGAGAACTTTGAGCGAACACGAATTAATAATTGCATAGTCAGGTTTGTGGCACAAATATAAGACCATACAGCTGAACCATGGACAGGTCTTACACCACTGAAAGGAAGGACTGGCATATACTGTAAGTGTAAAAATAATTCAACCAACAAAGCCAAAGCCAATTCTGCAGCACAATACTGCCCCATATCTTATCAATGTTTTATCACCATGCTCTGGATTCCCACATAAAGCACAAACAGGAGCTCCTCTGTCCCTGGGAGAACCAATGGATGTTTAACAATGGTGTAGTCCAGTTGTGAACATAAGATAAGCAGGAAAGCAAATCCATAAACCTGGTAAGTTTTTCCGTCTCTCCATAAATTAATACATGCAACAGAAATGAATGCATGAAACAGATGTTTTGGTCTAATAAACAGTTTTTAAACCGTGCCTAAACATTTCATTAAATAGAATATATTCTTCCATTTAAGAGAGCCAACACAACAATCATGAAACATAAAACTAAGGTTGGGCACTGGTGTTAAATCAATACTTTTAAAACATGCAGTCATGCAAAAAGTCAAACACGGTGAATCCCTCTGCTTTCAAATGTATTCCGTGCATTGTCAGGTGCTTTACTTTGTTCGTCGGGCTCCTTCCTCTACAAACAATGGTTTCGAAAATTTGTCTGTAAATGTGGGCTAACGTTAGTTGCAGCCAGAGCTATGTAGAGAGTGTGTTGCAAGAGTTACATGTTAAGTAGGTATGTGTGGAGCTGTGTATTTTGCCCTTAGGCAGGGAAACCAAATCAGAACATAGCCCAGGCACGACATCTGCTGATTTTCGTACCCTGCATAGAACAGACTTGTGTTATGTGAAAGCACACGTTAGAATTGTGTGTTGAGTGTTTTCAATTCTAAAGACACATATCAACCCAACAGGTTGGTTTACATTGCTGCCGTACTTGAGAGTCATTGTATCAGATACGCAGCAGCCTCATCTCACCTTCATCATCCTCCTCCTCGTCACTGGACTCCGACACATGTACACTAACTGAAGCAGAGGCGGCGTCCGTCCACTCGAAGAAGACCCCAAAGCCGATGTCATAATAGTCCGTGGCAAACTCCCAGAACAGGTAGGAGCCCTCCTCGTGGGTGGGGACCCGCACCGTCACCACCTCGCCGCGCCCCACCGTGATCACACTGTCTGCGTCCTGCCGTATCTTCTCCTTGAAGTCCTTGATCTGTGGCCGTGTCCACATGGAGGGAGCAGCTATGACCGGTGGGGAGTCTGCTGTGATCGGAGAACAATAAACTTATTATCAGCTTTTGTACACTATGCATCCCTCCATCTTTGCTCAATCATTTTGAGAAATCACATACACAGTGGATGAATTTCACTCAGGCTGCAAGTTTTGGAATAAAACTAAGGCATTGTTTGTTCCAGGTGTGTGTGGTTACTATCGAGGATCTCAGGTTGGATGATACCTAAACCAGCAGACTATCATGTATCACTTGTTCTAGTTATCCTCTTCCCTGGCCTCCAGGTCATATCAACAAGGTCACAGCAAGTAAGACTCGGGTTTCAAGGATGGTAAAAGGTTTGTTTGTAAGATAGAAAGATTTCTGCCCTGTAGCCATTAGCCGTACAACAAAGCAGTGTAGATTGTTTATTGAATTCCATGAGCATGTTTATTGTTTTCTGTTGTAAACACAACTACAGTCCACCAACCTAATAAAGGTCCGTTCTCTGAGACCTCCTCTGCCGGCTCAGGCTCTGGCTCTCGGTCCATGCTCTCAGAGTACGAGTCTGAATGGCCTCCGTTGACCGTCGGGGCTTCCTCGCCGCCAGGTAAAGCTGCACACAGCGGTCCTGCTGCTGAGGCGGGAACATGGTCACCGCTGTTGAAGTTGCTGGAATCCAGCGTCCCCTGCACAATCATATCAGCCTCCTGCTGCTGCTTCTGTAAGGCTGCCTGAGACGAGAGGAAGAAAACACTGAGTCAAAACAGGGAAAAAACAAACTACAAACATATGTCCTAAATGTTATGTTTCTACAATGCTGTTGGAATAAGTAGAGATGCTGAAATTACTACAGTTATTTAAAAAATTGTTCTATAAAGATATACACCAATATCAAAATTTGATTATTTTTTAACAGAAAAGTTACCAATATTTCCTAAATCTAATGATGAAACATAAACATAACCTCATCCTACCTGTTGCTGGGCCAGCTGCACCTGGTAGAGTTGCTGCATGTACTGCTGGTAGTGCTGCTCCTGGAGTTGACGGATGAGGCAGAGCTGCTGCTCTGTGCTGTCGGGGTACTGCTGGGCCGCGTACTGCTGGAACTGCACTGCTGTCTGGGCATTCAGCGCTGCCATTATCTGTTGTCTGGGTAAAGAAAACAGAGCATTGAGGTTAGTGAGGATGGAGATGCAGGGAATGGAGTGGAGGCAGTGGTGGACAATGGAAACTGTAGTTTTCTTTACATAGACAGGAAGAGATGTAGTAAATAGATGTTGGCATCTCTGGAACAGAGCTGAAAAGACATTACCCTGATAGATATCCGTGTCAGAGGAGGGTGATGATCATGTAGAAGTAATGCTGTTGTCAAATCAATACATGCACCCCCACGCACATAAAGCAAATGCACATTAAGCAAACACGCACAGACACACATACTTCTGCTGCTCAATCCGTAGCCTCTCATCCTCTGCCTGTCTCCTTTCCTCTTCCTCTCTCCTAAGCCTCTCCTCCTCCTCAAGCCTCAGTCTCTCCTCCTCCTGTCTTTGACGCTCCCTCTCCTCCTCTTCTCTCTGCTGACGCTCCTCCTCCTCTTGCCTGTTGAGGAACAAAGACATGAAATTATAAAATGTATCAAACTAATTATATAAATATATTTGTCCGCCCTCCATGTTTTTCTAGCTTTAAATAGGACAAACTGAATGTAAGTATATTTAGACACTGGAGCAGAGGGAACTGCAGCTGAACAAGTTACCTTTTCCTCTCCTGCTCCTCCCTCTCAATCTTGTGTGATATGACGTAGGGAGCAAAGAGGTTACAGCATTTGTTAAGCAGCTTGACGAACTCCACCATGGTATCCTCCTTCTCCATGTTACCCAGGGCGGCCCACTCTTTCCTGCACACAGAGTCAAATGGAGGTCAGGACACACAACAGAGGCAGCTGTGCACTGAATTCTTTTGAGAAAACATGCTGTTTCACAATCAGAAAGAGGGAAATCTACATTTGTAATGGAGGTCAACTCATTGATTGGCCAAAATATATATATATATATATATACAAAACATTATTTTAGCATTCAACATTTTATTTCATTGTAAACCCAACATAATTAAAATTAGAGATTCTTAGAGGTGGTGCAGTAAAACACGCTTAATTCCCTTCAAATATTTACTAAATGTTAAATTCATTGGGACGTAAGAAGCAACCATCAAGGGTTAAATGGACTGTATTAACAAATTACTGAATGAAAGGGTGTGTATGTGAGTGGGTGTGTTTCCTGAAAAACAGGTTAATTGCTGGATTGTCCTCAGTAGTTCAAAGGTCACATGCACAGACACACACACGCAGAGGACTGCTGGAGGTACCTGCGGTCGTTTCCTAGGACATCAAAGAAGCCGACCTCAGGCGAAGCGTCAGGATTATAGGGGCCCAGTAACACCTGTTTGTGGAGCGCCACCAGCCGAAGCTTCTCCTCGTAGGTCGGGTGGAAGGCCTTGCCATCTTTATCTGAGAGGAGCAGAGTAGAAGTAACAAGTTAGCAATGTAAGTCCTGCTGTGACAACCATTTGTTAACACTACAGAGACCTTTGCAGGTAAATCGAATTGGACTGAAAAAAATACAGCACACATTGCTAACATACAGAGCGTTAACACAGTCAGATGTGCTACACCGAAAAACAACAACACAAGGATTGTGTACAGTGTACAAAACGCATGACACATGTTCAGAAGCTTGCAAAGTAACCACTGACCAGAAATCACTTAGGGTGAAACACAGAGGTCTCGTCTAGATAACAGCGATGCACTTTACTGGAGTGTTCGCCCCAGCTCCCTCCATCCTCTTCAGTTAATACAAAATGCTGCTGCTCAGCTTATCACAGGCACAGGAAGGAAAGACCACAACGTAACAAAGTGCGACCATAACTGACCGATATTTTGCTTTCATGGACTTGCATTAATGATAGTTGCTCTATAAACAACGGATTCTCTAACTTCTTTTAAAACCTTGAAAGTTGTATCTGTATTTAAAGCTCTTTTTTTATGTTTGACAATGACTCCTATTTACCCTGACTAATCCTATTCTTGGCAACTTTCACAGAATATAACTGAAGCATCTTCAATCTCAAAAATAGACATTATAAATACTTGTGCATTATGCAATAATGTTTTTTCATGTTGTATTTTGAGCGTAGAGCAGATTAGGCTGAGAGACTGCCCAAAAATTATATCAGGAATAAATTATTTCAATAAATTCAAATCTGGACTAATGACCTGAATTTTCATGTCAATATTGATACTCATACCGATTAGTCTCACATTATAATTTCTTAATTATTATTCTTTATAAGTGTAGAGAGTGATTTTGGCTCCTGAGTGAAGGTTCTGATTTTAACTCTGTTTTTATGGGCAGACGAAAACAAAACTTGAAAACTCAAAGCATAAACAATACTTCACACTGAACTTTTGTTATATTGATATTGATGTCCAAATCTAGTTGCAGTACTTATTGATATTGCTGTACTGCCTGGGCCTGGAGTGAACAATGTACAAGTTGTGACTCTGATGCCAAAGCCTCCCGCTAGAAGACTTCCACACTGAAAGGATCTTCCGGTTTGACTTCACTCGAGCACGACGAATTCCTTCAGGTGACCGTGTGTTTCCTGCTGGAGTAGAGGCAGCGTGGGAGTGGTGTGTCCGGTTGTAAAACAGGCTGCTTCTGCTGCTGGTGATTAGCACTGGAAACGTAGCTTGGTGAACTGGTCATCAGGGGTTTAGAGACAGGTTTCATCCACAGAAATGTTTCCTCCAGCACAGCCGCTGACCGGCAGGCTTCCTACTTCCGCCACAACCGCAACAACAGGGCGTGTTTTCCCAAATTAAAACCGACCAGCGCACGTTAAGAGTCGGACTTTACTGCTCTTACAGCAGCTAGCTAGTTGAGCAGTAGACGACAAGTTTACTCCCAGGGAAAAGGGGGCATCCTAAAGCAAGCAGCACATTTAACACGTATCCAGGTCAAACTCTCGTATGAACGGAAGCGACGTGTTGGTTTGACCCTTTAACAGCCACGGAGCACAGCTAGTTAGCCTCTCGTTAGCCGTTAAGCTAATGTACCGTTGCGGCTGTCAGCGGCAGCCCCGGCGGTGACAGCTAGCAGCTAACGTTAGCATCCTGCTAGCTTCAGCCAGCCGACCGGTTCGTCGGGTTGTTTTGTTTTTTTTTAAACATTCGATCTGCGTTATTGTGACGAATAGATAAAAGTACCTTTAAAGAATTTCAGCGCCATTCCGTAGAGCTCCAGTAGAGGAAAGCCCCATTTCGCCTCTATCGCGGATTTGCCAGTCTCTCCATCTTCGCCCCCAGCGGCTCCCGGCGTCTCGGGCTCGGGCTCCGCGGGTTCGGGCTCCGGCTCCTCCACCTGGCCCTGCTCGCCCTCCGGGTCAGGACTGAGGGTGAGGCCGTCGATGGAGACCTCGAGCCGGCTGGAAGGAGCAGTGTCGAGGTCGCCGCTCTGAACCTCGGTCGCCATCATGCAGACTGTCAGCTGAAGCGGCCACGTACCTACTTCCGCTGAGACCGGCCGGAAGTTCCGGGAGATTTTTTTCCCCTCAGTTGTAAATAACGATGACGCGCTCAATGATCCCAGGAATATTTTTATTTGAACTCCTCAGACTGAAGCTTTCACACATTTTGTCATATACTTTGTTGTATTTTATTGATGTACGAAGTCCCATTTATTTTTCCGTTTATAAGAAAAAACGGGGAAAACACTAGAAAATTTTAAACAAAAATGAACAAAAAAATAATTAAAGAAATAAGAGAAAATGTTAAATTAAGTTAAATTAAATGTAATCGGCATGCAGATGGAGAGAATGATATTATTACGTGATATCTATAGCTGCTTTAAGTTTCCATGTTAGAACATTACAAGTTTTCTGTTTTATCATTAACTCACACACTGATGCATTCTCAAATGTCCCCACTGTGGGACTATTAAAGGATCTATCTATCTATTTCTTTTCTTTTTTCAGTATGCCAGAAATACACATCTGTATGAGACAGGTTTTTCAATAAAATTAGCATGAATAATCCATTAAATTGAATTATTAACTAAGATATTTTACAACTATAAACATATTTGAGCTTTCTAGTGGAGACCCACCAGAATGTGATGAGACCGTCTCTAAATGACCTCAAACATAACATCCTGGCATTTCTTTAATGACATTTCTTGCAATGCTGGTGCCAGTGTATCTGCCCAAAGCTAACACTGATTGTTGATGTAACAGGCCAATAAGAAGCGGTCCAGCTGAAGTATGAATATGCGATATAGCAGCAGTATCCACAATCCTGTCCTCGAGAGACTAGTACACAAAACAACAACAATCACCACACTGAACTTCTGCTCATCATTTTTATCAGGAAACAATAAATGTACTATAAAATCCTAAAAATGTCCCTCAAATACACAAAGACTGAACCGATAACAAAAGCACTTAAAATAGCTGAGATTTTCACATAACCCTGCAACCTTGTAAGGATAATTTTCCTGTCTGTCTGCAGGTTAAATGTTTAGTGGTCAGGTCAAACTGTGGGTTCAATAGTGGTCACCCTTTCAAGGTGTGAACGTGCTTTTGTTTGTGTCTTCAGAGGCAGCGGTCTACTGGAAATGGCCAGTGGAAATCCCAAAGTGTTTCTCCTGTTTGATGTTTCAAAAAGTACAGTCTGTTTACAATCTATCAGCCGTAATCAACTCAGAACTGTATCCTTTTAATCAAAAAAATGTCAAATCTCTATCCCTGGCTGTCAAACTGAAAATTATGAGCACATGCAAATAATAGAGGCAAAAGTGCATCAGCATTTTCCTGCATTCACACTGCTGAGATGATATTTTTCATTGGAATCAGAATCTGTTTTTATTACCAAGCCGGTTTACACATACAAGGACTTCTCTGAGCTGTAATTGTGCAAGTATACACTTAAAAAATACTATGAGCACCGGGGGGGGGATTGTGCATATGTTGTAATTAATCACTTGAGACTTGATTGTGCAAAATCCAGCTACATGACTGGACTTCTTTGATCACAGATGAAAACTTTGCTCCGTCTATTCCGGGATCTGCAGGTAACTCTCAGAAAACCTGTCACTGAACATCACAAAAGAAAGATCAGGAACTGCAACAGCCTGATTTTAGCATAGCAATCTGGTCTGTGCACACAGGCAATACCCAATTAGGGTCCTCAGACAAAGCAACCATGAACGGCTTTGCCAACAGTCACATCCTATCTGAACAACGCTCCATGTGTCAAAGTGCAGAGATGGATGAGTGCTGTTGTGGATGTGAAACGATACAATGGCGCTCGAGTCACTTTCCCAAAGAGATCTACATGAAAGTTACCAGAGAAAACCATTGTAGATTAAGGCAACGAGTCCAAGGATTGTCTAAGACTCAAGCAAGAGCTGCAGCTAATAAATCCTACGAAGTGGGGTGTGGTAAATACTCTGGCAGCCATTTATATTGTATTGCAGTATTTAAGTCACACCCAAAGCAATTATATATGAGGCACAAACTGGAATGAGTTATTACCCAAGTGCATACACAAATCAATGGGGAGAACCATCCTGGAATATTGATAAAAGGATTCGACCACAATAGCACATTCCTTCAAATCCTGTCCAAATATGTGGCAGCGAATTAGTCTGTCTGTGTTGTTATCTGAGCTCTTGGCTCAATCCCCCTCTGAACCTGTGAATGAAGGTGAGCCGTGCTACAACAAGTACTTTTGAACTGGGGTTTGTGTATTGAGCTCCACTTTGTTGCCATTGAAAGGAGACAGGAAGCGTCATTTCTTATATAGGTTACTGCAGATAAGTGTTGAGGGGCAAGCGTCAGAAGACTTGGAAAACTTAATGTCTATTCTTTGACATCTGGGCCTAAAGAAAATAAAAGATACAACTATGTAAGAACGTTCCGGGTTGCAAAGTATTTACATTTCAAATTGCACACATTGTTATTTAAAAAAGAAAATACATTTAGTGTCTTCTTGCTATATCTGTGAATTGATATATATGTCTATACACACACAAATACACACACCCACACATACACAGGTATAGAGGTGAAAGATATTCCCATATATTTCAATATGCTCTATAACAGTTGTATGTAAGAAGACATATAAAGAGATGTGTATGCACCATAAAGGTATACACAAATATTGAGATGTTTCCATGTTCTATAACTGTTATCATGACATATAGAGACATTTCCATGCTCTATAGATTGTGTAGGCCTATATGACGACATGGCTGAACCTTTATAGAGCATGAGAGATCTCTATATCTATCATTACATATATAATTGTTCATATTAGTGAATATAGTTATATTGATTGTATGTTGCCTATTTCTTAATTTAATACACACATTCAACATGACTTATCTTTAAAAATTACATCACTATTATATCACTCTATATATATATATAAAAAAAATTTAGAGCATGAAATAGCTCAGTGGAAGGCCCCCTGTGAAAATATATAGGAATATGTTTGTGTGTAATCTAAAATTAGATCTAGTATTAAATATATATATTTGTAGTTTTCCATTTCTGTTCTGTTATCACCAAACAACAAACCACAGTCGGTGTGCGTCTCTAACCTGTGGAGGAAATGGCAGTTTGCGACGCTCCCTCTTTGAAGGCTACAGGTCCATTATTGCTTCATCCATTCCAAAGCGGATAAATGTTTTCACTGCCGATGTGTATTGAACATGCAGATTCCATTAAAACCCCTTTAAAGCGACCAGCGCCCAGGTGTGATGCCTTCACACCTCCGTCGCGCTGCAGACGTCTGATGGTGCTGCACGGCCGCTGCAGTGCCAGCCGCCGCTGATGGCCTCCCCATTCACACATCCTCAGAGCATCACCTTTGATCACGGGGGGATTTAACCCCGACCAGCGCACAAGCTCTCACACAGTCAGTCAGCCGCCGGGAGAGAAACGTACAGGATCATGTCTGCAGTTCATGGGAATATGCGCGTCGGGGATCTGAATCATTTCCAGATGTTTCACGAAGGGCCTCTGCAGATGAACAACATGGTGAACACAGGTTAGCACATGGAATTGTCACCGCTTTCACCTCTTGTGTTAGAAGATCTACAAGTAGCTTCTCCGATTCATTGTCACGGAGAAAGTAGCAGAGTCAGTGCCGTTTCTGTGCGTAAATTACGCACAAGTCCGGCTCCATTACTCTTTGACTCCTTCTTCCTCTGATTACTAAACAGATTGTGTGTTTTCATTTCAGATTATGGAGCTTCGGATGTGACAAATTATTACAATTTAGCAAACTCGGCACCCAGGGCGGATAAATGCGTGGCCATTATGACTCACCGGAGGAAGAGGACTAACTTTACGCAGCAGCAAATCGAGGTGCTGGAGAAAGTTTACTCAGACACCAAGTATCCTGACATTTACCTGCGGGAGAGACTGGAGGCTCTGACCGGGCTACCGGAGTCCAGGATTCAGGTAATGACCCAAACTCCTATATATGATCAACTGATTTTACACCAGTAAAGAAAGGATGAGATTAACAGTCACTGTGAGAAAATGCTTTTAATTTCAACATTTTAAATAAGCTTAATTTATGTCAGATTTAAGGAGTCGTAAAATGATTAAATAAGTTATTAAATGGCTTTTCCTCTCAAATTCCAGGTGTGGTTTCAGAACAGAAGAGCTAAGTCTCGTCGCCAGGTTGGCTCATCAGTGTCCATGAAGGTCTCCAATCCAGCCGCAACTGGGCCCTTTAGTCAAATCCAGAGCAGGATGGGTCCTGAGAAAGGTAATTAATAGTCTTACTCAAATATGCCTGTTAAGTTATAGTGTGGCGCCATTAAAATATTCAGTTTGTAACTGAAATACCCTTAATTTGAATTAAAAATCACCTAAGATTCACCCTTTTGGTTTTGTCTTTCAGTTTATGACAACAGTCAAAGTGCAGAGCCACACAGGATTGGTGGTTTTGGATTAGAGGACAGTTTCAGACCCTCAATGCACCAGAACAGTGAGGACCCACACCGGACCGGTCTACCCACCAAACCCAGCAGCTACGAACACACATCCGGCTCCTGCATCTACGAGAAGGAGGGAGCAGGCGTGGAGCCCGAGCAGATGCAGCGTCACGAGCTGAGCGTCAACGTCCCGTGTTGTAACATCCACCTTTATCCGAAGGAGAGCGAGCACCCCCCCAGGATCGAGGCCAACTTGGTAGACAACCAGGGGCCACAGGTCCTTGTGGAATATGACAATTTCCCTCCCAACAAAACCATTGGACCAGAGATGAAAGTTGTGATCCCACCCCTCCCGACCCACAATAACTTCAGCAGGTCGTCACCAAAGGATAACGGATGCCAGCTCCAGTACCCACACTTGAGGGCCACGGGCGACAGGTTCAGCCATTTCTCCCCGATCCACCCCGCGGAGGCTCGGGACTTCACCGACTCAGACTCTGACTGGGAAAATGAGGCTATGGCTGGGTTTGGTGGCTTTATGTGATCTACCACAATTTAATTAAAAAAAGCTTCATGTATCATAAGAGCTGATTTGAAGAGATCTACATGTATCATAAGATAAGTTTGCATTAAAGGAAAATAAGTATTTATTGTAAAATAGTAATAACTGTAAAAAAAACAATTTGTGTTCACCTGATAATAAAGACTAAAAAGTAAAAAAACAGATACTGCGTTGCAATATTATGTTTAATATAAAAAGAAACATTTATATACAATTGCCCTAAGGCACTCTCATATACAACTTTACAAAACTGAAAAAGGACATTCTCTAGGAAAAATCTGTCGACTTCAATTTTCAGGGTTACATCGGTGAAGCAGGCTTCGATCGTGTGTGTGTGTGTGTGGGGAGGGGTTGCAGCCAAAGCCATGCCGAATGTGGTAACACTAAGCTCGTCTAAGTGTGTAAAAGGCATCAAAACCCCAGAGTTCTCCTTTATAAAAATACCAAAATCTCTTTTCAGTGCACACAAAATTACAAAAGTCATTTCTGAATACACAGAAATATTGACAACAGTCCTAAGAATCAGAGATATTGTACAATTATCTACAATAAACAATTTTTATAAAACATTCTTTAGCCTCCCCTGTGCTTACCATCAGTGGAGCAACAGTACACAACACATAACAGCGGGGAAACTTTTCGAGATAGCAAAATATTGTTTCATAACCATACACACCTAGTCAAAATAAATAAATATGGATAAAAACGGTAAGAATCAAGGTTTGGCACATGAAACCAATAAATAACCGCAGAGTATGGAGAAATGGATTTGTGGCGAGAGAAGAGTGAAAGACTTTCACGTTTGTGATCAATTGGGCGTACAAACAATTTTATACAATAAAAACAGGTGGGTTAAATACTCATGACATCCTCCTGTTCTTTTGCGAAGCTTCAGGAACCTGGACAGAGTTGTTTCACCGGGGCATCCAGATTCTGATTGTGTGTGTGTGGGGGGGAGGGAGAGTCCACGTCACCCTGCACAGGCTTTTGTTCGCGGACTCCACCTCAAAAGACAGAACTCATGGACCACACATTTGGTTTGTGTGTGTGCACCTGCGTTGGGTAAGGATGATGCCAGTACTCAGACTGCATTGGTGTTGTTGGCAGAAAATGCATGCAGGTTGCCCAGCTGACTAAGGCCACTCTGGATGTGTGCCACGTGGATCTCAACGTTATTCTGGAAGCAACTGGAAAGACACAAGAAGCAAAAACATAAGTGAATCTGACTTATATAGATCGAGGAAAATAAAGTTGCTTGTGCTTGAAATTTGATCACATATAAAGTTATGGTCCGTTCTATTTACCTGAGGTTGGTTGGATCAATTGATGCCTTAATGTCATTCAGGGAGTCTGTTAGCGATTTAAACTCAAATGAATTCAGGTCTCCTCCATCTGCCAGACACTGAAAAAAAAACAGAAGAAAAGCGTCACCGTGTAATTAGTACCTCTGAACTGGTTTTCAGTTGAGAAATATGAATAAATACATTTCAACCAGAAAGAAAACCAATGAGCATTTCAAGACATAGGTTCAAATTTAAACGATCAGACTACTCTGGTGTTTTCAAGCTCCTAACACTGAGAAGTCCGGAAACACTGCCGGGCCCACAACTGCTAGCAGTGATGATAATGCTGTAAACTCTGTTATTTAAAAGAACCCCCACTTGTCAGTCCAAGAAATCCCTGCTCTTAGTTTTCACCATTGATGTTCGTTGTTCAAAGTATTTCCTTTCTTCTTGTAACTCAACAATCTGCTTCCTTTTTACACTGCACATGCCCAGTGTACATGAATACCACATAATATATATTCTAAATTAATGGACGGGGATTATCACTGATATGGAGCTAAAACGTTCTTCTAGAGAGAGAAATATAAGTGTTGAACGCTGTTTTAAAAGGTATGAATGAAGTCGTAAATAGCAAAAGCAGAGTGTTAGTCCTCCACCTTGATCTGTAGGAGCAGCGCAGTGAGGCGGGAGATGAGTTGTGTGAGGCTGGGGCTTGTCACGCTCGGCTGTCCGTCCTTCAGCGAGTTGCCCAGCTGCACCATCTGCTGGGCCTCTTCTTCACTACGCCTCCGCAGTTCTGTGGGATGGTCGGCTGGAACCATGCCCTGATCCGGAGCAAGCTGCTCACACACACACATTGTAGATTTACACCTTATAAAGAGGGGTGTTGTTTTAAATAACAGGGTCAAAATGATACAGTATCTTCTGACTTACCTCACAGCAAAACTGCTGAACTTCATGCAGCACCTTGTTCAGATCTTTATTGAGCTGCTCCAGCTCGAGCACTGTTGTTGCATATCGCTTCTGGAAGTCCAGGTCAATAGGCATCGAGTACGATTTCTTAAAAACACAAACATAGTTCAGTGGACTTGAAGCAGAAGCATTTCATGTGTTAAAGAAACTTCTTAAAATATCACTGTACCAGCTTTTCTGCTTCTGTGTTCATTTCTTTCAACTGCTTGATGTGCTCTTTTTTGATCATGAGGATTTTGGACAGCCTCGTCTAATCATTGAAAAATTGAGACAGGATTTGTTAGAACAAAAGTTTAAAAAGTCTAAGGATGTCACCTTTTAAAGATCTCCATCTGACAGGATTTACCACTTGGACAAGGAACTTGACAGGAAACCCTCCCAGAGTATCTCCCTCAGCACCGGGTAGTTTGTTCCCCCACGGCGATTGGTTGATAAGAGTGTCATTGTCCTGTTATAAAAAAGTTGGACAATGTGAACATTCATCCTCATAAGCAAGTTATGGTATGAGATGTAAACTATTTCTAAAGAATTGGTTTTAATTTGCAGCATGAAAATCATTTGATCAATTCATAAGATTTGAAACAAATCTTTAAAAACTTTGAAATCAGTCTTTTTTGACACAGGCTCATCTGTCTTCTTCTCAAGTCCTCTAAAGACTAGATATTTCTGTTGGTACCGAACACAGTCTCCTCCGGCGTATTGAATTCTCTTTTGTTTTCTCTGTTTATGGATTTCAGCTGGAGGCTCAAGTTACCATAAGGACAGGGGTAGTAGCAGTTGGGTAGGGCCCTCTTGGTGGAGTCATGAGGTTTTGCATGTAGCGTGTTGTCCGGTGCTTCTGGGCAAAGGCTGAAATGGGCATCGTCTCATTGGGCTCATTACTCTGGGGGAGAAAAACAAATCAGCACTGGATGCATAAGAATGTATCTAGAAACTCCTTAGCTATTGTACAACTTTATGTTTGGTGATTTATTTGTTTTTAAACAATGTCTCATTACACTGCAGTATAAAAGTTGCAACAAATTTAAATAAAGCTGAAAACACAAATTGTGTTTACATCCTAAAACACTGTTGTTATATTAAGACAACAGGCAAATCTTACCAGGACTTCATAGTCAGGCACTGTGTGTGTTCCCAGGCCAGTGCGGTCAAAGGTGACGCGATAGGTGGCTGCACTGGTGTCCACCGCATCAATCTGCCCCGTGAATAACCCATCGTGGACCCCTCGGAGTCGGGCTGTTGGAAGGAAAAAATGTATCGGGACAGAAATAGAATAATCAGTCTATTGGACATGCTAACTTTCTATTGACAGAACACTTTAGCTGAACCTCATTGCAGGTCAATTGACTGCAGCGATGATGACATTATTTAAGGTCTGTCCGGCCTAACTGTTGGAAGGGATGAGTCAACATTTCAGGCATCTAACCGGTGACTTTGGTTCCTATGATGAGAGGCAGGGGGATCTCATCTGGAAGGTCTTTGCAGTTGGACACGTCAGAAATTTTTCTTTGCTGCAGCAGGCGCATCTTCTTTCTCTTCTGCTCCAGCGCTGTTCGCTCTTCAGAAAAGAACGCGGACGAACACCTTGACGGGACAGAAGATCATAGTGGGTTGACATGATTAGTTCTTGATGATTCTGTCTTCTGGGAGACGGTGTTGGGGGAAATAAAGTGTTAACATCAAAGCGTACCGTCGAGGTTTCCCCATCAGTCTCCTGATTGTTCCCCACTCAACTCTTGTCAGCTTCCTTGTTTTTAGGTTTGGGAAAGACTCCTTGAGACACAGGCAGAATTCATTGTCCCCCTCAAAAAGAGGTCTGGAAAAAAAAACATTAACCAAAAATTAAGCTTTAATTCACTCAGTTACAGCTAATGAGGTTTCTGAAAGTCTGGGTATATTGTTCTAACATTTGAATAATATTAAAAGTCACTTGAACAATATCAATTAGTGGTGTAATTTAAAAGTAAATGTCTTCAGGATTTGTGGGATTGAGTTTAGTGCTTAATGTAGTAACAAGCAGAACTCTGAACACATGTAAAGGAAAAATATTTTCCTCTTTCTCGTATTTATTCCATCCTACATTATTGTCTCCTATTGGAGCACCTTACCTGTCAATGTTGGAATAGAACCACTCATAGATGCACCATTTGTGAGCTTTGGGGAGCTTTAGGAGGTTTCTTAACCTCAGCCCTATTTTCTGGGATGCCTTTTTATCAGGTGTCACCACATTAGAAAACTTCTGTAAAATAAACACAAGGATATTAAAAGGCAGCAAGAGTTGGTTGAATAGGAAATCTAATTTAGTTTCTGATGGCCACATAAGCTAAACATTACAACTATTGGGGCTGAGCTTGACCTGTGGTGTGGTGCTGACCCTCTGGCTCCTCCGAGGGGATCTAGAGGGGACACGCTGTGGCGTCTCATCCTCCTCCCGAAACAATCGGCTCCTCTTTGAGCTCCTTGTGGGCTGGAAGGACAAACGTGGACAGGAGTTTATTAAGGGAACCAATACTGAAAGAATAAAAGTTTTAAATAAGCTATCTCTTGTACTATTTTCATAACATTTCCAAACTTTTTCACTGACAAAATCCGCCTACTACTTAGTATTTCATTTAAGAGCGCAGATTCGCACAGGAACAGATACAAACCAGGTGCATGTGGAACACTGCATTTCAACCAGTGCCCGACAGATATGGATTTTTGGAGGCGGATGCCGACACTAATATTAGGTAGAAGTAGAAATTGCCCCAGACTGATATATTGGTTGATACACATGTTGCAATGATTCCTAAGATGTAGTTATCAAACCTTTATGACGAGCATGTTTAACCATAAACTGCTGACACTGATAACTCTGTATCTCCTCTATAACTTCCTCTTCACAGGATTAAAACAAACAGATAACATCATGTCTCTTACTGTATCCATTGTGACGGAGGAATGTCGTCCCCGGGTGTTGTGCGCTCTTGGGAAGTTGTTCTTTTCATTCAGAGTGTTGGACAAACTACCCTCTGTAAGGAAACCAATGCATTTATTTAAAGAAGTTCAAGACCAGCAGAAAAATCCCTACCCAAATCTCAAAAAATGGCAATAGAAGTTCTGGATTAGAGGATTCTCTAAATTGAACATTTTGTTATTTTTGCAGATAAAGAGACAAACTGCATTGGAAACAATTATAACAACTACTTCCACTGTATAGAAGACTTTTTAGAGTGGTGTTGGTTGTCACTGTCAGCTTGTCATTATGGAGGCCTAATCCAATGAAGGACTTAAGGTTAATGAACTCATTTAAACAGGAAACCAATAGCATCTGTCAGGCAACATACAGTCGGGATAAAAGAGAAAATTAAGAAAAGAGAGTAATCGCAATTGAAAAAGTATGAGTCTGCATGAGGAATGACTCTGATTTCCACTAGTTCTCATTGTGACAGCCCACACAGAACCAAGAACAAAACAAGAGAGTGATATACACAGAGAGTGACCACATACCTTTTAGACTGACAAGTGCCTCAGCTGAGGAACCTGAGGAAAAGGAAAATGGGCGACATCAATCCAAAGTATCACACCAACAGCATTAAACCACCCATGAACTCAGTTGTCTGTGTCTGATTAACACTGAAGTTTAAAACACCTGTTCTTTAATATACGCCACATTAACCAATGTTATGATGCTCAGTTCTTGTTAAAACTGTTAAAAGGGTCAAGCAGAGTTATTCAGGAAGATGCCATCTGTGTTACTGCACGACATTACACAAAGAAGTGGGAGTGTTGATCCATATGATGTGAACAGTGTGGGCATAACAATCGGAACCCCTGTCAACATTATTATTATAATCATATGGTTACTTTCAGATATTTGGTCCAAATAAACTCACAAATAAGCTATTACACCGACTATAATGAATTAATCTTTGCAATGCGATTTGAATGATCACAACGTGCTTGATAGTTTTGATTTACTACGATACATTTTCTTCGATCATCATAAATAAACACATGTAAATGGCTGATGTGTGCCGGACTGTGCTTTAAAACACCGACACCAGACAGCTGGGTCAAACCCGGGTCTGATGCTGTGGATGCTAGCGCAGTCGGTGAGGCCTTTACCCCCGGTTTGAGCTGTCAAGCACGGGTACAACATCAGCTGGCCAGATCATATCATAAAGGAACGAGCCGAGCAAGCTAACGGTACCGTAGCTTTTACCCAACCCCGGAGAAGTGTTCGAGTAACATCGACTACGACCACGCCGAGTCACACGATTATTCCAGGTGTTAACTTACCTCCACCAGCTTGTCAACACAAAGCGTCACCATGTAACCACAACCAGCGCTAACCAGCGTTAAATGCCAGTGCAGTGCCACGGAGGACTACGGCACTGGACGAGGCAGGCAGGCAGCTAGCGGTTAGCATGTGTATTGTGTGGACAGAGACGTAGCAGCAGCCCCTTTGGTCATTGCTGCGCACGGTGTGGAGTTAGCAGACGCTAGCTCGCAGCTAAGCTAACGTTATTTGTTTACCCGGTCGGGCTAAAGTAACTTGCTCAACTCCCACATTAGCCATGGTTAGCCTCTGGTGCTAGCAAGCGTTAGCCGACCGGACCAACCGGTCTCTCGTTGCGGCTCAAATTCCACTTCACGAAATCATAATACAACTTAGGCTGTTATACTGTGTGCAGGAGGCGCGGCTCATCGTTACGTGTGTATTCCCACCACCCGGGGGACCTTTGTATGTTAGCGGCGCAAAACTCCTTCAATTTGTGTTGTTACTCACTCTCGTCTAACAGCTGGTCCATCTCCGCCATCTTGAATTAGCCGCGCCGCTTTTTCAAAGACCTTGTCAAAATGCATTCTGGGTCGGGACGCAGTCTGGAGGGCGATTCGAGATATAAAACTGAATCAATCACCGGATTCAGGAACTTTTAATGACGCGTTTACACATCAAGTCGGATTCGCTTCTTGTGAATCCGTCTTTGCGTTTAAAACGTCAGGGAGAGCGCGTGGGAACTGGTTTCATGTGCATTTAAATAAAGTGGACTCGGCAGCAGCCCCTCCATTGTTTCATACAACAACAAAACACTTTGCTTTCAATGGGATGTTTAAGTTCCCTTCATTGGTGGAATAGATGAGTCACTGTTTTATTCACGATTAAACATTTTCCACTAGTATTATCTAGAAAACAGAAATATGAGTCAACTCTTATTTCTGTGCATCTATGCCAGGTTTGGATTGTTATGGTTAAGAATAATAATATAACATAAACTCAATCAGACATCCTCAGTAGTCCAGAGACTCATGAAATCCACATTCCTATCTGCCTACGACCTTTGACCTGTTCCGGAGCACACAGGAGAGAAGAGATAACCCTTAAGGAAACGAGGTGGTCACTCAGGCCACCTACAGGAGGCCTAACAGTAGCAAATTTAAATTCAATTGATGTTTGGGTCTGCCCTCACTGATGACTATAAGTCCCATGAACATGTCAGATTTTTATTATCTACAAATTATTCAGAGAAGTCCAGAAAAAAACCCATCTTACAATGTTAAATCTGTTCTTTCCTGACCAGTACCTCACACCTTCCGGTCGTTTTTGTGTCGTCTTACTATTTTACAAACAAATGCAGATGAAAACTTTACCTTCGTGGCAGAAGTAATAAAGCCAACAACTTATTAGTTACAGAAACATCCAAGATTTGTGCTTCTATCCCCCCACATTAGACTCCAACATGCAGTACAAGAAAATACAATTTGCCAACACAGATGTGACATTTTCTCTCAAATGTTTTATTTTGTTTGAGATAAGCATGAAAAAAATCTCTAGGAAAAAGTGTACCACATATGACGGCAGTTATTTTCTTTCACAGAATACTTTACATAAACATGAGCTAAGCTGTTTATTTTTAACGTTCAGCAAGGAAGACGGCTTGTGAGACAACAAAACGCACACACATATATATACAGGTCAAACCTTGTAGAGCATCTTTGAAACCAACAGTCTACAAAATGTTTGTCTCGGATGTTTTAACGGAGGAACATTTGCAACATACAAACCGTGGTTAATGCGTCTGACTGATCCAGAGCTATTCATTTTTGCAGTAATACGCCTACAGTTTTAAAAGAATGAAGAAATAAGACCCATCTCTTATTCAAAATAATCACGTGAGACATAAAACTAACATCTCCGACGTTCATCTCTAAACCAAAAGCTTTCTATGTAGTATTCACCAAGCTTCAGCTACTGTGCTGAGCTGTGATCTGCAGTCTCATGAGTCAGAATTAGGTATTTAAGTACCTAATAAAAAAAACTAAGGAAGTCTGCCGGTTAGTAAACCTGATAAAAGGGAAATAAAGTGACTAGAGATTTCCGATGACCATTGTAAAGGGTAGTGTGGCGTCACTCCTTTACCAAACATCTTCTGTTGCAGAGAATGAAGCCCGGGCGTTTGGAGGCAGCTGCGGTCTTTGTTTTTTTTACTGGAGGAGGTTCGGACACAGCTCCTCTCACCACAGGGACGTCTGGTAGTTAAACTTGATCTTCAGGAGATACTTCATATTTACCTGCGCTACGTCATACACAATGTATCTGGAGGAGCAGCGGTTAAAGAAAACAAACACAGTAATTGTTTCATACAAAGTACGCTGCTTTCACACATGCACTGAGCTCTTGACATTCTCCTAAATGTTGATGCGACAGATGTGAAACTCAAAATCTCAGGATGAGAAAGAGGTGCTTTGTTGGTAGTAGACGCCGATGAAGAAGTCAACTTGGAAAGACAATGAGATTTGAGTGCTTTTGGTGATAAGAACTAATGCAACATGTGAGTTTATTCAATGTCAGGACCAATGTGTAATGTAATATGTGCTGAAAAATGTTTTGACTTTGCACTATGCACTAACGTCAAAATAATTATATGTATAGCGTAAAAGGAAGAGGCACATAACAAAACAATTTTCCAAAATCACACACAAGAAGATGAATATAAAAGGATACTCGTTGTAAAGAAGACTTGTGTCGTCAATGTTCGTGTGGGCTCCTTTTCCCAGAGGCACCTGCACCCCATCCAAAGTGACAGTAGCACTTGGATCAGGAGCAGTTCTACCCAAACCTGAAAAGAAAGAGAGATGTAGACACTTGGCTTTCAGAAATATTGAATTATTCTACACATTAATGGAGCATGGATATTTCCACTGATCTGCTGATGGTTTAATTTCAAATCATTATACAATTATTCTACATTATATAATTGTGTTCACAACAGTTTCTCACCTTTAACACTGTGTTTGCCCTTAGGTACTTTAGTAACGTGGGAGGCCTTCTTCAGTTCATGCCTGCAGAGATAAAAGATACATTTATTAACATCCCCCTCACAAACATTTTTAATGAGATACTAAAAAAAGCTGAAATACAGGATATAAGAACTCAGACTATCACTCACATGTTGCCAAGGGCAACCTCAGCCAGCAGAAGGAGACCGGCAGGGTCTGACTGGGAGGTGTGACAGTAGTTTGCACTCTTGGACACCATATCCGCAAAGTACACACCTTTGCCAAACATGTAACCAGTCTGGGGAGAGAGAGAGAGAGAGAGAGAAAGAAGCAGAGTTGTACGTTAGCAAATCAACTGGAAATAATTGGATTTCTTATTTTTTTTAATAAACAGCAGTGAATCTTGAACACAGTGTAATGAACACCACGCACCACTGGGGCCTCTGGGGGGGCAATACGAAGACCCTGAGACAGGATACCAGCGTAGTTGGTGGCACGAGAACCATGCCACAGCAGCTGGCGATTGTGTAGCTCCTCGAAGGGCCGGTACCTCTGGCGCTCGCCTTCACGGACAATTTTAAAGATCTGAAAGAATACGAGTTGATAATTTATCACGTATAACAAAACAATTACACACTGAGCATGACAGCAAATAAAATTGTAATCTTCTTTAGATTCTTTTCTCCTAAAACGACTTACTTCTTGCACTTCCAGAGTGTAAGTGTTGTGTGTAGCAGCGTGGGTGTTCTTTACATATTGCGTAATGATCTCAGCCTCCCTCGTGGTCTTGTCAACAACCTGTAAAATAAACACGTCAGATACTGTTGTCTTTCTCATTCATAATATCTAGAGCAACACACTGATTATTTAATAAGACAAACCTCAATCTTGGTTTTGAGTTTCTCATAGTTGATGTCGATGGGATCGCTCTCGTTATCCTGGGCCCCTCCTCTTAGCAGACTGTACGCCACTTCAATATCCAAAAGGTTGTCCAGCATCTGAACTTTAGCCTGAACACAGATGAATGCACATGTATTAATCCATCCACATTTAAAATTCTGTGCTGGGATATTCTAGAGAATGTAAAAAAGAGGACTGCACAGTATGTGTTCCCTTACTTGAATGTAGTCCAGGTTACTGAGCAGTGGAGGTTTCTTCATGCCAAAGTCGTGTGGTATCAGGGTGTAAAAGCGATTGGAGAGATCCAGAATCTGCGACTCTGGCAGACTATCCGACACAGCCTATGATGAAAAAGGAATAATATACTTAATGTTATAACTTGGATAATTGGTAGAGATATGGTCCAAAGACAGACATTTGTCACAACTCTTTTTGAAGGTTAGCGGGTACCGACCTGCTGGACGTCAGTGAGGAGAGAGTACGCACTCTGGATCTGTCTCTTACTCAGCTTTCCAAGGGGCATCTTCTGGAGGTCAATCTGAAATTAGGAAATGTGATTTAAGCTTTGTGCAAGTAGAACACGTAAATAAATCTCAACAAATGCCCCAGCACCAACAAAGGATGTGATAAGATGAAGGCTGGTATTTATCAAAGCAGCTGTTTTTTTTTGGTTTCACTTGGAATTAAAACTAAACGACCCGTCTACTGGGCAAAAACAATTTCCCTTTGGGGACAACACAGTTTATCTAATCTAAAGTGGTTTCTTGTTCTTGTTGCTTTCTTACCTCGAACTCCACCATAGCTTTCTTCATGCTCTCCACATCAAAGATCATCTTGATCAGCTCCTGCACGGGTTTTTCGAGCTTGGACTTGGTGCCAGCGCTGGCCGTCAGCCTCTTCACCGCCTCCTCATCCTGCCCAATAACATGAAGGGTTACGCATAACAAATACAAGCTAGTAAGGTACAATTCATACACTGTGATATCTGCTGCATATTGTTTTTGTGTTGGTGTGTACCTGTCCATAGTCGATCTCCAGCGGGTAGAATTTATTGGGATATTTGGTGAAGTTGGAGCAGCTCCAGGTGTTGCCCGTCTTCTCCTTGTACACAATCAGGAAGTTGTCCATTGCCGAGTTCTTATCGTGAAACTTGTCCAGCTTGTTTCCTCCGATGGTTGTCCCCACTCTGCCCCAGGACCTGAACACCCAGTACCTGCAGGTAGATGGCAAAGACAGTCATGTTAGACTTTGGAGAGAGGTGAAGCAGCACTGCAGCCGATACTTTCAAATATCATATAAACTGTAACAAGTCAGATTTGTGTGTGTTGCTTCTCTTTCAGATCTGAATATTTTTTTCCACAGCCTCTTTACGAGGAATAAAAGAGGTGACATTACCTTTTCTGTACATCATCCTCCAGCAGCTGCAGTTTATAGTAGGAATTAGTGCCCCTGACAATGTCCACCAGACCCAGTGTGGCACTGTACATCTTCCCACTCTGCTCCAGGACATGAGCGCTGTTCTCAAGACCTAAAAAAAATACAAAATAAGAAACACACCATTTAAAAGACAGAAGATAAAAAGGGACAGAGATGATTTATTCAACGTAGGGTTCGCCCAAGTACCTGAATCTGGATCCACAGCAGCTCCTCCTTTAACTGTGAGCTTCATCTTCTTGGCTTTGCTACCGACTGTAATAATGCAGATGCAATTATTTAAAGAGAGACGCATTAAGACACGATCTAGCATTTAGATAAACAACTATCAGCCACTAATATCCTTTACCTTCCTCCTGCTTCACTTTCCCTGTGCTCTTCGTAGCCAGCGCTCCAGACTTGGAGGCCGCGGAGGGAGCCGGAACCTCGACTTTGACCTCAGCGCCCCACGGAGAGATGGCGTGCAGGGAGACCAGTTCCTGAAGAGCTTTACCCGAAGACTCAATGTCTTTGAGAAAATCCTCAGAGACAACGCGCACGCCAGCGTCCCTAATTTCCTCCATTTTCTTAGTCATCTTCTCCACCTCCTCTGTGAGTCAGAAATTGGAAAAGTTGAATTTTACATTATGATTTCAGTGTGGATAAATAAGTTGCACATGAAATCATAAATAAATCATAACTTCTATTAATTCTTCTCTTATTGACGGTCTACTCACTCTTGGTGCTGATGCAGAGCGAGGCCTTACTGCCTGTGCTGGTGATCTTTCCACCCAGCTCCTCCACAGCAGCCTTCAAATCGTCTTTGTTCTTGCTCAGCTTACCCACCCCCAACAGCTTCATGCCCGTCAGAGGTTTGCCTACGGGACAACAATATTCTAAAATCACCACATGACCATAAAGAGAAACCCATATCTATGTAGATATTAATGGACATTGTGAGGAGAGTAACTTGCTCCTTCAGGTCTCTTCTCTCACCTGAAGGTGCTCCCTCTGGCAGGTGCTCGGTCAGGGCACTGGACGCACTCGCCAGAGGTTTGGCTTTGGCTGCTGCCACGGTTGGGCTGGGAGCCTCCTTGGGGTAGAGCCTGTCCTGTCGCTTGAACTTGAACTTTTTAAGGAAAGGAACCTCATTGAATTCCTGAAAGGACAAGCCAGGAGAGGAAATTAGTAGAAGTTAAATATAACTGGAATAATGGAGCTTTTCCTTAATATTTGACATCAGTCCTCCAGAGGCAATCAGAGCAAACTCTTAGCTACAGCATGACAATGACTTGTGATATCAGCAGCTAAAAGTGTTCTCTAAAAAGAGCCAAGCAGAGTCCTGAAACGAGGTGACCTACCTTGGGGACGACCCAGTCCTTGCGATCGGGTGTTGCCGTTTTGTACACACACTTTGTCCAAGCTGAAATGTCTCCTGAACAGTAATACGCATCACCCTTAAACACCAGCTGGCCCTTGCACTCCTCACAGGCCTCGAGAGCGCCAAACGCCATACCGTCAGCCAGGCAGTCGACCACCTGTCAATCAAACAACACAATAACTGTATCTGTAATTTGAGCAACAAGGGTTCTGGTAACAAAATTTAAATGTTTAACAAAAGATTGAATAACGTGACCTTTTTGTATCCTTGTTTTGTTTTTAAGTAATAAATACAAGTTTGATACCAAAATCTTCTTACATATGTGAATTAATATTTCACACATGTATTTAAATTAGCCAGGCTACAGTCAACACAGCATTAACTTACAGATGGATTACAAACAAAATGTTGTGATCTCATTAAACTTGAACCTTAAAATCAGATCTGAAAAGAATCTGTATTCATAGAAGTGATTTTCTATCAAGATCTTTGATATTCAGAATACAGTGAATATTTAAAACCACAGAAAATGTTAGAGCTGAGGTCTCTTACATTGGTCTCTCCAGAGGGAACCTCCTGTCGGTTTGCAATCAGCAGCTCCTTCATATCGTTAATAGAACAAAACTTCCTCAGCTTGTCCTTGAGTCCCCAGACCAGCTGGCTCTGGTTCTGTGGACGCATGCAAACACAAAAACATATCAAGTACATCATCTCCAAATATGGTGTGACATTCATTTCAAAATACAAAATAAAATAGAAATGTACCTTCAATTGCTCCTCCAGCTTTTTTATCTCATCCTCTTCCTCCTTCTTCTGTTTCTTCGACGCTCCATCCACCTCATCAGCTTTACGCTTTCTGCAAGAGAAAACATATGTTCCAACTTTTTGTTTCAAACTTTGTTTCCAAGTTAACTTTCTAATTGAGGTCAAACCAAGACAGCATTCGATGATCCATGTTGTGAACAAACATGCCAGAATCTGACACCTTCCTTTATTAAGTAAATTCATTAGGGTCCCATCAGTTAATGGACTCACACAAACACAAGCTGGTGCATGTCTCTGCAGTCCCAGGCGTCGTCCACCCTGACAAGAAATATTTTCTAGCTCCTCATTAGACCAGTTACTCACCAGCATTCACATTTGAGTTAATAACCACTCAGTGGGAGTCGGTATCTGTCAAAAGACACAACAACAGCCCTCATCTGACAATTAGTGGGATCCTGAGGTAGTGAGGGATTTCTATCAAACAGTCTCTTATTTAAACATTAGATGTGATCTTTAATGGGAAGTAAATAAGTTCCCTGCTGTCAGCTAAGTGTTGATCTCTTCTCATCAACAGCTTCTGCTTCCTTACATCTCCTTCTCCTCCCCCGACTGAAATTGGGATTTCCCCCAACATTGCGTACATGACAGCTGAGCTCGTCATCACCTTTCTATCCACAGTCAGCAATTTACTCATCTGTGCCACTGCAGGACTAAACCTCAGGGTGTGCACCATCACAAACTAATTCCTAGTCTCGCTCGCGGCTGCCATTCCCCTCCCCAACCATAACAGTTTCTTCTCATGAGTGTTTTAATGATGTTCACCCAGAGATCCATCTTCAGCAATCCGCAGCTGACCAAGCTCATGATTCCAAATACTGCAGCCTGGATATGACAATTCAAACATTATTAAGAATCCCTCCTTTGTTATCTCACCCTTCAGATTTCACAGCAGGAAGCCTCTTCTTGAGCTCTTCCTTGTCTTCAGCCCGCAGTGCGTTGAAGCCCTTCAGCTGGGCAGCACTGTATTCAGGTTTGAAGACCAGCTCCTCCCTGCGGCTCACGAAACACGTTGTGTGGTACCAACGGTCGATCAGACCCAGCTGAGGCTTCTCTGCGTCCACTGACTTCTTGGACACACGGATCTGATCCTGAAGGAAAGACCAGAGCATCAGAGGATTTAGCAAAGCTTCTGGAAATCTAATATCTATATCATGAAGACGGAAGTGATAGTTAACCTTTTCTATTTTCTCCTCACAGCCTTTGCATTTGCTGCGGTTCGACTTGGCGTACTCCACCGCAAAGTCATTCAGTGTCTTCTCCCCTTTAGCTCCACTCTTCTGATCCCCTTTTCCTACAAGAGGAACATTTGTCAGTTTTCAAGTCAGCCATTAGCATCAAGCAATGAAAATCTACGTATGTGAAAAGAATTGTATTCATTTATGTGTTTAGAAATCAACAAAATGTTTGCTTCAAAGTGAGACAGGCAGTTTATGTAATTTATGTTAGACTATTAAAAGTAAGTAAAAGTTACCCAAGATGACAAATCTTCATATATGAGAATTTTTCACATTGGTTGTGACTTTCATTATATGGTGATGCTCATCTCTCCACCTTTTCAACAGGTATTTACAAACGCTAACTCTGTAATTTAATGAGAGCACATAGTGCGTCTAGGTAAGAATGTAAAATGTTAAAGCGTATGTTTGCCAAACAGGGGGATGTAACAGATGAAGTCAGCTGCTCAGGTGAGGAGCCTCAGATTTTGTGTAGCTAATTCATTGGCTTGACTATTATCATACAGGCAAACTGGGGTTGTGTGTATGCGCGACATTTTACAACACATAGAGACGTGAGTCAAATGCCTAAAGCTGAGTACCGACCTCCTGTCGCTCCACCAGTTTCAATGGCCTTCTTGACCTTCTCCTGGTCGTCCCAGCGGAGGTCAGAGTACCCACCAATGTCAGCAGGGGACTGAGCTGCTGCCCGCAGCCAGAAGCAGGAGAAGTGGTGCCAGTGGGGAACCTTCCCATCAAACATGGGGGACTGGAGGAAAGAGAAGAAAAATAAAAGGTGTTACTTTAAACTGTTTGTTTACAGTGAACCAGTGGTGATGTGAGATGGGGACATCCAAACATCACACACGAATGTGATATAATTCTGCCCCTGAACATATCTTAACAGATATCAGAGAAGTTAGTTCTGTAAACGTCTTTAAAATAAAACTTAAAACATATCTATTTACTTAAGATCTTGCTTTTGCTCTTTTATAACTTTCTTTCTTTTCAATTTAATTTCTTACACTTTAAATGTCTTGGGTTACTTAAAATCTGTCCTCTTGTGTGTATTATGTTTCTATATTTTATGTAAATCTCTTAGAGCTGCAGTTTTGTGATTTGTAATTAAGGGCGATGCAAATAAAAGGGGACTGATTGAAATCAAGTGAATGGAAACGTGGAGCTGCTCCACAGACCGTGACTGAGGAGTCTTTACTGAGATCAGCTTCTTTAGTTAATTAACTCCCTCGATAGGATCAGCAGACTTGTATCGCTGCAGTGTGGTGACTTTATCTTCCCAGCAGAGAGGGCTGGGCCATAACACTATATCATCAATCATCACAGCAATAGAAATACAAATAAAGTTCAACTTGCATCCACATGCTGGCGGATCAACACAGTGGGAAGGTCTACACACCACTGATCTTCAAAATGTGCTGTTTCACTCAGGAATGATTCTGTGCCAAATGTTATGATGATTATCGATATGAAAAGATTTATGTTGATGCAACTTCAGACTGTATCGTGCAGCCTGGATGCAGATACAAAGATGCACAGCAGCAGCAGCAGGAGGTGCCGGAGGAGTCGTCCCTCTTGAAGAAAGGCTCCGTGTCTCTTTGTGATCAAACTCCACAGACAACGTCAGCCATTTAAATGCGAACGAGGGCCTAGACCCGCTGAACCCGCATGAACACTCACCCACGCTCCCCCTCCTATGCTAACAGGCTAACTGCCTTGAATGAACCGAGCGGAGCAGGTCCTGTTCGGCGGCGGAGAGGAAGCTAGCACAGCGGCGTTCAGCTTCGCGAGGCGGCTCCGCACGTCGCTGCCTCACCTGCACCATGATGGCCATCCGCAGCGAGTCCTTCGCGATGTTCTCTTTGCATTTCTTGCACGACGCCCGGCCGCTCTTGGCGTACTCGGCCCGGTAAAGCTTGTCCTCCTGAGATTCCGCCATGGTTGTTCGGCACGGAGAAGAAGACACGAGACGAAGCGGCGACGGAGACAGAAACTTTCCCACAGAGACACAAGCAGCGACCAGAGGACGAGCCCGCGTGTGAGGGAGGAGGGGGAGAGGTCTCACTCTGCCCTCGTTTCCAGATACACATTCTCCAGCTGCAGGCCTTACTTTGTTTATCAGAATCAGAATTATTTTTATTGCCATGTATATTTGCACATACAGGAAATTGACTTGGTGTGGTTGGTGCACTTTACAAACAACAATATAAAAACAACAACATAAAAGACAACAATATCGAACGATATAAACAGCAACATAAAAGACAACAATATCATACAATATAAACAACATTTAACAATTTAAACAACAATATACAAAACAACAATATATACAGTTAAAGAGTTACATGCGGTATTTAATAAATACATAAATAAAATACATAAAATTGGATTTTGTATCTATTTGAATCTATGTTTTGTTGTGATTTATCCAGACCTTGAGTCTGAATGATGAATATCATCATCAATACTACTAATACTACTACTAGTAGTACTAGTTGTACTAATAACATTAATACTATCAATGGGTAACCGTGACTAAGGGTCTCAGATTTATATCAGTGTTCACTCCTCCTTTTCTGTCAACCTTAGACTTGAAATGAACAAACAAACAAACAAATAGATGAATAAAAAACAAGTCTCCTGAATATCTAATATTGATATTATACAGAACTACATCCAGATAAAAATTTACATAATGGAAAAACATATATATATATATATATAATATAGTCATACAATAATTGTTATGTGTATTAATTAGACTGTTAATCCGTTTTGGTAAGGAAATATAATTAAGTTATGTAAACACCATTCGTAAGGTTTCTGCACGAAAACAAGCTTGAGATATGTTCCTACTATCGAGTGAGCCATCTGTCATCATAGACGATCAGTGAGACGCCGTAGATTACCCGCGCTACTTTCAGTCACAGCGAGTCGAGCTAAGAAAACTCGTCCAGACCAGAGTCAACGAAAATATACAAATAAGAATAATATGCCCCTGATATTTATTCTGCTGTTGTCGCTCATTTCTCTTTTTTTATGTATATTTATATCTCTATGTTTCCTTCAGTGATCCTGAAGCTTTGATTGCAGTTCATACAGTGAAGGATGAGTTGATTTTAACATCATAAAATTAAAGTGAAACTCATTCAATTTCCTTGTTGTCACTGGTTTTATTCACAGAAATTGTACGCTATTAAAATGTCTTTGTAAAAATCATTTAGAAAAGTAAACACAACATATCTCGGAACAACTGAAAAAGAAAATGTGACTATTTGACTGGTACAGATTACATTTCCAGAAAATGCCAAACTTGTCATAAAACACAGCCTTATTTTAAATTCCAAGCCCGGTACTTCTTTTTTTATATACAATAAAAATCATAGGTATATTACAAACACTGATAAATACTTTTGGTAATTTACATTGTAAATGGTATTTACAACCACAAACCTTTTGGGTTTTCCTACTTAAGATAAAGTCTGATATTATCAGTTACTGAGTCATTCCCATAGAGGAAGTCAATCTTTACTTGGTTTTAACACGACAGGCTTTAATATACACATCAGGAGTTCGATAACAAGTATTATTATATAAAGGAAAATGTGACCATGGGGCTTTTTTGGCATCAACCTCTTTGCCAAATTTCTGGTGTCTGGGTTCTAACCCCATGTGTGGATTTGTTTCTCCAGGTACTCCGGCCATAGGTTGATTGCCTCTATGTATTTAAAATATGATGATATCCAGCGTGTACTCTACAACCAACAACCCCTGGCCCTAAGTCAGCTGGAACTGGCTTCACAGGTTAATCTTGTATAGCTGATGGATCAATATATGAAAATAAAATAATGCGTGAACACACAATATGAAATGTACTGCACTGTAAAAATCAAAAATGATAACACAATGACAACACAAGGCAGTACAGGCCATTGGTAGTCTATGAAAGGTTGAGCTGGTTGATTTGAGGTAGTCTGTGATTTGGCCTTGAGGTCTGAGAAAAAGAAAAAGCAAATGTTGGCCTTTGTTCACTTCAAACTGAAATCACTGCTGCAGGGTTCTGGCGATGACAGAGTTCCCATGTAAGTCGCTTGAACACAAAACTGTCCAAAACCTTTATCATTCACATTTACTGTATAGATGACCGAGAAGCGGAGGAGGACCCAGTTATTGAAGGAGGGGAAACTGGAACTTATGACCAGAGTGCAGCTAATTTCTGATATGGCAAAGGTGTGACATGAGATTAAACCAGTGGAAACAATATGGCTGGTGGGGGTCCTCCTCTATCTGCTGTCATCTGAACCCTCAGCACTGCAGGGTACACGGCGCCAGACTGAAACCCCCGTTGACCTCTCTGATCTTCTCCTTGTTTCTGGCCTGCACCAGACCAAACACCACTCCTGCCAGCGTCATGCGTCCTGCCGTGCGGGCCCCTGTGCGGCCATCTGTCACCACGTTGGCCGTCTTACTGCGCATGGTGCTGATGAAGTAGGTGCGGACTTTGCCCTGGCTCTCGCTCACCTACAGGGACAACAGCGGTAAACAACACAGGTTGGTTATTTCCACATTAAGAAACACAACACACACTGAGCAGGGATAAAATACATGTTGGCATTTATTGGAGGTTGTGTGTTGCTTCTTTTCACCAGTAGGTGTCTCCCTTGTTCAAGTTGAGAGCTGCACTCCCCTGTTCCAGCTTTCACCTCCACTGATTGATCAGACCTTGTCTCAGTTAAAGTTACAGATGGAGGTGAAAAGCATTTTGTCTTGGTAGAAAAAAAGTGTATAAATAAAAAATAAATAATATAAATCACAATTCAGGCCCCTTGTGCTAAGCATGCTGGGTCATTATGGTGCCGTGTGTCATTTGATGAACGTCCAAGTGCTCATGTTTCCGGTAAGTTTGGTTTCAATTAGTAATATGATGCTATAAAAAAGGGATGTAGCATGATTGACCGCTGTGAATGGTTCGCAGTTGGTCGAGCTCATGTGCCGGCAGGACTTTGCCACCACGGCCCCACCCTCCATTTCAGAATTTTATTGAACGTTATTAACATTTCACCTTTTCAGTAACACACATCCGTTCTCAATTTCCCTGTACTAATAAAGACTGAATTACAGTTAAATATTTAATGATCCCAAGCAACAGACATACACAACCAGTCTCCATCTTTCTGTTACTCACCCCTTTGACAAAGATTTCCCCACGTAACTCCAGCACAAAGCCCCATTCAGCCAGGATCCTCCTCGTGGCCTCAGGTACTTGGATGCGGCCGCTCACCCCTGTGCTGTCCATACGACTGGCCAGGTTCACTGTCGACCCCCAGATGTCATACTGCGGCTTGGTGGCACCGATCACCCCTGCCACCACCGGCCCATGGGCAATGCCTGTGTGAGTCCAAGAAAGAAAACAATTTACTTGAGACTAAATTATATAAAATCAGCAGCTGTAGGACACTAGGTATACTAGACAAGGGTGCATGTTATTTGTGTGCACGTGTGTGTGTTTGTGTGTGCGAGGTCAGCCATTTACCCACACGCAGCTGAAAGTTTTTGGCACACTGCCTGTTAATCTCTTTCAAGGTCTCCTGCATTGCCAACGCAAACAAAACCAGCTCGCTCAGGTGATTCCATTCATCCATGGACGCCTGAGAGAGAGAGAGAGAGAGAGAGAGAGAGAGAGAGAGAGAGAGAGAGAGAGAGAGAGAGAGAGAGAGAGAGAGAGAGGAGAAAGAATGGATTTATTAAAGCTGCTGCCAATGACTGAAGGACAGAACAGACTGAACAAGAGGATCTCCCACCTGTCCCTCTGGAGCTAAGCCAGAAGCTGCCATGTAGCAGCTCCCGATGGTCTTAATCTTCTCCACATAGTGGAAGTACGACTCCTCCAGCAGCTTGGAGGAAGAAACACACATAGATAAAGATACGATAATCAAGTGAGCTGAGTAAATCAATGAGAATTATTCCGATTTGTCCCTCATTTTTATTCTTATCAGCCGAAGACGAAGGTAAATACTGTTTCAACTGCTCTGATCCAGAACCAGGCACCAACTATTTCAACAAATGAGCCACTACCTTACAAAATATTTATATATATGGTTAAGTCAATGATCTGAAACTACTGTACATCGCTCACCTCATCAAAGCCAGCGATGATCTCATTGAGCAGTCGGAGGCAGTCCACTCCTTCGTGTCTGATTTCCTTCTGCTCAAAATACTCATTGAACCCAGCGATGGAGGCAAACATAACACCCACTTCATTGTAGGACTGGGAGTAAAGCTCCTGGAATGAAAATGATGTGATATACTGTGAAGTTTGGCAGGAAAATTCAAAAAAAGTCTGCTAATAGTTCAGGTGTTGTTCTCAAACACTAAGGGTTTCAACAAATCATAAGGAAATGTAAACAATTTGAAGGTATTATGTATAAATATCATTTCCTTTGCCATATGTTTATTACATTATGTCTTCTTTTTTTTAGAGCCATAAAAGCTACAGTTATATATATAGTCATATTAGTTTATCCAAATTATTATTTTAAAATATATGTAGATTCTTATCATTATATCTTTATTCTACCTTGATAAAGGCGTTGAAGTCCAAATAATGTGAGAATAAATACATTTGCTCAGGGAGATTCCTGTGAACTCATTGTCAGAGTCAGAGATGGGGTCGGGGGTGTCTTTGGTACCTCGTCATTCTTGCTCCGGTCCAAAAAATGTCGGGCGACGTGCATGGGCAGGATGTTGTTCAACAAACACTCGTTGTGTTCCCGCAGCTCTCTCATGTCCTCCACTTCCTGTTGGGCCTGCAGACGCCACAGGAAGTCCAGCCTGGCAGTGGCTTCCCACTGGAGAACAAAGAGTAGATAGACACACCACCACATATTAGAGATCACCCGGTGTTACACGTCAGCTCAGTATTGTTTGGGTCTAAATACGTAGGTCAGGGAAGTGATTCCATACGGAGCCCCTCAGAGGACACGGGGGAAAAAAGCTGGATGAAAAAAAAAGGACGGAGTTTTGCGAGATCCCGAGAATGTTTTGCGAGATCCCGAGAAAGTTTTGCGAGATCCCGAGATAGTTTTGCGAGATCCTGAGAATGTTTTGCGAGATCCCGAGAAACGTTTGCGAGATCCCGAGATAGTTTTGCGAGATCCCGAGATAGTTTTGCGAGATCCCGAGAATGTTTTGCGAGATCACGAGAAAGTTTTGCGAGATCCCGAGATAGTTTTGCGAGATCCCGAGAAACAAAGTGAAAGAAGAGGAGCAATGGAGGACGACTTGGAGAGCGGCGGTCACAGACCCGCTGCTGCTGTCACGGAGGAGCAGCGGAGGCCTCAGTGCTCGTATAATAAATGACCATTTCAAATCATCCAAACTGTCATGATTCATTATATAAATGCTTTGTATTTACGCGGAGAGTCTCCTCTGCGCCGAGAGCCTCCTGCACTTGTCTCCTCTGCCTCTGTCACTGGTCTCATCTTCCTCTCCCCACCACTTCACAGTCTCACACACACACACACACACTCATGCACACTCCCACACGCAGAGCCACACACACACACACTCGCAGCAGGAGGAGGACCCGCTCCTCCGCTCTCCAAGTCGTCCTCCATTGCTCCTCTTCTTTCATCAACGAAACACCGGTCTGGTCCAGAATACTTTGTTTCTCGGGATCTCGCCAAAGTTTCTCGGGATCTCGCAAAACTATCTCGGGATCTCGCAAAACTATCTCGGGATCTCGCAAAACTATCTCAGGATCTCGCAAAAGTTTCTCGGGATCTCGCAAAACTGTCCTTTTTCTTTTTTTTTCACCCAGCTTTTTTTTCCCCCGTGTCCCCTGGAGGGCTCTGTAATTCCATGACGACTGTTAATCAAAAGTAAGCAAACTAAGTACCTGTCGTCCATTGTAGAAGACGGCAACAATAAACATCATCATGAAGATAATGGAGATTCCTTTCCTCCGGACATAATGAGATCTATGCAGAAGTAAATGAAGAGAGGTGGAATATAGAAATGTAAACTATGGGTTAAAAAAAGGAAAATGTAATTAAAGAGAAAGCAGGACAGTACATGTTCCGCTCGGACCCTTGCTGCATATCGTGGCGTGCGAGCGTGAGGAAGGCCACGTGGATGAGGTAGGAGTACACGGCCACCGCCAGCAGCAAGACCGCCAGCTTCAGCAGGGAGTTCAGACGCAGAAACACCGCACACGTCACCATGGCGATCACAACACTCAACACAAACACCTGAGGAAACATTCAAGAAAAGAAGAAGATGGAGCCACAGAGGATTAAAACAGAAATATATCGAAGTGCAGATAAGAAAATGTGAGAACACTGATTAATTGGTTAGATGTTTGACCTATTTACTCAATTTTATTAGATCAGTCCCACAAACCGGTGTATGGTGTCCTGCACATCCATTAATACATAACCTCTTTTGCGGAGGTAAAAATAAAACCCACCTCAGGGTAAGTGCAGACAGTGAGAGAACGCGAGGCTGTGTTAGTTCTTTCCATCTTGTCGACCTCTCCTGTGCTAGCGAGAAGACACCAAACCTGCACCCAAGACACACAACATCAGTATGAAACCCTCCGACTGCTAACAAAAGGCTGAATGAACCAGTGTCACATGAAGCAGAGGCACATTTCTCATTTTAGACATACTCAAGATTTGAGCTGACGTTTGTGAGAATGAACCCGAGGACCTCTCCTGCCCTATGATGGGTTTCTCTAGTTGTCAGTTACATACTTGGACAAAACAGCAAAGAAAATCCGTCATCGTCAATCATTAATTTAACACATCCTTAATGTTTGCGTCCTTCAGCAGGGAGATGTGGCGCTCTTCTTTATCCACATGCATTTTAGAAGGGATCGTGAAAATAACAGAACACAAAGTGACAGGGAGAAGTCAATAAACTCTTTGGAATGACCTGGTTTTCTCAATTAATTGCACATGAAATGGGATATGATCGTCATCTAAATTAAAAAACACATTTCAATAGTTTGTTACATAGATACAAATTTCACAATTTTTCAAGTCAAGTTTATACATTAATGCAGATAGTGTTTACTTAAGTTTTCTTGTTACACAAGTGCTTCATAAATAGGATTGAATGCTCTTTTAATCAGATTTACTGGTGTTTGGGGGTTTATGAGGGTCAGTCATGCTTCACAGCATTTTTTAAAGTTTGCATGTTTACTCTCTCACCATGTCAGTCGAGGCCAAGCCAAAGTTGATGAGGATGGCGGTGAGGGTGAGCAGGTTGCGGGCGCTGTTGTTCTCATGGATCCAGCAGCAGAGGTGTTGCAGAGCTACAGGAGCCCACTTGAACTCTTCAGCCAGGGCCAACAGCAGCAGCAGCATGTAGATCAGCAAGAAGACGGAAAACTGGAGGACGGCCGGAAACATCCTTCAGAGGAAGAATGAGGGAGGAGGACAAGAGGCCGAAGGGAGTGAGGTGAGGGAGTGAAAACCTGCACATGACACCAAAGTAAAATATACGACACATAGTAAAAATGTTATTACAAAGCTGATATTTTTGGGGAGAAAGATATAACTCATAATCTTCTTACAGAGAATGTGTTGTAACTTACTCTATCTTGGAGCTGCCGCCCATTACTCTGCATGAGCAAAGATGGCAGAGCATCTAACGGCAGGATTAGGCAAAAAGATTCTGCCCAGATTATAATGAAAATTTGTGGAAGGATGTAATACGCTTCAAGAAAGAATCCATAAACTCTTGGTGTAGATCCAGGATTTCTTTGACCTTTATTTTAACTTTGTGAGATAGATGGTTTTTTTAAGTTTTCACGATTTAATAATTCATAGATCTTGATGAAAAAAATCTGGTGTAGTGAATAACTTTACTCACCCTAACCCACTAACCCTTAAACACAGTAAATTTGTTGCAGCTTCCTCAAATATAATTGGGTTTGCGCTCTCCTGAGTGTCATTCTAGTTCACTTGTTGTTGGTATAGAGGGAAAATGTTGATGATTACTATGTATTTAGAGTTTAGGTATACATATACGGGAATATATGAACCCTTCAAACCTGATAAACCCCTTATAAATGGAATGCAGCTCTGACTGGACGGGCTGGTGTTTTCCTACCTGGGAGCCGGGATGAGGGCCTGGGCAGCCATGAGAAACAGGAGCATGATGAAGGAGCAGACCAAGTTGGAGTTGAACATTTCGTCTCTCATCTGGAAGAACTGGAGCAACCAAAAGCAACAATGACATTTCAGGTACCTGTAGATGCACGCATGACTTTCCTGCCTGACTCTCCCCCCTGCCCTGCTTACCATGTCCTCGATGTGCGTGTCCTTGAACACCAGGGTGAGCGGGGTGATGTGCTCCTTGTGCATACGCTCACTGCTGCGAACCTCGATAGCATGTTGGATGCGTTTGTTGATCTCTTTGGAGGTCGACAGCCATATGTTGGGCAGTGAGCCGTTTGTAAAGGAAGCCAGGATCTACAGTAAGGAAAGAAAATGTGATGGAATTTATGGTGTCCTGTTCTCTCTCTGCTTACTTAAGAGTGAGAAACTGCAGTGTGCTGCCATAAAGCTGATTAACGCCTCGGAAGTGCAAAACAATCGTTAAATCATTGTAACAGCGGCAGATCTGATCAATGCTTTACGTCTGGTTTCCATCATCTTCTTCCCAGCAGATAACATCAAGAGCATAAAGATGATTGGTGAGTCTGTCTCTGTATTGACCCCTTTGCAGCTGGTTTGAAGCTTCTTATAATAAAATATAAAAAAACAGGTCTGTTGTGATATCTGTATTTTCACATATCCCTCACAAAGGCATGGATCAGTTCATATTTTCTGTTATAAATAATCTATTGTTATTCAAATCAAAACCATTTTTTGTGCATGACACCAAGTACACAATGGTATCCCTCTATGATGTACCCCAGCACCTACACTGTTCATGTCAATGGCGTTCCCGAAAGGCATCTCCGGGTTCCACGTTCGGTTGGTTTTAAGGACTCTGGGCGGCTCAGCGTGGTCGACCTTGTCCCTTCCCTCCTGAGGGCAGATGAGGAAAGTGTCAATGTTGTGCCGCCTTAGAAACTCGTTCCTGTCGCGGCCATGGCCATCCTCGGTCTTGTAGATGCCCTGCAGACAGTCCAGAGTCGCCCTGGAGATGTGGATGCGTCTGGGGATGGAGAAGAGGAAGAATTGGTGGAAATGTGGAGGAGCAGGAAGTGGAGAGGGGTTGTCCATCTTTATATACAGTCTTGGAAACCAGCAGGGACACTCACCCTGGTATTCCCCCGGCCTCCAGCATGTTGGCTATGCCCACATCCCAGGACCAGACGTCAAACTGCCATTTCTGTAGCCCCAGAACGCCACATAGGACAGAGCCTGTGTGGATCCCAATCCTCATGTCCATGTCAAACTTTAACTGCTTCCGCACATGCCTGGTGTTGGTGGGAAGTCAATTTAGAATGGAATAACCACATTGTATGAATTGTTTTGTGATAGATCATCATATTTCACAGGTAACTTTGACAGATGGATTCAGAATTCAGGGTCGGCTGACCGTATAGTGCTGATCATAGCCAGGCCCATCTCCACACAGTACCGGGCATGGGCCCGCTGTGGCTCAGGGACCCCTGACACACAGTAGTAACAGTCTCCCAGTATCTTGATTCGCAGGCAGTGGTGATCCTGTCGTGAGAGAAGAAACCAGGGAAGTTAGAATGTTACTTTTCTCAAAGATATTTTACCTGTTCTCTATGATAAATAGCTAAATGAAATCAAATGTGCTGAGGTTTTTACCTCTGCCAGACGGTCAAAGCGTCCAAAGAGCTCATTGAGGGTTCGCACCAGATCCTGAGCCGACAGGTTCATGGACAATAGAGTGAAGCCCTTGATGTCTGCAAATAGGATGCTGCAGAGAAGAGAGATGACTGTGTGAGAAAGAATTTCAATGCACGACACATTCATGTCACTGTCCAGTTTCTTGTCAACCTGTCAACACATGTTAGACTTACTGTAAATCACAGTGTTAAATATATATATATATATATATATATAAGCCTTGTAAATTCTACTGTGTTTGTGTACCTGACGTCTTTGTACTGGTGTATATAGATCTTGTGAAACTCCTGAGGATTGAGTTCATCTTCGAAAGCGCTCATGTCAGCGATCATTTCCAAGGCAACAAAGCGAGGCAGGATTGACAGCACCAGACGCTCCTGTTTGCCGACATAATAATCCCGTTATTTAATCAGCAGACTGTCTGTTTGCATTTCACAAGAGATCTCAAGAAGCCTTTTATCCTGGTTGCAAAATACCTGATTGACACAAAATTCTGGGGGGTCTCTGGAAAGTGGACCCCCCGATTGCCACTGGGTATTTAGCAAACATCTCAAAAGTAATAACAGTCTACAGTTGTCTTAATAACTTATGTCTGTATCTACATATTCCTTCAAGATGAACCTACAGCCCGGTGGCCGCCCTCACCTGTCTTTGGTTCTCTTGCTCTAGTTTGAGGCGACCCTGAATGCAGCGCCGTGTCTCCAGGAAAACCTGCCTCTGGGCGTGATCTGTCAAGTAGTGGATAAACAGGCCGGCTGTATTCATGCCCAGGTACAGCAGGCCTTTGGCAAACACCTGCATCCAAGCGAGAAAATATTGTTCACTTTTGTTCACGTTTTCAAACTGGGAACGTCCAAAACATCAAAGTACAATAAAAGGCTTATAGCAATGCAAGTATCACATCAAATTTATAGATAAAACATATCTTGATCTGAATATATAAAAGGTTCATTTTAAAAGAGCATTCACACTGAGATTTCACTTTCTAAGCCAATGTTTACAATCTTATAACACTTATCATATTAATGAGGAGGAATGCTTGGTTCTCTTAGTTGAACATTTAAACCATTGTCTAGTAAAGGGGCAATTTCTGGATTGATAATGAATAATCAAAATCAAATGAGACGCAATAGATTCACAGGCAATCAGTTGCATTTCCTCACCTTTCTCAAAAGCATTGCATCATTGTAGTAGTGCACTATCTCCACCAGAAGGTACAGCACTGAGGTAAGGGAGCCAGCGCACATGGCCCATAGCAGAGGTAAGGGCAGCAGCGTGTATGTGGCGAACAGCGTGAACAGAACGTACCACGAAGAATCTTTTTCTAGTCCGTATACCAGCCCTCCCAGCACCTGTGTGGTCTGCGATAGCCAGCTAGCCAGGCCAGCATAGTGGAGCCACCGCGGGGACAAGGAGTCTTTGCAGGTCAACACCACGATGCACAGTGTGATGGCGAACATCATGAAAATGGCTGTCAGGCCCCCACGCACAGAGTCTATTAAATCCTCAGGGGCCAACGCCAGGTACAGAACCAACACGTGCAGCTTGGCCACAGCGTCGATTACGTTTGTGATAGCTAGAGAGTTGCGTCTCTGGTGAGAAGAGTGCTGCTGGTAGAGTTTCTCCAGGTCACGGGACTTGAAGGTGTGCCTCAGGGAGGGTATGTAGACCCCGTGAATGGTGCGGCCCCAGTGCACAAAGAAGTCCGCATCGCTGCCGTAGTCACAACCGCCGAGGCTGCTGCGTGTACAGGTCGAGCCCCGGGGCTGGGAGGGGTGGACTCTGAATGTGGAGGAGCGACGTTTCGTGACCCCACGAGAGGCCTTGTGGCGGATTTGTCTGTTGATCTCCTCCATGTAGGCATCTGTCACACTTATTTTTTGTGCTGGTTCCACCCCAACCTGTCACAACATAAAAACCAGGAGCGTTTACTGTAACATGTATAATTCCTGTTCTTTTTGCCAACTATAATACCACCCCTTTAAAAAGAGACCAGTAATAAGATATAGTAATGGCTTGATGGTGGGAAGCCAACACATTTTGGCCATTTACAAAGTTTCTTTTCCTCATATATGTGGTTTACACTCCTTTATAATCACTGGACTTGCACTTTTGGACACTGGTCTATGAACATTTCAAGGGTTGGTACTAGATCTGGGTGATGAGAAAATATCAATAATTATACCAATTAAATTAATTCAATAGGTGTAAGTGTCAATCTCTGCCCATATAGAAGAGTCTAAAACCATAACCTTCTTTCAGGGCCAAAGTCATCAAACATAAAATAAATAATAATGTCACATTTAGCTTAATAATGATCAATATGACTGATATTAACATTTGTATCTTCATAACAATTTTGGCCATATCGCCCACCCATGGTTGGCTCACCAGAAAAAAACATGCATAATTTTGTCACAGTTTAGCCCATGAGGTTAGCTCTACTAGGTCAGGTTTTGCAATATCTATATGTATCTATATCTGTATAATGTTGGCCACCATATCTTTACAGTTGAAGGGTATTTATTTCCATTTGTGTTGCAGCTTTAGAACATTTTATTTGCTGTTGTTTGTAAAGTCAAAATACCAAACTATAAGACACCTTAACTGACTGAATTTATTTGTTGGTTATTTGGGTGTATTGACACTTTACAAACCGGTTACAGTGATAATCTAGACTTGTGTGGTTTTGTAACCTATGTTGAAGATGACACTCACACGTATCATACAGTGCAGGTTCAATTTTCTAGTCTTGTAGGGGAATGTGTACAAAAGAATGAAAAACAAAGCTGCACAAACAACAGGTTGACAGATGAGTGTGGGATCACCTGAGCACTGAGCTCCTGCTGGATGATGATGTGTTTCACCGCATTCTGCCACAGCAACTTCTTCCGCCGCAGCCCGGGTGACAGGGTGGCCGTCAGGCAGGGCGGCTCGAGCAGTCCCATAGGGGAAGCCTGTGTTGTCTCCGTGAAGGTCACCATGGTGATGACCTTAGCTGACCTAGGCTGTTGGTCTCAGATCAGGAGGAAGTAGCAGCAGCCTGGAGCGGGAGCAGGAACGATGGAGCAGGTGAAAGAGCAGAAGGTGGAGGCCAATCAGACTCACATCACTAACACATATCACACTCATTTCACAATCTTTAATTCTTTGACATTGTCAGTGGAATTTTCTTTTTGGTACATCAACGATAAAATGCCCAGTTAACACAGTCAGCAGCGATTTTTTTTATTTTAACGGAAAAACTTTCTTCACATTGGATTTCCTTGAGGCCACAGTTTGCTCATTTTGATACGTCTTCCTTACGTTTCCCACACATAGTAACAGCAACAACTTCTGAACTTAAACTACAATAAAGGACACTATTTGCGATTGTATGAGTGTGAACAAACTGCATGAGTTATTACAGCCCTTCACATGCTTTGTACGTAACACCTGCATTATATATGTCCAAAAAGAAAACCTCTGCATCTTCTATGTTTAAAATCTTTAATGCCGACAGGAGTAACAGTGCTGTACATAGTCAGACATGTTGGAAAAGGTCACATGACCGGCTCCACGTGTTGACACAGCATGTGCCAGAAGAAAGGAAGCTTTCCAACAAATTAACTGGCAGCCAGATTTAGACCTGAGCTGTTTAATGCCCCGAGTTAAACTCCTCCAGGGCCTTCTGGGCTGTGTCCCACCCACTCACAGTCACCTGTCACCAGTCAGATGCTCGACAACATGACGTATCCACGCTGATATGATGAAACGTTTCTTTATGAAAGAGCTGCAGTTTTTAATTAAGGCTGTAACAGAGGAAGATAAATAACTTGCCATGTGAATGAATGGTACATCTCTATTGACTTTTAAAGCCTTACATGCTTTGGAAAAATCACCTGTTATCCAGCCGTACCAGGCATGCTGCCAATATTAACACTCAAAAAGATTTACACAGACTTTTCAATTAAGGCCCTCTGTTTGCTGTAATTGACACCTAATCTGAGTAAAATAAATAAGTTGAAGATAGAAAACTGACCTGTATTTTTTTCCATATTGTACATCCAATGCTCCTGTCCAGCTTTTGTCCTGGGATAAATTCAGCCAGGTCGTCATAATCCACTTTTCTTGATTCCATCGCACAGGAATCGTGCACTGATCTAAAAATGGAGTTGTAATCCATAAATGAGAAAATGCAAGTATAGTCCCCCCTGCTACAAAGAATCCAAAAGACGAGAGTGGGACGAGAGTCCGGGCAAGATGAGTGTTGAGTGTCGTAGTGTGGCAGAGTTGTCGGTCACCGCCTTGACTGTTTTGAAATGAGAGTCAACAATTATGTTGAAGCGCAGCGGCCGGAGTGAGGAGTGCAAAGAGGATTAGCTGGACAGCAGCCACTCTCACTGGCCGGCAACGTTTAGGTCACACTCACCCCAAGACAACATCCCAATAAATTCAGCAGTTCTCTCTCTCACCCTCTGGCCAAGTCAAGCAGACCTGTTAACAGTGTTGACACGTTAAATTAAAAAGCATTACTATCAGTCTATTTTCATACACTCCCATGAGGTAGAAGAACAGAAACGCTGCTGGCTCTTCACTGCCATCACGCTCCTGGTTATGTGTATAGTTATATGTGCAATTAGGGACAAGGGGGTGATGAAATCTAGGCTGCCTGCGGGAAGCTGGATCCTAACCCATTGTGAGGTGGTTCGACTGCAAAAGGACCCAACATTCTTTATTTAAAGCATTTTAATTCACAAAATCTGACAAGCAAAAGTTGATTTCTCTTAGATTACATTTATTGTATGAAACATGATAAAACGTACTTTGATAGACAACTTAATGGATTTATTGTCAATAAAGCAATTAACAACTATGTATAACTATGTTCAACTTTACAAAAGTACAACTATGGAGATGATGGGTCATGGATTTTCATATGATTATACTTTAACAAATGCTTTATAAGATGCAAATTGTTTGGTTATTGATTTTGTCGTGGCAATTTCTACAATCCCACTCTTCCAGCAAGGAACAAGACACAAATCTCTTAGAAAAAAAATATTAGCAACAACAACAGCTTTAGTGCAGCAGACCTAAGTAATGACGACTCTGTGAGACACTAGGCTGAGGCCTGTGGTCCCTATAGTTATAAGCTGGTTTAAGTTATTGAGACTTGCTTTGCTAATAGTGTCCAGGCAACGCACAAAGCCCCTAAGGCTGATCTAATGAGTTCCCATCTGTCCCACCATGATTCTGTAGCGTAGACCTTTCTTGCTGATTACTGTCCATCTAAAAATAGCCGCCAGGTCTAAGGCAATTAGTTTTACTCTAACTGCTGTGACATCTCTTTGACATTTGGAAAGCATGCAATACAAAAAACCCTCTTTGAATATGTTTGATATGCTGTCACTGTTATTAGAAACAATGAGTAAATCATTGAAGGTCGTTTTGGAAGAAGATTGCATTAATGGTCATTAAGAAGCACTTAAAGTTAGTGCCTGTCTGTCTGTACACATTCCGTCTGTAATTATATTTGGCGTTTGGAATGCATGTGAACTTGTGTCCACCAGTGAGAGGGAGTTAGAATGGGTTAGTCCCCTGACAGGAAAAAAACCTCAGAAGCTAATTAGTATTAAGGCAAACTGCTTTGGCTCTGGCCTAATCAGCTGATTCTCATACCAACTCAAACCGAACCAGCAACAGAGCCGATCCTGCAGCCTACGTGCTTGCCAAACATTTCACTTAGGTTTGGCACAGAGTTCTACTCGCGTCAGTCCGTGTGTATCACACATGCGCTGTGTGAACGCTTGTGTGTGGCATATAACTGCTGTTGGGCGGTGAACGCACGCTAGCTTTTGTCGGCTGGGGCACAAAGCTCTTGTAATGAGGGCATGTACAGGCCAGTTAGGGAAGAAAGCAAAGAGAAACAATAAAGTAGAGACTGTTGTAAAACACTTTTTGTAAGGAAGATTGAATCCCTACTAATCAAAACAATAAGTTGCCTCAGAATTTTCACATCCAGTGACTATGGATTATTGGATGTTTCTATACATTATTTTATGGGGCCCAAATTTTCTGCAAAAATTCTGCAGATGACTTCTACTCTTGCACATATCATTAGTGTGTGTGGTGCCATCTCCTCACAAAGGGCCACACACCGACAGGCTTATCATTGAGCTGGTAAAGACATGAGGGGCAGACAAAAATAATGCAAGGTAAAAGACTCGGGGAGTTCAGGGCTTAATGGTGTTAGGTGACCCTGGGGAGTAAATGCCTTAGCGTGTGAAGTGGTCGGCTGAGAGGCACCAAGTTTAGACAGCAGCAAAGGTGGCAGATAATGTGACACGTCATGTGAATCAATTATACGAGGCCAGTCTGCAAAATTCTGAGGTTAAGATCATGATAAACTTAAACAGATTTGCGGGAAGATAATAATCATTTGAATTTGCATACTTCAGTTGATTCCCTCTGTCTCACTGCTGCCACCAGGTGTTAGTTTAGAGGACCTGCTGCAAAAGCAAGATATCCCATCCTCATCTTTAGAACTATAGTTAACAGTGTGCAAATTTGTATCGAGGATAACCTCTAATAAAGCCAGATAATAATATGGAGTTGGCACTTTGTTATAAGCACCCTTCATTTTCAATGGTTCTTGTATCGCTGCACAAACTGGAGATGTTGGCAGACAGGTAGAGGTCTGGATGCTCCTCTACCTTTCTGTGAAAATAGAACATATGAACAGAGATTCTATGAATAAAAAGGAACATTTTCGTTAGAATCCGCATCCACTGGATAATTACAGAACATGTCTTTAAGTGGGACAAGACAGGAAGTAAAGTCCTTGCACACAGTGTTCAACCAAGTTGTGCTGGGTAAAGCTATACTAATAATAAATGGAAATTTAAGGATATTGTATACGGCATAATTTTAGCCAAATGAATAGTAGTTTACAGTAATTCCCACAGAACATACAGAATTGGCCACCTAAAGAAAATTATGTCAGCACAAAACGTCAACAATATCAATAGGGCCTCACTGTTTGTCAGTGCCTGTCGTGACCAGACAAACAAAAAAAGTCTATGGGTGCAATTATTTATTTATAATCACAATGTATATTTTTTAGAAATAACTTAAAATTCTATTTATTTTTAGATGATACCACATGATTTTCAAATGGGGCAACTACATACTACAGAGCCCCCCAGGGGACACGGGGGGGGAAAAAAGCTGGGGGGGGGGAGGACGGAGTTTTGCGAGATCCCGAGATACCGGTAGTTTTGCGCCGCACGGTGATGTGATGATGTGCGCTGACCGTGCGGCCCACATCATCGTGCAGCGCAAAAGTTTCTCGGGATCTCGCAAAAGTTTCTCGGGATCTCGCAAAACTATCTCGGGATCTCGCAAAAGTGTCTCGGGATCTCGCAAAACTATCTCGGGATCTCGCAAAACTATCTCGGGATCTCGCAAAAGTTTCTCGGGATCTCGCAAAACTATCTCGGGATCTCGCAAAAGTTTCTTGGGATCTCGCAAAACTGTCTCGGGATCTCGCAAAAGTGTCTCGGGATCTCGCAAAAGTGTCTCGGGATCTCGCAAAACTATCTGGGGATCTCGCAAAACTATCTGGGGATCTCGCAAAAGTTTCTCGGGATCTCGCAAAACTATCTCGGGATCTCTCAAAACTATCTCGGGATCTCGCAAAAGTTTCTCGGGATCTCGCAAAACTTTTTTTTCACCCAGATAATTTTTTCCCCGTGTCCCCTTGGGGGCTCCGTAACATACCATCTGTGAAAACGTTTTTTTTTGTCATCATATGGACATCATCGGACAAAGTTTGTGAGTATACTATGATGGAAATACAAATGCAAATGCTTTGCAATTTTGTACAGGACTACAAAATACTTTGGTAATTATGCCAAATATGGCAGGAAATACATTTGAATGGCCGGACGGTCGCACCACATGGTATTTTGACACTTTAAAAAACAGAAACATTAAAATAACGAACGTTTTGTGGGAAATTTTAAGTGTGTACATATACGGGAGAGGTACTGCATATATATGGTAGTTCTTTATGTATTTAAACCTTGATATTAACAGAAGAAAATGCAGACTGTGTGTGTGTGTGTGTGTGTGTGTGTGTGTGTGTGTGTGTGTGTGTGTGTGTGTGTGTGTGTGTGTGTGTGTGTGTGTGTGTGTGTGTGTGTGTGTGTGTGTGTGTGTGTGTGTGTGTGTGTGTCTGTCTGTCACTAATGCCTCAGTCACATACTCACATCCTGTCAGGAACAGCTGGGGGAGCAGTGGCTACATGTGAATCCCTGTTCTCCGGTGGAGGAGCAGCTCTCAGACGCTCAGTGACCGGCTGCCACACGCTTTTAACGGATGCTACACGGATTATAATCGTGTTCACTTCATAGTAAGTGAACGCTGCTGTCGTTTGACAACTGTAGCCACTAGCTTACATTGCTACACCAGCTTCATAGCTAGCTTCATTGAACAACATCGCTCCCTTTAAACGACGCCGGGTAGTCTCGTTACGTTCTGTCAAGCGTGAGTTAATATTTAAACGTCATCAAAATCTGTGAAAAGTGTTTTTTTATGGTGGAACAAAGTTACACGAGAAGCAGTGACAGCTAGCATCGCTACCGCTAATTCCATTGACTAGCATCTGTGGAGGTTTTTAAATGAACACCCGGTTTGTGATGATATGCTACAATATAACTGTTTGTTTTTCTCACTGGACAGAAACGTGTCATTTCGTGTTGTTTCCTCCGTTGTGTAATGTTTCACTTGTGTGTAAGCGCCTCAGCTAACCTGGACTTGCTAACCTCCACAGGCCAAAGACAGTCCAGGGGTTTTCCTGATTTCCCAACCCGCCGTTGGAGACTCCGCTCCGGCCTGAAGTGCCGCCCATCTCCCCGCCGCTGTGAACCTGGAGGAGCGACGCCGCCTTGTGACGAGCATCCAACATGACAGGTGAGGAACACCCAGCTATTTCAACAGCAGTTCAACCTAAAAGTTCAATGTTGGACAGGGTTGGAAAAAACAGATCATCCCTGCAGATTGTGAACATGTTAAGTCAGAGAAACTCCACATGAATGTTCGAACACTTGAGTGCACATGCATGTGATGTGCATGTTGCAATGGAATCCCTCACCATGCAGTTTCCCTGAGTTGATATCCAGTGATTTCCTCATTCTTCGAACGTCAAGCCCACGGATCGAATGCTTGTCCCTCTGTCCCTTCTGTCCCTGCCTCTCTCCACCCTCACTGTCTCTATATCTCCCTGTGTCTCTCGCCCAGAGAGAGACTCCCGGTGGATAGTGAGCCCCATTGTGTCGCTGAGATGTTTATTAATGAGAGAGGCAGAGCATCGAGAGAAGCAGAGCTGCTGTTCAAAGGACTAATTCGTTAATCTCTCTGTTAATACGGTAAACCTGCCGATGCACTAACATCAATTACCAAGAAGCTCCAGGACGGAGACGTAGGAGTTGGTTTTCTGCAGCGGTTCTTTGAGAATTTGTGAGTTTGGTTTGGTGTCCGCCTTCACACACAAGTTGGACTTGGCTTCTCTGCACAGGCTTAATTGAGGACAAGTGTGAGTGTGTGTGTGAGCATGTGTGTAGTTTTTTTATTCCTGACAAACTGGTTAATTGTGGATGCAAGTGGATTTTGCATTTAGCTTGTTTGTCAAGCACTTATGTGCTGGACGTTGGGAGTTTTGTTATGAAAGTATAACTTTTCAAATTTAAGAATTGTAACCAAATAAGTAGATGTTTTTAGTCTGTAACTTGTAGTGTTACTCTCGGTTTTTGCCTTGTGGGGGGTTTTCTGTGGTGTGTGTGTGTGCTTGTGGGCTGTTGTGTGGTTGTTGGCCGGCCATGCCCTTGCCTGCGCCTGATGTCCCGGCCTCTCAGAGGCTGGCACTGGACTGTCGTATCCTTCTGGACCATCGCGTTGGCAAGGGTAAGTAACAACACCAGCTCCTCTGTTCTCTCCCTGGCTCTGTTGCTGTTTCTACAACACACGATGAGACAATTGTTCCACTGAAACGTAGAAACTACTATTTGACTTGCTGCAAACTCCCTCCTGTCTTGTTAAAAACAAGGCGATAGAGCTTATTTAAGAGCGTGTTAAGGATGCTTTAGCACTCAAGTAGGTTACCAATGGAAGGACCACTGGCTGCGATCAGTATTTATCACAGGTTGCTGATGGAACGCTTTTGTCTAATTAAAGTGAAGTCTCATTATGTTCCGTCTGGGTCATATTTAATTGCTTTCATCCTTAATCTCGACTGACACGTTACCTTTCATTGACAAAAAGGTCTTGGGGGCAGGCACCGTGTTTCTACAGGGGATGTTGGTTCACAAGTGCAGGCGTGCAAGAGCAAGGAAAATCAAGCTTGATTGTGTATGATGACAGCCATCTGAGCAGAATGTCCTGGGGATTCATCCCAGGGGGAAAAAAAAACAATCAACAGTAACTGTGAAGATGCGTTTCTCCTAAATTCTCACAAGGTATCTTAACTTAACAGGATCCAAGCTGTGGCTAAATGCAGTGGATGCATCTGTACAAGGCTGCAGCATATGTCAGATTTTTGTTTCTATTAATTGCTTGAGTGAGAACAATTTACCACCATCTATAATTCATTGAACAGTCCTGATGTAACTCATTCTCATGGACCAATGAGCACTTCTGATAATTGTGAAATCCAGATTTGGAAAGCAGGTTTCTCACACAGTATACACTGATGCACTGATCTGGGAAGTGGATTGTTTCTGAAGGTTTCCGGTTTCATTGCAATTTCATGCATTAGAGCCAGTTATGTGATCATCAATATGAATTATGTCGGTTGTAGTTATGGCTGTGTGGCCTACGTGGTGCACTCCTCGTCCTGCAGGTGAGAAGCAGGACCATTAGAGCGATATGAGCCAGCTGCTCACCAGTGTTGTGCTAATGTACTATGGTTGTAGAAAATAAAATCTGGATGAAAATAAAACGCAGATCTGCTAATAAACAATAGCATTTCACAGTTTTGTTGTTTCTGCTATAGATTTAGTTAAAATGCAAATAGTAGAAAGCCATTTTGATATGTTTTCTCTGCCGTCTAAGGGAAATGATTAGAAAAAAGAGAGGCTGTAATGTTTTGAGTTTTCCCCCAGCCGCTGCAGCTCTAGCAAAAAATATTTCCAATCCTGTCGAAATGCAGAAAGCAGAAAAGGCAGACATTTTGATGCTTGACTAGAAAATGGATGGAAATGTAGCAGAAAGTTGCATAAGCACAGAAGGAAAATCTGAAACTAAGGAAAGAAAGAGGCATGGGACAATTCATGATGGAGAGGAGGGAAAGAGTGACGCTGTCAGGGGGTGGAGAGAGGGGGAAAGGAGAGTGCGTGAGTGGGAGGTCTTCACCCTTATATTCCTGATGTGCACATTCTCTCTCTCTCTCTCTCTCTCTCTCTCCCCCTCCCTCCCTCCCTCCCCCTCCCTTTCTCCCCTTTTCTCTGTTTCTTTCTCTATAAACTGAGATAAATGATTAAAATGGGGTGGGTGTGTGTGTTTGTGCACCTGCATGTGGAATCTGCACAGCCCCTCTAAGAAGGAGCGCTGTTGCAGAAGACAAACAGGGGAAAATCCAAGGTCATCACGGCACGCTTCTCTGTGACGCTGCCTCTCAGCCCACTTCTGTGCCTGTGTTTGTGTGCGTCTGCTCGGCAGGGGGAGTGTGTGTAACTCATTGCATCGAGCCGAGCTCTGCACCAATCACGACGCACATTCATATGGCTTTTAGCTCCAAGCGCACGTGCACATTTATCCCAGAGTGAGCGGGGTGTGCAAGTGTATGTGCATTCTCATTGCCTGTTGGCACAGCAGTGCGTCTAAACCACTGAAGCAGTATTAAGGAATCATAGGCTGCCGCGGTGAGAGACTCCAACAGCACGAGGGATGTACGGTAAGAATAACAGCCCTTCCTCAGCTGTGTATTTGTATGCCTGTTCTAGCCTTTGTAGGCATGTGAGCAATGTAGCATCCAGCGGTAAAGCCAGTTTTCCCACATTCTACAAACAATGTTTCCTCTGAGCTTGCTTGTGACAGACTACAGTTCCCACTACAGTGTATCGTCTCCTATACATTATGAGAACTTGGTCTCTCACTGTATGTGGATACTCTTGATTGAATTACAGCATTAGCTTCCAAGGCGACACAAGCTTTCAAGATGTTTATTTTTGGTAAAAGACTTTTATATTTCTTGTTTCCTTCTTTTCATCTATGAGGTGATAATGCTGGGTTTCTCTGCACTTATAACACAGGCAGCTAACTGTTGTAGTTATGTGGGCGATGTTTGATTTTCTCTCTTATCCTTTAATAGTTTTCATGATCCTTTTAATGATAAATTAATGCTTCTTTGAAAAGTAGTAAAAGTGCTGAACAAAGTTAAAACCTGAACTGTTGTTGTTGTCTATAGCTCTGGTGTTTCTGGGACATGTAGATATATGGTTCATTGATTAGTGCTAATTAAAAATGTAGGCGGCTTTGCTTTGAGTGTGCCGAGTATTGATGGAAAAAAGATTTCGGTTAGCAGGCTAATAAATCATCAGCCCAGACACGGGAAGATCATGTTCACTTCACTGTGCACTGAGCTACTGTGTGGAAATGTCTGCACTCGAGACCCTCGCAGCCCAGTGTCAGTAACTGTTTGACTGTGATTCATAGTGTTTCGGCTCATTCTTGTGACTCAAGGATTTATTTGACTGCTGCGTCTGTTCACCAGAGTATTTGTCGTATTATATCAGCCATGTTCGCTACCACCCACATGGGATTGCACACTCTGCTATGAATGTGACTTGTCTACAGGGGTTGATGGCGGAAAAATATGTATTTACTCTGTGTGTGCTGCTGCAACGTGCGTGGACAATGTGTATGTGTCAGTAGCATGGAGATGAGCTCGTCGTGACAGAGTGAGGGGGGGATAAATTCACGTTGTGGTTACGTATGCAGTGAATAGCTGTCCTCCTCTGTATGCCTTAGTGACAGCAGTTGCATTTACCCCCAAAGCTGTCAGCCGTGATGCTCACCTTCTTCGCTCATCTGCTATGCAGCTCTCCTAAAACTCAGCGGGCGACAGCTTGTGTGCATATCCGTTGGTTGTTGAATTAGACTTGTTCCTCATTTGCTTACACTCTCCTGACCACTGTGTGTGTTAGTAGTTCCTGTTGTGTACTTGCATTTTGTACACTACACTACATTTTGCATGTGTATCCACTGGTAAAATATATTTTGCCCCTCCTTGTTTGCTGATTTCAAAATAGCAGGACTTGGTCCTTCTGTCCCCCCCCCGCTTATGTAATAACCCCCCCCAAGGGCAACATGCTTTGTAACCATTGTGAGAAGTGTCATGTAGTTAGCACAGGTGTATACAGCTTAAAGCTGCACAAATACAAAACAGAACATATTTTGCTTGAGTAGGTCTATGTGCTTGTGTGCATGACCCCAGGTGAAGGTGAGGTACAAATGTGTATTTGCAGTCCCCCCCCCCTACACTCTCTCATGCACACACTCACACATGAAGAGAAACACATTAACACACTCTGATCCAAAATGCAGGGCATCACAGCTATATTTAGTCTCTCTTCTCAGCCACATGAATTTTGGTACAGCAGAACAGCTTTATGGAAGCAGGTGCAGATGTGTTACTGCACCCAGCCACTTGTCACACACACTTGCTTTGTATGCATGTTCAAAGACCTATTTAGAAGTGGGGGATATAGGATGTTTGCAAGTCAGGGGCCATAAATTGGCAACAATTTGCAGAGAAGCCAATTATTTGTCCAACATCCATGCACAATTCCTGAATCAGCAAGGTACACATTAGTCATCCCTTGCTTACTGTTAGCTCTAAAGCTTTGAGCAAAGTCACACATCATTGAATATATGCTGAAAAAAACTACTGACAAGACAGGGGCACTTCGGGGGCCAATCAGATTTCAGCTGAGACAACTGGGCCCCCTGGGTCACCCCTGTCCTTTTTTAATGTTTTTGATTTGTGTGTGACCCACAGTGCACAGCCCAATTAACACTTGTACATGGTTGTGTTTAATATTGTCATGTTCAAACTTGTCTTTCAGAACAATGTAATTTTTGTTTGGCCCAATTTTTCTCCACCCAGAATGTAGTTATTTTTCCTCCACCCTCTTAGTCTAACCCTAAAGTGGATATGTTAAGCTGAAATCCTGGGAGAAATGGAGAGTGTAATCTGTTAATGTACCAGCCCATTGTTAGAGGGTTAAAAATAGCACTGTGATTGGCTGGCTGCTTGCTGTGGTGATTAGAGGGGTGGAGACCCCCCTCAACATGTGTGTACTTAAGAACATTTGAATTCCAAGCATTCATTGACACAAGTAGACATGAGCTCCTCCTCCTCCTCTATTATCTTGTTCTTCCTACTAACAACCAGTAATTCATCGCTCCTCTGTTTTTCACACTCCTCGAAGTGTGTGCGACCATGTTTGTGTGTGGGTTTATGTGCGAGTGTGTATGGAAGAGCTCGTTGTCCAGCGCCTAAATGTGTTGTCAGCTCGCCATGCAGAGTGGGCGGATGTCGTGAGATCCCCTGCTATGTGTGCTTTTCACCACTGGCTTCCAAATTCCTGTCCACCCACCTTTTTGCTCTCTCTTAGCTCTGAACACATTAACCCAGCATAACCAGCACCAGAGACACAAAACTACCTAGATTTTCACATCACTGTAGTACTGGAGGCAGAATATGTAAATGTTAAGCTGCTTTCCGACATGACCTGCAGGTAAAATCCAGAGAATTGGCTCCAGAGTTTACCCAGAGTTTGCCTTTCACACATGCACAACACATCGGGAGGTTCTGAGAAACTGCAGAGTGTCTCACTCAAACATTTGCGTTCACACATGCACGATGCAAGATTTAGGTGAAAGGAATATACTGACAGAAATTGAATATAAAATAATCCTAGTGATTCTTTCACTAGTGTGTTTCTGTATCTAAATTGTACAAATTGGTGACATCTGTTCAGTATGTATCAGGCCAATTTTCTACCTACTTGCAAACGATGGCAGCGGCTTTTAAGGTCGCTTGTCAAAATGCAAACAATCCAGCACCTTGCCAAAGAACGTAACTTACTTATAACTAATTGCAGTGCACAAGTCAAGTACGTATTCTTTTCTTCCTGCACCACAAGAGCTTGAAATGTCAGTGTTAAAATAATTGACGATATTTGGATCAATAGCCCCGTTTCAGGCTTACTGTCCTGTGAATAAACTTGAAATACTTAATGATAAAAAAAGAGAACCCTAATACAAGCAAATATATAGAACTTATTCTTATAAATGCACTGAAATGTCTTTAAAGGCTTATATCAGCCTTTTGGTTTTTTTAATCACCAACCCATAATTCAGTCAGGCTTTACTTTCCTCTCCTGCTGACAGAGGACAGGACAGATTAATACAGGACAAAGAAATTAGCAGCACTAATCTGTGACTCATTCAATCCACCTGCCCCATCACACTACCGTCTCCGTCATATTTTCCGCTCTCCCCTGCGTCCCTGTCCCTCTTTCTTTGTCCTCCACCTTTTCCTCTCTACACTCGGGACCTGCCTCATTTTCATTAATTCAGTGGCGACTCCCACAGTCAGGCCCCCAAGCCAATACAGGAAGGATGATAGAGTGAGGTGGATGCAGGTTGGGTGGATGCAGGAGGAAGGGAAGGAGGGAGGGACCATTACAGAGGCCTCATTAGTGTTTGAAGTGATGGAGGAACTCTGCTATGAATAGACACATAGATAAGCCTGAACACCAGCAGAGCTCCTGCTGTGGAGTTCAGCAGAACTTTTAGAGAGGAGAGAGAAGCCTTGAAACACAAGGGCCTTAAAGTAGTATAGACTGTAAAGATGCCTTGTGTTCTATTAAAAGGGCTTTTCAAGGACTTCCTGTCTGCACCGATTCCCCTCCTCTGAGGTGTAGGTCACTAAAAACAAACTACAAGGCCTGTTATTGTAGTGAGCTTAGCCAAGAGGAGGGACTTTTATTGCTTTTGGTTATGATGATTTATAAATACAATGTAAACTGTAATAAGATTGTACTGCAAGTCCCTGGAAATGTGTCTCTTGATATCAGCTGTATGGCGCAAGAATCATGGTTGTTGCTCGTCTTGCACATTATTTGTTGTGGCAGGGCTCAGCCTGTCTTTGCACGTCGGTGAGTCAGGCATGTGGCTGCTGATTGCTTCCATCATCTGTGAAAATGTTCTCAGTTGGTTTATTTTATGTTGAGAATATAATGTCATTATGTTCTCGAGACGTGTAGCTCCAGGTGACGGTTTGTTTATATGATAGTCCCCGAGGAGGCTGAGAGCGTCTCATCGTGTGGATGGAGCAACATTGACCTTTTTTTCTTTGGGATAATACAAGGAAGGAAAATGAGGTTGAGGTTAAGGAACGAAGGAAGGACAGACAGACGAAGAGCAGATTGTTTTGCTTCTATCTATACCACACTGAATTTTTCCTATGTTTTTTTGAAGTGTCCGTCCTTCATATTATTTATTAAACGTGGGTTCACTGCTGACACCGCATTGACCTACTTTCCCCCCATTGCCTTTTACGACTTCGAAACTCGTATATCTTTGTTTAATAACTGCAGCTATATTTTATTAGCTGTAATGGAGAGCTATGTGATTGGTTAAAGTAATTAATTTGTTATTCTTTATACATTTAGGTTATCACTCTTTTTTTCTTTTTTCTCACAGTCTTCTTATGACTCACCACTGCTGAATTCCCTCAGCCAATCAGACTCCACCTCTCGCTGGCTTTCTCCCCGCTGCAAAAAAAAAGGCACTTGTCGCTCCAAGGCTGACTTGATTTAGAGAGAGTGTGTGCCTGTGACTTTGTGTTTTGTGTGTGTATTATCATCAGAGCAGCATTGTTGTGTCTGTAATTGTCTTTTTCGACAGGCTTTCACATGGGTTACCTTCACTTAGCATGCAATTGTGTGGGAAAATGGTAAAAACAAAAAGTGCAAAGAGACTGTGGAGGGGCTGACTAAGCTTCTGTTTTCCTGAAGCTCTCTAAACAAGAAAGATAAGGCCTTAACATATATCGGCAAGAAGACTGTTAATTTTCAGTGTTTTGCTACAACAGCTCTTTGTGTTTATTGCATTTCTGTCAGTCCCAATGGAAAAGTCTAATTGATTATCTCTGTCTCCCCCTCTGTTTTTCTTCGTCCTCTCCTCCTCAGGGGTTTGTGGTTGCTGCGGGGCTCTCCGGCCTCGGTACAAGAGACTGGTAGACAACATCTTCCCAGAAGACCCAGAGGTGAGAATCTCCAATGACACTCTCTGTTTCTTTATTTATCGCTTGCCTTGCTGTCTCTGATAACCATTTCTTCTAGTATAGAAATTACGTGGAGCTTACTATTGCACTGGCTGAATGTCAGTAGAAGTCGTTGTCTTAAAAAGGCACCATCATACCTATCAATGGTTTCCATCAGATATTGGTCAGATACAGACTCAGATAAATGGATTGTTGTCTTTGCAAAAATTTGGCAGAACTTGGCAGATTTAGTTCAATTCTATGTTTTCCTCTGTGCGTGCCACACTTACTGTAAGTCCATTGTGATCGTAGCTAGAAGGAGAGCTAGTGTAGCATGCTAAACATAAATGATCAAGACAGATGTTAACTTACCCTCAAAAGAGTGATCCTACTCTCTTCCACACATAGTTTATTCTTAACTTATTATTACGCTGGTGAATTTGTGCTTCATATTGGACAATACCTAATGTCCAGGTACCCGTATTGGTATCAGGACTGAAAAAGGGGGATCAGTAAATCTCCAGTAGCTGAGTCAGGTGATTTATAAACAGTGACGTGTTGGATTGGGAATAGTGAAGTTGAGGTGATGAAACAAGTTTGCACCAACTCCACACAAAACTGTCCTATTTATAGCTGTTGATGTCAAACCAAAGACCTTATTTACCTCCATTTCCTCTGATTAACTGAGATCTGTCAGAGATGACTCATGAAGTGGATGGTGAAGAAGATGATCAGAAGTGCCTCTGTGCTGCTGCAGCATCCCACTTTACCTGTCAGATCTGTGGCTAAAACTGGAAGTACAAAGTAGCACACGTCTGTCCTTGTGTGTGCATGAGTGGATATACGCCTTCATACTGTGACACCCCCCCCCCACCCAGACACAAAAAAAATTGTTTCTATGTTTGAATTTAAGCTGCTACAACCTTCTCAAGAGTTCATGGTTATGTTGGTGTGCTTGGCCTTCAAGCTGTTTTGTTGTGAGAACACTGCTGCTTGGCAACACCAACATGAATGATTAAGTTATTAACGTCAATGAAAGCAAAGCTATGTAGCCAGTTTGTAGGTGAGTAACGTGAAGCAGGAATTGCAGAGGCACAGAGGAAAAGATGAGGCTGAATATATCAACATTTTCCTAAAACATATTATAAATATCTGAAGAAAAACTAAAATTAAAATATGTTAACTTACCATCCAATGAGAAATTAACGTCCATGGGCTTAAGAGCTTCAGAATCAGAATCAGGTTTATTGGCCAAGTAAGTTTGCACAAACAGGGAATTTGACTCGGTAAAGTGGCTCTCAGTTGCTTACACAAAATACACATCACAAAACCAACAAAACAAAACAAAACAATACAATACAAACACTCCGAACAGTGCGACGATCTAAGAAAAGAAGTGCAGGTGTGCATATCCTAAGGTGAGCAGAGCAAGATGGGGGCATTCATATGGTATCTTGTGTAACTAATAGTATCCTACCAGTTTGTAAACATTCACTGTATTTCAGTGACTGATATATGGCAATAGGGTAGTTAAATAAAGGTTTTATCTGCTGATGTTCACGACGGTACTGTGTAGTGCATTGCTAGTTGGAAATATAGTACCTATGTTTATCTGTGAGTTTATATCTTCCAGAAGCTTGTGTGCTCCGTAGTACTACATAACAACTTGTATAACAATAACCCCAAATAATTTTTTTAGCTCAACCTTGTTGAATTTTCAGCTGTAATATTCTGCTGTGTGATTGATTATGGCTTAATCTCTGAATAAACTCTCTGGTTAGAGAAACAGCGCTTTTCAAACCAGACACTTAAATCTGTCATAACTTGAAAGTGCAAGTTCAACTAAAGACATTAATAAGCGGCCTTGTGTCCGTCAGGTGTGCCAGGAAGCCAAGCCAACTGCATCTTCTAACATTAAATCAGTCATAAATAATGTTGCTGTTATTATACCTTTGCTTTTCCTGTTATGATATGTCAAACTTAAATGGCACTCAAGGGCTGACACCTCGACCAAGGATCAACTGTTAAATTCTGGACTTAATCCGTCACGTTTGTTTTCGACATAGTTGTGTAACAATTGAATCTGTGGATTCCCTACTGATTCCACACAACCTAATCTAGATATTGGTAATAGTTGCAGGTCAAATCAGTCAAGTAGTTTAAGAGAAATCCTCCTGACAGATAGAAACATCACCTCCTTGGCAGCGGTGATGACCTGCCTGGTGGAGATAACAGCAATGCAAGAAGAATAATTTGACACAATCCAAGACACATGAAACCATATCTTCAGTCTATTATCTGGGTTCACACTTGGCTCATATCCCATCCTTTCACCAAGTTTTCTGGAAATCCTCCTGACAAGCAAACGACAAACAAACCAATGGACTGGTAAAAGCATGACCCCCCTCAGTGGAGGTTACTAGAAGGGTGCATACTTCCACATTGTCAAACAAAGTTGGAAAAAATTAAATAATCCTGACTCTATCCATTCATACGGATTGCCTCCAAAATGTAATAGGTTCTGAGTGGAAATAGTTTTTGTAGTTTATGAGTAATCCTGCTAAGAATCCAACAAATGTACTTGGCAGAAGAACAGTAAATGAATGAAAAACAACTGTTCAGTTTTAGGTTCATGGTTTGTTCATGCTGACTCACTTTCACACTTAATGTCTTAGTGGGACACTTAAGAACTGAGCCATCTTTAATGTTAGTAACATCTGCGCTTTTTATACTAGGGTCATATCATTTTTGTGTTCATTCTGTTCACAGGACCTATTTATACTGCTCTTTATTCAGTTTTTTCTCTGATGTGTTAAAAGTAAAAAAATAAGCACCTGGCTTACAAAGCTTTATATGGGTGTATTTATAAATGCTACCAGCCTCATATCATAACGTTGTTGTCTTGGCAATGGGTTCAAGTTTAATCTGACTTCTGTTTAGTTTTGGGAATGCTATGTCCATAGACTGCAGGTGTCAGAATGTAAAGTGATCTCAATGGACTACAGATGTTTTTAGCTCTCTCCTCCCCCTGACCAAATTGAAGAGCAGTGAAGTAGGTCAAAGGGAAAAGCATGTGAAACACAGTGATCCATTTATACAACTAAAACTTGTTTTTAAGGGAGAACTGCACCTAACTGCGTACAAACACTGTAGCTGCAAAACGGCTTAGAGATTTGTCTTGAATAATTATATGTGAATGAGAACCTGAAATGATCTTCTGCGATGTCTTGTTTTTTTTCTTTCTTCTTTCCTTCCTTTCCGCTGTCATCCTCCCAGGATGGGCTGGTGAAAGCCAACATGGAGAAGCTGACATTTTATGCCCTGTCAGCTCCAGAGAAGCTCGACCGTATCGGAGCTTACCTGTCGGAGAGATTGTCAAGGGATGTGGCCCGACACCGATATGGGTGAGCATCACCGGTCAATCGGTATTCTAAGTAGTCGCAGGAAAAACATTTTAGGTGAAGAGGCAAGTTGGTCTGTTTTTAAAATAAAAAAGACAACATGGCTGCATTAAGATCATCAGCAGTGTTGTTTCTGCACATTCTGTACTTGCCTTATATCCCATAGAAGTTGTTGTCTTCCGTGACTCACGAATATTACGCCCTGTGATGATCCCTGCCAGCGTAAAGATCCTGTACAGATTACATTTGCACTTGGCGGAGTCGCTCTGCCTGTGCAGGATGTGAGTCTTCCGAATCTGTGCTGCAGAGATTATCAAACTTTGTATCGGTGACTGTGTGCAGTTAGCCATTGAAAATGTAACCATTAACTCTAATCTCTATATGAAATATACAGTCAATGACTACATTTGCCTACAGGGTCAAGAGTCTTGCATGAAATTTACCTGTGTCTCACTTCCCCTCCTCAGCTACGTGTGCATAGCCATGGAGGCTCTGGACCAGCTGCTGATGGCCTGCCACTGTCAGAGCATCAACCTGTTCGTGGAGAGTTTTCTGAAGATGGTGCGCAAGCTGCTCGAGTCAGATAAACCCAATCTACAGATCCTAGGAACCAACTCGGTGAGTGTCCAGGATTACATCACAAGTTTGAAAGTATTTACATCAAGGTAGCACCAAAGTGATAACAGACAACTCTAGTAAATACTTGTGGTTAACATTAAAATAATCAAACTGACTATTTGACTTCATAAGTGGGGTACCATAGTTGTTGCATTCACAGATAAAACAAATATAGAATCCAACTTGAAGTCTGAGTGACTTCATGTACATTGCATCAAAGGATTCACACTTACTGTCGAAGCCAAACAGACAATTTAACGCTACAAATGTCATTTGATAAGCAAAAACCTACCTGCTCATAAAACTTGTAGTAAAGAGTAATTTTAAAGCTAAGAATAGATTAGAGTTATATATGTAGACAAATTCCCACATTCTCGAACCGGTAGTCATTAATCTGATTTAATGTGCCTTAGATTCTAAGCTCTTATGCCACATCAATTTCCACTCATTTCAGTGGATTTATAGGTATTATCTTAATCAGAAGTTAACAGGCTGCATTTACTTTCCCGATATGATGGCGCAAAGTAAAAGACGTTAAACCTCGAGAACGATCAGAGCTCAGCAGGAAGAGTGGAGGGGAGTGGGAGTGATGAGTTCCTGTGATGTGGGAAGCAGCTATGAGTGCTGTTGCACCAGGTCAGCAGAGCATCCATATAGAAAATCAGATTAGCCGCGGGCCACACTGGCAAAGCTCCACAGTCATCTCCACAGATTGACGAGACATGTCAGCCTCTCACTCATAATCTTCCTGCTATCAGTCTCTCGCACCCACTCGCACTAGAGTGTTTTAGACTGATGCAAGGCCACGCACTCCAGCACACACCCCTCAGAGTGCATGCTTCATTGAGCATCTCAGTGCAGTTTATCACAATCAGTAGTGGAATTTTGCCAATTCTGCTAAATTTTGCTTTCAGTCTGCCTTCAGTGAGGATATTGATTAGGGTTAGTTTCAGTCCTAAAACACTAGCAAGGTAAGCTTCGTCAAAATATAAGTAAACTGTAATTTCAGTGCAAAGAATTGTGTAATTGTGACTCTCCTTAAGTGTTATCCATTATATGGCTCATCGCAGGCAGACTAGTGTCAGAGAGAGGTTAGGGGGGGGATTAGGAGAGAACCACGGGAATCTGAGCCGACCACGAACTAAAACCATGCAGTGCAGAGCCTTTCCACACACACCCAGCTCTTCAACACATCACTGTCTGAGTTACGGTTTTGTCCACTTTGCTCGCGAAAAGAAAAAAAGCCTTTTGGTTGCGGCTCAAAATGTTTATAACCTCAGCTCCCCCATTATCAATTGATGTTCTGCAGACACAGAGTTGATGCTGCCAGTAAATCTGGGCAGCGTCCGGGTATCAACTGCTGCAGCAATTTACTGCAGCAGCTGAGCGGCATCACAGGAGCAGTTACGGGTTCACTTCATTAAATTTGCTCAAGGGTACTTCATTTATTTCCAGTCACCACTTTGACAGTGAACTCGGGAAATGTACTCAACAGGGACTTCTTTAGATGCTCATTTTCTCCATAAATTCATCTTTTTTTATCCTTAGTGCAGCATTTGGGTGACGGCACTCTTTTTGAACGGGGGATTCATTTAATTACACTATATTACACGGCAGAATTCTTGTTAGAGGTTGTATCCTTTCTAACTTGATTCCAAATAAGTCTCGTTCATAATTAATTAATTGTCGTGTGGCGTGAAGCTAAATGTCATCGTGTTTAAATGGTGACATTTTCTGGCGCAGTGGGAATGCCCTCTTCTGCTCTGTGCTTTAATTCTTAATGAGATGTTATGGTGCTACAGCTTTGACTTCAATTTGGGAGATATTCACCATGAGGATTTACAGTCATTTCATCAGTCAGTTTTTAATTAAGATAAACTATTCATGAACTTGGCATATTAGGGAGCAAATGTATTTATTTTCCTGCAGATATATATATATTTCTAATAATTTTTTTCTTTTCCTCCCTCTCTCAGTTTGTGAAGTTTGCCAACATAGAAGAGGACACGCCGTCGTACCACCGCAGTTACGACTTCTTTGTGTCGCGCTTCAGTGAGATGTGCCACTCCAGTTACGAGGACCCTGACATCCGCACCAAGTGAGTGGACAGAGGCTTGACTGCACCAGAGGGAGATATATTAAGCTACTGCTTTTTTATAAGACTACTATAGAAGATTATTTTATACTCCCTCTAAGTACCCCTGCCTGTGAACATTTCTTTCTTCTCTGACAAAATTAAATCTTTTGAGTTATTTTGTCACCTGAAAATAGAAATGTCATCTTTGGACAGTTAAATAGAACCTCGAATAAAACACGAGGCAAACACTGACACAATTATAAATACAATCATCCATTTTTAGAATCAGTCAAATGATCTGTGTCTGTTTGTTGCCTCCAGGATCCGTATGGCAGGTATCAAGGGTCTGCAGGGTGTGGTGAGGAAGACTGTGAATGATGAGCTACAGGCCAACATCTGGGACCCTCAGCACATGGACAAGATCGTCCCCTCTCTGCTTTTCAACCTTCAGAGTGGAGAGCGTACAGAGAGGTGAGCGCCCACAAGGAGATTGACGACTGATCTGTTTCCAGTTCACATACAACATCAACATTGAGCACCACGTATTGATTTCCTCCTTTTGTTTCTATACTATGGTATTATCTTATTTCATTGAAGATGCTTTCCTCCACCTAGCCCCTCCGTGCTCCTCTATATCTCTCTCTTACCATGACACCTCACTGAGGCTGTCACTTCATTCATGTCAAGTTTGACAAGACATGCAATATTCGAATACCACCCCTGCATCCCCCAGTCACTACAGAGCAGATTATTTTAGCTTCTTTTCTGGATAGGGGAGGAAGTGAAAATCTGTGTGTTACTTTTGCTCTTTTATATATATATATATACAATATTTGTATGGTTGGATTTTGAGAGAATCATTTAGAATTGATTTAATCGTACTCTTTATTTCTACATTTCTTCACATGGTATAAGTAACCAGGCTTTTATTTTGAAGGCTTGTCACTAAAGACACTAGATTGTCAACATGGGGTGAGAAGATTAGTGACCTAAAATGAATTAGCGTTGACCTGTCGTGCCTCCGTCACACAGTCCACAGCCGTTGCTCTGCGGCCAACCGGTGCTGTTTGTCTGCTTCGGCCATATTTGTCCTGGCAGTCTAGCCAGGCATCACCCACGTCATTCATCATCACTGTCATCACTGACTGAATCCACTGACAGCATCGCTCCCCTTACGGGCGTCTGTTTCCCCTCATGCAGCATCCAGGCACAAAGAAACCTGGAGATGGGGAGAAAATCTTTAGAATCTGAAGAAACGGGGAAAGCATGAACAGAAATGTCCTAATCAGTCGAGAGTAAAAGCGTCACAAGGATTGAGGGCAGAGTTCCTTTATATTAATATTGCAAACACTGAAATGATATGTTTGACGTCAATGCTGCTATTTGAAATAACAGGGGCAAAAAAACTGGGTGAAGGCTGGATAAAAGAATACAGCTCACTGAAATGTGGCGGTAATTGTAATGAAGAAGCAGATGGAGAGAAAGAGACAGATTTCCCACCATGCTTTCCTCCCCTCTGTGTGAGTTATGAGGTCTGACCCTGCTGTGCATCCTCTATTCCCTCCTTACTGACTTAAGCCCTCACCAGGGACGAAACCAGCAGCAGTGAGATCAGGTCAAACTCACAGATGGTGCATTTTTCTCTACATTAATGTCAACACATGTTCAAGTTATATCTTCTGATGGAGAGAGAGAGAGTGAGTTTATTTTTGGTACTAAAATCTGGTTGATTTAAATCTTGTGAGGGAACTCAAATGTCATTTGGTTTCACACCAATTCAGTTGCCATTTTGATTTCGATTGTTAAAATTTAACCCTTAATAGTTTCCTGGCAGATATTGTCTCGGCAGAAAATATAAACCTTTCAACACTTCACCTACAGATTTCTACATCACCTGACCAAAAGAAAGTTTCTCCTGTCATGTTTATGACTTTAAACTGTTATAATAATTCTGTATTTTCCTTGGCTTTGTGAATTTCATCTTAGTTAGGGGAGTCACTGAGTGACAGGAAGTCACATTTCCTCCACAGCAGCAGGAGCAGGAGAGATGAAAGAGTCGGGGTCTTTAATAAATAATGTCATCATTGGTGGACCACCCGAGGCTAGTCATGACCAAGTTAGATTTATGGTGGAGGTTTTAACTATGCATGAGGATAAAGAAAGGCTGGGGCGACTGTGAACATCAACACACATTCCCACACTCACACACACACACACACACACACAAACAAAACACGAGGGCAAACACATCCACTTAATTTTCACTGCAGAGGGAGAAGTCCCCTCAGGAGTGAAGGCTGCACTGCAGAGTGTTTTCTGTAAAACATGGAGCTTTGGTGTAAATGTTACTGTTGTTGAGGTGAACTGGTTCCAAACACTTGTCTCTCCTCTCTTTCATTACCTCTCTGCCCCTCCCAACTCACCTTCCTCTCCCTCTCTCTCTCCCTCCTGCCCTTTCCTCTTCTTATCTCTCCCTCTTCTTTTCTGCTTTCTCACCTGCAATCTCTCCCCACCAGCCGCTCCCCTTCACCGCTGCAGGCGTCCGAGAAGGAGAAGGAGAGTCCGGTGGAACTGACGGAGCGCTGCTTCAGGGAGCTGCTGGGACGAGCTGCCTACGGCAACATCAAGAATGCCATCACCCCTGTGCTAATGTAAGACATCCCTGCTCGCTCTTTTATTTACAAGATCTGTCCTTTCGTTCTGATTTGGTCCTGCATGCAGTTTTTTTTTGATGCACTCTCTAAACCTGAAGGAGGGCTGCATCCCAGGACGGGACTGCAGTATTTTTTAGCTTTACCCACATTCGTGCAAGGGGGCACAAGGTCAATGCAAGGTTATTCATTTGTAGCTGCGAGCGCATGCTCTGCAGAGCAGACCTCTTAATTGTATCGCACTTCATTTATGTGGATGTCTGTGTTGCAAGGTTATTATAAAATTACTGTTGTTTTTCTTTCTAAGAAGACATTTTCATCCCGCTGCTTTTTCACAGCTTCATTGTGCCTCTGTCATCTTCTGTGGTGTCCTTAATTATCTTTGAATGTCTCTGAGCCTGGTTTCTCTCTGAGATGAGCTCCTTTGTTTCTCCATCCTTCCTCCACTTCTTTTTTTTTAATTGAATCAATGCAGCTCTACTGTTCTTCCTGGAACAAAGTATTTTATTTTGTCTCTACCTGCAACTGTCTGAGCCCTAGACATTAATGCTTATCACATTTTTTAGTGAGTATACTTTTTAAATCTGTCTTCAGTCCTTTATTGTCCATCAGCATTCATCTTTCCTGCTTTAGACTGTATTCCCCATGGAGTTGAGGTTTGAGAAGTGGATTAGCAGTAAGGTTAATTTATTACCTTGTGTGTTATGTGCTTGCAATAATGCAGCCTAATCTGATAGCCCGCAGAAAATATTATAACTAATTCATCTAGACATTGAAAAGAATAAAAATGACAAACTATGATATAAACATTTTAAACATTTTAAAAATATAACTTTTCTGGGAAGTTTTAAGCCTGTAAGGCCTTAATTTATTGATTTCTCCAGAATTCCTCTGTAAGCACCTGTAGCAACCGTTTGTTTAGTGTAGTTTATATATTGAATGTCTTTTTCTTTGAACACGCCAGCTCCCTCTATTTTCAGTATTCTCCCAATTTGCCCTCAATTCATCTCACTTGTCATGTTCTGTGTGAGAGCAGCTCTCGTCCATCCATCACTGTCTGTCTCATGCTTTAGTAATTTATGTCCCGACCACTCTCTCCGCTTCTCTACATGCCAAATTATCTCTCAGTTTGACCAATCATTCAGTTTTATTCATCCCGATCATGTTGGTTGAATGTTTTTTGTAATTAGTTTTGACTTAGATTTTTATTTTATTATTTACTATGAATCATAATAAACTGTTCAGCAGTTTTTGCATAATCCTGCTCACTATCGAACAGACAGATGCCGATGAAAACATAACCTCCTTGGCGGAGCTCAAATTACACTTTGTGTCTCGATGGTAGGATCCTGTGGAGATGTATTAGTAGCTGCTCTGTATCCCTCTAGGTGCTGTATGATTCCATTTCCTGTATCCTCTTCGTTCACCTCTTCCTCTTTGTGTTCCCCCAGGCACTTAGATAATCACTCTCTATGGGAGGGGAAGACCTTTGCCGTGCGCTGCTTCAAAATCATCATGTACTCCATCCAGGTGAGTGATAAAGTGCCTATATATCCTTCAAGACCTCTTCCTCACCTCCTTCTTTTTTCTCTCTTTCCTTCTGTTGACTTCAACTCCAAGTACAAATGGGATCCTGAAATCTTAAATGTGATTTATGCGGTGCACTTTTTGTCTTTGCAAGTGATTGTTACATGATTTAGGGGCGAAAAGTCAAAACTTCCCCTCGTAATATTTGGAGTTCTCACTGATTTACAGCATAAACCTTCTCCTTGCAGCTGTGGTGCCTTTTGGAGTCAGGGACCCACTTATCTCAGGACCGCAGCTTTGAGAGTTTGCCACCTTGTTGAATGAATTATCGAATTTCTTCTGTTGCTCTTTCATGATGTTGTTTCATTCAATCATTCCTACGCTTCTTTTTCAGTCTCAGCACTCTCACCTGGTCATCCAGCAGCTCCTCGGTCACCTGGACGCTAACAGCAAGAACTCAGCCACAGTGCGAGCTGGGATAGTGGAGGTTTTGCTGGAGGCAGCTGCCATTGCAGCCAGCGGCTCTGTTGGTGAGTGGTATACACACACACACGCACACATACACACACCCTGGCCAGCGTATGTCAGCGTATAGCAGTGCCAACATAAAGAGACAAACGTTCACACTGTCAATTACACCTTCTGTAATGTATAGTTCTAACCCCAATGTGCATGCCTTTGGAGGAAGCCGCAGAAATACCCACGCAAACACAGGGAAAACATGCAAAGTGAAACTTGAAACCGGGATTTTAACTGGGAACCTTTTTGGTTTGTGGCGACAGTACTAGCCATCACAAAACAATTCTTCTATCGCTCAACATTCATACACTGTTTGCAAAATTCAGTATCTTTACCAAGGACACTCACGGAATATCTTGTTTGCATCTGCAGGTCCCACAGTTTTGGAGGTCTTCAACACTCTGCTGCGGCAGCTTCGTCAAAGTGTGGACTACGAGTTGACCGGCTCCTACGACGGCAACATCGGCACCAAGATCATCAAAGCTCACGAGGAGCGGCAACTGCAGGAGGCCGTCATCAGGACCATCGGTGAGTGAGTGGTTGTTGTGGCGTTTTGGTCAATGTGAGGGAGGGAGGGAGTAGGGGAGTAGGGGAGTAGGGGAGCAGGAGAGCAGGAGAGCAGGGGAGCAGGGGAGCCTTTTGCTAGACAGGCTCCTGCTCTCCTGACTATATTTACTTTGTCTTTGTTTATGCTTATACCTGTGTGTTTACATCTGAGTTGTTGTGTTTTTTTTCTCTTTAAGGTTCCTTTGCCAACACTCTACCAACATACCAGAGATCAGAGGTCATGCTTTTCATTATGGGCAAGATCCCTGTCCCTGGGGTTCACCTGTCTCTGCTGTCCGCAGGCTCGGGGTAAATTATTCTTGAACTTCAAACAGTAAACATATATGTTACCTTAAGCCATTCTGTGGGTCAGTCAACAACACGCCATATATACAAAACTTAACTGTTTTAAGCTTTAATTGTATTTGCTCTTTCATCCCCAGGCCTGAGGGCACCAGGATGATTCAGATCATGTTGCTGAAGTCCTTGGTTCAGGTTAATATTGATCCCTATCCTATCATTATTCATTTAAAAGCTTTGAATTAGTGGCTCTTTATAAATTGATTGCAGCTCTTTTGTAATCAAATTTCATCATCCCTATATTCTTCTATCTTTTTTTCTGTCTATTTACTGAGGAATCTTTGTGCACCACAGATATTCTCCTATTGATGTTATTCTGGCCAAAGCAGAATTATGTTCTGCGAAAGCAAACATTCAGTCAGGTCCCCTATCTGGAGCTAAACGGAACAGAACTATAAGCCTTTTTCTCAAAATGTGTAAAAATGATTTCCTGTAGTCAAAGTTAAACATCAGCATTACTGCAGCAGATTAACGTCACACTCATGATGCTGTTCATGGTCCTTAGATAGAACAGAAGCAAGTCAGAAGTGAGGAACTCATAATCAAGATATGATCTGTTACTTTTGCCATAATGGCCAATCGGTCATGTGTTGTAAGTTTGTAAACTTGAACTGTGCTTATGATTGTCTCAGGTGACGGCAGGTTTCCAGACCACCAACATGCTGACTGCGCTGCCGAGCTCCTTCCTGGAGCCGCTGCTGTCCTTCTATCTTACCGAGGATCCCGAGATACGACTGCTGGTGCTCCAGATCCTCCTCAGTCTTATCGACCGGCACGACAACCAGCCCAAGTTTGAAAACATAAGGTATGTATTTGCTCCTGTGATTATTGTAGGGCCTGAGCTGTACTGTACTAGATTTGGTTAATCAGACCACTCTGTGCTTCATTTACAGTTTGTGTGTTCTTGTTGTGTCTTCTCTCTGTGCAGCATCATTTCGGACATCTCCATTCTCAAGCTCAAAGTTGACAAGTGCTCCAGACAGGACAACTTATTCATGAAGAAGGTCTGTCCTCTATCTATAGGTGCTTTGTTTCAGTGGAATTGAAAATGAAGACCGATTTAATAAAATAATTTTTTTTTGTCCCCTTTTCAAATTGAATTTACTTCTAATCGGCTTTTCCTATTTTAGATTATATTTCTGTATTACATTTGCACTTAATTAAATTGATAAAATCTCCCCTCGTGCGTGCTTCCTTTACTCGCAGCATGGCCAGCAGCTGTACCGACACATCTACCTGGGCTGTAAGGAGCAGAGCAGTGGTCGGCAGCACTTCGAGACCCTGTTTGCTCTGTTGGGCCTTCTCAGCGTGGAGCTGGCCAACGAAGAGGTGGTGGTGGACCTCATTCGCCTGGCACTCGCATTGCAGGTACAGATGCGCATCCATGCAAGCAACTAAGATTTTATTGTATTCAACTATAATCTTATTTTGTTTTATTATAATCCATCATCTTGCACATTTGGAGCCAGAGGTCAGCCTCAGCTGTCAATTCCATTCAAATAGCATCAAATAACAAATTAAATCATCAGACAAATTTGCAGTTGGACTTGCAGCAGTATGATAAGAACTACCTGGTGTGACAGAAAATCCTTTCCACTAACATGGAGGAGGCAGGATTTATTAAATATTCTGCAGCCAGCCACCAGGTCGAGATTGAGATGCTTTGGCTTCACTATTTGGGATCAGTCATGTTGTCCATCTTGTTATATACAGACTGCAAATATTACTATGTTTTCGTGGTCAGTGTTGTTATAAGCTAATTATTTCATCTTTGACACACTGATCTAAATGAAAACTCAAAGTGAACAAACAACATGACGTCTGGACATGTTAAAAACAGAGGATCTTCCATTTTCTCTGGATCCACTCGAAACTTGAATGGGTCATTATCTACCTCCACATAACATTTCATGGATACTGGATGAGTAGTTTATGACTCATCCTTTTGACACAGACGGACAAACAAATAGCAATGAAAATACAACCACCCCGTCCAAGATAATAACCTCCTTGGCAGACGTAATAACGAGGCAAGAAGAAGAGTTGGACTCAGCCCAAGACACATTAAACCACGTCTAAAGTCTTTTCTCTGAATCGAGCTGAAAAAGCTTTGAGGGTTCGTCAGGTACAGTGTTTGACAGAGCTTTGTACCCTGTGCAGGACCTGGCTCTGTCCACCGATGAGGCTATGCCTGTTTACAACCGCTGTGCTGTTCACGCCCTCGCTGCCGCCTACCTCAACCTCATCTGCCAGCTCACCACCGTCCCAGCCTTCTGCCAACACATACACGAGGTCTGGACTCCTTTGTTTATTTTTTATACATGTGTCTGAATACCAAGAACATGTGTTTTAACAAACGGCTTTTCTCCTCTGTCCCTTCAGGTGATTGAGGTCAGACAGAAAGAAAGTCCCCACCTTCTACCTGAGGATGTTTTCATTGATGACCCCAAGTACGTACCTCGTTCCACATTCAGTTCTCCTTCCTCCCAGTGTTGAATTTGATAATTATATATTCAATACTATCATTGAAAACACTCACCTCTCCCTGCTTTTTCCTAGGCTGCCTTCCTCACTGGAAAAGGTAGAAGGAGATGTTTTGTTCCTTCAGTCGAAGATCACAGAGGTTCTCGGAGGCAGTGGTTACAACACAGAGAGACTGGCTACGCCTTATGTCCCACAGTTTACAGGTGAAATTACAAACCCCTTAGGTCATAATTTCATCTGTAACAAAGGGAAGGACCTCTTGAATTGATTGATGTACTTTTCTATTCAAGTAAATGAGGATAATGTCTATTGGCTCAAACTACTCCTGTAAAGTCACATTAAGCTGCTGCTTTAAAATAAATGTAATGGAGCTAAAAGAGCAGTTGGAGTAAGATTTATAGTAACATTCTGAGAACTGTCCCTAAGTGTTTCAATCAAGGTTTACTACGTTTTCTATAGAAAAACAAATGATAACATCTGCTCTCTTTCCAGATGAGGACCGTCTGTCCAAGAGAAAGAGCATTGGTGAGACCATCTCTCTCCAGGTGGAGGTGGAGTCCCGAAACAGTCCAGAGAAAGAGGAGGTAAAGGCTCTAAAGCTCTGAAGAAAATCTAATGTTGTAAAAGTTACCTCATCATGGTGCGTTCTCCTTTTTCTCTTCGACAGAGGACACCAGCAGAGGAGATCACATTTGAAACCCTGAAAAATGCCATTGGTTTGTCTATTCACTTTGTAGCGTTACACTTATCAACACAGCATCACCACATGTCGATGCTTGTGTCCTAAAGTTTGATTTAATTTAAGGTAAAAAAGTTTCACAACAGAGACATAAAGTGATACACAGTAGTAGTAGCTCTGAGGTACTTCTACCAGTATATACAAGTAATTACAAATACATATTTATCAGACTCCACTGTTGTATGAACAAAAATAAAATGTCCAGACATTTTCCCTTCTTTGTCGTATTCATGGACTCTAATCAAATAATGGAATGAATGTGTGCGTGAGTGAGTGCAGAAGAAAAGCAGGGACTCCACGGTGTACTTTTGAAATTCACATTTGGTTTCCGTATGCCTCTAGTGGACAGTGTTGGTATGGAGGAGCTGGAGAGGGAGCGCAGGAGACAAGTGGTGGAGAAGTTTCAGAAGGCCCCCTTCGAGGAAATAGCTGCCCACTGCGGTGCCAGGGTACGTCAGAAACATTTAATCTTTATTGGTATTGTTGTTTTTCTTGTTTCACCTTCTTGCGGTTACCTAATACCATTTATTCTTTCTTGTCCAGGCAACTCTACTGCAGAGTAAACTAAATCAGATCTTTGACATGACAATCAGGTAAAAGACGGAGCTTTGACATATTTGAATAACGTTTCTATAAAGAGTCATGTGATTATGGTAATGATGACTGTGGTCTGCCTCCTCTCCACATCCAGACCCCCGCCCAGCCCATCTGGAACCATCTCGTCAGGTTACGGCACAACTCAGAGCCGATCCGTGCCCATCTACGAGATGAAGTTCCCTGACCTGTGCGTGTACTAAACCGCACTTTCAACAGCGATGTACGAAAAAAGATGCAAACCAATCCTCACTGTAAAAGCATCAGAACCAAGGTTGTGAGGAGAACAAGCCAACTCAAGAGCAAGCCACTTTTTGTTTAACTTAGCCTAGATGACGATTCTTCCCCCCCCGTGACCGCAGACAAACCTGCTTAAGCCAGTAAATGCAGCTGTCACACTTCTTTTTATTTATTTAATTCCTTTCAGCTCTTCCTTAAATGTATGTAAAAACTCCACTGGCTGGATTTTTAAGTTGAGCCGTTGCCAAGAACTGTGAGTTAAAGAGGATGTGACAGACTCAGACTTTATATTTTATTGGCTTTAGAATGAATTAAACCGTTGCACGCCCTGGAAGTGAAACACTGCTAATTCTTGATATTCTTTCTGTCCCTTACAGTGTGCCATACTAACCTGAATAACAAAACGAGATTGACCAGTCGTGTTTATTTTCTCATGACGTTTTATATTGTAATTGTTTTATATTTGTTTTGGCCGGGAAGAGAGTATATGAGTTACATTTTAAATTTAAATGTTGTTTTAAGTTTGATTGTTGTCTCCCATGTCCTGCAGCTCGTCTTTAGTCTTTTTATCGCTTTTCGTTTTGCCTTTTTAGTGTAATAGCCAAAAGTGCTTCTTTCTTTAACAACAGGCTTTTTTAATTTCCTGCACTTACTTTTAAGTCTAATTATAATTTTTGTTTGTTTTGTCTGTGATTGAAATGAAAGATGACTGTGTGTGCTATCCTCCAAAGTGAGTGTGCCTTACGGGTGACTCAAGCTAAGACACAAGACCACACGAGTCGTGACCACACTCGAGTTGCGTTTACCTGATTAGACACTAGACAATTAACTAAGGATCCTTTATTATTTTTTTCTTCCCATATAAATGTGTATATACAGAGAAATATATAAAGCTGATGTACAGAATAGGGATGTTCATGTGTGTGTGTGTATGTGTGTATATATATATTGTATATTAACTCTAATTTTAGAATGCCACTGCACTGATTGTGTCCGTAGATGAGGGAGAAAGCTACGTAGTTTGTTTTCCGATACTTGTTTTTTTTTGTAAAAATCTCAAATTAATAATCAGCAACACATTAAATTATACATTGTGGAGTAGTAATGTTTTAGCATCATCACAAGGGCAGAGGATCACATTATTCATGTATTAATGAACACATCTGATCTGCAAGGAAAACCGATTTGTTTTCCTTCCCACAGTTTCTGACAGGTTTCAGCACCATCACTCTGACCTGTACCGTTTTCCATTACACCCCGACTCCTGCTGGAATGAGATTTATTTCTCTTTTAGACACTTAACACGCTCCGAGCCTTGCATCTTTTTCATACAGCGAGACATAAGCGAGTCTAAAAGCCATTTTGTGTGTTCGCAAACACACACAGGTATTAAAAAAACTTAAGTATAATGGCAATAAAGTGGCACGAGCCTGGCTGACACGGCCCAACTAGAGGTAGCAGATCCTTTTGTGTGAGTGACGTCGTATCTTCTGTTGTCGTCGTGCTGTGATGGTTCAGTTTAGTGAAATCCTAAGAGGCCGTCTCCCCCCCCCCGCTCCCGTGCTTCTGTGACCTGACTGCGTCTTGTTTGATGTGGAAGATGGCGTTTGGTTTATTCCCTATTGTCATTCGCTGTAGTCCAGTTTTAGTTTTTTTTTCACAATGTAGTGTCCCCCTGTACTTGTAATGTCCACACATGCCAGTGTATCAGATTGTCTGTTCATGTTTACCATTCGGTCAGTGTACCTGCGTTTATGTGAGTGAGCGTGCACGTGTAAAGATTCATGCCGTTGTGCGACTTTGCTCTCATTAAGACCAAACTCATCAGACCCAGTTTACAGTTTCTGTCCAGTGGCTCTTTCCACCGTGTTAACGAAGAACAAGCCGAAGCCTTCCAGCCACACGTCGTAGAATAATCTTTTACTCGACTTAGCAATGACGACCGCCCTGTGAACCTGTCAGCTGTGTGCTTGTTGATGTCGCATAGTGTGATATTATTAACTGACGGTAATTCAATCTTACTTTTGTCATTACATGTTTGGTTAATATAGATCTGTTTACAACGTAGTGCTGTAGGTCAACTCTATTCATTCTGTGAACTTTGCACTTTAAAAACTGGATTACCTAGTGACAAAGGCAGCTTTTACGAGGAGAAAATGCCTTATGAGTGTCATACCTGACTCTGCATGCTAGTGATGTTGCTGTGTTGTACAATAAAACTGTCTAAGCATAAAAAGATGTGATGTCTTTATTACCTCCGCCCTGGAGGTTATGTCCTTTAGTTGGTTTGTCTGCCGGATCAGACAAAATACTCTGAACAGATTTTTGCAAAGCTTTATTGAAGGATTGGACGTAGGCCAAGAAAGAACCCATTACATTTTGGGGCAGATCTGAACAAAGGGTCTGTTAAATGGATTAAATGGAGATATGTTGGCATTTTCATCCATTTACTAGGGAATAATTAATGGAACCTAATGTAAAACATCAGACGTATTTAGAGGACGAATATATACTGTGTGTGTGTGTGTAACTTGGTGTGGATTTTGTGAGATACACACGACTGCGGAGGATTGTCACCGGGGGTCATGGGAAATCGGAGAAGAAAAGTGAACTCAAAAGAGATTGGACTGCAAACAGAGGAGACGGTTTGAGACCTCAATCAACAAATCTTAATGTTTCGGAATCGAACATCTAGATAAACCAAAAATCATGAACATGAACCCTTGAACTTTTACCTAAAATTAAAGAAACCATCCTTGAGAAAATGTATTTGATGTGTGACTTTTTAGTTTGGGCAATGTCCCTATGACCTATACTGCGGCAAGCCACCAGAGGGCGATCAGCACACTTTGGCTTCAAATTCCGTCCATCTTTATCCCCAGTCTATTGCCTTTCTTAGCCCAGTTTTCCACAAACTGCTTTAAACTTGAGAGAGTAATTATGAAGCCCCAAAACCAAACGTGTAGCACCAAATACTATCCAGAGCAAGTCCACATATTTTTGTTCAGGCCTCCTCAGACTGAAGCCTCTATGTTTTAGGTCGTGTCCGAAGGGGCCTAAGAAATGGAACAGCTTAAGGGAATTAGAAGGCAGCTCAGACTTTTTCCTTATAAAGATGCTTCCCAGGCCTCTCGTCCCTTAGACTTAACATTCCAAAAGATATCCCACATGACACATAAGTGTTTCTTCTATTTTGTCCACCCATTCAATATCATCTTCAAATGAAATGAATCAGACGATCACTGTTATTTTTTGCCACGAACACAATGATCTTTAATGTTATAATGAATTTACAAAATACCAAACCACGCTGTAACTGCATTGTCTTTCATATTCACCTTTAGCTCCTCTTTCAAAACATTTGAACCAGTAATGACATGTCCGACCACAAACAAACAAACAAGCAAATAAACGATAAAAGCCCATTAAGAAGCCGTCAAGTTGAGAAGGTCACAGGGGTCAGTGGCTGCAACATAACATTTAAATCAACATAAAACTGACTCTTTCTTTTTAATCAAGATTAAATGAAAGAAACCTTCTTGTTACCAAATCCTGTAACTTATACTAATTCATATCTGTGGGTCATAACAAGCGACGGCTATCGGACTTGTTCGACCTGCCGCTCTGCTTCGTTCATCCTATCATCCTCTCTGCACATCATTGTGTAGAATGTTCCTCAAGAGCTTAGCCAGCTGGGCCTTGGATTTCTCCTCCAGCGGCCTCATTAAACTTGCGTCACGTTTTGAGGTGGTGGGGTTGCCCCATCTGAAATGGCTCATGCGATAGCTTCCATCTTTTCTTTGCTGCGGGCTCAGCGGCACTTTTGACTTGACCTTTGCCCTCAGCTTTCCCTTGTTTTGTTGCTTCAGGTCGCCGCTCTTCTCGTCCTCGTTACCATCCAGCTGCCTGCGAGCCGGAGCGGGGAAGCCCACCTCGGAGGAGCCCCCCCCTCCCTCCAGTGATGACGTGAAGACTTTGATGGGCCGACGTTTGCGGCCATTTGGTTTCCCCCAGCGGAAATGCTCCATGGAGTAGGAGCGTCGCTCGTTGCTGTGGGGTGTCCCTCCCGGTACCTTGTCTTTGCTGGAGGCCATGATGCCCAGAATGATGCTGAGTAAGAGGTCTTTCTCCTTGTCTATCTTCGGGGCCAGTTCATTGAGCTGCGGCGGCTCTGCCTGGATCTTCTGTATGCAGAGGCGAATACAGTTCTGAGTGGAGGAAACCAGAGAAGCAACAAGAACATTTCTGTTGAGTCCCTTTGATGCAGATTTATTCCACTTGGGTCCAAACGAGAAAGCTGCAGATCCAATTTACACGGTCTTATCTTATAGACTCCCTGACAATGTATACGAGAAAATCAATGTGGGGGAAAATCCAACCGTCTCTTTAAGATAAAACTGAAAACGAAAATACACATTATAAGTTAAACCTTTGTCTTGTCTTGCTTGTTTATTATCGAAATAGTCACTGGTTGATTGTTTCTCTATTTTTTCAGCTGTTAATTCTGATTAAATCAGGCGCGTCAAGGTGATCATATCTTCTAACTGCTGTTTTGAGGATCAAGAATCAATCCAATAATGTTCCAAATAAGTTTCCTATGCTGTTGTTGCTGTGTCCATGTCTTCTTTAAAGCCCATTGAACCTATAATGACATGTGCTGCACGGTTAAAGCTTCCTCTCTGAGTGACATCAGACAGGGAGGTTGACTCACCTTGATCCTTCGCTCGGTGCTCAGGTTGTTGCAGATGGAGCTGTTCAGGCACTTGGACCCAAACCCTGGGACGCACACGTACGCCATCACCGCTACCAAGAGCCAACTCAGACCAACCATCTTCAGCCTGGAGACAGAAACATGAGAGAGAGAGGGGAGGAGAGAGAGAGAGAGAGAGAGAGAGGCTTATTTGAGCTGAACAACTGAGCTGTACAATCCAGGAAGTTCTCTTGAGAAACACAACTTGAGAAAGGTGTTGGTGGAGGACTCTCCCACTCGTCTAATCTTCCCTGAAATATCACTCGTTCTCAGAAATACAGCACGTGCCTCTGCGCCTTCCCCCATTCCTTCTCCACCTTGGCATGTTTCAACACTATCTTTCAATCTTAATTGTTGATTTATAGCGGCGTGTCATGACTGGATAACTGCTGTGAGCTCAAACACAGATTGTCGGCATTCCTATTTAAGACAAAAATGGCATTGTAATGCAACAGACGGTGTCGTTTTCCACATTAATGAAAGAGTGCGTCTCTGACACTCCCTGAGATACTTGATAAAGATTTGCTGCTTTCAAGGGGCCGTCTGAAAATTTGTCACGGGGGAGGAGGGGTGATGAAAAGGGAATTGGGTGGGAGGGGCAGGGTTCTCGTGTTTCCGATTCACGTCTTTTGTTTCACGATTTACTGTCGGAGAACGGAAGAAAATAACGACAGGCACTTAAAGCCCCATATTTCACGTCATATAATCCTGATAACTCTTTAATAATGTTTATAGTTGTTCTGCCTCGGACCACCTGTGTTTCTGCTTTCAATAATTACCTCACTGTATAGCAGGTTTTATCGGTCGAAGCTGGATTCAAGTTAAATCCACCTGCACTTAAGTAACAACATCAACCTTCTACTGTTTCAACTTGACAACGTAAATAGCAACATCTTCTAATGCATGTGCTTCACATTAGAATCCTCCGAGCAAAACACGCGGTGGCTTGAATTACGAGGCTGCAACAGGAAATGCGATGCATCTGTCACAGTGGTTAAAGCGGCCGACTGCAATGGCTCAGATAATTATCATTTTTGGCATTTTTGGGCATTTTTGGAAAAAACATTTGTGCAGCGTGACAACAGATCACGACTGCTCCTGACAATAATTGTATTTCTGGGCCTCTCGATTAATACAATAGCTGTTTTGATTTTTGCTCTCCCTAAAATAGATGCAGCAGTTTTTGAAGTATATAATCAGTGCCGCGTTCCATTAAACCACGAGTTGCAGCTGGAACGCTCCCTCAAGTCGGAACTTTGACTCAGAAGGTCGGAGGAACCTCACCACCAAGATGGCCCCTCCGTACGTCAACAGAAGTGAAAGCTGTACTTCTGTCATTAAATGCGTTGTTTACGTAGTACTGTCCAATTGTGGCCGCTTTACTGTAGTGTCAATGCGTTATTATGAACTTTTTTAGTCTAACACGGGCAGCCGGCTCATGTAAATATTGTTCCCGTGCAACTGGAGCTCCATAAACCCGGGTCATTGTGGGTGTGATGTCATCCCGAGGGCCAAGCTCCGAGGTGAAACCAAAACAACCCAGACTGTAAACTCAACTATTTAACCTTTGACCTACGTTCTAGCAGATGTTTTTCGGAAAAAAGAAGCAGCAGTTAAACTGATTGAAAACCAAGACTGAGTTAAGACCTGGTTAAGAGATTAGAGGGTCAAGAGCTAATCTTTGCATCAATAAATTCCAGATGTTCCTCAAGCTATGAAGATAAATGTTCGTTTCTCAGGATTTTGTGTCGAAGCCTCTGCTGCCCTGCTGAGAAGAAATAAAAACCCTGACCGGTTTCCTTCAAGCGTCTCGCACGCATTTCAAGCTCCACGCTCAACTGATGGAGAGGATTCTTTCAATATTTGACTTCATGGCAAACGCCTCCACCTAATCTCTCAGTTGCTGTTTTTATATCCTTCCTTAGATATCAACTTTTTAAAGCCCCTGCAAAAAATATCCAATCCCCACTTTTCTACCCCGCTGCTTCAAACATCAATTTCCTTTTGCACGCGTTGTTCTACTCCTTGGTGGGCCATCGTTTCCTTAACTCTTGGCTACTCTCATCCCACAGTATGACTCACCCAGCCGAGCTCTGCTCTCCACAGACACACTGTGTTCAAAGAATCTGCAATCAAAATAGATTGAAACCTCATGCCTCACTGATATTCAGAGTGATTGAAGGGTTATCTGAGTCATATTTCGTTGTTTGCGACTGAGAAATGTATCAAATCTGCAGCTGCACAACTCAGAAAGTGTCAGAAGAGTCAATGACACAGAAAAGTGTCTTCATTCAGAAAAAACCCAACCAGACCCAGTTGGGATCCAGCCAGACCACACAAAGACAAGTAGATGTTTACCTTTTCCAAATGTTTCCCTCTCCTTGCTCTTCTCCTTGCGTCTGTCCACAGATCTTCCAGAGTGGCGACTTCTTCACCGGGATCCCTCTCCTCCTCCTCTCCTGCCTCTTCGCTGCTCTGATGAAATCCTCAGTCGGAGAGGGTCTGCTGCTGCCTCCTCCTCAGAGGAGAGGAGCTCCTTTTATAGACACATGAAGTCTCAAGGCCTCGGGGTGTGGTCTAGGCGAGGGGTGTCCTGCTCCTTTATGAATGGTGTGTGTGCGTGCGTGTGTGTCTGTGTGTGTGTGTGTGTGTGTATGTGTGTGTGGCAGGTATAATGGCCACCCACACAGTTTTTTAATCAATGGCTCACCTCACGTCACCAGGACACAGGTGAAGCATTCTTCTTCCCTCCTCTCACAAAAAACTCCCTAATTAACTTGAAGAACCCCTGACAGGGAGATTACATTCTTTAAGTTCTTGTTTGCATTTTTAGGTCAGGCCGACAGCTGTTTACACAAAAGGACCAAAATAATTAGTGCTCTTTTCTCGGCTCGTGTCAATCTCTGCATTGAGTCCCTCAAAGGCCAGCCCTAATCACTGACAGTGGGATGGAGAGATGCGCTGAAGTGTGCCGAATCCATTTGGCTGATTGGGTTGTTTCTCTGTGGCTCCCCCCTCGACAAGGTAGGCATTAGTCCCTGTGTGGAAACTTCATTTTGAATATCTGACTCACTGGTTGCGCGTCATGACTGCACACAAACACGCACAAACAGTCACACACACACACAGGGTTTGAAAAGAAAACCACTATCCTTTCACCTAGTCTTTGTCCTGGCATACACATTCAGCTTTCTATAGCTGTGTGGATGTGTTTTCACGGTGTAACGTACGTACAAGGACAAAGCAGAAAGAAGAAGTTGTCGTAGGTTAATTGGAGGACAAGAGATTTAAGCAGTGACATTTTTATATAACCATATTATCATTTTTTTTTAATTAGCTAAATAATCCTCTAGAATTGCTCATCCCTCTTTTTATTAAGATCAATGAATTGTTTCCTGGGAAATCAGTGAAACCCTTTATAAAAAAGACAAATTTCCTGGATCCATGTGAAAGTTTTAAATCCGTCCACTGCCCTGAAAGGAGAAGCTATTTGTAGGGAGTTGCCTTAGGGTAAAGTGTTTGGTTACATTTGGATTGATACAGTTTAAGTATTAAGGTATGTTCATGCAGGTATGTTCATGCAGGTGTGTTCATGAAGGTATGCCTGTATGCACATGTTTGGATAAGTTTAGGTCCGGGAATAAGGACATGGGTGTGTATCCATGCATATAACTATATGTATTTGTAGGTGTATCGGTATATATGTATATACTTCTGCTTAATTATTATTATTACTATATGATTATTATTATTATTATCATTTTAATTTATGTATATATAAAAGAGAGACGGAGAGAGAGAGATGACTATTGTTCCTGTTATTTAATTTAATAACTTACAGGTTACATTTTTTTGATTGTTATTTATTTAATCATGTATTTGTTTGTTAGTGTTTTCCTTGATTTTGTTGAGCTCTGTCCGTGGCAGTTGTTGTCAGGTGTCTACGTCAGCAACCAAGGCCAGTTCTGAACGTTCTGATGACAAGGTCAGGGGTCAAGGAGGGTTTGTTTGTATATTCTGGGATGCTTCCTTCCTGTTTTCCTGTTTAACAAATAATACAAATTGTAAATAATAATACACTTCCACCAGATCTCATGAAAACCAACAAACTGACAAACTGGAGTGAAAACCACGATTCATTCTGTGATTATTTTCAGTTTGCTGCCTATGTCTCAGCTTCACACTATGAATGGGTGCATGTGTATTTATATCTGTGGAAATGTATGTAAGGGCACTAAAATATAGATACATATAAGACCACGTTTTGATTCAGAAAGATGCAGAATAAAGACAATTTATCTTAAAAATTTGTAGTATTATAAATGATGTGCAGAATCATGTATGTGCTCAGCAAAAGAGATCGATTAGATTTCTTCAAATATAAGAAACAAGAAGCTTCTCGGTCATTTTTGTACTTTTGTCTTTGGAATAGGCTTTACATTTGTTTTTTTGTAATTTTTTATTTACACAGCGTTGAAGTCTGCGATTAAGCAAAGTCAATCATACACAAAGACTGAATATTTAAAAGATTGAATCACACTATTTACACATGTGAATGCCTCCAGCAACTCAGGCGTGAAATTCCTCATCTACTTTTGGGGGATTTAGCTCCTCTTCATATGTTTTGATGGAGGATCATATGACCGGTGCTGTCGGGCAAAGGCCTTTCAAAGCCTCATGAGGGAAGATAACATTTGACCCCTGTCCTGTACCTCTCCCGACTGCTCCCCTAGAGAAAGCAGATGTCTGAGATTAATTCTTCTCCAAACCAATCAATGTCAATAAGGTAAAGACGCAGCCCATGTAGGAGATGACATCAGGGCTTACGTGAGTCCAACATAAGTCTTAAGTGCTCTCCCTCGATTGCAATGTGACACCGAAGTTTAACAGGTCTAATGTAAACAAAGACCTCTGTTTATATTTCCAGATGTGAAAAATGCCATAGAACTCTCTGGAGAACCGTGAATTGAAAAAAAGTACAGTAATTTCCGTGTGAGGTTGTTGGAGAAACATTCCAGTAAAGTACAAGAAGGTCAAAACCATTCAAACCAGCATCAACAACAGTGATGGTATGAGGGTAAAAAATAAGCTGTGGGCCTCCTATACAGTACGGGTGCTTTTATTTTCAGAATTAAAACAATATAACTGAAATCCACTACGATTGAACCCTTTCATGAATATTGTGTTTGTCCTATTCTCAAGTTCCTCAGGATGGTTAATGAGGTATCTCCACATTAGTGTGTGTGTGAGAGTGTGTGTGTGTGTGTGAGACAAACCCTGCGGTCAACCTCAACTTGAAGAAGAGACAAACTGTGTGCACCCCCCCTCCCTCTGTCTATCCCACTGTAATCGACTCAACAAGGTAAACTCGACTTCAACTGGAGCATGAAGACTTTCATCCTGCTGACAAGCAGATCAACGCAGATGAGACCAAACAAGGAGGATAAGAAACAAACCAAATAATTTCTTTCTACCCTAATGTGTAACATCCCTTTTCCTCATCACACGATGGCCCCTTTTTCTCATTTTGTTCCGTTGCAGAGTCATAAACATTTTCCAGTGGTTAGTCATCAGTCAGGAGGAAAATCCTCGATCTGTCACGTCTTCTGTTCTTTTCCGAGGGCAGCGTATCCAGTCACAGTGAGAGGACCTTCCACTCAGAGTTCACTGTATGATATTATTATTCTATCAAGCTGTTAGTCCTGTGAGACACCATTATAAACCTGAAGGGGACTGGACAAACCGTTCCTGCAGCAAACCAATAAACTTATAGAAATTATTTGTTTAATTTCATTACAAGCTCAGTGTCAGGTTTTGCAACTGGGCCTCCTGACCAGGCTGACTTCTTATCTGATTCCTTGTGTCGTTAATTCAATTAAAGGGAGTGAGGAGGCCTGGGTGGGCTGCTCCAGGTTGATCCGTGTCAGATTTGTTTGAATAGCTCAATTTTCTCCAGTGAATCTGTCACACAAAGCGACGAGGGCCTTGGAAAAAGGTGAGGAAACACCGGCTAGGTGAGGAAAAACTGAGTAGACAATGAGAAACAGATTAGTGTTCATTAACTGTGGTCATGGCCTCAGATTGTGGACAGGAAACCACTTTCAGGGAATCCAAAACATCCGGAAATCCAAAACATGGTCCTATGATACTGGAGATAAAGAAAATGAACGAGTCTGCAGCAGCATCTCCCACAGGAAGCCGCAGGAAGCACGGTCCAGGGCTTTCATCCAAAATCCTGAAAGAGAAAATAAAAGACATTGTTCCCATTGGATGTGACTCATGTTTGAGAAACAAGTAGCAGTGTACTTTTTAAACATATATTAAAAACACTTGTACTGTCTTATTATGTACAGTATTGTATTATATGCACTTATATACACTTTTATGTGTATATACACTCTCTGTCATTTCAAATTAATCCCATATAGGTTATAGAGGGTTTGAGTGGGTTTCAAATTCCCTTTTTGTTTTGTTCCCTTTACTTTAACTTGGCCGACCCTATTCTCCCTCATTTAGTTAATTCCCAGAATCCATTTCAACCACCAAGCTACTTTCTGTTTCTGACTTTTAAAGCTTTCAGATTTGAGTTTATGGGCTGACAGATAGCAGCAGGTAACATTAAAACCGTGTACATTGTGTGTTTAAACTCTGTAATTACTGCCAACATGATTTAGCTTCAAGTACTACCTCAAAGTGCAGAGTGCTGCTGTTGTGAGTCTCATGTTCGCCACAAGAGGGTGATATTTACTCGCAAATAATCCTTGAATCCAATAAGCCTCGGTTTTATTCTGCTGACAATTGTATTATTCTTTCTGATCCAAGTTATAATGTAAATCAATAATAAATAAACTAAAACATCTAAACAGTAGTATAACATTGTAATGTTTGTACAGTATGGACAAAACCACAATTGAGGACACAGGGGTCAAGTCTTTAATGTTTTCTCTGGATTTTCAAATCAAAAGTGAAAAGAAACGGATATTCTCAGATGCAAATTACATGTTGTACACCACATATTTAAATTTCAATGTTACTGGCAATGAACGTGACCATATTTCAATTTAAAAAAAGGGATTTATTATTTCACCACCGGAGTTACTTTCCCCTGAGCTTGGATAGAGGTTTGAATAATCCCTGTACACACAGATAAAAAGGACCGGAGCTATAACTGAACCATTAATTAGATACATAAATAAAAGCAACATTCTAAAATCAAAAAATGACATTATTTGGTGGTTCCTCGGGTAGAAGTAGGAGAATGTATACTTTTGTTGTATAAGATGTTGGTATAACCTACTTACACTAATCAATAGTAATAATTATAATAATAATAATAATAAAAGTGTATATTAAAATAACTTATCTTAATCAGATATACTATCAAATACTATTGTTGTATATTTCATAAAATACTGAATGTTATTATGACACTAAACATTTTTTATATAACAATTGCATTGATTAATACAATAAATATCCAGTGGCAGCCTCTTAAATTAAAATAGTAAATATATTCTGTGAAACCTTTTCTTTTAATCAGCCTCCATGTTGTAAATGTGTAGGTTTTGTAAATAGATTGGCCCCCGCGATGCTGTGACCCATTCAGGGCCAAAAGGCAAAGAGAGGGGACATGAGAGGTGAGGGGACCTTCTTTGTTGGACGCCCAGTCACCTCTGTGGCCCCTGGAAAACCATTAAACCAGGAGGACTTCTCCCAGGAGCCCACATTCCTCACATTCCTCCGGTCTGATGTCAGAGGCGGCGGCATCTGGAGCCGTTGCTGCCTTCAGGTTGCCCGCAGAGGCTGGGACCACTGAGCTCTGCTGGCCTGTGGAGAACTTAGACACATATTTGAGTGATTCAAGTTGTATTTGTCATATGCAGTTAACATAGGGTCAACAGGACAATGGAAGGTGAAATGTACCATATATAGTAAATGTGTATATGTTTTATGAGTTTTGTTTGACTTGCTTTCTTCTGTGCGATAGCATGTTGTTGTCGAGGGAAAAACTTTTCCAATTACAATGTGATAACTCTCATTGTTGGTGTTGTGGTTTACAAATTGATTTATGTAAGAAGATTTTTTTTAACGATATCACGTGAGAAGTTTCCTATCTTAACAAGTGAGTTATTTTAAAAGTAATCATGTGATAACTTGATAAGTTTTACTTGAGACTGATCCTTTTCTTTCATAGGCTCCCATACTTTTCACTCTCAAGAAGAAAAGAAAAAGTCAACTTGATTTAAAAGTCAAAACCATTCCTCCAAAAAGCTTCATTCTTATCAAATACAAGTTAAATCAAGGGCAATTGGACTTGATTTGAGAAATTCCACCTTCATCCGTTTTGGTTTTCACCCTGAAGTTGTAAAACATATCCCCCATTTGTCGTGTAGTGTTAAATCCCTGGTTGACTTTCATGTTTGAACTTCTGCTCACTAAATACCAGCAAACCACTGGTTGTGTATGTTCTCCATCTGCAATGGGGAAATATCCATATAACTTATTCTAATATGGTCAAACAACAATGTTATGATCCTTATGTACAAGTATACAAATGTATCTGTAAATTCACATGATGTTTTACATTTTTCATATGTTTACTACGTGACTATACGTTAAGATGTCCAAAATATGAAAACAACACACACACTCGACCAATTGTGAGTCGCAATCAAATAACTAATTAAAACCAAACTGACTGGAAATAACAGCAAAAGATTAGTATGATAAGAACAACCTAAAATAACAGAAACAATCTTTGGCCAAAATCTAATTTAAGTGAAGCCCTATTTAAACTTTTTAACCTGTTTAATTTCTCATCCATTAACACAGAGGAGGCGAGATTCAAACCCACCCTATAAACTTGTGCACGTGAACCTCGCGTTTCCCTTATTTCCCCGCCGACAGTGAACGCACCGTGAGCTCCTCTCTCTCGCTCTCTCTCTCTCTCTCTCGCCCCCCCCTGGCCCTGAACGCCTCCATTGGAGCGGAGGGACCACTACTATAAACACACCGAGAGTTCGAGCCCCGGCGGAGAACACTGTGCTTCTTATTCACGGTCAACGAACACAACTTCACTTCCACTCGTTTATCTTATATTAGTTCTGCGACTGGAAAAGAAGAGAGAAACGTTTTTTCTTCAGTTTTTTTCCCCACTGAAGCAGCTTCTCGACCAAAAAGCCCCAGAACCTCCGGAGTGACTTTGAACCCGCTGCTGAGACGTTTCTCCTTCTTTTCGCTCCGGACAGTTTTTTGGCTTGTTTATGATTCAGGAGCTTCTCCGGGCTCCGGGACCTTTCTCGCTGTCTCCACGCAGCGGATGAGGAATACCTCCATGAAGCTGTGATTTCCAGCCGCGTCGAGTGAAAAAGAAAAAGTTCCTCCTCCAGCGGCGAGCGGCGGACGACATGTAGGGGTGAGTTGTCTGGAGTAGAAAAAAGTTCAGCAGGAGGGTCCAGAGTTCCCCCCTCTGCTCCTGAATGTTCCACACACGCACAGACACACACAGATACACACATACATACCTGTGTTGGAAGACAACAACTTTTTAACGGTGAGAATGATCTGGGTTTTAAATGTAGGCCAAATGGCTGTGGCCACGTATGGGAGGCAAGGGATCCCAAATATTTTCATTCCCCTCCCTCCCTCCCTCCGTCTCCTCATCCTCCGTCTCCTCTTCCTCTTCATCCTCCTGCTCTTCTTCATCCAGCATTTAACATGAATAAAAACACATAAGATGAAGGCTATATACTAACAATGCTGTTGATTGGATCTCGTCATACGCCCAATCAGAGCATGTGACATCTCCACAGTTCATAGGGGAATATGAATATATGATACGTATCACAATACAACAAATTGTGCTACAGTATGATACAATGTATTCAGTTGGTGGGGGGGCCTGATGGAGCCCTCTGTAGGGCCCCTTAAAGAGGCACCTCTGGGCAGATGCCAGGTTATAGTCTGCAACACCTGGACTATCGAGATTAAAGCTGGGTGGATAACAAGATGTCAATAATATAACGGTTCAGTATGTATCAGTGTGCTAATGCATTGTGTCAGCAGAGTGAGGAAGTATAACACTTAAATAATCTAAAGTGCAGAAAGTCCAACCTTCAATCAGGAGCAAACATCTGCCTTCAAACTTAAAATAAATAATTATGGAAAATATATTGTGATATTGTGACATTTATTGTGATATCTATCGATACCGTGTGATCTCATTTTGTCCGTATGACCCACCCCTAGCTGAGATGCTTCTCTCTCATCACATCTAGACCTGATGTTTGTACACAGGGAAACTGCTTGTTGTGGTTGTTGTTGCACTGACTTCAGTGAAAAACACTTCACGTCATCCAGGTCAGGAGAAGAAGAAGAGGACGTCTGGGATCAGCCTTGCTCGTGCATTCACCCTCACACTGATTACAGTTCTACAGGATGTCTCACACACTTGGATGACTCGGCATGTCTGTGGATGAGCGTCCCTCCTCTTGGACCGGGCGGTGATGACATGATGGCTTTGCTATGGAGCTGTTTGTCCTCCTCACACCCTGCGTGCACACTGTGCATACATGTTTGTGTGAGAGTATGTGCAAGATGTGTTTGGACATGCACCTTTTGACTACCAGGGCTACAGTAAAAGAAAAAAGAAGTGGGGAGAGCAAATATAGCATAGCTGCAGGAGGCGTAGGCCACACACACACACACACACACACACACCCTCACACACATCTGGCTGTCTTTATAAGCTCAAAGGCATGTTGTGTAAATTATATGGTGCCGGAGCAAGTGGCTCAGGAGGACACTGCAGTTATAAAACACTGCTGGAGAATTTAAAGAAAAGTCAGAGCTGTATCCTTCATCCTGGCTCCTCATCCCCTCATGGTCTGAGAGCAGACACACACACACACACACACACACACACACTCTGTCATCACATTCCAAAACAATGGAGGAAAGTCGCTGAAACGCTAACCTAAGGTCCCACAGGCTTGTTTTGTTGAAGGTCAGCACGGTAAGAATATAATAGGTGTTTACTGCGTGATGGGAGGCTGCATGTAAAAAGGGAAAGTGGCTATTGTTTGTGTGGGCTCTGGTCATTTGCGTCTTAGAGGCCATTTGATTGCTATGTCGGGAGAACATACCTGTAATTTTGGCCAAGTGTTCATGCTGTAGTTCAGGGAGAGAGAGAGGGAGAAAGAAATGTTGTAGAAATGTGCTAACTCGTACTTGTTATATCTCTTGTCTCTTGAGGCTTTGTTTACATTTGATCTGGTTAGATTTGGTTCCACATTGCATTTTAGTGAGCTCTTGTTTGACATGAGTACGTCCTGTTGTCCTCACCTAGGCCGGCTGCGCTTACCTTTTGTTGACATCGATTGGATTACAGATGGGCGTGAACCAATACGTTAATTTCCTTACCTCTGTAGTATCATTAGGGATTAACGACCTCATTATCATACCAGCAATCCTGAGAGGTATTTCTTCCTCTATTGTTTAATGCTGTCTCAACCGCCATTCACACCCTTTTATTTTTGTTTCGGACTAAACTGAAATGTCTGAATGTCCAGACCAAAGAAGGTCGGAGGGAAAGCTCCCTACAAGCACGAGTAATGACACAACCACACTTTATAGTTTCCTAAATATATATTTGGTTCCTAATACCAGTTCCCTTCCCAAAACGATACCTGGACTTTGCAGATCGGCCGATTCAGAGCACCGATCAGATTTCTGGGAAAAGCACATTTCAGTTTTATCTGGAATTTCTCGGATCTGTATATAGATCCACATACTTGAGGGTAAAAACCGGTATTTTCAGTAGGATCTGAGGCATTTCTGTTGCCTCTTAGGTGATTCGTTTCACTGTTTAATCTACAAAAAGTCAATGAACAACAAACTGATCAGAGTCAGTGGTGACTCCTGGGAATTTGAGCAGTATTTTGTGTGTGTGTGTGTGTGGTGAGTGTATTCAGTCCTGCAGAGGTGCTTTTGTTAGTGGATCTCTCTGAGTTGTGTAAGTGCCGCTCTCTCTCTGGCAGCCCCGGCAGACAACAACAGAGCCGAGAACGTGTCGCGACCTGCCCCAACTCTCCCACACTCCACCCTAGGCCTCTCCAGGTGCTCCGGAGGAGTTGTCAGCCACCTTCAGCCCCCGCCCCCTCCACCCTGGAGAGACACACCCCCCTCTTCCCTTCTCATCTGCTCACAACTGAAGGAGCAAGGGACTTTTTCCATGATGTGGTCGACCTATGGGTCTACATGTACATACTGTGGTTTTTGTGTGTGTGTGTGTGTGTGTGAGATCAAGCAGAGAGTATTTTCCATTTGATGTCAGGTTCAGAATGTGTGAATTTTCCCTTCCTCACGGCCGTTATGTGTGTTTGGACGCAGCCGGATGTAAACAGTAGCAAACCCAAAGTGTTGCTGCTTTCATTGGCCTGTAAACCCGCTGCCATTGAAGTCCCTGTTAATGTTTGTGCCCGAGGGTTCGGCTGTGAGAGAACACTCCGTGGCTTCTGGCTTTTTTTGGGCGATTGAGTGTGTTTGTCTATGTTTGTGTGTGTGTGTGTGTGTGTGTGTGTAGTTGTATTTGTGACCACGCAAGCGTAGTTCCCAGGAGATGGTGGGGGTGGGGGTGATGGAAAAAATTAACAGCACCACGGTTGAGGCTGGAAAAGCCGCAGTGGCCGCCGGGCTGATGGTCCCACCATGTTTTGTGTTGTTGAGGTGGAGAGCTGCCCCTATCAGTCTCAGGGTCGTATGTTTACTCACCCCTCCCTCCCTCCAACCCTCACCCCCACCTCCTCCCCTCTCTCCCAACCAACTGTACCAACATGATAACGGCGCCCCCCCCTCGGCCCCATCCTTCCATATCCTCGCTTATCTATCCAAAGCTTTTATTTTCTCATTCAGATGCTGGGAATCACCCACGCTTTGTTCTGCGTTTAGAAGAGACCCTGCACCTCCTCCCACGGTTCCTCTCAATCATATCTACAACTCTCCAAGCCTCCGGAACATCAGTCGGCAGATCTCAGAGCCGTGGCAGCGCTGCGTCATTGTTGGTTTTGGGGAAACTAGTTTCTGGTCAGTGTTAGGCTGTGTCGCGCTTTCATCCTCCTACTTCTCTTGTTGTACAGATACAGTTCAGATGTAAGCACCAGAACTGTATATCTATTGTTGTCAAATGTGGTACAGCACTGCAGCGCTGTGGGCCACATATTATTCTACAGTTCTTCTGTAGTTTCTTTGGTTTTTTGATGTTTCTGGTCCACACCTGTGCAGTAACAGCTCCACTGTGAACACTGTGGTTCTCCAGTAGTAGGTTTACAGCATTTGATACAGAGCAAGTGGATTTGTTTTTTAGTGAATACTCCAAAGAGTGATTTTGACTGCAGCAAAAAATTGTTTAACTCAATCAAATAGTCACATACGGGCAGATACTGCACGTCTGTTTGCATTAGATGGTTCAGCAGATTTGTAACACATGAATCTTCTGAGCTTCAACATTTTTTTGTTAAATTATGATCTACCAGTAATATATAGTGAAAGTGGTCCGGACGTTATATTAGTAGATAACAGCAGGTGTCACATTACAACTTTAAACTTAGCTACCATTAATAAATGATGCAGGGGCCTCCTAATTTTTATAATTCTGAATATATTTTAGTGTTTGCATGATCCTGGATTCTTTCAACTGTGTGTATTGGTGTGTGTGTGTGTTTGTGTAATTGTGTGAAGTTACAGACAAGGCTCCTTCGCTGTCTGGATGTCACCTCTGTGTGAACGCCATGTCTGTCACCATCACTGTGTTCTCATATAATAGAGAAAATGAGTGCGTGTGCACGTGCAGTGAGTGTGTGTCTGCGTGTCTGTGTCTGTGTGTGTGTGTGTGTGTGTGTGTGTGTGTATGCATCTTTGTGTCATAGATGGAGCTGGAGACAAAAAACAGAGGGAGCTGAAAAGTGAAAAAGCAGATGCGCTTGTTAGAAACACACTGTCTGGCCGCCTGGCTCCACCATCTGTTGCAGCTGCTAGTGTTTGTGTGTGTCAGACAGTGTGTTTGTGTGTGTCAGGCAGTGTGTTTGTGTGTGTTTGTGCACGGGCATTAGAAGATATGTGCACGGAAATGAAAAGTACGATGAATACTGAGAAAATATCAAGGCTTTTTTATGCATGAAAGTACAAACCGACACACACACACACACACGCACACACATAGTCCTCTGGTTCAGGAAGAAACACACATGGGCCAGTGTCGGATAACAAAGAGGGCCCTGGTGGTGTGTCCTGCTGTCCCTGAGGCACGCCTGGAGAACTATTCCTACTGTGCATGTAAAGTGTGTGTCCGTGTGTGTGTGTCTTTTCTTTTTTCAAATATCAAACACTAAATGTGTGTTTTACTGCCCAATAGGACGCTCTAATCCAGGGCCAGCTCCCAGGGTCTGCTCTTACTCACAGACTGTGGCTGTATGTGTTTAGGAATGTGTGTGTGTGTGTGTGTGTGTGTGTGTGTCTGTGTGCAGACTTCAGAGCCGTGTTTCCCCAAAACATCTCACTACTGAGCTCCATGCTAAGCCAGCGGGGCACAAGGGGATCAAAGTCCTAAGAAGATTTTGGAAATATGAGACCAGATCTGACTGTTTTGGTGCAGACACTGGTGTAGTAGTGTGTTCAGAGTCTTTAGTCTTAATGACCAGATACAGGAAGAGGCAAAGCTCCTTTTCACGTATAATAAAAAGTATGAATGTACTGTTGTCAGTGTGACTGCTCACTCTTATGCGTTGACACCACAATCAATGCTGGATTTACTTTTAAGTCACCCTTCAAGCCAAATTCAAAACATTTTCTGGTTCTTAAACATGATGATTATCTTATTTTCTGATCCATTTGCTGGTTATTTAGCAGGATTACGCCCAAACTACTGAACGTACTGCCATGGAACTTGGTGGAAAGATGTGTTCTGGGTCAGGAAAGAACCTGGTCAATGGATCAAACAGCAGATCCAGGAAAAGGGAGTTTTTCTGACACTTTGTGAATTTCTTAAAAAGTAATTAATGGAATCTGGTAATTTGCTTCATATGATAACTAAATGAATATTTGAGAGTTCTTTGCTATTGGTCAGAGAAAACGAAAACATTTCAGGAAAGTCACATTGGGCTCTAGGAAATTACGATGCGCATATTTTCTGAGATTCTTTCGACCATTCGATGAATAGAGACACTCATTAGTTCGTTACCCTTTACAATACAACACAATCAATGTGCACTCATAGTATTTGATCCAGGCCTGGTTTAGTTTCGTAGAGTAGATTGTAAAAACAGTACGATGGAGGAAGAGGACTTAAGTGCAGAGGCACTTAACCCCGTTTGTTTTGCTCCAGCGTCAGTGTGTAACAGGAGGGGTGGGGGGGGATTCCAGACAGACGAGCAACAGAGATTAGATTGATTGAGTTACACACGCTACACTTGCGTCCTCGGCCCTCGTTGGCCTAATGGTCTTAGCAGTAGGCGACAAAGTGCTGTTTTGTTCCCGCCATTGTGTGGCAGTGAATGGAGCGAGGCGGCAGACGGGCCGCCCCGAGACGGAGCACACACACAGCAGAGCCCAGATCAGCTCCCGTGCTCCGGAGCAGACGCACAAGAGTACAACTTGTCTTTTTAGCAGTTGTGTAAAAAGTGTTTTGATTCAAACATAATTAAATATTTAAGCTGTTTTCTTTCTTTGGAGTTCTGTCTGCGGACGAGCATTTAAATGCAACAGTCTGGTTGTGTTTATTTGACAGGTTGCGGTGTGTGTCACAGCTGCGATGTTTGGTTTGGCTGTTATTATTTTATTTTGTGATCCCTGCGAGCTGAATACACACCTGAGCAAATACAGATGTCACTGCATTAAAAACATCCAGCAGCCCGAGGCTGGAGATCTGTCTGTCAGCCGTGTGTTTTTAACTGATACTATGTCAATCTTCTGCCAGATGTTAACGCATAACATCAGCATAACATCAGCATAACATCGACTTTTCCCGATAAGTTGCTTGGAAATACCACTTGAGACTCTGTGTAAAAACAGCTGGTGTTTAAAGGGAGACTGGAATAAGCAAAAGCAGGCTTCTCATTTCAGAGCAGCTACTGTTGTTTATCTCTCTGAAGTGAAAACGGTTGCTGGTGGAAGATGTCAACTGGGCTAACTAGCTAATTAAACTAATGCTATTTGCTCCATGAGCTGGTTCAAATGTTGTTGACTTGAACTCGCATGAAACCCGAAAAAGTTTGAGCCATTTTCAGGTGCATGTCCGATAATATATTTTGAGTCCTTATCCGGTTTAATTATAAAACTGTGAACCCCCCGTCACAATGTGGGGAGGGGCTTATTAGTACTCAAAACTACTCAGATCACATGAATAACAAAATGCTGGGAATAGTCGTTCAGCCATCTTTGATTAAATTTGTCACGTTGACACTTTTTGACTTGAAGAAAAGACGAATCTGTCAGACTGCATGGAGCATTTACCTGAACAACACGTTAAGTTTTACATAAGTGTTAAGTAATAGATCTGTGAGGTTGATTTATTCTGGTCCGGTTTTGCTCTTTGGAAACTAAACATTGCTTCATTTATGAAAAAAAGTATTCATGTCATCACTCGATGCATCGGCAAACCTAGAAGGAAACATGATATTCTCAGGTTCATGTGTTTTTAAAGAAAACCCACCTTTTTGCCCCTCGCCGCACCAGCTCGGGGGATAAAGAAAGAATCACAACAAAAGATGGGAATGGTTTAATTTATATTTAGTCCAAGCTCTCCTGCCCCTGGAAAAAGAAAAACAACCCTCATCCCTCAGTTTTCCCTCTCGTTTTTTTCTCCGCGCCGCAAAATTACAACGTGCAAATTCATAAACGTATACGCTGTTTTTACACGCTGGAAATAAACACGACGGTCGGGAGGGAATGCTGCTGCAGCGCTGTAGTGGCATCGCAGCCGCATTCTGCATCGAGGAGTGGGTTTGTTCCCAAGCTATTGTCTGTGTGTCTGTCTGGTTTTACTCAACCACACACTCCCAAACCATGCCACTGATTGCTAGTTTAGAGTTGCACTAACTGCTGTCTGGTCCTTTGGCTAACCTCTGGAGAACCTGGTGGGTGTGTGTGCGATTGTGTGTGTGTGTGTGAGATGGTGTGTTTGTGGCGTGCCCTGTTCATGCCTGTCTATGTTTGTACACTACACAGTGAAAGTATGCGTCTTTATTTGTCTTTGTGTGTTTATCTGTGTCTGTATGAGCTTTTTTCTGACAGGGATCTTTTTGGCCCAGCGAGCTTGGGAACATTTTTGGAGGCATTTTTTTTCAGGCAAGGTTTTTACCGTCAATCTGTGATGTCACTTCCCCAAGGCATGAGACGGGGGGGTGGGGGTGGGCGGGGGTGGTTCAGATTAGATGATGGCAGGGGATCAGGACGGCCACATATTCCTATGAAAAGCTGACTTACTCTGCAATTTTTGCTTAACTATTCACTTTTCTGTGGCTTTTTAGCTTTGAGTGTGTGTGTGTGTGTGTGAGTGTGTGTTGGCACAGACGCCCAATAAAACAACCCGTGAATATGATGATGCCACATTATAGTAAGCTGTTTTCACAAGGATTCACGATTCAGGAATGTGTTACGCTCCTTAGGCGGACACGGGTTTTGAGTGTGATTCAGATAGTTGCAAACAACAAAGCTTGAAGTCAGGGCTTTTGCAGCTTCTTGCTGTCTTTCATTCAGCCTGGGCACACACACACACACACATTCACACACACGCACACGCACGTGCACTCATCCTTCCTTGTGGTGCATACTTGTGTCAGGTGTGCTCTGTTTTTCCAGTCAGGGTAAAGAGGAATCTGGGCCTGGGTCCAAGCTGACTATCAACAGCACATTGCCAGAGCCCAGGACAAGAAGCAACACATCCACTGAGTCTTTACTCCTCCTCCTCCTCCTCCTCCCCCCCCCCTTTTCTCCTCTCCTGATCACTGGAGCGTTGACATGCCACAGTTGGGTCTTTTCTCTCTCCCCCATTTGTGTGTTTTTTCTCTTGTCCTCATTTGTTATTTTTTAATGCATTTTTCCTGTCTCTTGATTTCCGTGCTCATCCCTTCCTATCTCTTGTAACCCTTAAGGTTTTTGACCTGCGTTGCCAGTTTTGTCGGTGACTTGAGTCAGTGTTTTTTCACGGAGGAGAGGTTGCTGTTTCCTTCCCCTGCTGTAGGGTGTGTGTAACCTTATGCATCTTTTTGCCTGTCAGCAGGAGTACACAAAAACTACGCAACCTATTTCCATGAAATTCTGTGGAGGGTTGGGGCAACAAATATTGGTGCAGATCCAGGAATTTAATTTCACTTTCTTTAACATTGAGAGATGCAGACGGTTGGAGGACCGATTGAAATTGTAAGGATTATTATTTTTTATTTCCTTGATTTCTCAGAGAATAATTCATGGATCTTGACGGCAAGGGGTCAGTCAAATTAAGGGCACTGATATTTATGGGTGTTTGTAAGTTGGTGGTGATCCAAATATAAATCAGGATCTAGTGATTTAAATATGGTTTCATAAGAGTCCTTGGCGGAGGAATGAACTCTACTGAGTGATATTCTAGTTTTTGATTTTGTGATCTAGTTCAACAAAACAACAAAGAAGCCACAGCTTTATTAATTAAACGTCTTTGGTATTTCATCGAAATGGCCTGGCTAAACCACATAGTTCAAAGCTCATATTTTTATGCCTGCCTCTCAGTGGTGGCTTTACACGGCGTACTACAGGTGTGTGTGTGTGTGTTTGTCATGTGCTACTTTGAAAGTTGCGTCCTCATTCAAGACATGAAAGCTAAGAACTGATGACTAACCCAGAGATGTACACAACATTATCCCCAGGACCTTTCTCAACCTTAAAACCACAGAGAGTGTGTGTGTGTGTGTGTTTGTGTTGCCTTGTTTCCTTGTGATGTTGCAGTTATTAACAGTTTTACGAGCTTTTACTGACAACATCAATTCAGATTGTTCTGTTTTGTGGAGGAGTGTCTGTGGACGCACATGTGCCACCACCACCACCACCACATGTGTGTGATCTTACACCCTGCGACACTGTACGCGACAATGTCTGGCCCTGTGCTGCTGGGGCCGAGAGGGGGAGAGGGGGAGATAAAAAGGAAAAAGCCCTCCCACACAGGCAGATATGAGACTTTAGAAGCTCCATTAGCTCCTCAAAGCCAGCTGCTGGGTTCAGATGGATGTCTGCTCTCTGCTGTTTGATGTCCATTCATCCATAGCCTCACATCTCTGCCTCCGTCTACCGGCTCAGCCCGACGCGGGGCCTCACGGGGCCGCGGAGAGCACAGCTGCTGCAACTGTAGGACAAAGCTGTCTGCTACCGTGCCAGTGCTGCCGCTGCAAACGCCGGAGCACTCGCCTAATTTGTTTGTGCTAGTGTTTGGGAGGTAGGCAGGATCATGGCGTTGAGGGGTTTGCGGTCCACTCACAAATCTGCCTGTAGATGTTTTTCAAGATGTTCTAATCCTTCTCTTTTTTCCATCTCTCCCTGCAGCACCCGTTCTTCCTCCTCCACCTCGTCATCCTCGTCTTCCTCTCCGGGCATCTTTGGGAATGGGCCAGTGCCTTGCCAGGGTGCATCTCTCCACCCGGTGGCGTGGCTGGCGTCGCGTGAGAGTGAGGAGGGCCGCGGCCAGGTCGTAGAGTCCGCCCACCCCTCTCGCCGCTTGGCGTGCTCCCCCCACGATTGACTTTTGACCTTTCGACTCGGCCGTGACTCCGCCGCGACCCCCGGCCCAGCCATGCCCTTCAGGCTGAAGCCGTGGCGCACGCGGCGCTACAACGTCCTGAGCAAGAACTACTTTGTGACACGGATTCGCCTGCTGGACAGCAACGTAATTGAATGCACCCTGTCGGTGGAGAGCACAGGACAGGAATGTCTGGAGGCGGTGGCCCAAAGGCTCGAACTACGAGAGGTACGTCTGTTCTCTGACACTTCCTGTTTTTGCTTTAATCATAAAATTGTAATCTCATTTTCTGGAAACGTCCATCAGGAACTTTCGCTCTGTTTTTACGTTTACTTTGGTAAATAGATTATAATGGATTCAAACCAGGCCCCTGTTGTAAATTGATAAACAAGTGTCATGCTTGATTATCATCAGCATCAGGTGAGATTAGACCTACACTATGAAGTAAACACTCACTTTTCCCTTCAGCACATTTATTGATGCATTGTCAGTTTGTGCGTGTGTTTTTGCGTGTGATCGCCACGCGTCTCTCCCTCCCTCACCCCATGTAGGTCTCCCTGCCCTCTCGTGTCCCTCTCCTGCAGGGTCCTTGTCTGTCTTTAACGAAGCGTGGCTACCTCTGTCCTCTTTTCACCCGAGAAGAAAGAGATATCGTTCATCCCCCTGTCCCTCTTCACCCCTCCTGTCCATTCTCTCTCATAATCTTTCTTCTTATTTTTCTCTTGATTTATACCTTTTACTTCAAATCATATTTATTTTCTGTCTGTCATTGCTCGTGACTCGAAAAAGACGTGCAAAGCTTTCCATGGTGTTAATTGTCTGTTTGTGCAGTTGTTTTGTGTGTGAAGGGTACTTTGTCTCACAGACGAGAGGAAGAATGTGAGTGTGTTTGCTGATTGACTTTGATGAATACGTGTGTTGGAGTGTGTCTGTGTGTGTGTGTGTGTGTGTGTGTCTGCGCTCACTTGGCTGCTTACAAAGTGAGAGGGAGGGGCGTTGTAGCTGTGCGTTCTAACATAGTGTTGTGGTATTTCCCAGGTGTCAGTGATGTTGTAAATAAGGTTGTGTCACGCCTCAGCTTCAGTCGCAGTCTGCCACATGCATGCACGCTATCTCAGGACTCTATATGTGTGTTTGTATGTGAACTCATTTCTTTTGGCACTTTAAGGACCTTTTCCAGAATAAACAGTATCGGGACCAAAGCTCAGTCCTAATGAGGCAAACTTCATTTAGGAGGACCTGGTCATGTGTAAGTTAGGGTTAGAATTGTGGTTAGGTTCGGGTTTGTTAAGAATTGGTCATGGTCAAGATTATGGAATGTGCTCTCTTGACATCTTTGACGAGGTCTACTACGTGTGTGTCAGCAAAAAGTTCACCAACCCTCGCACCATATGCAAACATTTTCTACACAATATATCAAACACAGTGGGGAGCAAATGGCAGCAGCGTCATGTTTCATGACCGACTGTCGTTCACAAATTGCAGATGAATTTAGATAAGTCCCACAGGGCTCTAACCAGTGTCTGTTTTGATGTGGTTGAAATATATCAAACTTAATGTGAAATTATCTCAGCTTGTCGTCACCTGCCCCAGTGTTTACATTTATAGGCGCCTGCACGGCTGCAGGAACAGTAGCTGATCAGAGGCAATAAATCAGAATCATCAGTCGAAGGAGGGGTAATGTTTTTAGCAGTGTTGTAATTAGCTCAGCAGGTTTTGCATATGTTTCCTGACACATTAAAAAATTTAAATTTTTCAGTGCTGTTGCCACTTATTCACCTGAAATGTTCATTCTAAATGATCATATCTATTCCCAGATGAAATGACAGGCCTGAGACTTGGCTTTCACTTTGATATCGTGAGATGAGCTCATCGCCTTTTCCTTCTCTCTCTAATACTCATGTTTAATAGAGTTATGATGCTGACGTCAAAGGTTTGATCAGCTGCTATGAATCTCCCCTCTGTTCGCCATAATTTGTTCTCAGCGAATTTCTCAACTCCTGAGCCTATTTCTCTCTGTCCCTTCAAATCCCTTATTCCCATCCCAAAACATTGTCTTTTCCATTTGCTGCCATTTCCTTTCTCTATCCCCTGATGATTTCCTCCTCTCGCTCCATCATGCTTACCTAAGTCACCATTGCTATGCTTCAACACCACCCCCTTGACCTTGTGCACCACAATGTCCTTCCCTCTGTCTCTTCCAGACCCATTTCTTCGGGCTGTGGTTCCAGGGAAAGGCGCAGACCCCGGCCCAGCGCTGGGTGGAGCTGGAGAAACCTCTAAAGAAGCAGCTGGACAAGTTCGGCAACGAGCCGCTCCTCTTCTTCGGTGTCATGTTCTACGTGCCCAACGTTTCCCGGCTGGAGCAAGAGGCCACAAGGTAAAGACTCTTCAGACACCCGCAAAACGGGTAAGAGGTTGGAAAACAGCTTTTAGAGAGGTGAGGCTGTGCAGATGCAGTTATTATGGAGGGACAGTATGATCTTTGGGTTCTTCCCAAAGCAAACTGTTTTAAAAATCTACTTTTAAAATCATAATGCTTTGTGAATGGAGACAATGATGCTGCAACTCAGAAACGTCTGAAAATACAGAGGTTGCACAAGGAGCAATTTCATCACATCATCATGAGACCCATAAAATAGATATTTTCACCAGACTGGAGTTATGTACAAGGTATTTTGAGGTGTTTGAACAGTGCTTCGAAAGACAAAAGATGAATGAAACAATAGGGTCCTTGCACCTTATTGGTGATGACATCAGGGCGTTTGCATGTCGTGCAAAATAGTGTTTTTCACCTTCTAATTGGAAACGTGAACCCAAGAGTAACTGGATGAAATGTTGACAGTTGTGACAAATGCACAAAGGTGTGAAAAGTATAGCTGCTTTCTTTGTGTGACTAAAGAATCTGCCAGTTCAAATATGTGGAATTGTTCCTTCAACACATCACGACTTCAGAGGCAGTCAGTTATTTTATTTACGTTCTTTGCCTGATTCCTGAACATAACAGAACTTTACTGCACACAGAGGTTGAGGTTTTTCCTTTTGGCTCCATAAACACAGTCATGTACCTTCTGTGCTCGAGCAATGAGGTGTAGTAACAAACAAAGTCATAATTGACATGTCTGTGATGAATAGGTGACAGATTGTTTACTGTGTACTGACACTGACTGACGTCATCTTTAAGAAAGAGCGAGGGCAGAAAGAAAAGAACATAAGTGTGTTCCTGAAATGTTGAAGTATTACTTTGACTTCGGCCTGATGCCTGTTTTGACATGTGGTGTTTGAATACAGCTGCTCACAGACAGGTACATTTACATTAGCAGCAGCAGCAGCAGCAGCCATGTTGTTCTAATGTCACAGTGGGAGTCCATATATGTCTGTGAGTGTGTTTGTGAGACGGGGACAATTAGCAGGTTGGCGAGCTGGTAAAGGGGCGTCCTGTGGTGAGTGTGTAGTGGCCAGCCTGTCATTTCAGGTTCCTTCTCATCCTCATATAGACACACACACACACACAAACACACACACACACACACTCTCTGTGTCTGCAGACCTCGCACTGAGCTGGTGAATTTTTGGCTTCTGCCTCACTGGATGTGGGAAAGGTCACCTGCAGGTCACAGCTGACATGGTTGTGTATGTATGTGTGTGTCTGTGTTTCTGCGTCTGAGTCAACCATTTAAGTTGATACATTTCCCTCAGTACTTTTGAGAGGCAGGACCTGATATGCATTGAAAATAATGGTATTGTGTTTGTGTGTGTGTGTTTGTGAGGTAGATGGAGAGACTAGAGTGTGTGTCTGCAGGTTCGTTATACAGAGGCCAGGATCTGCTCTGGTAAAGGGATGGTATTCCAGGAATCCCCTGCAGGCTTTTATGGTGTGTGTGTGTGTGGGTGTGCATGTGTGTGTGTGTGTGTATGTGTGTGTGTGTAGGGTTAAGGGGTTGAAGAGGTTATGATGGGGCCTTGGGGGCAATTTAGGGAACAATGGTCGCCTCATTTTCTCAAGCCCCCTCTCTTTCTCGTACAATCCCTGTACACCGTGAATCCCCTACTCCGTGTTTATCAAGAGCAGATCTCCTCATCACTCAAGTCCCACATTTTTACTCTCCTTCTCCCCGGTCCCCTCATCCTCCTTTTCTTTTCCTCTCCCTCTCACTCTTTCTTATGTTAGTCAGGAATGTTGGCACAGCCGTCCAGCGTAGGAGGCAGACCACACATTCCTCCCAGCAAAAGTGCTGGGGGTAAAGGGGGGAGGGCGAGGGATGTCTAGTTTACAAAACACACACACACACACTCACACACACATGCACACACACTCGCTCACCTCACACACCTCGCACACTCCCCCAGGAATCCTCTCAGAAGCCAGCTGCAGCCCTGTCAGAAGAGTTAGTCACAATACGGCACATTGTAGGAACATACATGGCCCCTGAGGCAAGCTTCTCCAAAAGCCCCTTCCCCTTTCTCCCCACCTCATGAAGTAGAAAACTGATTTCAGGACATTTTCTATTACCTAGTACCCCCTAGTTGTTGAAGGGTTTTATCAAATTCAAATATCTTTTAAAGGTATTTATTTCTTGGTCTTATACCATCTGTACTTTCCTTTGAGTGCTCCATCTATCACTGCTGGAAAAACCATGGACACCCGTCCTCTTAAAATGTACAGACTCGTTCTCCGTCCTTGTTTTTTCTGCACACCTGGTCTCATGACGGGGGGGAGGGTAGGACTCGGAAGAAAGGATGACAGAGGAAAAAGTGGGGGCGGAGAAAGTAAAACGTTTGGCTTTGGGTTATTTCTTTGTTATTTATGTGGTCTGAGGTCGCTGGCCACATGTACATTTTCTGGAACGAATACATATTTATTTTTACGTCGTAGAAAAAAAGTATATGTTTATGTTTGTTTGTTAAAAACAGAGACAATGTGAGAGGATTTGTATTTTGTGGACGTTTGGCTTTAGTTTCACAAAACTCAAAAAGAGTAAAAAGTAAGAAATTAGTAGTTAAATAGAATCCGATACACATTTTTTTATTTTATATAGTAAACCAGTGTTATTTCTAATATTATTTCTCATTGGATCTGTATCAACTGCATAAGAGTTATATTATTTCCCAATTTCCTATTTAATTTTACAACCATATCATCGGAAATTTAAAAAACTAACATTCTATCACATATTAACTTAGGTTTTGAAATCAGTCAAATTGTATTGCCAGAAAACAGAGAGACATTTCCCTCTGTCTGGGAGCAAATGAGATTTACTGAGAACATAATGCGAGTTTTACATTGTGGTCGCGTCTTTTTGAAGTTCAGAGTTTGACTGATGTGAAACCTGATCCTGGATCTCGCTCTCCTCCCATCCATCCATCCATTCATCTGTTTCTCCTTCGCTCTCTTCCTCCCCACATGCAGCTGTGTAAATCAACCCAAAGCCGGGGATTTAAAACCCATACGCGTATGTCTGCCCCCCCCCCGCTGTGGTTACGTCTTCACACCGATAATCCAACTATCGCGCAATTGAGGTGGTAATGCAAGAAAGCTGGAGTTGTGTAAACATTCTACTCGAGTCGTGTTAATGCAGTTGCGCTCATGGTCAAAACCTCAGTACGATGAAGTATGTCGATGTTTCCATGCAGTCATATTATTAAAATGTAAACACAGTAATTAGAGGAAGAGAGTTAGTTTTTCTCAACCTTATTGAAGCTAAATGTAATCTTCCTACAGCAAAGTTGATCAATTGTGCAGATGCAAATTAATTTGGTTTATGAACAATCAGATAATAGTAAAAACTGCATATCATGAGAACGGCCGGCCAAACGTCTTAACTTCAGAGAAAGTACATGTTGTATACGTTCTATAAGTGATTCAGTAATCATTACATTTCATTTAGCTGATAATCCATAATCATTTAATTTATATAACTATTGCTTCTTAGTTTTCTAATCAAGTAGTGTGTGTTTCGCAGTGTAAATATCTCCACTGTGTTACTATAGCAATATTTACGCCAAGATGGCCACGAGGGAATGGCAGCGAAGAGCCAAACTTGAAATTGAATAATGGAGAGAAACTTCAGATGTTGCAACAAGGGGCTGTGTGTTTATAGGTCATTTCAAATCCAGATGTTTAGGATTGTTAGTTGTTAATCAAACTTTTACAGGAGTATGTGTGTCAGCAGAGACAGCTGCACAGTGATTGACCCCTGGCTGCTCCTTGTACTAATTCCAAATAATACTGACCGTATCTTATTTGTTTTTTTATTAGATATCCTGTTCTGCTTTAAATTTTCTTTTCTGTGAATCACCAGAAGGTGAGGTGTGTAGTGTGTGCGTGTGCGTGTGTGTGTGTGTGTGTGTGTGTGTGTGTGGCTGAAACCTTCTGTTCCTTCTGACTCACTGATATGAGGGAGGAGCAAAGTGGTCCAGGGAGAGAAAGTGAGGAACCTAAACAGCGAGCTGTTGACCAGAGCGAGGCCAGCTGGCCCCAGCAGCCCCCAAGGCTAACAGCCCCAACAGCCTTGAAATCCTAGCTTTGTTCGGCTAGTTATCACACACGCACACACGCACACGCACACACAGCTGTACTCTGTTGTGCCCCTTGCTGATTCAACACATTTCAAAGTGAAATCCTCCTGCCCTTCCACACAAGCCGTCTGCACCCATCCCGGGGCTGAGGGGGCAGTTAGGGTCACACAACTGCATAGATGGTTGGTGCACAGGGGGTGGGTGGGTTCAGGCATATGTTGCGCACACATACACACATTAATGTCATGCGTGCACACATGCTCGCAGGATTGTTGTCCGGGCTACTCGGACATCTGGCAGCATGTCTTGAGCGAGGCTCGAACATGCGTGGGCATATAAAGGGCTCTTTGTGCCTGTGTGGCTGTTTGGAGTGCCAGCAGAGCTCTCTGCCATGGTGCAAGTCCCAAGTAACTCCAAGTGAGGAGAGCCGTGCCTCATGTCTGTGTATGTATGTTCACCTGTTATTACTGCGTGACGTCACTCAGACATGCATGCCAGACATACAGCACACGCCAGGTGTGAGACTTCTTTGTGCATAGCTACATGGAATCTCAGTTTGTATTAGTACGTTTGGCAGAAGACATAATAAATCAAATTATTTGCTACACTTAGGTCATAATTCAGATTGTAATGTCACAATAGTGTAAAATCCCTGACTGACTGAAAAATATTAACATGTTTGAGAACAGGAGAGTTTTAACCTAATTATGGACTTGTGAACTTGTAGTGAGTGGTTTGCAGTTTGTAGATTTCTTCCGTGGGTTGACCCCTGTCTATGTTGTTTTTAAGCCTGATGCATTATTCAAGACTTGACTTGACTCATTCAGGGTTTTTCCCAAACTAAACAGCTTCAGCCCAGCAACAAACTAATTAAACTACAACTGCATCTAACCAGAAGTTCTGTATCTGTAAGTGGTCAAGCTATTTATACACAGGACAAATATATAAGATGTAATCCAGTAACAGACACGGTCATAATGGCAACAATGGTTTGAAAAATAAGTTATATTCTGTAATTACCACTCATTTTAACTGCATTAACATGACATAGTATTAACCGTCATGCTCCCGATATATTAATATACTGTTATTACCAGATTAAGACCCTGCTTTAAATAGGACACTGCCATGTAAACAGGATTTTCTGATTACCTTAACCCGAATAAGGTCGCACTTAGAACCTTATTTGCATTATGTAGATATGTAGAAGTCTTAATCCACTTATAGCATTTCACTGGAGTTTACACAGAATGTTGCAACATTAACTTATACAGTCATCATTCGGCTGATGACGCAGGTCCTTGGTTCGAGTGTAAACAAGTAGAATGTAATGTTGACTTGAGTCATACATAAAACTATGCTAGTTTCTAGGCTCTGCAACATGTAGACGGGTATATGAATGGAAGATTTTATTAGAGGATTTTCTGTATTAGTAGTATTGTGCAGAATAAGGTCTATAGTTGTAAAAGTAGGAGTCATTGCTTCCAACCTGTAGTTCTCAGCACAGTTTGATAGGATATGAGATGAATAACAGGGGGATAAAACATGAAGCACATTTAACGTTTTAAGGTTTTCTTGTACTTTTCAATTTTTGTTGTGAATTCCAGGATAATGTTACCCCTCATCTCCTCTTGAACTGGTCACAACCTTTGGAGAAATAACAGTTTTACTTTGGGGTCACAAGTAGAAACATTTTCGCATTAAAGGTCACAAGCCAAAATAGTTGGGAACCACAGTTCTATAAAATGTTTAGGGCAGTTTGGTGTAATTTGGGCTCTGACATGAGGCTACAATGAAGCGTATTTTCTTTAGCCTTTCACTTGTTCATAGTTATTTCAACAGTTTACGGTCAGCCTCCTCACCGCTGGCCTCACATACAAATAAACACCATCACGTTGCTACCATTGAACCTCAGTATGAGAACCAACCATGGTCGAACCTCAACAGTTCCCCAGACCCCGTATGGGGAGTGCTGGGAAAACATGGAGAGTTTGTAAAAACAAAGTCCACAATTATTCGAAGAGTTTTGTGTCCCGCGAGACTCCTCCCCTCCAGACCGCATCAGGCCCCGCCTCCCCTCCGCTGCAGCCGCGGTGGTTGGGGTTGGCTAATTAGAGGGTTGCCACGGGAACGGAATGGCAACTCAGCCAACGGGTGTAATGACAGGGTGAGAGGAGGAGGAGGGCGGGGTCAGATTATAGGCCCAAGGGTACGCTGAGACGAGCTCAAAAAAGAAAAGGAGAAGAAGAAGAGGTGGGGGAGAGGGGGACAAAATGTGAAAGAGAATGTGAAACATGAAAGATGTGGAAGAAGACAAACGGTGCAACTACGGGGACACATGGGGAGTTTGAGGTGTGAGGAAGATGAGTAATGACGAAGCATCTGTAGTTCAGTCAGCTCCTCATAGAAGTTTGTCGTCTCTTGCATGGACTGTCCCATGTACGCCTTCACTCGTAACTGCGGAAGACTGTGTGTGTGTGGACGTTAGAAAAGGTGTCTCACAGCCCACATTGGAAAGACTCGGCCTGTGCTCACCATGGCAACAAACAGGAAACCTTGCACGGGTTTTTATGCAGCCGAGCCCGGTCACCCTGACAGTCCCCTTCTTTCCTCTTGTGTGGCCACTCCATTCTTAAAAAGACAAACATCCAGTTGGACCACGGTTAAAAGTGGACAAAAGGAGCTGAGCGACTTAATGAGCGCGTTGTATTTCAGCCTCCTGGTTTTGGGACTTACTCGTACCGCATCTTGTGAAGAAGGCTGCAAGTGGGACTCAGCAAACTGAGCATTGTCATCGTATCGGCTTACACTTGGCAAAACCAACTCTGCCCAAAACCACAGGGCACACAGTCCCAGTTTGCTGCAAATTGGCACCACAATTAGATTTCTCCTCTTTTGTCCAGCTGCTGTTGTCCCTTTCAAGAATGAGATCAGTCCTTATTTGCATCGGCTCCCTTTTACATGCTTTGCTCTTGGCTGAAAATTTACAGACCATTTAAATAATTTTGTTTAGCCTCTACTGGTATATGTTTGGCATTCCTCTCAAGTCAAAAATGAGTCACTGGTATTTCAAATGGATGTGATTCACTCATTCCTCACTTGGATTCTGAAAGCGGCTTCTCTGGCATTGTTGTTACCGGCTAACGCTGTTGCCAATGCTGTGCTGACGCACTCTTTCTGTTGCACAAACCCAGAGCCGAAGAACACGTCTCTCTGTGTCTCAGTAGATGTCTGCAATCCCTCAGCTTCTAATGTGCGATGCCTCGAGCACAACTCTTCTTATTTTCTTTGGTGAAACGTGTTGAACTGAGACCCGTCATGTTTTCCAGCTCCGTTTAACATAATTGGTGTTCAGAGACTGTGGCCAGTTGGAAAAATAACATTGACCACCAGGCGATTCCTGGTGAGTTCATGAAATCCAATAAGAGCCTCTTCTACCACCCACATAGTTAGACTTTCTGTAGAGGCTGTGGTATGCACTCTGATACGTAAAAACAAGACTTATAGTACAGCAGCACATTGAGATACATTCCAACATCAGCAGGTTGACATTCCCACTATGACAATGTGAACAGGCAAATGTTTTGCAGGAATGTTTTAACATAAGTTACATCCTTTCATTCTCTACCTGCTAACCTACAAGAGGGGCTAACCAAAGTCTTTAGGATTCACCATCTAGGGACCAGGAATTTCTGTATCTCAAAATCTCAATACAGGGACAGTGCAACAAGGTAGCCAAATTAACCGGGTACCTGAGGCCCTGAGCTGTGAAGGGTCCCACAGAAATGGCTGATTACATTAGTCCACAGAGACAATTTTGGAAGAATCCATAGACTGTATGTAAACATTAGAGAAGAAGCATCATCCAAATTTATGGCCTTTATATATGAAACTGCCATGACCCTTTTGCCCCCAAATGTTCCCGGTCTTGTCTCAACAACAGCAATGCTGGACTTAGCTTCTCATCTGACTAATGCTTTCTTTCTTTCTAGGTACCAGTATTACCTACAGGTGAAGAAGGAGCTTTTGGATGGACGTCTCCACTGCACAGTAGAGCAGGGGATCAGACTAGCAGGCCTAGCAGTACAAGGTAAAACACACACACACGCTTGAACAAACATCTCATGTGGATAATCTACCAGAGGGAGACAGACAGAACAAGAGAGAAGGACTGAGCACAAACTCGCACTTTCTCAGGTCATCCTGACTTCACTACCTAATATGGCTGCATACCGCTGGGAGAGCCCAGTCCACTTGAGTTCCTATGGTATCAGTCTTAACACACACACACACACATACACACACAACCTCACTCCATCTTCTTGTTCCTGGGTGCTGTCTGTGTCTCGGGGGAATGTAAACAGACAGTTAGCTTATCATTAGCTCCAAGGTTGGCCTCAGTAGCATGAGGAAGACTCTTATCTGTCAGGATGGAAGGAGCTGCTGCACCTCCTCTTGTCCGACAAACAGCAGAACAGTACTTAGGATGTACTTACAGGCCTTATCGGGAGGAGTGTAATGGAAATGCTGTTTTATTTGTAATGCTTCACATGAGAGTGGTTCCAAGGAATGAGGAACAAATCTGGGATTGATTACTTTGCTAGTTAAGGAAGTTGCTTCTGATGACACTGTATTATACTATTTAACGAAGTGAAAATAAACATCTCTGTTATGTGGAAAATGTGCAGCTATGGATTTATGTGCTTCTCCAGGGTCACCACTCAGAGAAGACCTTCCGACTTTGAAGTTAGGCTAAGGAATGAAGTACCATATTCAATGTGTGTTTGTGTCTGTGTTTGTGTGACTTTCAGCTGACTTTGGAGACTTCACTCAGTTCATGTCTCAGGACTTCCTCAGGGAGTACGTGCTCTTCCCAGTGGTGAGTCCTTAAATCTTCACTGTCAAAGTGGGTTGTGAATGTGCCCGTGTGTGTGCGTGTGCATTGTGCATTGTTTGACACACAAATGTTTAAAGAAACACAATTTTCTGATGTTCAATTAGTCACTTGTGTGCAGAACAGTTTGAAACGGTGTTTGAGATAGAAAATAAATTATGGATTGTTTTAATTTCTCATTAATACTCAACAGCTAACATTTCCCTCACCTTGCCATGTTTTTTATCTCCCATCACCTGTTGCTTCTCCTTCTCCTTTCTCCTCGTCCCTTCTCTGCCTCACTTGCCGCTGCCGTCTCCCTCCTCTCAGAACTGGCCTAATGGAGACGAGGTGCTCGAGGAGTGGACCCAGAAAGTTGCTGAGGAGCACAAGAGTCACTGGTAACCTCAGCATCATCTTCTCCAGTTTGTACACGAGGAAAAGATTCCGAGACGTTGACATTCCTGTATCTGTCTGTGCTTTCCAGTCGAATGCAGGCCGCTCAAGCGGAACTGCTCTACATCAAGGAGGTGGAGAAGCTGGACGGCTTTGGCCAGGAGAGCCACGCTGCTAAGGTAGATCATTGAAATCTCCCCCCCCCCGGCCTCCTTCACTGACACGTACACATGCACATCTCCTGAGGAACCAGTTTGTTGACAGTGAGAAGACTTTGAATTACTTCCTCTCCCACAGGACAACTACACCAACGATATCTTCATCGGCGTCTCCTTCATCGGGGTGTTTGTCAAACACAGAAACGGCAGATCCATCATGCTCCACAAGTAAGTCCCCCCTTCTTATTCATCTATTTCTTGCTAAATATAGTTGAATGAATAAGCAAGAAAATGAAATATTGTGTGTGGGAAAATTCAATCCTTGTGTGAATATTGTGCGTTGTTTGTGCGACAGGTGGAAGGACATTGGGACCATAGCGCACAACAAGTCAGCAATCACAGTGGAGATAACAAGCAAAGACGACACCATCATTTTTCACATGGTGAGTGTTGTGTCTGACTTCAGACTCAGCACATACACACACATACACTTTGAAGGTTTCTAGTGGGAAGTGCAACAAAAAAAACCCACACACATTCCCACAATGCATTCCCAGATATCCCTGCACAGAGATAACAACAGGGGCAAATATGGTCTCGACCATCTATAAATACTGCATTCATTTGACATATCAATGTTTTCATTTATGTGTGTTTGTATCTGCAGGAGGATATGGAAATGGCCAAGTACATCTCCCGTCTCTTCACGGCCAGACACAAATTCTACAAACAGAACAAGATCTGTGCAGAGTGAGTCTCGAGGCCGACTGAAGGCCGCTACAAACATTTAAATCCGGTTTTATCTGCCTTTTATATTTTCCAGTAGAGTTAACCAACCTTTTGAGGGTTATGTAAAAAAAATGCAAATGATTGTGTAACAACGGTATGCAGAGTTCACTGTGCTTTTCTTTTGTGATTCATCATCTGTCTTTCCCTGCAGGCCCACTCACTCACCTGCTCCAATCCGGAGGAGACCCACCTGGACCCACCGCCTCTCTCTGGTACCGTCAGAAGCATTTTCTCTTTTTAATGTCACTGGTTTTTGCTCGCTGTTTTCCGTCGCAGCCCTGTTTATTTTTATTATTGCCTTCTGGCCTGTATAAATGGGACCAGCAGCCAGGAGACAGAGAGGGAAGACAGAAGCAGCCGTGGTTTACAGATCTGACCCCGCTCTCCCACTCAGGCCAGCTCTTAATTGTGCTGCGGAGCCTCGGTTTTAAACATGCTCTGCTGGTGTGGTGGGTGTTGCTGGAAAGTTTGCAAGGGTGTTGCTCGGGCTCATTTCCGCTGCGACAATGAAGGCAGTGATTTGCAAGTCTCCTTTCCCCCGCTGGCCAGACAATGGCCACGCTAAATGTGGCACAATAGCTGCTCAGATCAGTCCACTCAAGTCCTCAGATGTCTCTGTTTGGAGAAGCGCAGGCATCGGCGTTTGACAGCTCCACAGCCTCAGAGGAGGTTTGAGTCAGTCATTATCACCTGTTGTGGTAATGACTTGTGGTAAAGTAATGACTTTGCCTAGTAATGCCATTACTAAGTTAATTAAGAGTCTGTTTTGAGATTTGTGGATAATTATATAAAATATAACTTGATGAAAACGGAGAATTGCAGTTAATTACCTCTTCTTAACCGTTTTGCATTAAATGTGTTTCTTCATTCAGTCGCGGCCCCAGTCCTGTAACTTCCAGTCTATGCATTCCCAGTATGGAGAGCATTATCAGGACCCACAGAGCTCGCAAGGTATGTGTAAAACACACACACACACACACACTCACACTCACTCACACACACACACACATATGCACAGGGAAAACAACAAACACATTTAGCGCAAGTTTCCACCCCTCCAGCCCACTGCTTTAACCACACTGGGATTTATGATTTCTGCCTCCCTCATAATAACAGAAGCATCTCAATGGAGCTAATTGTGCCCTTCCCATCCGGCGTGTGACTCACGGCCAATTGCATTTTTCAAACAATTGCCCCAACAAAATAGAGCCGCAACGTTAGTAGTGCCGAGCAGTGACCTCATTTACGCCTCGCTCTTTCATTAACTTGTTCACACACTTAGTCCGCCTCATAATCCGAAAAGCGTTCTGTCATGCCCGACCGTAAAAAACAGAGCGTGTTAGGAAAAAACAAACATTCTGGGTGTTGCTTCTATGCGAGGGTGTGAGATAATTTCTGGAGTGTGACCTCAGGCATCACACACTGTCTGCGTGGACGGAGATTGTGTGCGCCTGCCGGTTTGTGGGCTTGAGACTGTTCACACGAGATGAGAGAACGCTCCATTGTCAAATAAAGACATGCTCTGTCTCCTTCATTATTGTGGGAAGAGCATCATCCAAATCTGTACTGTTCCCACTTGTAGGAAATATTCAGAATTCTTTCTAAGTCAGTTTGTGCTTCTGTGCAACCAGAAATCAACAAAGATGCTTTTATTCATACGTCCTTACTCCTGTGCTTTTTAGACAGCATCTTCCATGATGACCCCTACTACAAGTCAGAAACGAGTCTGGACCGCTGCCCCTCGGACTATCCCTTCCGAAATGGTACCGTGCCCAATGGAAGCATGTACAGCAGCCCCAGCCTGAGCTCCCTCAACCACTCCCAGACCTTCGTCCCGCCCTCACCGATCTCCTCCAACCTCAGCATCCCCGGCAGTGAGCTTATGCGCCCCGACTACATCCCGAGCCACCGCCACAGCGCCATCATTGCGCCGTCCTACCGGCCCACGCCTGAGTACGATGCCGTCATGAGGCAGAAGAGGCGCATGCTCCCCGCGCACCACGATCTCCACAGCCAGTCGCTGCGCAGTTTGAACATCAGTAACGCCTGTGCTTACCGCCAGCCTGAAGCTCTGGTGTACAGCCAGCCGGAGATGAGGGAGAGGGGCCCCTATCATGGCCTTGGGCCCAGCCCCGGACCTTACACACCACAGGTAGAGCTGGATTGAATAAATTGTTCTACTCTTTGATTTTTGGGGGTTTCTTGCTCTTGTCTAAATTTCTGTTCTCTTTCTCCATCTTGCAGATCAGCTACAGTAAGCCAGTGTCCCATGGGCCTCATCAGGGAGGACCAGCCAGCAGCCAGGGTCCCAGTCACTCACCCTGTGTCAACGGTGGTGGAGGCGGCGGTGTAGGAAGCTCCATATCTCACACTGTCAGCACACCTGAGTTGGCAAACACAAAACAACAGAGCACCAGTGCGGGAAGCTATGCAGCTACTGCCAACATGCTGAGAAACCACATGTCGCGACCTCCTCCACCTTACCCCTCCAGCTCTTTCCGCCCGGCCACCAGTACACCGGACCTCGCCAGCCACCGCCACCGCTGCATCGGGGGCAGCAGTCCGGAGCTGGTCACCCGCATGGTGCAGCTGTCGGTGAAGACCTTTCAGCCGGACAGCTCAGCTGTTGTGCACCAGTCCCTTCAGGAGGTCAGCGAACCATTGACCACGGCTGCTAAGCACCGCTCCACCCTGGGCAAGAGACACAGTATGGAGGTGATCAGCAGCATGAGGGGAGGAGGGATGGAGGGCTTGGTGATGAAAGGCATTAATGCTCCGCTTCATCGGAGGAACACTCTCAGAGAACATGTGATGCCGCCTCAACCCCAATCCATGCCCCCGCCCCAAACCCCTCAGCCACAGCAGCAGCCCCAGCCTCCACCTCCGCAGACAAAGGAGGTGCCCAAGCAGATACCTGCCCAGAAAGCACCTGAGGCTGCTGTGGCACCACCTGCAGCGGTGGCCTACCAGCATCAAAAGACTCTTTCTAATGCTACCATGCTTATACATAGTAGTGAGAGCGAAGAAGAGGAGGAGGAGGAAGAAGAGAGGCCTGAGCTGGATGTTCAAATCCCAGGCCTGAACGAGGACATCAGCATCAGCGCTCAGCTCCAGGCAGCTCTGGCCAAACTGCCCAACAAACCCCCTCCAGAGTACCCGGGTCCTCCCAGAACTCCCAGCAACGCTCAGATCCGCAACCACTCCCACAACCACACCCACCAGCACAATCAAGGACCACAGAGCAGCCAGGGAGCCATGGACCCAAACCATGCCCAGGGCCGAGCATACAAACCTGGGCCGAGCCAGGGCGGCTGCGGCGGTGTTGGTCCTGGAGGAGGCTGTGTTGCAGGTGCTGGTGGGACACTGACCCGAGGGGACCAGGGTGGGGTGAACGGAGCTGTTTTAGGTCCATCCATCTCTGAGCCGGACCTGACCAGTGTGAAGGAGCGGGTTAGGAAGGAGCCCGTCAAAGAGAGGCCAGTGTCAGAGATGTTCTCCCTGGAAGACAGCATCGTGGAGAGAGAAATCGCTCAGAGGGTAAGACCATCGTTCGCTAATTCGAGTATTGCATATATTTGGAAAACCTCTAAATTCATAGATTAATTTGTGCCAACATGGATTGTAACAATTAATTTTATTTATTATTTATAAAATGGCAAATGGATTAGTCAGAAAATGATAATACATATCAGTACATATCAAATCTAGAGATATATATCAAATTAATTGAAGATAAATAGTAAAATAACCCAACATACTGTCGGTATGCTGAAATGTTGCAGTCTGTTGTTTGCTTGCTAATTTCATGGCTCCTGATTAGCAGTAATCCAGGGTTCAGCACCTGAGAGGGTAGCACTCGGCTCTCAGTCTCCCCATGCAGCTAAAACCCTCATAAATCCCTCAGATTACTCTTTGGGTTGGTGCACTTGTGTAGGTTTGTTAAAGGAGCAAACATTTGATGCAGCACCACAGTCCAGATACGAGTTCAAATCATCCGTCTCACTTCTTCGATAAACCTCTCTGCTCAATCCAAATCTCCACAGCTAACATCTCTCATTCCTACCAAGTGTTTTTTCTCATGTACATATAGAGGGTCCTCCTGGTGACACCCAAGCTGTTGTTGTGACTGTCCCACAGGGAGTGAGGGGGGTGGAGGAGAGGGGCAGGGTGGAGCTGTCCTGGAGGTTTAATAGCATCGTGGATTAGGAGAGGTAATCCTCAGAGCAAGGAGGGGACTGTGCAATGTGGGTCAGACTTTGGTAGACGGGGAACGAGTCAGGGTGACAGAGGGACAGTGTGTAAAGGCACGAGGCTGAGGAGGTAGGAAGGAAAAGACGAAGGGAGGAAAGAATGAAAAATTAGGGAGGACAAAGGAGGGATGGAAGGGAAAGTTGGAGGCAGTGAGAAAGAGGACGGGGCTTCACCTTTCTACAGAAAACAAGGGGATTGGTGCGATCTGGTTTAGCCTTCAAACAGGACACACACACACACACACACACACACACATTGTAATGCACACGTGCACATGCACGTCCAACTCTCCCCACCCACTTCTCCACACGCACATTCACGTGAGCGCCGCACTACACTCGGGCCATGGCAGGTCAGTCAGTCTTGCGATGCTGCCGGTACCTGTAACCGTGACGCCGGGGTTCTCCTCTCTGTTGAAGACGCTGGAGAGGCAGAAGATGTCCGTGGACTCCATGAAGCGACCGCTGATGATGGCCGCCCTCAACGGCCTCTACGTGGCTCGGATGCCGGCCCCCAAGAGTCCGGCGGAGGACGGCACCAAGGCTTCTACCGACGAACGGGTAAGATGCTGCGTGATGCTTTTGAAAGTTTTGCTTCAGAAAGTAACTTTGAAAAATAATCACTGATCATTTCAGGCCTCTGTTTTGTGTGTGCTATCTTACAAAAAATATTATTTGCAGTTTTACTAAAACTAACACTTAACACTTTAATTATATATTGTAATTTTTGTTATATTTTACTTTTATTCAAACCAATTCAGACGGAAAATATCCTACTGGATATACACAGCTACTTCTAATCTGGATTCATTACATTCAAGAAGAATAACTCAAACCCCTAATTTAACTTTTTGCCAGTTCTCTTTTTTAATACTGGAGGTCCACATCATTACAGGACATTTTAAACAGCAGCTTTCTCACCTGTTGACAAACAAGTTTAACTGTTTCTTTTCAAAATACAACTCTCACACATTTATTCAATGAATTAACTTCTCAAGTTCTTGCCTGTTTTCCTCCCTTTTGAGCGCAGGGACATGAAAACCCGCCTTTGTCCCGACTGTTGCTAAGCTAACGGGGGCGAGCCCTAAGTGGGCTGTGGAACGCGTGGCATGGTGGTGCTTATCGCCTCTGGTCCCGCTGGTATGTTAAGAATGTGACCCGAGCGCTGCACAGACAGTGATGCTGCTGTCTCAAACATGACTGGACTAACAAACACACAGCCCCCAACCAGTCTTTTTATACCACCACTGCATATTCTGCTCTTTTACAGCTGCGGCGATGCATTATACAAACTCCGAGTGTTTAAAGTCTGTATTCAGTTGTGAGGGAAGAGATGTGGACGTACGTTTTCAGGAGATTTCTGGACTCTCCTGGTCTGAATGGTCTCTCAGCTGTGGTGGAATGTAAACGAATAAAAGCCCTTTAGGGGCGACTGAAAGAGAAACCCCCTGAATAATGTGTTACTTGGTATTCAATGACTAACACCCCACCACCCTCCTCTTTCTTCTCGGTTTCTTCTTCTTCTCTTTCTCTCTCCAGTGTAAGACCTTGGAGTTGAAGCTGGAAGAGGAGCGGGTCTTCACAGAGTACGAGCAGGTGCCGAAGAAGAGGGCGAACTGCGCCCTCACCACGGCGACTCTGCCCGAGAACACGGAACGTAACCGCTTCCGTGATGTGGTTACTTACGAGGAGAATCGGGTCGAGCTGGTTCCCAACAAGGAGAACAACACGGGCTACATTAACGCCTCGCATATCAAGGTGGGCTCAACGGGGTCAAATGTGTAATATGTACAAAAAGGGTAAAATATTATCATTTACACTCGCACTCACCCATGAGGGGTGGGGGGTTCGGTAGCATTCGGTATACCGCTGTCTGGAAACCATGAATATCTAAATCTCTATCTGAATTTAAAATCAGACAATCATAAATTTAAGATATTAAGTCACATGCTGCAAAACACACTCAAGTGAATGAGTGCAGTCGGAAACAAACAGACATTACAGTGGATAATCTGTCAGATTGTAGTGAAAGTGAACAATATTCATAAAGACTGGAATTTTTTTTTAACAATATGTCACAAACTGCTTCATAACATTCACGTGTTCAACTGTTACTAACAGTCTCTGCTGCACACGCATCAAACAACATGAAGTGAAACAAAGTGTATAAACTTGATACACTCAGCTCTCTCTTGCGAAGTCTTTGTTGTGGTCATTTCTAAGCGGGGGGGAAAGGCTCGGAGGGAAAAGGATGAAAGGCCGCTATTGAAGGCTGTTTGGGCCTTTAAGCTCACAGAGCTCGTGGAATTCCCAAAGAATGCGATCCAAACTCCAAAACCCTCTTAAGTCAGCCTGAGCTGCTCTCACTAGCCCCTCTATTCATTCTTAGTCGCAAAATGGTGTGCGCACACAAGCTGGTGCGTATGCATGAGTTTGCATTTCGCGTGTATGCCTAATCGCGATCCAGGGTGCGATCGGCGCGCTGAATCGCCGCCTATCACGGTGTAACCCTCTTACACACACGCACACACACACACACACACACCGCTCCTGTCATTTAAGGTAGCTGCCACAGAACAAAAGGCCTTGTTTACCCCCCCATCAGTCTCCTAATGCTGTGTTTACAGTCACAAGGTGGATTCAGCTGTAGGGACATGCTCAAGATGTAATGGCGCTACGTGTATCAGAGAAAGGACGTGTTTCAGTGATTATTAATGAGGGAGAAACTAAAGAAAGTGAGAGAAGAGGAGTTGATAGTTTTTATAAATGAGGGAAAAAGGAGAGAAACATAAAAGGGGTTTCTGCTGCCCTCCAGTGGTGGATCAGGTATTGTTGGTGTCTTAAATGTATTATATTTTAAATTTTAAATAAGTTTCTTACTCAGGCTAAACTGTGACTCTCTTTGCATTTTGTTTGCACTGCAGACTGTGTGTTTCACATGTGCAATGATTGATTGTGGGTGTGTGTTCTCCCAGGTGATGATCAGAGGGGAGGAGTGGCACTACATCGCCACCCAGGGCCCGCTTGCCAACACCTGTGCCGACTTCTGGCAGATGGTCTGGGAGCAAGGGGTCAACGTCATCGCCATGGTTACTGCAGAAGAGGTACACGCACACACATGGCACACGCACATGTGGATAGTTTTCAGCGAGCGGACAGCTGCCGCTCGTCTGTGGGTGTGAAATACGATGAGTGTGAGGGTGTGTCTATTCTCCCTGATCCAATCACTGATCAATCTTCGTCCTCCGTGCAGGAGGGTGGCCGGTCCAAGAGTCACCGCTACTGGCCCAAACTGGGCTCCAAGCACAACTCGGCCACGCACGGCAAGTTCAAGGTGACCACCAAGTTCCGCACGGACTCGGGCTGCTACGCCACCACGGGGTTAAAGGTCAAACACCTGCTGTCTGGCCAGGAGAGGACGGTCTGGCACCTGCAGTACACAGACTGGCCTGAGCAGGGCTGTCCTGAATACGTCGTGGGATTTCTCTGTGAGTGGGACTGAGTCATTTTCATCATCAATTTTCGAGAAGCAACAAGAAGTGATGAAACAAACACCGTGACTTCATCATTTATTATTATATATAAAATCAATAAAGGAGTAATTCGCCATTTGTTTTAAATATGCCTATTCACTTTCAAGGTTATAACAACTGTTATATTCATATTCCCTCTCACATCTGACCTCTCTCTCCGTCTTCTTTCCTGCAGCGTACCTGGAGGAGATCCAGTCTGTAAGGAGACACACTAACTCCATGCTGGACACCTCCAAGAGCCTCAACCCTCCTGTGGTGGTGCACTGCAGTGCCGGGGTGGGTCGCACCGGTGTGGTCATCCTCACCGAGCTCATGATCAGCTGCCTGGAGCACAATGAGGTGCGTGGGGGGGTCACAGTCAGGGTTTCAGAATTCCAGACTCCGGTTGGGATTCTGGTCCAGTTCTAGTTTGGTTCAGAGACATCTTTTTTTACTTTATTGTCCTCACTTAAATGTCTGGAGTGTCTTTTTGACCAGAATACGTTTTACACTACACACCCTTGTTTCTCACTTTTCTTATTTTTTCTTCGTATAGTTCTCGTTATTCAATCACTCTCTGTTTTCTCTTCCTCTTCTCACTTCAGCCAATGGAGGTTCCCCACATGTTGTCGGAGCTCAGGCATCAGCGGATGCTGATGGTTCAGACCATCTCCCAGTACAAGTTTGTCTACCAGGTCCTCATCCAGTTCCTCAAGAACTCCCGCCTCATCTGATCATAGGCTCACGACCTTTGACCCTATACGATGTGGCAGATGATGACAGCGGTACTTAACTCAAGCCTGAGGGCCGATACAGCTGGTGTGGCCTCGGTGGGAAGCAGACGCAGGTAGAAGCGACTCCACGTTCACCTCGAGGTTTCTACGTGGCAGTTGAAGGTTATGGAAATGTGTAGATTTGGGTACAAACTCACCTCACGAGGTGGAGAGGATGTGTGTCGGCCTGTTTCAAAAACTGATGACGATTCCTCCTGATCGGTGTGTTTTCACATTTCATTCTTTTATCCCCTGGGATTCAATCTCGGACCTGATCTTTCCGTGTGGAGCATGTTTGTGCTTTTTCTCCGTGCGGGTCAGGTGAAAGAGCGGCTTGACTGAATGTGAATGTGAATGTGTGTGTCTCTGGAGAAATACCTTGAGAAATCAAATCACAAATCAATAACAGTTTGGATAGTTCACCCGCCGGCTACTTTTCACAATCTTCTTTGAGCCATCATTAGAAATGGCATTACACTGCATGAACAGTAGGTGGCAGCAGTATTATTACTAAACTCTTGGTATATTCAGAAAAGGTTTGCCAAACAAAACATACTCTTTAAATCACAGTTCTAAAATAACAGAGTATTGATTAATACAGCAAATATTTACTTCAACATTGTAACAAATGTTTTTTTTTAATTTATTTCTATCACTATTGACGTCACCTTTGCCATTGAACAGAGCAGCGACAGTTATGTCAGATCTCTCGTCCTAGTTTTCTAAAAGCCTTTCTTGTGAATCTCAGAAAGATTCGTCACTTTTTTCTATTTCTATTAAGATTCCACCTTAATATGCAAAAACACAGAAAATACATTTCAACAATTATTATTTGCTTCTTGCAATTTCAAGTGTCTTGCCACATTTTTTTTTAACCGCAAATCATTTCAAATTCTGTCCAGTTAATTGAAAATAATTTATAAATATGACCCCCAAAGATAAAATCTTTAAATCAGTAATTTATAGTTTGAATTTTGGCAAAAGAACAATTTAAACATTTCAAATATTTCACTGAACTCTTTGGTAAAGGTTCAGCAGAAGGAGAGTGATGATGTTTGGGTTTTGTTTTATTTCTTTAGTGACACAACTTGTGTGTCTTCTAATGTGATCCAAACCCAATAGATTAACTGCGTATCTGAATCCCGCTTATTAAATCACCTTCAATTTTTTTTTACTTGCTACATTAAATATCGTTTTCATTTTATTTGTCTGAATTGTAATGAAAAGCCAGCCGTGTCCAAAATAACTTTGTACATAACGGGCACGTGAGAGAAAAAGATTTCTACAAATGTGTTATATAGTTTTTTTTTCGCCTCTTTTTTTGACTTGGTACCCCAAAAATACCGCAACATAATAAACTATGCATGCATTTTTATATTTCAATGTATATATTCTCAGATACGTATAAGCTCTCTCTTGACATGTGTAAGTGTTTTGTTGCACTTCAGTTCTCTTTATGACAGTATTTCTTTCTCACAAGGTATTCCACTGTTTGTTAATATTTAATTTTCCCCCCCTCAACTTTTCTTCTTTTGGCAAAAACTCCTAAATACGTTTCAAAGTATGTGTACATATGTTTTGTATATGCGTTTTCAGTGCATCAAGTCCTTTGTTTTTCTCTCCCCTGACATGTATGAAGCTGTCATACTTGCTTATTATGCAATAAAGCCTTATTTTCTTTAAGACTGTGGCCACACATTTGTTTATTTAGGAATTTTGGAGTCATTCTCTTTTACCTCATATTACCGTGTGTGTTGTCGAGGGTTTCTCTAGCAGTACTGGAAACATTATTTAACACAGAGCACAGAAGATGTCAATAAAAACACAGTCCTCCATCCCAGCAGTTGTCCCGACATTCCAACACATAGACATCTCCAGTCTGATGGACGACAGGGTCAAGCTGATGCGTCAGTCACGAGACAAAACAAATCATCAACAGTTGCTAAGCTAATTTCTTAGCTTCCCATGGTACAAAAGTTCCGCACACAACTCATATTGCAACATACGTAACACTGACGAGGGAACGAAAATCCGTTGATAAATCTTTCCGTAAAAACATGGACGCCATTCTCAACAAAAAGAGTAGAACAGTTCTGTAAAGCTCCTGGATGAAGGAGTTTATTCAGTCCATAGGAATCAGCCATGTTCCGTCATTTCCTTCCTCTCTCTTCATTTTTGTTTAATCTCATTGCGCAGCTCTGCCAGGTACAAGTGATCTTTCCCGTGAGCCACCTCCATTATGGCCATTGCCTGTGGGCACACAAATATTATTTTATAGCATTAAACATGTGCAGTATATTTATATGTATATATACTATATAATGTAAGAGCGCAATGACCTTATTGAGAAAGCTGATGCCCAACGAGGGCTTCTCCATCCCCATGTACAGTCGGCCCAGCTTCAGGTACATGGAGGACACGTTCAAGGAGTAGGGGGGATACAGCTGCCTGTAGGGGGCAGAGTTCAAGATATTTTACTCAAGCACAAATAAATCATATCAAATGTTTTTATTTGATTATATAAAAAACGTTAGCAAACGATCTTATAGTGCAGATATCACATGACAACCCAGGCTTTCCTCTGGTAAAGCTGTATCTTATTTCTGTTCATTGTAATCATAATAATGGATGAAGGTGAAAACTGATTAAAAATTATTCAGGTTTTGTCAAATCATGCTTAAATTAAATGAATAATAGTAATACATTAGATTTAGTACGCTCTTTAAAAACTACTAAAAAGAATCCGGGCAGAAAGGTTGTTGGTTTCTCACTTGTAAGGTTTGACGATCTTCTCCCCGTATCTGATGGCTCCGTCTGGGTCTCCCATGTAGAGACAGACGCCCATGGCCTGGTACATCATGTGGAGCATGTAGACGTTGCTGTCATCAAACACGGACCCCATCTTATCCAGGGTCTGCTCACACATCTCCAGCAGCTCACTAGGAGGTGCCACCGAGTCAAGGCTGCATCAACACATGCTGAGGACACAGCCTCTGCTCTACAATCAGATACTTTCTCTGCTGAAGTCTAAAGTCCACAATGAGTAAATATGTGAGTAAAGCACATCTTTATCATGAATTATTATTTATAAAAACACTCAATTACTTATAACCTGTGGAAATAAAGCACTTAAAAGAGTGTAAGCGGAGGCAAGGAAGTGTAATGCCTAAGTAGACGTAACAAACATGAATGTTGGTAAGATTTACAGACGCACAGGGTTCTTAATAAAAAGAAGCTTCTAGAAATGGAAAGAATAATCTATAAAATCACAAATCAAGATCTTGTATAAATGGATTAATTAAATAGATCTTTGTATGTTCATTATGCTTTGTTACTCTCCATAACATTTGTAAACATTGTTAGACTACTGTAAGTAACATTATACAAGCACATTCATAGTTTTGTCAAACACAACAGACCCTGTTATTGATTTATCATTTAAAGGATATATTTAACGTGTTTGAAGGCTCTGAACTCTCTGATGGATTTCCTGGCGTATCGCACCATGTTGCTGACGACCTCCGGCTCGATGGGGTCACTCCGCTTACGTACTTTCAACTTTTTCTTGTCCTGAAAGTGAAAACAGAGCCGGAGTTTAGTTAAACAATGAAGGACGACGTGTTGGTTCTCAGGAGTTCTTTATTTACTGGGCCTTACTTTGGACTGACTTTTACATTCCTGGCAGTCACAGGTGAAATAGTAGGACTCTCTCAGTCGGCTGTTGCGGTCGTCTGTTGGGTAGAGGAGGTCTATGTAGCTGATGAGCACCTGCAGGTGGAGTCGTCACATGCAAACACAGCACATGAGGATCCCAAACAGTGCTCGCTGTCCATTCCTGATTATGTCCTCTTGTTTGAGAAAATCAAATATTAGCTGCCTGATAGCTCAAGGGTCAGGGTTGAAAATAACCCCACCAGCCTCCACCTAACAATATTTTTATTTAGAAAAAGCTTTTCAAAGTAATGGTTCAACATTTTAGGAGATACACTACCTAAGTTTGAAAACAAATTAATTCCAGTATGTCACTCAGCAGAGAAATTGTCCGGCACATAAAAGCCCAACTCCTTGTTTTCATACCTTGGAATTATTGTCTATATATTATAAACATATCGTGTTTGTGTAATTAATGTGCTGATTAGTAACCTTATTTAGCTGTCCCCCTCATCATCTAATCTTTATGTTAAACTAAGCTGTATTTTCATTTTTAATTCTTACAGACATTACACTGAAAATAATGAAATATCGGTTCATATGATAACATATTAATTATCTGCCTATGCTATCACAAAAACGATCTTTTTATACCAGTAATATACAAATGTATCAGATTTATTGAACACGTGATTCTCTTAATGTTTTGAACTTCAATCACAATATCTAACGTCTCTTTGTGGGAGGATCCATCTGAAGCCATTTTTGTGTTACAGCTTTTTCACCAACAGCTAATGATCTCTTTAGCAAATATTTGTCTTCCATTAATAGATGAGCTGCAATGTTAATAGATAGTGGATTGATATAAAATAGATTAATTTATAGATTAAAATAGATATTAGAGAAGATGCAAATATTTCTATCTTCACCAACCTCCTGTATTAATGGACAAATTAGTGGTCAGCTCCAGAATATATGGACACTATCAGCCAGCTGCTCTGTATCTTATCTTCTTTAAACATGACTCATTGGATCGTCTTGCTATGCTCCGATGAAGCTGCTGTATCAAATCAAATCAAGCTCACAGTCTGTAACATAATTATCTAATGTTTCACACACTCATCCAGCTTGTAAGTAACATGGCGCCCTCCTCCACAGACTAAATGAGAGGACCCAACCCCCTCTCAGGGCAGCTGTCCCCTTTCCTCACCTCGTCTCCAGGCTTCATGTCCCGCACGGCCCGGATCTCAGCTGACGTCCCCTTGTATGTCACGATGACGCTGTGAAGACAGCTGTGGTTGATCAGGGCCACACTGTGGGGAGAGACAAACAGATACGGAGAGAAAGAGAGAGATTAGAGTTAAAGACACCACTCCCTACTCTCCACTACCTTAAAATGGATGAGGTGGGAGCAGAGAGACATATTATTGCTTAGAACAATGATGAAACTGTGACGTAACCACTTTGTTTGAAGTTGTAGTCTACCACTGCTCCTACAGAGGGGCCTTGAGTGTCCCTGAAATATGTCAGCGACCTTGCTATTACCTGGGTGGTTGGCTGGAAATAGCTCAAGAAGGAGCTGAGAGGGCAAATTCACCTTTAAAACGCAACACCCTCATCCACAGCAGGGAGCTGGGATTATACCACCACAGACCAACTGGAGGAGAGAAGTTGCCTTATCTGGGCTTTGGATGACTGAACATTTCCAATATTTACAAGTAGTGTCCATGTGCCAGAACTATATTGGGAAAAAAAGTTCTTTGTATTTCGGCTATCGAATGCTTCTGAAATACTTAAGGTGCCATTTGTGAGTTTGCGCTGCTCCTCAAAGTGGGATCTTTGTGGTGGTGATTGTCAAGATATAAACTGTATTCAAAAATGGATGTTGACACAGGAACCAGAACGGGAAGCCAGTGTGGAAGTGCCTGAAACCTTTATTCTTCTGAATGATCAGCAGAGAACAGCTCCACAGAAAAGGACCCATTCCTAACTTGATTTATTACATCAGTAAACGTTTCCCTAGGTTGATTATGGTCTTAATTGCTGGTTTCAAGTCTTTTTCAAGAGAGCATGAGTTTTGATTTGTAATTTATAATCCCACGTAGTGTAAAATAAAGAATAAATCACGCTATCCATTGTCGCATAGATACCCTGTGATTGACAGCTAGTACAGTCCAATAGGCATCCTCTGAGTGTCAGTCAACCCCTTGTAGCCTTTGAGAACCGCTGCAAACCATCTAAATCACTAAACTATGAAATAAATTTGAAATCAAAACAAAACTTCCAACAGAGATAGTGTAAGGAACATGAAATTTTGGTCTTACTCTGGGTAGATTGCTGTTCCCAAGTGGGAGAGTTCATCGTCCTCTATTGTGAAACCATTACAAGCGACCTGTTGAATAAAGGACAAAGAAAGAAACACTGCTCATGTACGTGTTCATCATCCTATGAATGTTTCAAAGTCATACATTGTCTTGGTGTGTAGTACCTGGGAGAACAGCGTGAGCAGCTCTTTGTGGTCAGGAAAGTCCAGGTGCTTGGAGAAAAAACGATACAGTCCGGCGATGTCCGACTCGTTCATCTCTCTTTTCGCGTTATCTACATCCTCCACGTCTGTTACAGAAAGAGTCAACATTACATTTTGATTGTATTAGTTGGACGCAAGTACTGACAGTTTTTGGTCTTTTGTGTCATTTTAAATTAGCAAGGTATTTTCCAACTTTGGGTTAAATCATACATTGTATACAAACATAGACGACAGGTCAGCTCCCCAAGAGTGAGCCAAATCATTTTGATGGGCCCCTAGTGGCTGGCTTACAGAATAAGACACAAACCCAACCTTCTCCATGTTAGTTAATGGGACATAGGCCAAATCACAAAATGCACATTGAGTACAGCGCAACTTTTTATGTTTAGTTTGGTTTGAAATGTGATGATAGACAGCTAAGACTGACTTGTGATTAATCAAGCATGTGTTTCAATCATCAATACTTTTCAGATTCTGGCTCCAAATGACATTTAAGGCTCAAGTTGACAGCGCTATAGTATACAGGAGGAAGTGGAGATGCATCGTCCATCTTTATATACAGTCTATAGATAAGACTCACTCAGTTTCAGTTTCACTCTCTTCACATGTTACATATGAATGATCAATGTCACTGCACATCTTAAGTTAGACTGCATTGCTGTTACGGTGGTAACCTGATTCGTGTCTGGATTTGAATCTCCATTAACAACTTGAGCCGCATCCATGCTTCATGACAGAGAGACAGGCGGTAGATCAAATTCACTTCCTCTGAAGGTCTTTGCTGGATAAGAGTCTTTCCTCACCTCCACACCGATAAGCTCCAACAACTTTAACCATACGGGGATAAACAGCTCTCCTTCCTTTATTTGTCTCACTATGCCAAGGCCACATTGTCGCCATGACTGCTATTACCTGCCAGAGTGTGTGTATATGTCTAGTCCCTAACTTGTAATACAAGTCACCTTATCATCCGGAAGCCAGCCCTCTGTTACACTTGATAATATTTGGGTTATTATTTCTGCACAGATACCCCCCTAGTTTGTTTCTATAAGCAAAGCAAGGACAAACATGAACATGGATGATTTTCTGAGTTGTTAAAGTTAATACTCACGTGATTGCACATCTTCTATTAGCAAGATCTTCTCCGACAAACATCTTTCTTTCTGTGTTTTCTGTGGAAACCCGAGGAAATGAGCACAGTTAACGATGCTACAGTTTGTGTCACACAGGATATTTTTTGGGGTGTGACTCCGACCTTCTTTGCAAGGATCCGAGCCACCAGGCGGGACGTCTCTGATGGGCACCAGTTCTCTCCGAATGCATTCATTGCTGAGCACTCCAGCTTGTGCATGGCCCAGTCCCCTTTCTACACACATGTAAATATCAATAATGGTATTTAAAATCAATTGGCCGACCATGCTGCAACATATGGTTGATAGGGTCACTGTATCATTGTCCTTTGAGCATCCACACTTGAGTCTTTACATTGCAGTCACTCGCTTGGTTGTTGGAGTGTTGCTTACCTGGCATTTCACATTGCAGTAGAAGGCTTTCCTGCACTTCCCACATTTTGCCAATCCGTTTTTCCTACAAATGACAATAAGGAGAGTCTATGATATTGTGGTTGACAAGCAGCACATCATAACAAAGTGACTGAAGGATTCTAAGACATCCCGGTACAAATGACTTCCCCTGACACACATAGAAACGACCCAGGCATCAGAGCCCATTGGTACTTTCATACCATAGACCACTCCCAATAAATCCTAGCTCAATCCTGTGGGTACCTTTTTGCCTCAATGTGGGTGTGTATCGACGTAAAAATCCGTCTCTGAGACTAGAAGGAGCAGTTGCTGGTGCCCTGTCATAACCGATAGCAATGAAGGGCTTTAAAACATTCTGTGGTATTAATAGAGCTGGCCGTAGTTCGGACCACCTGTCTCTGCACCACACTGAAAAAAGTAAAGCAGTCCGAAAGTCCACTGATGCCATTTTGGAAACACTTAAAACCAAAGGCCAGACAAGCTGCTCTGTGTTCAGGGTTTGTGTTGGGAAACATGACAGTGTAAACATGGGGAAACACTACTTGATGTTAATCCTGCCTGGAGCTACAGCTTTCACCAAAATTATTCATTTAAGATCTTCGTGAGTTGACGCTGGCCTGTGTAACTTTGGGCATCTCACCAAGGACTGAGTGTGTGTGTTATTCTAGGGTGCTAAATGACTCCCTTCCGGTTAAGTGTTGGGTCAAAGCAAGCCGTGTAACAGATGAAAGATTTAATTCACTCTGAGCAAATCGACACACAATCAGATGATCTTATATCATACTAGGAAGAGAAGAGTTTCAACAGGTGCTTTATGAAACTCACAGTCAACTGAATGCGTCTCTATGATTCATGTTTGTTGGAAATGTGTCCAGGACATTGACCTGGTCGGGGTCTTATGTATTTATGAAGGACTAAGATTAAGTTAAATTAACTTAATTCAAACTCTGTCCCTCAGAAAGAGGCTTATTAATATACATACATGAAGATGAAACATGTGCAGAGAAAAGACATGTAAAGGTTTTTAATTGATCTCAGGAGAATATGTGCAGCTGTATTTATGATAAACTTAGTTACGATACACCCAAGAGCATTATCACATAAAAAATAGTTTGATTTTAGTATTGTAAAGTGTTTTGTCTGTACAAGAGATTTGCATTGTGATATTATTTGCAAGGTCCAGCCCCTTCATTAATCCAAACTACAGCTGCAGTTGATCGAGACTGTGTTATGTAATCATGATGCCATCCAGGAAACAGAATCTGTTTCTCCTCGGCCATCCTTCCTTTTCTGACAGGGAGGTATAGAGACAGGTGAAAGACGATATATATGAACCGCCATTGAGAAAGACGAGCCACACAGACCGAAATAGATTCTGTGGAGGGACACTTTCATGCCAACGAGCCCATGTGGTGCTGAATGTGTCAGCGATTATTAAGTATTAAGTCTGCATCACTAATGAATGGGTTTGGTAAAATAGGGAACCACAGGTTTACAGTTTATTACTTTTTTAAATCATCAATGCAGAACTAGAAATCTAATGGAAGTATTTGTAGATATGCTCCCACAGGTTATGCGTCACCATCATGAAGTTGCATCTGGTGCAGGGTCTTTATGAACTTTATAAAGTGAAGAAATTAAATGAAACGAGTGATTAAATCAGGCAGGGAATAGAAGATAAACCGATGATTACCTGTTGAAGCAGAACTCACAGTAGCAGCCTCTCTCCTTCGCTGTCAGCACGTAGGAATACGCGGGGCTGGAAAACAGGAGCTCTCCAGTCTTAAAGGCTCTGGACACGCGCAGACCTCGTCCTTTCCCCGGACTCTCGAACCTCTCCAGTCCCTCGATGCTGCCCGTCATCGTGACTCGTCTCCAGTTCGTCTTCACGCTGGAATGACTCCTCACGCCGAAGGAGCGACAAGTGGGATGTGCCCCCCCCCAACTCAACAGGCGGAACCCTCCCCAATAATAGTTCATAGTAGCATCCAAAAGGCGCAGCACGCACACAGCTGAAAGGACGGTATAAAGTATGAGTTATATAAAACTTATTGTGGCAAGTAAATTCATAAAGATATACATATTCTCACATGCCGCATTAAGTTTATACACTATAATATTAGTTTTACTCCATTCATATTTTTCAAAAGTTGTTATATTCCCTTACACCTAAGTAATGCATTTTACTTATTATTACTTAGTTATGCCTATATTTTGACTCTTGCTGCGGTAAAATTGCAAATTTCTTATTATCTTATCTTAAATTATCTTATCTTGTCTTACCCATGACAGGGGGCGTTTTTTATTGGTCATTCATTGAACCCAATTATTTTGCAAGTGACAACATTTAGCTATCTTTCTTTTTCTTTTATTTGTTTACCAGTATATTTTAACTAGTTGAACAAAAGTGCCAATAGTTGCTGAAAAAGAGTGACTAGTAAGATTTTTTCTTCAACTAGTTCAGTAAAATGCCGAACTAGTGCGACAAAATGTCCAACTAGTGCTGACAAAGACCGAACTAGTGGAGGACACTGAAATTTGATATCAAGGATATGGAATAAATGCTTAATTGGCTTGTGCTAAAGCTAAACGTGTCCCGACATTACCTGAGTGGGAGACAACTTGTTGTTCATGGCAGCAGCAGCAACAGCAACAGCCAGGGGACCAGTGTCGTGTTCCGGTGGTGAAGAAGATGGAGAACCAAACAACCGCCATGATGGACCCATGACTCCTGAGGGCACAGGTAGGATTGGTTATCACAACACACATCACAACACATCTGTGGTACAGGCTTGTTCTGAAAACTGTAACTATTACATTGTGTAGAATACACCTTAGCACAATGATGGAGTCCTTACAAAGTTTTACTGGTAACAACAAAGTTGTAGATACTTTATATTCATTCATGGTTGAAAGTTGTATTGTAAGTAGTCAATTAATTTGCACACAGATTTTGATAGAACACATAACAGTGCTTATGTATGTTTATGTACATATATATTCGATCTGTGGAAAATAACATTCCATATAGAATGAGTCCCACTCTGGCCCTGTGTCAGCAGCATCACTTTCCACTACACACTGCAACAGCTCACGTTAGCTGAGAATCAAAGTGAGAGTATTAAAGTGTGTTAAAGCCACACATGTTAACTGTGGAGAGCAAGCCACCACCGCCATCACTGGAGCTGACAGAGGCATCATTGATGGGCATTGATGGTTGTGATTGGCCTGACTGGTTTTCAGGACGGATGGAAATCAGTTTGAATGGGAGGATGAGTATACTGTACATGAGCTGACTGATGCTTTGCTCCATATCAGCTCACACTCCCTGCACTTTAAATAGACAGTGAGCTGTCACAGATGTGTTGTGACACTCTCCAGCCACACAGAAAGAACCACAGAATCCAAACACACTGGTTTACCTCAGAACAACAACAGTCATGGTTGTTGTTGATGTGTTAAGGCATTGCAGTTCATTGAGGAGGCTTCCATAAACCCTTCACTGTATAGCTTTAGTGGAAAGTGGACAGCAGAGTTTGCAATAAATAAGCCTTCACTTCAAGTATGTCAAACCTTTTTTTAATATATATTTTATACATATATAAGCAACATTTATATTGTATTAACAGCCTAGAGGTTGTCATTGTATTGTTTGGACTTTTAGCTGCAGTTCAATGAGGCCACCTGGTGGTGAAGATGGAGCTTCACATACTCAAACTTTGTACCATTCATAATTTTAGATATGAATTTATATTATATCAGTATATTATTATTTTATATCATTGTATTATTTTATGTAAAGCTAAGATCTACTCTCTTGAAGTTGATATGCACAGAAGCGAATGAGAATTGCTTGAGATTCAACTGTAACTGTAGTTTTCAACTGCTGCAACACTGGCTTCGATTATATTTTCTCTTTACTCTTTATTAAACAATAGTTAATCTATTATGAGGATGAGGTCCTGACAGTTTAATATAAAGAGCCTTCAAGTTGGTCACTGTCCAGTTTTGTCATATTGTGCCATCATGTGGGTGTTATTTGTAAGTACACCCTCAAATCATCACAGTCACCTTAGATAGCAGCAGATTATTTGACAACTCAGGTAGTGAGGGGGTGAGGTGGAGCTCAGGTCAGGGACTTGATCTTGAGTAAATTGAAAAATATTGCATAAGCAACCATGCAAACACATTACACGCCTGCACACCTTCACTCTCTCTCTTGTAGGTACACGCGCACACACACAAACACTCGTACAAGCACGCACACAAACACAAACACACTCGTACAAGCACATACCACTGTGAAGATTTGTCCCTCATCTGTATCTGAAGGCTTTATCCAACCTTGCCCCAGTTTCCAACCCCGATTTATTATAATTCCATTTTTTCCCCCGTTCTCTCAATCTAAAGATTTGTTCCTCCTCATTTTTAATAATGTGCAAGCAAGGGAGTCATGTCCCTGGGAGATTATGTCCTCGTCTTTGGCGTCTCGTCTTGATTACACCAGAGGAACCTGATTTGATTTGGAAGAAACCCCCCTGTTCCAGGACGGGATCTCTTTAGACCTACCCACTGTACTGATTTCTTGCTTTGTCAGAGGGGATGATCTTGATGAATATGATCTGAAAGAGAGGGAGGGAGAGGGGGATTAGGTGAACGGATTATAATTTCCAATGATGAGAAATAATAAGAAACAATAAATCCTAAATAGATTTAGTTCTCAAGGAAACCCTGTTAGGGGGAATCAACAGAATAAGAGACCAGACATTGTTATTGAATAGATATGGTAGACCTGACCTGTTTGGTCTGAGATATAACATGAGTTCTCTTTTGATTTTTGATTTGCAAACTGAAATTTAAATGAGCAGAAACAACAAACTGTAATAGTTCAGAATACGTTGCTATGTTCTTTAGTTTGACTGCTCTTTATAACAGCTCGAAGTAGAGCAATTAGTTGATTGGAAGAAAATCAATTAGCAATTTTTGGATAATCAATTAGTTCCGATTTTGTTTAAGCAGAAAGGCACCGCTGTGAGCATGTTTTGTGTCACTGTTGTATATAGGGAAGTGTGTATCTTTGCATACTTGGATTCAAAGTAATTCCAGTGAAGTGGACTAAAGTCATCTAGTGCAAATGCAGTGTCAAATATATTTGTTCCTGTTCATCTTTTTCTTTTTTACTTGATTGGGTAAAAACCAGCAATTCTTTTATTCATCAATAAATTGGTTATATAATAGTTCATTTTCATGAGATAAAATTTCAAACTCTTGTTGCTTCCTGCCTGTTAGCTGAAATTGGACAATCAAGACTTCACCATGGGCTTTAACATTTCCACTAGAACTAACGACTTGTTGATTTAATCAGGAATAAACTTATAAAAATAAAGTTGATTCGGATTTTCAACATATAAAATAAAAAAACACTTAAAATAAATAATGACAGTGAATTGCATAAAAATAATTTGAGGCCATAAAAGAATACAATAATAAAACAGACATTCAAATAAGTAAAACCTCCCCACATTAGATTGTATAGATAAGACAGTAGCACCTGTAGGTCGATAATCTGCAACAATTATCAGCAGCTGCAACACTGGATTAAGTGCACAGTAAAAACAGACATCTGCTTTACTGCCCTGTAGGAGCTTGAGATGCTACATGTCAAATAAAATCCAGTAAATGTCTCTGTAAACAAAAGTAGACATGATTAACAGACATGGGACCATAGTACTTCAACAGGGGGCACCACAGTGTGCAGATTGAGCCATTAAGTCAAAGACAATAGAGTGTGGTGCATCGAAGCTTTGCACAGTTCAAGGTAGGTGTAGTTGTTAATTGATAATTGATGTGTAATGGTTTTATTCTCCATGTGAATTTTTAACAATAAGTTTTCTTGGGGAATAAGGTGTTGAATGGCTTGCCCACATGAACAAAGTAAAAGACCGACCACTGATCCAGACCATCTAGAGACTGTTGTGGCCTGCCGTATTCTAATTTCTACCACCACAGTGTCATAATTAACTAAAAACATTTTTTACACCTCTTATAATAACATAATGGATCTCTAACTTAGTGTTTTACACTGTTGCTGCATTTTATAGCTGTGTGCAGCACTGTTAACAGTGCTAATTGCTGCATGGTTGTTCATGCTATTGATTGATCGTCCATAGGTTTTTATTGTCCACTCAGAAAGTCAGACCTCATACTATCCCCATGCAATTCAGTTCTGTCACTCAAAATGTGTTGTGTTTGAGAGCAACCTTTTGTGAGCGTTTACCTCCCCTACCGCCATAGAATTAATTCCGTAGGAAACTTTTAACATCTCACAATGTATCTGCACATCGTCAGAACTCTCTTTCCCTCGAGCCCCTCCAAGAATCAGACTACATAAGCATTGTGCCAGTTTAGACAACACTCTATGTAGAACCGGTGGTCATACTTATGCTCATAGTTGTGGCCTGAATTTGATGGATGCAGTACTTTGTCACATTGAGGACCTCATAAAATGGCAGCTGCTAATGCCTCTCTGCCACGAGGTCGTGCAAAAGGGATGTGTGTGAAATCCAGTATCGTTACAGACCGTTGTTGCTTTCAGTCTTGACTCCTCGATCCATACCCGTGACCTTGTCATCGCAGGCCATTCCCAGGCCGCTGTGTTAACTAGGGGTCATCTGCGGGACACGGCATGAGAGATGGACGGGGCCGTGTGTTTGCATTCAGCGGAGGGAGGGAGGACGGAGTACGTGATCATTCTGGGCTGAGCTTTAGGACGGAGAGTCCACGCCAAGACCGTGTGTAATTGTCCCTATATTCCCCTGAGCTGAGTCCAGGCTCTATACTGTACAGTAAATCCACATACTTTCTGATGAACTGACTGACTTGAATGAGGCAACGTCTACCATCATGCCTTGTCCCTGGTCAGCCAGTTAGGGAGCCAAGCTTTAAGCCTTAACCCCCCTGTCTCCACTCCTGGCTGGGGGGGAATGTGACGCCTGCCTGCCTGCTCGCCTGTTTGGCCGTCTTAGCCCATGTGGGGTTTGCAGGCGCGGAGCCTCATCTCCCACTGTTTATCCATGTGTCTTTGCTTTGGCTCTGGCCCGACGCTGTAGGCCACTGTGGGCAGAGTGGGGTCCAGTGCCCTGTGTCACCCACCTAAGCTCTGCTTTCACTGGAGGGCTTAGCGCCTCACCCTCCAGCCGCTTTATGAGCAGACAGCTGAGCTAATCTGTCTCCCTCTTCCCACCTCTGTCTCCCTCTTTCTTTCTTTCTCCTCAGGTCTTGGCTCGTCACTTCTCTTGGCTCCTTTGGCCCCGTGTTTGTAGTCTAGTTCGCTCTCATGCCTTTCAAACACTGACACTGCTGTTTCTGTTTCCTCAGTACACACAAACACAAACACAAACACATACACACACACACACAAACAAACACACAAACAAACGCATACATTCACCTAAAAAGATCTCTTGTATGTGTCTTGACTACAGTAGAGCTCCTGAAGAGAGTAATCCCTGCAGAGGAGTTCATGTCAGGACAGGTCTCGGGCTTAAACCTGGTTCTGGCCCTTCAGATGGGGACTTGAACCCAAGTTGCTCTTAAACTACATCTTCATCCACTTTGACATGTGACCTGAATTTATCAGTAGCAAATGATGTTTGGTTCATTTAATCCGTTCTGATGCACGTCTTCTGAAAGCTTACGGATAGGGACGAAACAGATGAAACGGAGCACTACCACCGGAAATCATGGGGAGGCAGTGTAGCCAATAGTTGAAGAGATATAACCAGACAAGAGGAAGAAATATCAACCCCAACTTTTTGAGGAGAGACTTTGCCAGTTGGTAAGTTACCACATGAGGTTACTTCAACCAGGCACAGGGACAAACAGACACTTTTGCCTCTGAACCAACAGGTACACTATCACAGCCCACCCTACCATGGATATACTGTATTTGTTGTTCTCAGAAACCCTCGACTCTGTGTTGCCCTCTAGCGGAGGTATCGCATAATGACCATGCCAATGTAAAGAACGCATGGAAGTATGTATGTGTGCAGTTTTACTTTATTGTGAAACTCTTTTTGTTCTTAAAGGCAGCTTCCATCAGAACCAACCAATAAGTGACTAATACATAGAACTAAACATAATAAATTCAAGGTGCAGTGTTGAACACATTCAGCTTCATGTAAATGTCAAAACACACCTAGAAGGGTCAGTGTCATAGGGTGCTAGGATGATGTAGGTGGCCTGGTAACTTTGTTTAAACATCTGATGTTTGCTTAAACCATTAACGTGTCTCCATGGCAACACAAAGTGCTTTCCTTGACAGATATTTGCAAAGTCATGAGGCAGGTTATGAGAGGGTTTCTCAGTCTGTATTGCTGCTTCTGTTTATTAGCTGTTGATACAATTGAATCATGTCCTATTTTTTAGATTATTTGCAACAATAATCAATCTGCAGTGAAATTTTGCCATTAAACCTGAACTTGACTTATTTTCTTGGCCACTGGGAGATGATTGCTAATTTCTTTTAGTATTTTGGGACATTTAAAATAAATAAATTCAAAAACCTAGTCACTGAATCTGCAGCCCTACACTCAAGACTCAAAGACTGATGTCACAGCACTGAAACAGCTTTGCTCCAGTACTTTTACATCATCTCTTCCTGTCTTCAATCCCTTTCTTTTCTTTTACACATATGTCAATCTTTCCTTCTTCCTCTTGCTTTCAATTTATCCTCTGTTCTTCATCATCCCCTCTTCCCCATACCACCTTTCCCTGCTCACTCTCCCTCTGTTCTCCGTCTTCCCCTCGTCCTCCTCCTTTTCGCTGTCCTCTCGGCCGTCCGGCTAAACTTAGAAGTGACAACAGTTGCAGGGTGACACCAAAGGCTAAATAAGACCAGAACAATAGCTTCTCCCCCCTCCTCCTCCTCTCCTCCTCTCACCCCCTTATCTGCCCCTTTAATAGAATTCCATTGTTCTCTCCTTCCACTGTTGCTCTTTCAGGGAGTTTGTTAGCTATGCTAATGAAGGCTGGGCTTGTGTGGGTTTAGCGAGTGGGGATTTGATGGTCTTTAACTGGGCACTTTTAGAAAGGAGAAGCCATCATAAGGGTGGACCGGGCAGCTATTTACCACCAGTCAAATGTCACAGGCGCGATGCAGCAGCACGTTCTTCCATTTAGTATCTTGCACATTGAAACTGTCACAACCAGCAAAAAAAAGAAGGAATGAATCGTCCAAGACACTGTAGCACTGGTCCTCGAATGCACCACGTACTATATGTGTCAGCATGTCAGAGTCCTTGTAGAAAAAAAGAGTCGAGTAAGACAAGATGTGGAGACTACAGTAGAGCAGTCAGTCATCCAATCAGTCAGTAAGTCTGTAAATAGCCTGTCCGATGGCTCCTTTGAGCTTTCCTCTGAGAGGAATTCTCTTTCTCCTTAGTGTATTAATAGTGCCTGTGCATTGTTTCCTACAGCAGCACTACTGCAATCAAAGGAAGTTGGCCTGCCAAGTATACAAATATTTTCCTTTGTCCCTATGTTTAGCCGGCATGTAAGAGTCAGAAGTGTGTTCATGGAGGTGGGTGCACGTGTGTGTGTCTCAACCAACAAGTATGTGCATGCTCGTGGGCATTATGTCAGGTTGTGTGTTTATTTATATGTGTAATCTAATATGAACAGTGATGCGTCCTTTAATTGTTTGTGCCACTCGTGAACTGCCTGACCCTGTATCTGAGAGGTCATGTGCTTGGCTGGTTATTGGTGTGTTGGTATGCTGACTGATGAAATACACGCTAATCTACTTCACATGGGCAAGTGTTGTGTTCACAGGTATGTAGGCAGGTGATGTAGTGTCTGAATCTCTCGCTGCTTTCAGACGTGCACTGAACTTCCAGAGGGGCTGTACGTGGGAACGCAAATATTTGAGTCAGTTGCTCTGGACATTTTCTTGAACTTTTCCTGCAAGGCCTCTTGTATAATGTCTGGAAAATGTCTGAGGGAGCCCATGTGAGAGTACCACAGGAAAATGTCATAGTGAGCAAGTGGGTGTGTTGATGACGTTTCTAACAAGTTAAAGACAAAAAAATATTATTATTATTTACAATAAATCTATCAGAATAAAAAAGATACCATACTTGTAAAAGATTCTTAAGAACATGTCAACTTGGAAAATAAAAGAATACTAAATAAAGCTTTTGATTAGGGCCGATCCTTGTGTCAATTTGCTGTAAACTGAAACGTGAATTTCCCTGCAGAAATGAAACATCATGTCCTGCCTCCTGCTGCTCCACCCAGATGCTGCTGCTTGTATGAATGTTCTGGACATTTTGCTGTTGTTGTGAAAGTGTCTGACCTGGACAATCCCCTGCTGCGTTCATATGTGAAAGAAGAACTGTAGAGTTGGTCTTGATGTAAAAAGTAACCTTACATTGTGCAGAAAAAACCTTTTTTTCCATATTTTATTGTTTCCATTATTAAACAGAGACATCATGAGATTTGTCTGATTGCTTTATAAATGCTTTTGTAGAAAATCTGTTATCTGAGCGCACCTTTTCAAGTAATTAGTTCAACTTGAATGGAAACCATCACATGTTAATGCTCTCTGAGGCCCTATATGTTCACTGTAATTGTTGGTGTCCAGCCAAAATATGATTGCCTGACATTTTAAATGTTACAAGGACTGATTCAGTAGTTTTAGAAATACAACCAAAGTCTTGACCTTTGGTTCACTCATTCCTGCTGTGCTTCAAATTCTCCTAAACGTGGTGAGACCTTGTATACGGTATTCGTAGATCTCTCTCACATGTGCACACACACACACACGCACAGACGCACACACACAAACACCGTGAAGCATCGCCGAGTTGAAACATGGTTGCATAGCTATTACACACTACAGCGTGAACTTGCATACTCCTACATAAAAGCACACAGGTTAGTCATATGTAACACACTCACACACATACACACACTCACACACAGTATACATGTGTGTGTTGCGCCCTCAGGGAACCAGGTTGCTTGTCTGGTGGCCAAGTGGTAGCGTCGAGGCATCATCGGTCACTTCGAGTCTGCCAGTGACTCACCAAGGGCACAATGGAATTAGTGAGATTCTCTGCAATGTGACAGCTTGCTCTGGCTAAATGGTGTAATAATCTACCCCCCCTCTCACAAACCTCCAGTAGCACACACACACACACACATACACTTGTTCACCCCCCCTCCCTTTCACCCACCCCATACCAACTGGCACAGATAACATTGTCTTAAGCTATAAAAAAGATTTTTTTTCCCTCCCTCCATTGCGGTAATTATTGAATTAATGCAGATGGAGAGAGACATCTGCATGTTAAAGTGTTGGCCTCTCTCTTATGCACAGCAGATGTTCCCCTGTCATTTACTCAAATTACGCTGCTTAGATACATGGAGGGAAAACGAGAGCGAGCGAGAGAGAGAGAGAGAAAGTTACTCGCCAAGGCGACATTGTCTTACAGGGATCCGAGTGTCAGCCTCCAAATTCAGCATCTGTCCTTCAAGCAAACCCCAACGTTTCTCCCTGGAGGTGTCCCTCAATCGGTTATATCATGATTATCAAATTGTGTTATTATAAAAGCACTTGTACCATTCATATGAGGAGGAAATCTAAAGTCCAAACCACATTTAAAGCATAATGTAGAACTAAAATTACTTCCCTGCAGTTGTATGCTACCCAGTGCAGTCATTCTGACCTTTATCGTTGACTATTGATTGATTGACTGATTTAATCTTTGAGTCCAAATGACATTTGGCTCAAGGCAGACTGGAGATATCAAGTTAAAGAGGCCACTGTGACAATTACCTTTGACCAGCCACATCTAAACAGTTAATAAATGAGTCTAAATGAACATATTTGCCAAATTTGAAAAGATTCTCTTTAGGCGCTTTTAAAAACTTGTTCACAACTTGACCTTTGACCTAAACAGTTCATCAGTGAATCCAGGTGAATTTTTACAGCAAATTTAAATAATTCCCTAAAGGTGTTTTTTGAGATAATTGAACACCAAAATAGAAACAGTTCATCTTTTGTCCAACTCTACATTTTTACCAAATTTAAAGAAATTCCATCAAAGCGTTCTTGATATTGAAGATATTGCGTTCATGAGAATGTGAAGGACGGAAACCTGCACGCCAAAAAAATAAAAATAAAGTAGGACTAACCGATGAATGCTGTTTCAACACAACAATACGTTTCCATGAATGCACACAGTAGGTCAATAAATTAATCATTCAAAACGAAAAACTACGATTTTTTAATTTAGAATCAAAAATCGATCATCTGTTGGTCTTAAAGCTTAATGCTGCGTCACTGTGTTTGCTTTGATTTAATAATTAAGATGATACAAGATTATTCATGAGGATAAATCCCTTAAGATGATACATCTCTTATTTAAGGGGGTCCTTAAAGATGACTTCCCCCATAAGCATCAAACGGGATATACTAAGTGACTTATTTCCTGCTTTGGCTTATTCTTATATTACAAAGCACTGGATGGGTCAAAGGTCAGCTATAATCAAATATAGGATTTTGTCCAACAAATAACATTTTAAGTATCCAAATAATTGTACTGTATGATGTCAAAAAAGTCATCTTAATGTAAATATGAACAAGCTGACCTCCAGTTGATAGCTTAACCCAGCAGCTGACCTTGTGACCCTTAAGGCTAGTGGAGATGTTGCAGGAAAGATAAGACTGAAGGGACAACATCCCATTGAAGATTATCGGTCGATTATTTGAAGCGAGGGCGAGACATGAAAAAAAAGTGTGTAGGAGTGTGTGTGTTTGTGTCTCTTTGTGTGTGTGTGTGTGCCTGATAACCAGGGGACCCTCTCCTTGGGATTATACTCCAGGTTGGTTCGGCCTCATCTCTCCGGATTATGTTGATAAAAACATTCTTGTATTATATTTTTCTGTGCTTATTGTATTAATACTCTCCGGCAGTTCCCAGAAAAAGCTCCGTCCCACGCCTGTTTTGAGGTAATCTTCTTCCACTTGAGCTTTTAAAATGTTTTTTGGGGGGGTTGGCTGTCTTTGTAATACCTATTCTCTCCCACACTTGAGGTTATATTTGCCCTCTTGTCTTTGAGTTCCTCTATGATATAATTTTACACAGTAAATTCTACATCTTTACTAAATATGTGGATCTGGGTATAGTGCCTAAGCTTGTTCAGTCCGAAGTGATTCAGTTAACACAGACCAAAGATATTATTTTGGTGTATAGGGCTGAAACAAACTAACAATCGCAAGATGACCAGTGAAATGTTTATTTCAGTTTATATCGGTAATTATCACGATAAATGTCACATTATTTCTTGTAGGTTTAAAGAATTTTTTGTCCTCAGTGAAGGTTTTGGTTTTAAATCTTTTTTTATGAGCAGAGAATAACAAATACCTGATGAACAACAACACAATTTACAAATCTGAGGTAAAACAATTATGATCTAGATGTTCTTCCTGGATTTGCAGTGAGGATAGGCATTTTATTGATATCTTTATTGGACTTATGTTATTGATGACAATTATATTGTAATAAGTATTGATATTGTTTTGTTACTCTTTCACTTTTCTTCATCTTATCCAATCCTTTCTGTAAAACCCAAATATTTCACTTTATCATCATTAGACCCAAAAAAGAACAGGTTGAATATTGCGTATAGAATTTCTAATCCTTTAAAAGTGCTATAGAAAAAATTCCTCCAAGCCAAATTTTAGATTATCCAAAATCTCACGAACATTGCAGCATTTAGAGAAACTTAAACTGTGTAAACAATAATCCTAATTTGACAGAGTATGCAATAAAATCTCATACCACCTTAACGCTCAGTGTTTATCAATCTTCTCTCAGTAGTCAACACATTACATATTTTGCTGTGTGATGCATGAAAATAAAGGTTTCAAGGTTGAAACAGTCGATGTATCAGTCCATCGGAAATGAATGAATACGTGGCTATTTTAATCATTGATTATAATTTAAGCTAATTAACGGTGTGAAACGTTTGCTCGTCTTTGATTCTCAGATCTGAGGATTTACTGACTTCTTTCTCTTTTTTAAATCATTGTAAATAAATCGCCTGTTTGGGTCAAAAATACATTTTGAAGATGTCATTGCAGGCCTTGGGTTATTTTTCACTATTTTCTGAAAATGTATTTGATAAAACAACAACAAAACCACCTGACTAATCGATAGTGAATGTAATCTTAGAAGCCGTCCTGGAGGGTTTGTTTTGCAGGTCAGTCTTGGTCATATTTGTCTTTTTTGATAAAGAGGTGATTGTGCTCGCTCTCACACGTCCTGATGCATCTTGTACTCCTTTTTCCAAAGACGCACTCTATGAATCAGCCCATCCACTCACACATTTACTCGCACACACACAAACCTCCCCTGCCTCTCGACTAAACCAGACAATCCAATGGTATCTGTTCAACTTCCTTCTGTTCTCAAACCAAAAGCCTTAAAGCCAACAGATGCTTTTACGTTATCATTGCCAGTTATCACTCTTAGCTCCCTCTGATAAGACTTTACTTTCTGACCCAGATGTTAAGGAGTTCAATTTATCAGATGCACCACAAGAGCGGCCTGGGAGGCAGAGGGATGAGTGAGCATTGAAAATACCCGCAGGCTTGAGAGATGAGATGTAATATGCCTTTTTTTTTGGCCTAGTGATGTTTCTGAAGCGGCGTTAGTGCAGTAAGGAGCTCAGCGTCTAAAGAGGCTTTGGTATAGGGGGAAAGATGGGCCATATTACAGTGAGGCCAGAAGCCTGCTTGATTAATGGGCCGGGATAATCACCTCATCAAATCACTCTCACTTATTAAATCTTGTTTAATATCGTAATGAGGGCCCTCCTGAGCCGCTTTGGTAAATTCTGCCTCTCTCTCGAGCTCTCAATGGCTCTCGCTTTCCCTCTTATGCCTTTTCCGCTTTAACAGGAAGACCAATGATGCCAAGTCTGTCCTCGTCTGTCTCCCCTCGTCTTGCTGTCTCCTCTGTCCTCTTTCAATTTACTGTCTCTTGCCTTTGCCCCGTACCTTAACTTTCAGCAAGAAAGTGAGGGATGTGTTTCTTCTCTTTCCTAAACAATCATGGAATTTATGTCTACACGGAGGCTCAAGAGTATACATAATTTCTGGGGGTGGAATTGCAATATCCACAGCCTCAGTCTATTCATTTACTCTCTCTTATTTATGATGGATGATGTGCTAGATTGCATCATCATAAATCACTATGCGTGTGGGTCATGACCTGCTGGAGGAGTGATACCACTTCCCAAGGCTTTGGTACACTGGAGTTTATGGAAACACTTCAGGTGAGGTAATATCTCTCCTGTCTCCTTCTGCATGATTTGTGATCTCTATCTGTAGCACCACAGCATACCCAGTGTTACTTCGGTATGTGTGTGTGTCTGTGTGCGTATGCCTGTGTGTGTGTGTGAGGCTTCTAGGATGGGCTTGCATCTCCTTCACTTGACCTTCAGGCTCCTGCACAATGTGCCGCAGAAGAAAACAACATGCCATTGCTTTATTTATGGTCCTCCATGTGTCACTCTGTACCATCTTGGTAGCACAGCCGTCGCTGCATGCTTCTTCCAAGGAAGGAAAAATATTTCTCCTGCCCTCTCTTGCCCTCCACCTCCCTCTCTCCATTTATCTATTTTGAATTATAGGTGTCTTTCAGCAGCCACCCCCTTCCACCACCCTCATCCCAAAGCTGGACCCAATCCTTTGTCATCTCCAAAGGCAGGCAGGGGACAACTGGCCCAAGGTGACCAGTTCACGCTTGAGAGGGAGGTTAGCTCTGCATCTTCCCCCTGAGTGCCTCCCATTTTTGCCTTTATTGTTGGGGAGCAGCTGCTGTGTACCTGGACCCCATGAGTGGCGCCTATGTTGGATATCTTGGCAGCCAGGCTCCCTGGGCTTTGGATACCAGAGTGAATCAATTCTTAAAGATGACTGTCTGCATGCCATGTCACATGTACAGGCCCAAAGTGAAGGGCTTAGGGGGCTCTGGAGCTGGAATGCTCTTTGATGGAGGGGCTGGAGAATGAGGAGGGAGGGGAGGAAAGGAAAATACTGGGAGAGGAGATGGTCCTATTGTTGTGCCAAGGAATGCCCTTGACGGAGATAGAGGGCTATTGTTTTTATGCCCATGAACTCATGGACTTAGGGAATTATGGATCATGGGTGTTATGGTGATGAACATCTTAGGATCTTTGCCCCAAGAAACATTGCAATGTGTTGTCAGTTCCTCCTTTTTTTGGGCCTGTAATTACTTGATGAAAGTTGCTCTAAGATGCGGCACGTGCAAGCAGCTTAGTGTCGAGAGGCCATGTGAACATGTAAAAAGTGGCCAATTATGAGGTGGCTGTTATAGCCCTTCTCTCATGATGCCTGCTGTCATTCTCAACAGCTGAGCAGGACGTTGATGACCTACCTGACTCACAGGCCTTATCTGCCTAATGTCCACCGAGAAACCTGAGAAAGTGAAGATCACAAAGGATGACAAAAGCAGATTGGCACGTAAGCTAACCTCAGTCCCTCCCACAACCTTACTCCTTCTTTCTTCTTACAGCCCTCCAGAAAACAATACCCTTCAGACCAGCCCCTCCCTACCCCTCTCTTTACCTTGGAAAAAGCGGTTTATTAATAGTTTAGAGCAGGGTGCTTGGGGCAAAGCTGCACAAGAAGGTTAAGGATGAAGGGAGTTAGCAGGCTGGGCTCAGCAGCAGCCGCAGCAGCAGCAGTAGTAGTGTCTTTTTTTGAGAAAGTACCTCATGGTCGTCCTGTGTCCGTATCCATTTCATGACAAATGAAATACCATAGGCCCTGGCCAGAAACAATGGCTTGTTTGGCTGGCTGGAGGCAGTGCGGGTTGTGGTGGTGGTGGTGGTGGAAGGGGGTGGTTAAGACTGGCTCTCAGCCCCTGCAGCTGTCCCGGTTGTCACTCCTTGTCTTAAGGCTCACTCCTGGCTCAACGCTCCAACCCATGGATCAAGGGGATGCATTTCGGTGTGTGTGCGTGCGTGCGTTTGTGTGTGTGTGTGTGTGTGTGTGTGTGTGTGTGTGTGTGTGTGTGTGTGTGTACGTGCATCCTGAGCACAGAGAGATACTGTGAGGCGATCCACAGTACTCGGCAGCATCTGAAAAACGGCTCCATACACAAAATGCAAGTTGAACGGTGTTAAGACCCCCTTCTGTATGGAGCAGATCCCAGGCATGAGGTCATCAGCCTTGGTTAAGCAGCCTTTGTCCTACAGCGTGATTGACAGGAGGGGTGGTTATCAAAGACAATCGAGGGATCAGTTACAGACGTAGATGGCATTCAAGATGTAGCAATTAGAAAGATTTAAGAACCATAATAAATGTTTTTAAAAACCAGAACATGGTGTACATGGAATAAAAGCAAGTCTGACGTCAATGTAAATTACAAACCAATACAAAGCAACATCTCAACTTGGTAATCGTTTTGCACTTGCCACTGTGTGGGCCTCACCTTAATATGAAAAGTAGAGTCCGTGAATCTTTTAATCTGTGTTGATAACAGGTGATGAACTTTAATACACTGCTAATATTCAACGAGTAAGCCTGTGTGCGTGTAGCGAAGGAAAAACACAAATCTCTTCCATCCTCTCTCTCTCTCTCCGTCCCTGTGTCTCTCTCTGTCTCTCGCCCTTATGTCTCAGAGATTAGCCCTTGCTCAAACACCTCCTGTTCATCTAAGTAATTAAAACATTAGAATTATGGGATTATAAACTGCTCTCGATTTAATCCAGCACTCGATGCTCCCACCATCTTGCCAAATGGGTCAATAGGAAATATAATGGGCCTCTGTGATTTCTGATTCAGGGATCTGGAAGGGGCAAAGGATGCCAATAATGGCTATTAAAAGAGATGTGTGCGAGAGAGAGAGAGAGAGAGAGAGAGAGAGAGAGAGAGAGAGAGAAAAGAGAGAGAGAGAGCGAGATAGATAGAAAGAGAGACAGAGAGCCCAGACCAGCTTTGCCCTGGGTGCCATCTGTCTTGGACCCACTAGACCCAGTTTAGACTGGAAGAAGCCAAACCAGTTCAGTCTCTAGCTCTACCCCCAATGTGAGGTTATGTGCAAACACTCACCCACACACACGTTAACACACAGAGACACACCCCCTATGACCTCTTCTCTCTTGAAGTCAGTATAAAGTGTATTTTTGGGTCAGAACATGAGAGGCCCTTCCAGCTCTTTGATCGTTCTTTGAGAAATTGACCAAGTACAGGCTGCTCTACTCCTGTGTGTTTGCATCATAACACCATACATCAGGTCAAGGCTGATTTCAACTCATGTTTACTACAAGCCCTCACTCACATTTACTTATAAGTAAATTTCCTTCCACCTAACCTTACAGCGTGTGCTTGGCATGAATGTGTATGTGAGTTTACACACTCTTGGATCTCTTTATTTTGCAGGTATTGCGTGTACGAGTGTTGTCCTCTGCAGCTTGTTTCTGCCTGTGTGTGTTCATTACGGCTTGTGCTCCTTGCAACAAGCGTTCCAAGTTGACACAGTGACAGTTCCTCGCAGTGCAACAGAGGGGCCCTGCCATCCAACAACAGAGGCTTTGTCGCCCTGCTCCTCTTGGCTTGTTATGGACTTCCTTCTCTCTCTCTTTCTCTCGCTTTTGCTCCCTTTTTTTAGTGAGCCCATTTTCTTGTCTGAAGTCTTAATTTGGGGCGCTGGCCAGTGGGGAGAGGGAAGAGAGGCGAGGGGACCAAGGGAGGGAATAACAAGGGGGGGAGAGAGAGAGGAGAGGAGGTGCAGAGTGGTGATGGCTGCAGATGGACGGCCCTTTGTTCCTCCTTTCCCAGGCTCCTCTCTTGAGCCTCCGAGGCTCCAGTTGCGTTGAAGCCATCCAGCGAGAGAGAGAGAGAGAGAGAGAGAGAGCGAAAGAGAGGAAGAGAGAGGAGCTAGGGATGTGTGTTTGTGTGTGTGTGTGGTGGTGATGGCGGGGTCACAATGATCTGTCCAACTGGAATCTTCTAGTTCAACACAACAAATGCACGTACACACTTCCACACGCATGAGATGTGGGGATGCAAAGAGACGAGGGGGAAGAAAAAGAAAGAGCAAGCAATGAATGAATAAAGAAAGAATTAAGAACAAATTGCACAAAAACAATAAGGCCAAAGAACAGGATGAGTTCGGGATGAGGAAGACATCACAAACACAGCTCACAGTCAGTGGAAGCAGCACATGCTGACCACTAGGTGTCCCCATCACTGATGCCAAATGTGGGCAACCCTGAGTAAATCCCAGGCTGTGCCAGAGGCTCTGGAGCATGCAGTGTGCTGCTCCATCCACAATAGATGAAATCCAGTATTTAATTACGAACACATGCAGAATGAATCCATCAATCTGTGCCATGCAGAAATCTGTTTTAATGGCTTTCGATTCAAACTGGAATCGTTTAAAGTTTAATTGTATGTTCAGATATGAAATAAATGCACTGCTAAGCAAAAGAAAGATTCATAGATGAATACAGAATGCCAGATTGTTTTAGTGTGAAGCCCACGGTCATTTTGGAGGAGTAGGTGTCAAACAGTGCATTGCTCATTTCGGTCATTGGTAGGAGGAATCGCACGGAGAAGAAATCGAAATGAGGCCCTGAGTCCTTGTTTTTCTTTGTCACAAAGGTTTCCCAGTATGTGGAGTAACATCAATGCTTGTGTGTGGTGTTATTTGCCGAGATATTTATTTTTGTTGTCAGGTCGGCGTGCTGCAAATCCCCCACTGAAGTTGTAAAGCACACTTTACCTTTGCAAATGGAAAGAAAGAACTCTTAACGCCAATTGGAAAATGTTCTTGAACCTGAGCATGTGATAACAAGCGACCACGAAGGGAGGAGGGACTTGGTGAGAGACCTTGGGGACCGTGTCAACGTTTTCTGTGCCGGACCAGGGACAAACATTGGCCAAACATTGGGAAAGGCTGGCAGCCTTTGAGATAGTGGGCCGTTGATCTAAGACTGAGGAGCTAAAGTCCACAATCTCCCGTCTGATACAGCAGCCAAGGTCTTGCTGACACACAGAGCCACAGAGCAAACATGGATACCTGAAGACAATGACCTTTGAACCCCAGTGGGAGAGGTGGAGAAAAACAGGAAGTGGTGAAAGTGACTCCAGTGACTTCCTCTGTGCAGGCCAAGAATGAATCAGGTGGAATGATTGTAAGTACACGGGTCATTGTACATAAAAGTCACACACATACACACACATTGTTCAGGAGTGGAAAGCACAGATGTGGTGTGTGTGTGTGCATGCGTGTGCCTAAGTATGTGTGTGTGTGTGATGGAGGAAGCGAGAGAGTGAGTCTTCAGATGTAGCGACAGATGGTATTTGATTACAGAGCAGACGGTCGGTGTTGTACAAAGATGCTGTCTCAGCTCAACCTAAGGAGCTGTAGCCTCCGGTGAAGGCAAGCGAGGGGAGGCAGGCGGAGGACGAGAGGGAAAAGGAACACGGGAGAGAAAAAAAGAATAAAAGCAAGCAAGCAAGAAAGACACAAAAGAAGCAACTCCAAAACTGAGCATCAAAGCAAAAAAGTGAAAAGCAGACAGACAAGAACAAAAGAAAGAGAAAAGAACGGTGCAACGGGCAGGCGTGGTGGAAAACACACAACAGAGGTCATGGTAACAAAACAGCTAAATGACGCAGAGAGAACACACACGGCCTTTTAAAAAAGTGTGTTTGTCTATAAAGACTTCTGTACTCATCAGCAAATAAAATACACACTCAGGAAGAATAAAAGGTGTATGGGGAAATGTTAAAAAATATGTAGAGAATCAAAATCTCTTATAAAAATGATTTTCCCAGGAATTAGTCACTTGTGCCTTATTTTCTGTTTTAACATTTCACGGCATACACATGACATACAAAATGTTTTGTAATCATACCTTTTTATTAAGAATTGGTGATTTGCTTTGGTCATTATTCAAATAAAAATGCCAAACATATGCTGGTTTCAGCTTCTCAATTCTGTTTCTAACATTTCATATTAAAGCTCAAATGATTATCTGAGAAGGTAATTAAGAAGATGAACTCATAATTATAATTACAGATACAAATCTAGAACAAACCTAACATCCAACATTGTCTTTCCGCTCTTTATTCAACTTTTCTCAATTGGTTTATTTACTTGGCTTTTTCTCCAAAATCTTTCATCATGTTCTCAATTTCTAGCAATGTTTTTTAAATGATTTCTTAAATCCGCTCCAATGTTGTAGGTTGGAGTAGTGATTCAACTTTGTATCTTTGTGTGTGTGTGTACCTGCATCTGACCACCGTTGCATTTAGCCTGATGAGGGGGCATCTGTACTAGGCTGTGTAGCCTGAGGACGAAACGATCATCGGAAGTTGGCGATCTGTAGCCAAACTATTAATAAAGTATCTGTACAAGGGTAATATCATATCGTTATATAACTTAAATCTATTTTCTGTTAATATCTGTCCAACCATTATCCACCGTCCTCACTCACACACACATTGTTTTATATAAATGAACCACACATGATTTCTTCTGTTTTTCATTTTTATTTCCATTTTTAATCCATTTTGCACAAGCTTGCATATATACTGCACATACATTCAGTTCATAGAGGGTGAAGGCACGAAAGGCAATTTGACTACTGGTTGTTTTTTGGGCTAGGCCAAAGTAATAGAGGGGGAACAAAATCTCAAGAGAAAATACAAAACTGCTTCAAACTAGTTTCAGCTTTCTAGCCCACCCTCGGCCCCTGTCCAGGAACAAAACACAGCAATCTGTCGTTTAAAAAGAAAACTCCAGTTCCATTTAGCTGCCATGATCTCCATTTAATAATTTCTGTCACTTGAATGTGCACACTAGAGTACAATATTTCTGACTTCAAATTCAGGTGTCTAAGGATCATAATCGTTTTTAGGTTGGTTCTACTTAATGAAATGCAGTACAGCCTTCCCTGTTTGAAAAACAAAAGAAAACAACATCAAATAAATTAGGATAAATTAAACCAATAAATTACACAAAATCTGCAAGACAAGAAGACACCAATAAAAGAAAAAAAGCAGCCATATTGTGAGTTTTATTTTACAACCTGTGTGTAATTATTCAGACTGTATTTCAAACATGGCTGTTCCAGTTGGAATTACTGCACTAAAATCGAATAATAATGTTATACAAAAAGCATCAACAAAACACTATGTACATAACATATTGCTAAGTTATACAAAGGCAGTATGTATCACTGTAAGTCCAAGTTTTGATATTTACAAAAAAAGAGGAGCAATGTAATAATAATAAAAAAGAATTACTACTGAAAGCATAGAGAAACAAAACCCCTTTCACACAGGTCAGAAAACAAATCAGAGGAAATTATCATGACACACATCCACACACACACACACACACACACCCACACACATACCAAACACACGTTGCCAACGCTTAATGAGAATCATTTACATGTCAGGATGGTACTCCCAGGGGTGGGGGTGGGGCCACAGTGTTGAGAATTGTGTCACTCACTGGTTCACAGGTTCTCATAATCGGTCTTTTCTCTCACACAGACACACACTCACACACACACAAGCACAATGCAAAGCGTACATAAATTCCATAAAGTCCAAACTTTTCCCAACTGTTTGAACCCAGTAAAAAAGGGTATAAATCACTTTTCTCCTGTCTGCAGTCCCTCTATCTGTCTCCTTAATTTTTTTTACACGGTTACTGTACAACATGTGCCCCCTCCATGACACTCGTCTTCTGATGACAATGAGTTCCTGTCTCTCTCCCGGGTCAAATCTAGAGCTACGTCGGTGGCAGCCTGCCCTTGTTTTTGGACATAAGCTGGTCCGCAGACTGCCAACGGGAACGCTCTGTGACATCATCATTACCCGACCACTAGCCTAATGCAGTGTTCTGTCAGCAAATATTAAAGAAACGGATGCTGGTGCAACTTCAAGGGCACTGCCGACGGGAAACAGAGCCCCATTAAAGGCATGGCAAGGGGGAAAAAAAACGAAACAAAAAAAAAGTCTCCTCTGTGGGTTTTTGGAGGAGTGGTTATGAGTTCGGTTGGAGAGAATGGGTCATTTCTTTTTTCCACCCTCTTTTTTTTAACCACTCTTGCCCTTCCCTAGCACTCTGAGCGATAATAGAAAAACTGTACAGCTATTCTTTGTTTCATCCTGACGGTATTTACAGCATCAACGACAATATTTCATACTCTGAAAATGGATTCCAAGTTTATTTTCTGATCTCAAGAAGACAGCCATTCAGCACAATACAAAAAGGTAAAGAAACCAAAAAGGAAAACTGGTCACGAAACCTGCAAAAAACCTACAACTATTGCTCCTAATCTACCATCAACTCACTTATTCAGAATACAGATTGAAACAAAGCCGTCACAAAAAATATCCTCAAGATTTCTTTTATGAAACAATTGCTAACAGTGCCTTTCAAAGAACTTCCACTACAGTATATATTTTTTTCATAGATTCATATTTTACATTTCTTAAAAAAAGGCTATAATGTATATGTATTTAAATAACGATGTCCTAAAAATCAAATGACGCCAGAAAAGGAAAACTTGACAAAAATATTTGTAGCGCGGTATTAAGGTCTTGCTAATCCTTCTTTTTGCACATAAGTCTTCATTATCCTGAAGTAATCTTTTTAGGCGCAGGAACTCTTTAACTTCAGGGCGGGGTTGCAGGAAGGGGGGGGGGATTGGGGCACGATAATAATCTGCGCATCAGATAAAAGTGTCCTTTCCCTTCTCCTTTGTTTGCGGCGCTTTAGAGCCCTTGGCTGGTGCTTTGAGACTCCGAGACATGAAGGGCCGAGCCCATCCTTCAGTGAGAAAAGTGTCCGGCCCGGTCTCCCAGGGCTCTGGATCTTAAGAAGAACACTGTCTGGGGAGGAGGCGGAGAAGGTGCCACATAATGATGGGAGTAGCTCTCTGTCTTTCTCTGCCTCCTTTTGTCAGGTGCTTTGTCTCACTTAGACGAGTCCGCAGGTTAAGCAACCTGCCCCCTTTTGATCTTTTGATCACAGACACACTATAGGCCAACGTTGCCAGCGTGAGATCAACGGTGAGCTCACAAAAGTATTCAAGTCCTCTCGTTGCTTCAAACTTACCTCATCAAAAGGCCAGCTAACACTAACTACTTCTTAGAAATCTTAAAAGCCTGAGAGGGTCGATGAAAGTCATAAAACACTAGGTTTACATTGTACAAATCAAGTGGAAAATCTGGGATTAGCATCTCAGGTAAAAGTGAAAGGAATGGTGTTTAACAACCTGGGCACACATTGGCATCAACAGAATCATACTTTGGGTGTTAGAAGCTGCCAGCGTGGGATGACTGGGACAAGAGCGAAGGGTTTCAGGTGTGTATCGCTCTACGTCTTTGTCCGCTCTCTTTGTAGTGATGAGAGCTTCTCCATCTACCCCTGGGGTGAGTGCTTACCTTTGACCTACCATTGTTGTATTGAGAGTAGAGCTAGATAACTCAAAGGCAGGTGAACATTGAGGGAAGGAGCGGTGTGTGTGTGTGTGTTGTTTTCAAGCAAAATTAATGAAAGTCTGGGTTTCCATGATTTATTTTCCTTATAGTTATTTATTGTTTAAGCAACTCTACTGTAGATTATCACAGTATTCAGATTTATTCAAGTATCAAGTGCCGTTGCCATTATAAGCTGGCTGACTTCATCTCACGAAAGAGTTAGTTACTGAGTTCTTTAAAAGGCAAAAAAGTAAGCAGTCAGTATGTTCATCAATCCTGACCAGAAAACCAGATGAGTACGATTTAGTTTAGAGCTGAACAGAAGGCTTGATGAGTGGTAGCATTGTAGTTATCAAAGCTGGATACCCTACGGAAAAACTTTAGAATTGTGCCCCAAATGGTCAGGCTTCTCCAGACCTCTGTACTTCTGCACCGTTTACTTCATTTGTATCTGCCGCTTAGCTCCTTTTGCAGCTTTGTTGTGTGCAGGATGGGCTTGGTGCTATACAACCCCAGTGCACCACTTCTAGGCAAAAATGAACCCTGACCACCAAAAACCAAAGTCCACGTTAGGAATGGACAGACTAAAAGAAGAGTAAGGAGAAGGATGGGAAATGGGGGCGCAGAAATATTTCAGAATCTAAACTCTTGTGGAATAAAATTAATAGCAATAATTTATTTTTTTCTGCAGCGGCATCAAAGGACAAACAAATTGTGAAGTGCCAATCTTCAGCAAGCAATGATGACAAATAATAATAATAATAAACAACAATAATAATAATCAAAATAATAATGTACACCCAATAAACACAATGCCCTACTTGCCTGGAAAACACACTTCAAAACATGGTAGAGCTCAGTAGCTATTTAAAAACAGTCCCAAGTCCCACAGACCAGTACAGACCAGTACCTCGAGTCCAGTCTTAATCCAGTAATAAACTCACTAGGCCTTGTTTTTGTGTGAATGTGTGTATGACGGTCCTATGAGGGACATCCATAGTAGCACAGTCTTTGCAGGGAAAGTTCATGTGGGCACCCACTGGATTTTGGAGGAAAAGTGCTGGGTGCCATAATTGAATAAAGTCTTTAAGGAACCCAGCCTATGTTCTTAGTAGTGTAAAGGGGAACTCAAGAACTCCTTTCACAGACCGAGGACTTAGTTAGTGTTGATCATAGAACAAGCCTAAACGGATTAGGGATCACACAGTCCAGAAAACACCCAGTAAGATTAGAGTCTCTTCAGTTCATCAGAATCTTAAAAAAAACAAAAACAAATAATATCCATCATGATAATTATCATATAAGAAGAACAACAACACAATAGCTAGGTCATTTAGGAACTGCCACAGAGGCTTCAGGTTGGGAATGCTACTTCATAACTTTCATACATTCAAAAATTTAACTGGAAATCAAATGTAGGGTCAGTGAAAAGGAAATGAAAAGAAAACAAAAGAGCAAAAATCATTCTGATATTCTACGAAATCAGAGAAAAATTTAAAAAGCGCAAAGCGTCGAGCGAGGAGGAGGAGGACGAGGAGGAGAAATTTACTCGTGTAGAAGCTCTTGGAGACAGTTTGGGGACTTGAAGATCTCGGGGACCTCGCTGTCCAGTTTGCAGATGACCTTGTAGATGGCCTTCTTCCAGGATGGGTCTACGTCTTTGCCCGCCACGATGGCGTTGAAGAACTCTCTCAGTGTGATTTCTGCCACCTCCAGGAAGCGATCAGGGACCTGAACAGACACAAGGAGAATAGAAGTGGTTAATCATTTGTTTTATCAATTGACCTTAATGTTCCTGAAAATAACATGAACCCTTGAACACCTGTTCAGTTACATTTTGCAGCCTGCAGTTGTTTCTTTGCCTTATCCTCAACACACTGTCATCTCCTCAGCTGTAGAATATGCTCATATGTTCACAGTGGATGTAAAACCATAAATCTTTCATATCTTCAGTATCTACTTCCTTAAAAGCCAGTTGAGGCGTCGGCCTGAGAAAAGTCACTTCTTGTGAATTCTCAGGTTTCTCACAACCCACACTTCCCTCCCCGCAACACGGTGAGCATGACACCTTTATGAGTCCCACTGTAAATCTGTGACCAAACGAGAGCGGAGCTAAGTGACGAGCAGTGGAGAGGTGCTGGCGAAAGAGGAAGTACTAAATGCTTTGGGAACGGGGAGACACGCCGCCTCTTTAGAGTCCCTGACAGCAGCACTCACCGACACCATGGAGATGATTAGTCTGGCAAAGATCTGTGACACCTTCCCCCAAGCCAACACTCTGTCACACACACATACGCACACACGCTCATGCAGGCGTGAGCGCACACACCAGCGCACACACCTCCTTGTGCCAAGGAGATGACACATCCTGCAGTGTGACAGAGCTCTACATAATGCTCGCTATACACACACACACTAGCTACCCTGGTGTGTTTGGCTGAGTGTCTTTCCTTGATTCAAAGCTCCAGGGCGACGCAGCCTTCAGGGGTCACCTGCTTGGATAATGCTGACTGTCTCCCTGCCCACCTCCCTTGATGCTCACACACAGTCGCACACACACATATACAGCCGCAGCAGCAGCTTGCCCAAATGCCTGACAGTGCGCACTCCACGCCGCTCCTCTCCTCCAGTGTCCTGCAGATACTCATCAGGAGTGTCAGGACACAGCAAGGTTAGTGGCCACTGGTACACACACACACACACACATAGACGGAAATGTGCACGCACAATCAAACACGCAGACCGGCCTTTTTACACACACTCTTATACACACATGGGACAGCTACCAGGCCCCCTTGGGGTGATGAATGGAGGCTAAGATTCCTGTGTGTCTGGTGTGTGAGTGTGTGTGTGTGTGTATATCTCTATCCACTACCCAAGTGAAAAGGTGAGGCATGAATTAGGAGCTTGCACGCTCTGTGTGTGTGTGTTTGACACAGAGAGAGAGAGAGAGAGAGAAAGAGAAAACACAAGCTAACCCAATTCCCCAAATATTGAATTCCCCTCTGGAGGGAGAAAAGTGGATATAATTCATTGTTTGGGCTCCTGTCGTCTCTGAAGTACTGGCACAATGACCCTGGTTTGAGGGCAACTTTGTGTGTACGCGTTGTACAGTAGGAGTGCGTGTGGGCATGCGCACGCTTTTCCCAAAAGACCTCGCTAACGGGCCGGTGCAGCACGACACCCTCGGCGTTAGACGCAGGGAGTGCCGCATTACTAAGAATATTCCTGCATGGAATTTCTCCTGACGTTTTGACTATAAAAGGACAGCAAAATGCTGACTGCAAGGAGAAAGCAATGTCAAGGAGAAAAGGGTATTGGTATTTCAGATCCTCTTGACTGAGAGAGTGAGAATGGGAGGGAGGGAGGGAGGGAGGGAGAGAGGGAGATGGTGAGAGAAGGAGGGGCTGAGAAGAGTCTAAGGAGAGAGAGAGGGGTGAGAGAACAGAGGGAGTTATTCCTGTCCCACCAGCCTTTGTTTTGTGACTACATGTGAGTTGTGTATGTGAGCGCGCTGCCTCCTGATCAGCAGTGAGCCTTAACTGTTTGCAACCCCTCCCATGTCCCTCTCTATCCCCTCTCACTCCCCCCCTCTTCATCTCTGTCGCTCTCTAGGGTCAGCTGTTGGGCCTTTGTTCCAGAGGCATTGTGGGGGATTATCCAGTGTGGCCGTTCATTCGCTCGGCTGTCCGATAAATGGGGCCAATCGCGTGGCTAACAATCCTTCATACATATTTCATAGGGCTTTTTAACAACTTCTCAGCAGAGCCCCAAAATTAAAGGACAGATGTACAAAGAGGGAGCGATGGAAAGGCATGAAAAAAGAGTAGAGGGGATGGAGAGTTTTGTGTGTGAGGAATGATGGCTGGAAAAGGCTAAATGAGGTTACTGAGAGTACAGCTACACTACGCTGGAAACATTTGTAGATGCATCTTTTTCTCTTTGGCTTTCAGCTGGGTTTTCCTCACTTTGAGAATATACAATTTCCTGTGTGGGTTAATATTCTCGCTTTATGTTTTAGTCCAGATGAGGAGACTGGAGACTGGAAAATTATGACATTTGCCTGATTATTCATGGCCTGAAAAGTATGACAATAACAACTTAATCATGATTTTTACTGTATATGGTGAAGAGGCGTTGAATTCTCTTTTCCTCCTGGATTGTGGGTTGTTTTGCAGTGTTTTATTTCAGAAGAGGAAGCGAAGACAAGCACGACTGTGGCTGACTACATCAATGTCGAACTGTCTGAAAATGAAGGTGCGAGAAAGACGGAGAGAATAGAAGTGTGTCTGCACCGGGGAGTACAAAAAAAACTCCTGCTTTCGTGTAAAGGGATATTATTGCTGATCTACCCCTGTGTAATACAATATGAAAGGAGGAAGATCGGGAGGGAAAAGGGGAGAAAATAATTAACAAAGGGGATAAAGCTTGTCTCTTATACACACACACAAACACACACACTCGTACACACACACACTTTTTGCCCTAAACTTGCATCCTGCTGTGTGTTGGGTAAATACCAATCAAGAATAAAGAAGAGAGGAAGAAAGAGCAAGGGAGCGCTGACAGCAATGAGGCGGTTAATCACTCTCATTCACCGACCCCCCCTCCCCGCTCTCCCCCATTCTCTCCACCTCTCTCCATCTCGCTCTCTCGTGACAGGTTGCTTTGAGACAGAAGGATAAGCTCTTTTTCAGAGAGAGGGAATCGGATTTCCTGCTTTTTGATGAGATAATAAAATATGACGGGGGACAATAGGAGCCTGTGGACGGCTTGCTGGGAGCTATTCACTTCAGCAGTGGCCCCTGTCTTAAGACTGCTTAGACAAACGTTTAAAAAAGTAGCCAGAGGCCCAGGCCCTCATATACAGGCTACTGTTACACACACAGACAACGACTGCGCGCGTGTGTGCGTGTGTGTGTTTCGGCAATGCCTGAGAAATCTGCTCTCTCCCGGTGACTCAGGGTTGGCTGTTTGTTTGGCCAACATGTTTCTCCCCCTTGCTTTTGGGAACTGTCAGGAGATGTATTGCACCTTCTATTTGCACAGCGTTGGCCAAACAAGACGAGACCCTGGAAGATAAGGCTGTGTGTGTGTGTGAGTGTGTGCGCTAGTGAGCTGCAGCCTTGAAGGATGAAATGCAGGGACACATTCGCCCCTGCTGCCAACCAGGTTAATTCCTAACCCCGACTCAGCCTGGGAAGAGCAGCTCTTCCCATGGTTTTCGGCCACTGTATTTGTGTGTGAAACCGGCCATTGATAGATTTTTGTAAAGTACTACATTCCAGGGTGGGTTATCAATGTCTCTTTGGAGTGAGTGCATCTTCTGCTGAGAGTGAAACAGACGTTTAAAAACAAGAGGTGAAACTGTGACATCTCAGTGAGTCAAGCCAGAGCTTCCCAAACCACGAGCACACACAGGAGCACCCTGTGCCTCGCATATCTGCTCTGATCAATAATCTACAAAGGCCTTGATAAGCTCTTGGCCCACACTGTCACTTTAGCCAAACACAACCCATGTCCCCTTTCTTCCTACACCTCGTTGCACTTGTCCCCTAACCCCCTCTGCTACTGATAAGGCCGTGCCATGGCCGAAGAGTCCAAACAACTCGGGGAAAGATTGAGCAGAGTCGCATGGGGATTCTCGGTTCCTTTTGTTTTTCCTCAAGTGCTCTATTTTCTTCGTTTTCGCAACAATCTCATTTGTGACGTGCGGATCAGCGCTCGCTCCTGCTAGAGACGACTGGGACGGGAAACAGGCCTCAAAGCTGAGCAAACACCAGCCACCCTCACTCCACTGATAGCCTCGAGAACAGGGAGCCTTGAGGGACTATAGCGTATACATGTTTGTGTGTGTTTGTGTGTGTGTGTGTATGTAAGTGTCACATGGGCTCCTCTCAAGGTGCACCTCCTCTGGGGAGTCAAGGACAGGACAGGGTCAAAGACACTGATGAAGTAGCTCCCCTCTCCTATCTTCCTCATTCCTCCCTCCACCTTTTCTTGCCTCCTCCTCCCCCACCTTCAGACACACACACACAAACACACACATTCATATCACATCACGGCCTCTCTTGACATCTCTTTCCTCCCCTCTTGCTCTTTCCCTCTGTTTCTATAAACGGGGGGGGGTCAATGGGGAGGATGTTGACTTGATATTGAGTCAAGCAAACAGCCGTGGAAGCCAGAAATCACTGTTCAAACCTTGTCTGGAGACTACAAAATTGATTGTATGGCAGATTGAGAGAACGCAATCTAAATTGAAGGGGTCATGCAGTGCTGTAACCGGGGCCTCCAGGGGTCAGGAAGTCAGCCCGGCTCATAGAGGCCGAGAGAGCAGGAGGCAGAAGGGAAAGAAAGGAGCGAGGGAGTCTGGAAGATAGGAGCAGGACATCTGGAGAGGAGGAGAACAGAGGGAGGGAGGGAGAGGAAGAATAGAGGGGTAGGAGGAAGGAGGGTGTGGGCGGGCGGTGCGAACAATAAAGGAAGGCGAGCAAGGAGCTGCTGCGAAGGAGGGAGGGAAGATGGATGGGTGGATGGATGGAAGGAAGGAGATGGGATGGAAGGGCAAGTGGGGGAAGAAGATGGCAGGAGAGGAAGGAAGAATATTAAACTGCAGATTGGATGCAAGGAGGCAAAGATGGCATCTGTGTGTGAGAGTGAGTGAAGGGGGACAGGTATGACTTATGTTGCGTGAACCTAAATCTGATAACATAGTCCACTTATGGGAACAGAAATCAAGAAGCTATAACTATTTCTTTTATATAATTGTTTCGGTTAGATTTAGGGTCTCCAGGAAATTAGTCAAGCTAAGTGGTAAATGGTCAGTATTTATAAAACGCTTTTCTAGTTTTGATGACCACTCAAAGCGCCTGTGTGTCCTTTGAATCATGGACAACCAAGTGTGTGTGTGTGTGTGTGTGTGTGTGAGTGAATGGGGGAGTTACTTTGACACATCTGCAGCTCTGATGCACGCCCTGGTCATTTTGGCATGAGTCCCTTTGCCACGCTTCATTACTCACTTACACACACACACACACACACTCAAACACACACACACGCAGGGAGACCAAAATGGTCCAGAAATAATGACATAATCAGCAGCTGTGCCACAGAGCAGGCTGCCCCTCACAAGGTGACCAGGGACAGGAGGAGGAGAAGGATGAGGAGGGGAAGAAGGAGGGAGGAGAGGGTAGAAGAAGCGAGGAGGAGTGTACTGTTGGAAAATAAAGGGACAAGGGAGAATCAAATGTAGGGTGTGAGCGCAGTGAGAAGATGTGTTTGTGTGTGTGTGTGTGTGAGAGAGCAGGTGAGAAAAGGCGAGAGGGGGGATCATGTAGTTCTTTATGTTTAAGTGATTCCTCGCTGCCCCTGGAGCCCCGGGCTTTAAACACAGCTCTGGTCATTTCATCAGCGCACAGAATAAAGTGGCTTATTCTCACATACACACTTGCACATGTGACCACACACACACACACACACACACACACACACAGACACACAGACACACAGCGAAGAAAAGACCTGTCAGGCGACGTCAAACGGGGGCCCTCGATGGCCCCCGGCTATTCACTGAGAAGCAGATGATCCCGCTCTCTATTCTTTTCTTTTCCTAACTCTTCTCTCTAAGAGAATTAAAAAGCCATAAGACGAGATGGAAATGACGCTCGTGACACAGCGGTGGTCTGGTGTAATATCTGAAGATTAGTTTGAATCTTTACCTTTTGTCAATGAGGTTATGTTTTCATTTGCGCTTGTTTTGTTACCCAGCAGGATTACACAAAAACTACTCAACTGATTTCCATGACATTTTGTGAAGGGGTGGGGCATGACCCAGGCAAGAACCCGGGGGCAGATCCAGAATTTATCTTTTCACTTTCTTTAACATTAAGAGTTTAATAGAGTTTTGGTAACCTTTTTTTGTTGAACTCTCATGGAAAAATGTATGTTTAGCGGACTAATATTCATGAATGAGTGCAATTTGGTGCGGATCCAAATAAAAATCCAGATCTAGTGAATTTAAATGTGGTTTCACAAGGTCACTGTTTGGCCTTGGCAGATATATGTACTCGACTAAGTGCCATTCTAGTTTTTTAATAAATGCCACCAGTTACCAAGAGCCAAACTGAATTTCCAGTCAAAACCACTTTTTCCACATTTCTGCGGATTGTCTTGTGTTATTTACTTTATTGGAACGTTAACAACTTTTTTTCCTTACAAATATTTTTTTTAGTGCACAAAACTTTTAAAACCGCTAGCATCAGATATTTAGTAAATCTCACAGTCTCAGCTAGTATCTGTGATCAGCAGGTGCAAACACACACACACCTTTGTACTTATACAAGGACAGCAAGTACTCATTATTTTTTGCTGTATTTAACAGTATCACGTTCAGCTGTAATGGGCGAGTGATAAATGCACAGGTACATAAGGGATGGTTGTTGGGATGAGATCTTTTCTCAATGGGAATGGAGGAAAACAGGGGAGATGCTGCAGATTTGGGTGGAAAGAGAAGCTGGGGTTGTGAGTGTGTGTGTGTGTGTGTGTGTTGTTGACTTAAACCCACTGGCAAATTGTATCGGTTGTATTTTTGGCAGCTCTGAACCTAAATCTATACGGCATATACAGCTTTTTATCTCTCTCCTTCTATCCTCTACCTCTTTCTGTCTTCAATCGCTCTTCAAAGAGAACCCTAGAGCCTTCCAGAGAACACACCAAACTCCTGGGTGTTTTTTTTAAGGTACTCACGTATGTTTATACATGTTTGAGTCTGTGTCTGCGTCTTGGTCTTTGCATTCAGTGCAACAGCCGTGACCTTTTCACCTCCAATTCCCTGAGGTCGAAGCCTGGTCAAAGACACAGCCCACACCCACGCACACTAACACACCATGTCCTGCGCTGCGAGAACACCAGGAATAAAGGAGTGCAAGACGCAGAGGGGAAAAGCAGGAGGTGGAGAAGGAGGAGGAGAAAAAAGACATTAGCCTCTCTGGGTGGAGAACAAATGGAGACCCGAGAGGGACATGAAGAGGTGGAACGAGGGAGGGAGGGGGGGAAGGAGAGGTGAAGCACACAATACTATGGGGCATGGCGGTTGGACAGACAGCATCTGCTCACGGCTCTCTGTGGCTCTGGTAATGGATGGAGAGACACTGAGAGAGCAGGAAGGAGGGAGATGAGGAGACAGCGGGATGGAAAGCAGGAAAGAAAAAGGGAGGAGGAAAGGATGGTCGAGGGAAAAGGCAAAGGGAAGAGGAGAGGGAATTGGAGTAGAAAAGTCAAACTTAAGAAAGTTATCTGTCACTTTTCTTTGGGGGGGGTGGCAAACAGAGGACAAGTGTGTGTGTTTGTTGATGGATGTTATCATTTCAATTGGAGGGATGACAGACAGATGGATAGACAAAAGAGGAAGAGGGACACAAGGGGTGATACATCTTTCCAAAAGGAGAAAGAGCAGCTGATAAGGGAGGACATGCGATACCTGTGTGTGTGTGTGTGTGTGTGTGTGTGTGTGTGTGTGTGTGTGTGAGGACGTAGGCTTCTCACAGTTTCGCATTGAGATCATAGGGACTTCCTCTTTTAAATGGCGAGGTGTGTGTTTGTATGCATGCAAGTGTGTGTGTCTGTGTGTGTGTGTCTGTGTGTGTGTGTCCTCTGTGGGAGGAGTGGTCACTGACAGAGGAAACTTGGCCTCGTCTGTCTTGTGGAAATCTGAGAGTTTCCCAGAGCCATCATAAAACTGCCTCTTTATCAGACCCCACCTCTCTCTCTCCCTCTCGCCCTCGCCGTCTCTCGCCCATTACCAGGTCACACACATTCCTGTCTTATGAAAGATGATGTGTGTTGTCATTGGGGGGGTTCAAAGACTGACAGAGGGGGCTGCTGAGTAGAAAGAAAAGGACACGAGAGCGAGAATTTTCACTTGAGTCCTCACATGAAAGCACTCTTTCGCTCAAAGTCAAGGCTTCGGGAGGCCGGGTGTTTCGGAGGACTTTGATGCTGATGGACAGAGCGAATGAGAAGCGGAGAAGAAAGAGAAGAAGAGAGAGGATCAGGAGGGGGTGCTGAGAAGAGAGGAAAGTAGAGCCAGGGTCTAGGTAATTAACGGCAAGCTCTTTAATTACCGCTGGTGTTCATTGTGCCAGAAGGAATGTGACAATTATGCCATTAAAACTTCCTAATGGGGGGAAAAAGCGAGAGAGGGGGAGAGGAGAGGGAGGGGGGGTAACGGAAGACATGCAAAAGAGGAGGATGAAAGAATGAAAGGAGAGAGGCAACAGAAGGAAGAGAGAACGACGAGAGAGAGTGAGGGAGGAGGGATATGAAAGGAAAAGGGGAAACAATCGCGACAAAAGAGGAGCTGGGAGGGAGATGGGGAGCGTATTAGGCCAGCACAGTGACAGAGCAGATTAGCATCAAACAAGAAAGGCCACAGACATGTGTGCGTCTTTCCGAGTGTGTGTGTGTGTGTGTGTGTTTGTGTGTGTAATCACTGAAACAGAGGACATATTCATTCCAAAGACGCCACCAAGGTGGATGGAACTTTGATGATGCAGAAGCTGGCAAAGGGAAAACTCGGTGTGTGTCTGTGTGTGTGTGTCTGTGTGTGCGCTTGCTGAATCTGCGTAGGCTCCTGTTTCAAGTGGTGGTGCAGGTAGGTAGGGGAGGAAGAGGAGGAGGAGGAGGAGGAGGTGGAGGAGGTGGAGGAGAAAAGGGGAGAGATCCACAGAAAAGGGCCTTGGGGGCATCCTGATACACATCCAGTACATTTCCATCTCCACGTTCCCTCTATGACTCACACACACACGCACAAACGCACACACACACAAACGCACACACACATTCGGTACACACACGCACGCTCACACGTAAGACGGAAAAACATAACAAATGTGTCTAAGCACATATGTAATACACACAAACACATCATTCCCACACGAACAGCAAACAGCTAAAAAACACACAACCTACGCAGCCGCGCTCGCAAACACATGGTCAAACTCACAAATAACACACCCACACACACACAAGCACACACACAAAAAGCCACGCACACAAACACGGAGTCTTCGTGCTCACCAAGGCGGTTGGTTTGTCAGGGGGGTTAGAATTTGCATGGCTGGGCAAATTTTCCTTGTGTTAAACTCTAATCAGCTCCTGTATCTCTCAGACACCTGCCCAGCAAAAAAAAACCTTAATATGCAAAACACCTTCCCTCCCTCCCCCGATCCTCCTCCTCCTCCTCCACCGCCCTCGTCACCGCCACAGCTCCTCGGCCAACAGAAGACTTATTCACCTGGCCTCCCTCACTCTTTTCCTCCCTGTCTGTCTTCTTGCAAATTTTCGCATTTATGTATGCAAATAGGCTGTTCCCCTTAAGCCATTTTTTTTTACAACAGTAGCTTCCTGGTGCCAGGAGAAGAATGATAGTCTTGTCTGAGGTGTGACAGGAAATGCACGCTCCACAAGAGAAGGCGTTTGTCAGCGGGAAAAGACGACACTTTATTCTGCAGTTTGGACAGGCAATGCATATCCACAGTGTTGTGTGTAATTTTGTGTTTTGGAACTTGTACTGCCATAGTTGAGGATGGTAAAAAATATATTTGGTGGAAATCTTTCAACAATGTCCCCAAAATTAGAATGTACAGTAAATATTACGTTTCCGAGCTGTGTGTTTTATTTAGGGAAATGATGTTAACTGTAGAGTAGATGTCAGGTTATTTACCATAAACAGCATAATTTGGTATGAAAACAGAAAACATGCTGATAGGACAAGGAAAAGTGAATATACTCAAACAATAACCACATTTGTCTTACATATTCCCAAAAAAAACCTCTTAGAACTACCAATACACCAATTAAAGTTTCTCATAATGAAAGTTGATGGAAGGCTGTAGGTTGGTGTCACTCAGCTTGTATTAAAGTTATTTCCCTGTCTGATTTCTGCAGTGGTCATGATATTAGTAACTGAACAGAAGGAACGGTGTCATTTTTCTTTTTTTGCTGGCACTTTGCTCTGATGGACCGGGCTTATTGAGACCTCATATATACAAGTGCTTCTGCCTGCCAGAGTCTCTCAAAGCCTCCCTTAAGAGGCCTGAAGATGGATGTGGGAGAGTGTGTGTGTGTGTGTGGGTGTGGATGGGTGCACGGAGAGGAGCCCCAGTGGACAAATAACGGACAGAGAGAGATTGACGGAAACTGCGAGAAAGAGAGTGAAGCACTTTAAACGTGAGCGCTTGCAAAACTCCCACTGCTCGCAAGGGCACTTCCCTCCTGCACGTTATCTCTCTTTCAACCCCTCTCTCCTTCTACCCTTCTTTCTCCCCTTTCCATTCCCCCTCGACTCCCTTTCTCCCTTCCTCCCTCCCTCCATCGCTTTCTCCTTTGTCTCCTAGCTCTCACCCCCGTCCCCTATCTATCCATCTCCCTCTTCCCCCACTCCCCCTCTTTCTCTCCCCTTCCTCTCACTAAAACAGTAGGACGCTTAACCTTGATAGCAGTGAGATTTTTCCCCCCTCAAAGTGACACATACACACACACACACTGGAGAAGTGCTTTGCCAGCATGCCAGGCCGGTCCAAGGGACGGCTGTACCCTTCGAGGTGAACAGGACACTGGGAAATGCAGCAACAACAAAACACTCGCACACATACACGAACGCACATTGACTCGATCTCTCTCCATCAAATGCACACACACACACACACCCACAGGCAGACACACACAAACCCAGATCACTCCAGGTCCTTCTTAACACAACCCTTTAAAAGGTCTATTGTCAGCTGACATTGAGAGAGCGCTGGCGATCCTGTAACACACACACACACACACACACACACACACACACACACACATACGCACGTACGAAGAACAAGGTGGCAAAAGGAGAAGTATGAAAACTAAAACATATGAAAGGTGAAGTTGTCCACTGATGATTTATGATGTCAATTATCTGGAAGATAGTCACACGCACATAAACACCTCACCACAGGTGACAGGAAAATGAAAAGGGAAGTCAAATTGGGTTTCTCAAACACTCACACACACTGAGGGGAAATAAATGGTGAGGAAGACGCAAAACAAGCGAGGTAGCCACTAAAGTTTCTTCCTCATTGGACGCAAGTTCCTCACATATCTATCTGACTGGAGCCTGTAATGCCCACTTTTGAAATGGATGTTTTCAGATGCACATAATTATTGTACTTATTTAGAACTCCAAAGTTCTTTCAGAGGAAATTCTCTCTCACCAACATAAAGCCTGGCATTAATTTGTAGTTGGTTTCACTGCAAAGCGACCGTGAGCAGAACGTTGGAGGATGTATAAGAGACTGTCACAGGAAGGCAGTATCAGAGTGGACACAGTGAGAAGGTGTCACTCTACTCGTCTGCATCACGAGGCATAGGATGGAGTTCACCGTCTTTTATTTTTCTGAATATTTATATACGGTCTGTATCAAGCTCTCAGCTCCACCTCTCATTGAGCTCCTTACAATCTGCTCTTCATTCATTCACTGAACAACACTGGTGTAGTTAACTTACCTCGAAGTCGTTGGCCTTGTTGTAGTGCATGTTTAGGGCTCGGAAGAGCTCGCAGTCACGGCTGATGCTCATCTCGTCGGCTCCGGTGACCCCGTCGTTGATGGACTGGCGGGCGAACTTCTCCATCTGGATGTAGTAGAACTCCCTGAAGTTGCTGAACCACTTGATCAGTTGGGAGGTTATGCAGCGGTTAAACTGAAACAAGAGATGATTGCGGGGTGTTAGCAGTCCTTAGGATCTCTGTCTGTCATTTCATTCTCATTTTATGAAAAATCCCTTAAAACTGCAGGACATTTTAAGTTGAACTACACAGGATCTCTTGTGTCAAATATGATCGAGGCTCTGCATTTGTGCGTGAGGGTGAGAGAAGTGAAATGTGAGCATGACAGCAAGTCATTTCTCATCAGGGAGCTGAGACATGAGGTGATGACTTAAAAGTCTTTGAAGGAACTGAAAGAGAAACATTAAAGAGAAGAATACGAGAGAACACGGAGAGCGCAGAGCGAGGGGAGATAATAGAGACATTAAGTAAGACAGGGAGCGGGTTGGGGGGGGAGCAGGAGGGACAGCGTCAGCGTGTGTGTGTGTGAGACTGTGTGGTTCATCTTCCCTACTGGGAGCGGACCTCCCCCTATCATAACCCTGAGAGTGGAGGGAGAGGTGGAAAGGGGGGGAGGCGGGGGCAAGACCACAAACACATAATTGACCAGAAAAAACGATTAAGTCATCATCTGAAGCGCCCTGGCCCGCAGGGGGCTCAAACATGTACTTAACCCTGTTCACCAATTACACCCTGATTCTCCTCCCCTCTCGGCACCTCCCCGGCAGGAAGAAAAGAGAAGAAAAAGAGCAAAAGGAGAGAAAAAAAAAGAAGAGAAAGAAAGAAAGCGAGAGCGAAAGACAGAGACTGGTAAGTGCTGCGGAGAAGGCTATGGCTATCTGATCTGTGCCGCTCGGCTGGATTCAATAGGCCGAGGTAAACCTATTAAGACTTTCGGCTGGTCCCAGCTCTGGTCTCAGCAGTGAAAACACACTGTCTAAACATCCAGACCAATAGATAAGGACCTCAGGGGCTCAGGATCCCTCCCGGCCCAGTCAACTCAGATTGATCCCAAGTAAAAATGGACAAATCACTAACATTTTCTACACTTCAGTGACTCCCTGTAATTACATCTTACAAATTAAAAAATCTGGCTTCTGTAAAGTTGATACCCCTAACAATCTCTCTTTGTGTACACACACACAGACACGCAAACACACACACACAGACCCACACTGGCCTTCAGCCCCCTCCTCTGTCTGCTTTTTGTGGTGCTGGAAGAATGGGGGGGACAAAACGCAACTAAACGCTGAGCGGGACTGCTCGCTGGGGAGGCAGAGTGGTTTTGACATGGAGATTAGGCTCTGGCTATTGTTCGACAGCGCACAGACACACACAAACATGCATGCAAACTCTCTGCGATCTGGGATGGCAGTCAAACGAGAGAACGCAAGCACATCACGACGGGAGGGGCGAAGCTGCAGAACGAGCAGGCAGGAAAAGTTGGAGAATCAGAATCGGCGAGATAGGCAGACCAAGGTGGGACGGGGGCTGCGTCTTTCTGGAACGATGACATAATGGCAGAGTGGGAAAGAATAAGTCTGCTCGACATTGTTTGGCAGAGGTTTGGGGGGGTGTGTGCAGGGGGGGAGAGGAGGGGTAGTATGGTAGCCTTCCTAAAGTGCAGGGTGAGCATAAATGGGGAAACGAGGGAGAGGACGGGTGCAGGTCAGCGCTGTCGGACAATGGCGTTTTGCTCGTGGGTGGGGTGTTGAAGAGGGTTGGAACGTGAGCAGTCAGCAAGCTGGGGTCGTGACATCGGAGTGTCAAACAAACAAACTACTGACACAGATACATCGGCTGCACGGGGCTATTCTTAAACGCACACAATGTAGCAGACAGTCGCAGGGTGACGGGGCACAAACACAACGTTACACTCAAGTTGTCCGTGTGCTGTAAACCCTTCCTCGTGGGCAAGATCAGGTCTTAGCTGCAGTGTCTCTGAGACGTAAGCGAATTGGCGATGATCCATTGCAAGCATGTGTGAGTGCGTGGATCCGAAGCCCAAGCGAGACCGAGCGCCACATGCTGAGATTAAAGTCAGCGAAAGAGTTCCCATCGCTCATGCAGGAGACCTTTGGTGTCAGTGCAGCTGAGTGACGGATAGATTTGTCACTTTGGACCAGGATTACTTTATTATACCGACAGCTCGGGACAAGATGCATTAGGGCCTGTGCATTTGAACTGCACGGCACAAAGCACGTAAAGACACATTTACAGTGCATGCAGGTATACACTACATTATATCTGCATTGACTGCCCTCGACACACTCAGGGAGTCTATTCTGGCAAGTCACCTCCGCAGCTTCCAGCAGTCTCGCTTCATTAAGTTGCTGGTGGGGGACGGAGACCCCCTGATAGCAGCTAAGGACGTGTGTTCTGTGTAAAAGGAGGGAATTGGTTCAAAGAAGCACATCACTGCAGCTCCTTAATCAGAGCTGGCAGGGGTCAGCCAGCATAGACATGATATGCAGCAAGGAAAATGTGTGTGTGTCTGTTTGAGTCGACACACAGCCGTGTTTAAGGGAGGGTGTGTGTGTGTGGGTGTGTGTGTGTGCCTGGCTGAGGGGCAGATGAGAGTGAGACAACGAGAGCATGTTTCTCACACTCACACTCAAGAGCCTGTGAAAGGTCAGCGCCTCGTGCTAACAGTGCAAGATAGAGAGTGGTGCGCACACACTCACATGCACAGACACACGTTTAGGTCCAGGAAAGGAAAACACTCATGTAACCTTGGTCTGAACTATATTAGTTGCCTGCCAAAATAAATGCAGGTGCATTGAGTGTCGGCGACAAACTTCCTCTGACATATATATCCGCGAATTTAGTCAAATTCTTTTGTATTTTGCTCATGATAAAAAAAAAGTTTTTGCTGATAAACATTTGGATAAAAAAGCATTGGATGCGTCTCAGTGACACATTGGTCAACAATGGGGCAGAAAGCACACAGATGACCTCAGAATGCTAAACTACATCCAGAACAACCGGAGAGGAGAGCAGAAAGACAGAGAAGCCTGTACGGGCCTCCCTCCCTCTCTCCCTCCCTCTCACCCTCTCTCTCCCTCTCTCTCTCTCCCTCTCTCTCTCTCCCTCTCTCTCTCTCTCTCTCTCTTTTCCTCTTTCTCTTCTCCCTCTCTCTCGTAAGCCCCTTCACAGTCATCAGGGCTTTCGAACGTTTCCTGTTTTCGCAGGGGTGAATTGTGGGAGATAATCTCTGGCTGCCTATTGGCTGACTGCACACAAAAAGCGGCCCTGGAAAGCAGGCTTTTGTTACTGCGGCGACTCAAAATCCAGCCGCTGGCTTTTCTTTCTCCCCGGCACCGCCGAGGCACACATACCATGCCACACCATCAGCAAAAAAAAAGAAAAGAAAAGAGAAGGAATGACATATAGAAAAGGGAAAGCCCTCCTGACCCCCGCTACTCCACACAGCACATGACTGGTACAAATACTGAGGCTTGTCACTATAGAGCCACAGAGAGATGGACAAAGAATTCAGGCTGTTGTATATTATATATCTACAATATGTAACATATCCTATACTTACTATACAATACAGCCACACACGGTATCTCTTTACAAAGTCAAGAGCTTTAGCTGACTTTATTAATTTAATTAATTGATTGACTCTATTTATTTAATCTGTTAATTTAATCTGTTATAATTATTCACCCTTCATCAAAACAATATCTGCAATCATAATGAGACGTCTCAAAGCTGGTGGGATGATACCCTATAGGCGGCCATGATCAGCGCCAACAATAGTATTATGACACATCTGTCACAACATTTCAGAAACACCAAAAGTCAATAAATAAGTCACAGGCGTCTTGAAAGGGGCTTAATCAGGGGGAAAACCGCTCCAGCATCACCCGGTTGTTAGGGCAACCCACTTCCCACGTTCATTAGGTCCTCGACAGTCAAGACCTGATTAGTCGAGACCTGATTAGCCTTCAAGACTTTTGTCTGAGGACAGCCACTCGCTAAGAGGCCGCGCAGGCGGGATTTAATTAGATAGTCAGTCTCATTCCCATACATGTCTACTAACTTACAGCTTGAGTCTATTGTTCTCCACTGAAAACAAAAACAAACCAATGTGACTCATAATCCCCTTAACTAGCTTGACCTTGTTTAAGTATCTGATGAGGCCATTCATGAAGAGGCCTCCTCCTTGGGAATGGTTAGTTGGTCAAATAAAGTAGGTAACGCCTTTTAATATTCATTGTTGCTGCAATTTTTCAAGGCAAAACAAAGTAGACTCAGTGGTATATTGTGATGGTGAAGAGATTGTAATGAATCACCGTTTACAGGTGCCTTCCTGCTTTGCCAACATGTGCCCGTTTTCACCCCCAACCAATGAAAAACCTCGGAAAGCCACGTGAGCGGTGAGTCATGGTTGGTGGTGATGGCATCCAAGAGGGGGCAGCTGGGAGAAAAGGGAACCTTTATCTTCTGATTTGAATAAGATGGCCTGGATCTGTCACAATGTTTACCCCTCCGTATGGTCCGAGAGGGGCACACACAAAACAACCGCAACACGAACAACCTCGATCGCGAACAGTACAACGGTCATTGTGCTGTTGTTGTTTTTTTTCCTGTACAGCGTACATGTTGTGCTTTGTTTTCCAAATTTCCTTCATTAAACTCCCAGTGGAGCCAACGCTCATCCATGCCATGTTCCCTAAACCGACTCTTTCTCCTCTCCCCTCCCTCTATCAAATCATCCTCCCCACACCTGCTCAGATAACCACTCCTCCGTCTCTAGGCTCCATCCTCCTTTCTGCCCTCCCCACCCCTCCATTACTCATCCTGCGCTTTATCTTTAGAATTATCTCCAGCTCCCTCATGGAAACCCATAGTTTATTTTTTTGTTAAACATAAAACCATATTTTAATGAGGGGAAGGGCATTAATTTATAAAGTCTCTGTTCATGTCAACTGAAACTGGAAAATCACAATTGCTAAATCAAACTTCCTTTTTAAAAAAAGGTGCTGTCACAGTTGTACAAGGAATAAATCAGGCAAAAGGCAGAAAAAAGAAAAACACTTTCAAGAAGATTTTCAAGAAAATTAAAATAAGACAAATCTGTTAAAATGTTAAAATGTCAAAACCAAGGTCCCAGCATTGTCTATGTAAAGTATAATAGAGAAATAGACTTTTTAGCAAAGTTTGTAAAGTAAAAGAAAATGAAGTGCAAGATTGTGTTTGGACTCACCTTGACATCAGAGAAGAATATCTTGAGCATATTAGAGCTCGGGTAGCGGGTGTAGAAAAACATGAGCTTGGCCTTCTTCAGGTGATTGGGGGAGAGACCTTCCTGGATCTGCAAATAGCTGCTGTTAAGGACCTTAACCATTGTTTGGAGGAAAAACAACTGATGGTACATGAAGCAAATGTAGCTACTCATATTCTCAAAAATACAATAATGTACCTGGTAATAATTGGCAGTATTCTTGGCAAGAAATTGATCATTTGGATAAGGGGTAAACAATTTTTTAGGCATGAATGCAGTGTTGCTTGAGGGGGGGGTTGTTGCTGAAGACGGTGCACCAAAGCAAAACCATTTGCTTGAAATTAGCATCGTCCGTATCAGGTGTGAGAGCGTCACGGTAAATAAAATGCTGGCCAGCACAACAGCCGATGCTTTTACATAAGGAGGCTCATTTCACAGTCAAAGTAAGCAAACGCCTTTGCCTACACCCTGCGCTAACCTCCACCCAAAAAAAGGAAGAAGGAAAAAGGAGACATTTGCATATCACAGACAAAGACAGCAGTTAACGCCAGTGACGGGCAAGAAGGCCTAATGGCTTGGCGACAGCACATGCCAAGCCTGAATATGACTGTCTGATGTTGGCTTCATATCAGTGACCAAAAACAAGGTCTAGGAGATGTGTCTCAAACACTGGCCCAAGCAACATTTAGAAAAAAAACAACCCTCACACTCGCACGGGCCGTATTCAAATGAATGTCAGAGGCCATGTCCACCTAATGGATCCCCTGGATTGAACAGCACAGAGGATGGAGATGGACTAGTGGGGGCACCTTGAGGGAAAGTGTGGTTCCAACCTTCAATTACATCCCCCTCCTCCTCCCTCTGCTCCACCCCTACCCCCCCAGCCCTGTTTGCCGTTGCCAACCCCTTGGAGGAGCAAAAGAAGGAGGAGGAGAAGGAGAAGAGGGGCTCAGAGGCTTTGGACTCAGCCAGTGATGGGGGGGACTGAAACACATCTGCGCCACCGAACGGCCCAAGCCATTTCCATGGTGAATTAACGGCCGTATAATGCATCTGATAATATCAATCTGGAGGATAAGACATTGAAAAGGGAACAGGCAGTGGGGGTGGGCCGCACGTTAAAACCTCAGGCTGTTTCAACAAGGGGTTTTCATCAAGCAGAGGCAAGACAGGGCTTTAAATTACACAGAAGATGCAGGCCCAAGTTTTCATGAAGACTATTTACACTTGAGTGGACAAAATACATTGCTCGACATTATTTATGATCTACGGGGGTGGCTGTGATCGTTAAAATCAGTCAAGTGTCCAGATGTAGCTGTAACTATAGAGTGGGAAGAAGGCATCAGCTGCTAGATTGGATTGCCCTTGGCCTCAGGGTTACACAGCAAAGCCAGCAAATGCTGAACCACGCTGGGTTGGCTCCTTAAAGACCCTGTCTACTTTGTCTGATTCAGTGGAAGAGAGGGAGGGAGAGCGAGTTAGTTGTATACGCAGCGAGGGTCTTGTGGGGGGGAAACCCTGGCAGACTGGTGTTACTCTGTCAGGCCTGGCCAAAAGAGCAGCACTTCACTCTCCACACCATACCATCTGCTCCAAGTGGAGGGGATACAATGGCTCCTCAGACAGAGAGAGAGAGAGAGAGGGAGAGACACACAGGGAAAAAGGGAGCTCTTTTTCAGTATGGTGAGGTGGGATTTGTTTGCTGTAAAAGCTGAGCACTTACAATCAGATTAATTTTGCTTTTCCAATAAGGATTAACGTTGCTTTCCTCTTATCGTCGAAATTAAATTTATTTTGAAAAGAAAGACGTCAAGATTTTACCTCTCTAGCCATAAACGCAATATCACCTCCCTTCAGACGACAATTAAGAAGCTTCATATCTCCTGATGAGGCATTTTCATCTCCAATTCACTCACAGCTTGCAAATGTAATTGTGATTGGACTTAGGGGTGGCGTGCAAGGCTATTATTTTGTCATGATGGCGCACTCATACCAGCTGGCCCACTGTTTGCCTGCCACATCTGACAAGACATCATCATTCTCGCAACACTTCCCCAAAGCCCAAAGTCATGAGAGGGAAATAGCTGCTCCACTTCCTAATTCCAGGTGTAAGGACAAGAAAATTTGGAGTCGGACTGAGAACAAATGAGGAAATTGATAGCAGCCATCTGCTCCGAAACGCATCTGAGAGCTGGTGAACTTGAACACACCGCGCAAAATGTCTGACAAGCTGTCTCTTAGCTCAGAGGCTCGGAACAAAATATAAACTGCAATAATATCAAAAAGAGAAACCGGGAGAGTTCAAGTACAATTAACGTGATTCATAAACTTACTATTTACGAGAACAAATAATAAATACTCTGGGAATCAAAAATAAAAGATGAAAAAAACACATGTTGGCATGTTGTTCTTTCCATTCTTTCCATATAAGGGTGTACATCTGTTAATGCCCTGAAATTATACATTTTACAATGAAAGCCACGGCATCTGGCATATGTGGTTATTGTTTGATTGTTGTTTTTTTACTTTCTCCCAGTCGCTGTGTGTCTCTCTCTCCCTTTTCTCTTTTCATCCCTCCATCGGGAGCCCATAGAAGCAAAGGATTATGGATTCTCTGGAAAGCGTTCACCCTTGGGTCAGAAGACAAGACAAGGCGAGGTAATGAAAGATAAACAGCTCGCTGCAAACACCTGTTAACGTCCGCTTCAAAGAAAAGACGGGGAGGAGGGGGGGTTTTGCAGGGAGGGAAAACAAAAAAAGAAGTATTTGGCTGCCAAGCAACAGCCGAAGGGCCCCCCGGGCTGTTGACAGATCTTTATGAAATGAAAAAAAAGGGAAAAGAAACGACAATGATTGTGGGCTTTTTACAACAGCGATAGATGATAAGAGGAACACAAGAGAAAACACAAGCAATCATAAATATACATCTTTACTGAGTCCTCAGGCGAACCTCCTGTGACATGCACAAACAAAAAGACCCACACATGAAAAGGCCTTGGCACCCAGGTGCACACAACAGCAAAAACAAGGGATTCAAAAAGTATATATCTCTTAACTTAAAGGCCCCCAGCAGATAAAAAGCTATAAGATTTATTTCTTAAGAATGTAATGACTGTTAGTGACTTCAAGACAAAGCTCTCTAAGGATAACCGGTGTGACACGTATCAAACTTTCATAAGGGTTTAGGGGGCTTGAATACTTACTGACTAAGTAGGTATGGGGAAGCAGAGAAGGGAATGAATGTATCTGTTTAAGCTATTAGTCCTGAGTCCCCAGGGGTTCCAATTTGAGCCTCCCATAGGGGATAGCCTCTTTATCCTCAGGGCATGATTGGGGCACACTGGGGTTAAACTATAAGGGAGGCTATATAACACCATTGTGAGCCAAGTTTCGGGATGCTATCTGCTCTTTCAGGCCATTTTTTTAATAAAAGGAATTGGGGCAGTAAATGTCATGGGGACCTAATCTTCGTGAGTAAGTGATATGTGACAAGAGAGCTTTTAAAGCACTCAGGATTGAAGATGGAAGGAAAGGCTGCAGGGTGTTGTGAGAAGGAAGAGGTATGAGTATAAAAATAAATACAACATTGCAGTACAATGGAGAAGAGAACAGCAGTGGGAGGTAAAGTGATTCATCAACAATTTCTCTGTTTCTTAGGCTAGTTTCAAACAGGCCCAAAAAGATTTTGATTTTTTAACTCTTTGTGGTTCAGATGCAATGTTCTCCACCTGAGTCTGGAGGGAATTACCACCTGAAGATGTTTCCTGGCTTACTCAGACACAAGCTGTACTGAACTGAACTGCGTAGGGTTAAAACATCTGTCACACACATTCGCTCATTATTGCCGGTGAGCCCCCTCAAAACACACTTTCTCTCACACAAACATGCACACCCCAGCATCACCACCATATTTTTGAAAGGATACATTGCTGCCGGAGTAAGGTGAGATGTCAGACATGTCCTGCAGGTCCCCGCATTCAGACTTGATGAGGGACAGGGACAGACCCTCTGCTGTGCTTCCAGGGTGCGATGGTGAACACGAGCGATGGTGGTGCCCCATGTGGTGACCATGTGATGCCATCTTGGTCCTCAGGCTGGTGGTCTCTCGGGACAGGTCCATCGAGTCTGGAGAGGAACGGTCCTTGCCTGTGTAGCCACCTGTGGGTGCACCGAGGTGACTCTGGAAAGGGTAGCCCATGAGAGGCAGGGGAAAGGGGTGTCTAAAAGATGGGGGACTGAAGCCCATGGAGGCAGAAAGCGAGGAAGGGTGAAGGGCGGGGTGGTGGTGACCGCCATGGGCACCCACAGCTGAAGACTGGTGGTGGTGGTGGTGCTGGTGCTCATTGGGTGTCTTCCTCACGACTAAGGGCAGTGCCTCGGTTTGGTCATTGGTGGGGCCTGGCAGCCCAGGCATGCTGGCAAAGGAGTCTAGTGGATTGGGAATTATAACATCACCGAAGCAATGCAGCCTCTGGTTGGGGGTGTGGAAATTGGGGTTGTCCCCATTGACAGTGGTAGGAAATCTTTCTGGAGGTATGGAAAGTGGGGGGAAGGCCTGCTGGGGTGTAGGACGAGGAGGTTTGGCAAACACCTTAACCACTGTGTCCACTACCTGGGTCATGGCTGAATTGAGTTCCTGCTTCAGTGTTTCGGCCAGCTGTTTACCTTCAGCATGCATCGAGGAGCCTGGACCACCCTGTCCTTTGCTCCGGCTCAGCCCCTCTCTTCTTTGCTTCTCTCCATCAGCCAGCAGGGCCTGCTGCTGAAGTAATGCCCGTGCCCTGTCCAGGAAATGTCCCGGGTCCAGGTCAGACATCTCATTGTCAGAGCGCAAGTCATCTCCAACCCGGTCATCACCACCAGTGTCAGACCTGCCTGGGCTGTCCTCAGACATGTTTCCTATGTCATTGTGGAGATCATTATGGAGGTCGGTGTGTTCTGAGTCGTCAGTTGAGTCATAGATCTGAAAGAACTTCTCCTGCAGCTGGCGTAGCTGTTTCTGCATGTCCTCCAGCTGCAGCTTTAGTTGCCGTCGCTCCTCCTGCTTCTGTTCCTTCCTCTGGCACACCAGCTGGGTGAAGCTCTGCTGTTGCTGCTGAGGCAGACGCTGCTTACGCTTGTTCTCTCTGCTGCTGCTACTACTGCTGCACACTTCTCCTCCCCGTGGACTGCTGGGGGCCTGTTGCTGAGACTGAGGAGGTGGGCAGTCTAGCTCTATCTCCCGCTCTCTATCCATCTCATGGTCACGTTCATGACGGGAAGCAGCAGGTACCACCACACTAGGTGAATGGCTCATACCACGTATAATGTTCTCTACGCGGGCTCGCTTGGCACGCAGGTGTTCATCATTGAGACGTTCGATGTCAAAGGTGGCCAGGCCAGGAGGACGACCAAATGGTGACAAGCACTCTTGAGGGGTGCTGTCCTGGGAAGAGTTACTGCAGGCATCCTCCTGGGGAGCATCTGAACTTGCATTGGAGAGCCCTGATCCAGGGAAGCCTGATTCCCCTCTATCACCCCTGTCTCCTCTTTCACCCCTCTCGGGTCCGCCTCCATTTTTAGCCATGTTATTCTTGAGAAGCTGAGAGATAATGGTGGTGCCAGGGAAGGGCATCATGGCATCCTCATATGAGTTAGCCCTCTTCAGTAGCTTTCGGAGTACATTGGACTTGGACTCATTGTCGTTTGCTGAAATCACGCCAGGCCCACCATGTGGCTGCACTACAGAGCACTCCATGGAGTCAGTGTCTGATCCGTGGTGAGAGTGGGAGCTCAGAGAGTTCATGGCACAGAAAATGGCTGCTTTGGCGCGGGCAATGTTATCAGTTGTTGCTGTTGTGGCTGCTGTTGTGGAGGAGGTTGTGCTGCCCACGGTCCTCTTAACACCAATGTCCACACGTCTTCGCTTCGTCTGTCTGTTCAGGAGGGAGTCGCTGTCATGGTCCGGCATCACGGGCTGCTGCTATTGGGCCATATCCCACAAACCCGGTCCACTTGGATCAAAGCCTCTGAGTACCTGTGGGCAAAAATCACAGATGTATGACTCACAACAGTGAGAAATATTTTCAGAAACAAAGTCACTTACTCACTCAGGCACTGACCTCCACCATTTCCAAATTCTAAAATAATAGTTCATAGTTTTTTGTGGACTGAAACAATCAACCTCGAGACAATTTCTATTGCTGACGTTACGGACACAATGCGACGAGTTTTGTCTCAAGCCACTAGGAAATATGGGGACATCCATGAATATATTTAGGCAGTAAGGACCAATGACAGAGGGGTAAAGGGAACAGGCGATTTGGGGTCAGAATTAGGCCTTGGCTCTACATTCCAGGGCAAAGTCCTACATTTTATCCTGTCCCCTGTTACACGCCGTGCGACACTGAACCAGTTCCCACGGAACACAAAGCTGCATAAAATTATGATAATTACTTAAGTACTTGTCCCCATTTCCATGTTTGTGCAGTGTGGGCCACCATAGAAGCTATTAACTCAAAATAAAATAAATAATATTTTAAAGAATAGGGTTCAGATAATCTTCAGAAATTATATTATATACACGGTCAGGCTATGTATACATCGTTACATACCCTTAACAAAATTCTGCCCTGTTTAGTCCGTTCAACAAAATATTCTTGTTTGAACCCAGGTTTTCACGTCGTGTCGTTTACAAAAACAAGTCATGTGTTCACATCGATCAATATGGCCATCATATCTTAAGCAATGCCGAGACTGACACATGAAAGAAACACAAAATGAGCCTATTGATTTTGTTGCCAGCGTGAGCTCACTTCTGTGTTTTTTGTTTGTCTTTTCATCTGGCAAGGGCAGTTAATTCCGCTCAAACGAATAGGTCGCAAGGGTCAACTCTGGCAAGGAGCAACTTAAAGCGCTCCGACAAAAACCCTAATGCCCCTCTGAAAGCAAAACGTTTTGTCACTACAGGCCTGCATCAATAATGCTTCGTAAGCAGCGGTGGCAGTGTCTCCTAGTCAGAGCCATATCAGATGCAATGATGTCAAAAAACTGTTTAATCTGTATATCTCTCTTTTAGAAAAAATCTATATATTTTTGGTTTGTAAATTTATAAATTTACAATGTTGGCTACATAAAGGTGGTAAAACTGTTGCACATTTAAAACCATGTTTTTACACCAACCCTAGAAAAAGGCTCAGTCAAAATAACAAAATATAAAAAGAAATTCAACACAAGCTTTACCTAAATTTTACATACTCAAATGTTGCTCTTATTAAAATGTTATCTTTAGATAAAGTAAGACAAAGTAGCTATAAGAATAAATTCAGATTATTGTTTAATCTTAATTCAAAAATCATTCAAACCTTCTTTAAACTCAACTTCAGGTTAGTGGACGCAAATTAAAATATTGTCAGACTTTAGATAATTTTCTTCAAGTAATTATTTGTTTGCTCCAACTAACACAAATTATAACTGATTTGTATTATTTTGAGAAATCAAAAGGATTCTTTCTTGTCCCTTTAATCCTCACCAGACACAATACACACAGGCGCGTACACACACAACTTTGCTGTTGGCTTTGTTAAAGAACTGTGCAGTGTGGTGCACAACTCACAGTGACGTGGAGTGGTGGATTTTTAACTCTGGAAATTAGACGATTAAAAACTATCCAAAATTATGTGTTCTAGAAATTGATCAAATTAAAAACCCTCCTCTAATGAAGTAACACCAAGATCTAGAAAAATAAAGCTTTGATAAATGGGCTTTGGCCCAAGTCCTGACAGCCACATCCAGCAGTTCAGACAAGAGGTGATACATCTCCAAGTCGAAAAAAAAACCTTGACTTGATTGCCTCAGGATCTTAACAATGAGCTTGAAATAGTCACTAGCACCTGTCTTTTCCGAGCGCGCACCTGTCTGCCCATTGCCCATGCGCGCACACACACACACACACACACACACACACACACACACACACACACACACACACACACACACACACACGAAAACACACACACACACACACACAAACTCACAAACACTCTCTCTCTCTCCCTCAAAAACCTTTAAATTATCCTAAGCAACTATAATGAAAACTGTCTTTCCACACACTTTCATTTCTACACCCTTTTTCAAACAACCAGCCAAACATTCAGCTGATATAAACAGTTAAACACGAATCACAATATTAACTTCAAACTTGCCCTGAATTTAAATAACAAACATCTGCTGTAACTCTATGATGTTTAACCGAAAGTCCAACATTTCCTCAGTAAGATGGTAAAACTTTGGCTGTGCATTCGGTTGGTTGCCAGTGGACAGACTGAGGCACCAAAACCTACTTGGACAGATTTGCGTAAACTTAAAGAAAACATTATTTCATCACAGCTGTCCCAGACACCGAATTCACAAAAACAGGAGAGAGGCGACCAGCTCCGTTACTGGCTGGATAACACGCACAAAATGAAACGACATTTATGAAGCAATAAAAAGACAAATAGATATAAACCCATTGGATGACGAGATGATTTTCAGCCCCCAAAACAAGAGAGTAACACAAGTCATGTAATGAGGTTTCTCGCTTTCCCGAAACTTACTTCGCAAAGTTGCAACAATCAACTTGATCCCCGCGTTGATGAGGAAGGCTGGGCTACACCGTCCGCAAACCAGCCTCGGAAAAAACGCACAGGCTGCTGCACGCAACTCTCCCCGTGCACACGCGAGGACAAGGGGAACGGAACAGCGCGAATCATGCCGTATCGGTGCAGATGTGATTTAGTTGCTGATCAACCCGAATAATGTCCTCCCCCCCATTTACAGATTTGTTTTGTGGTGTTTTTTGTTTGTTGTTTTCCGCCCAGCGTGCACAGAGCCGGCGAGGCACGAACCAGAACAAGAGAGGGAGGTATCCGAGGACAAGGTTACTTACCCTTTAGATGAAGAGGGGGACAACCTGAACTCCTGCTGCGGACAAAAAAGGAGAGGACAACCTCGGCCGGTCGCTGGGACCTGGAGTATAACAAGGTCTCGCAGAAGAAGGAGGAGGAGGAGCGCGGATAAAGTCGGCGACGCGAGCGAAACAAGGAGCAAAACGGGGCAAAATGCAGATGATGAAAAGAGCTCTTGCGCGTCGGTGTCTCCCTCGATCCTGTGCGGCCACCGAAAGAGTGAGAGACATAGAAGAGAGTGCGAGGGGGATAGAGAGAGAGCGAGGCAGCGCGCGTCTGTGCGAGTGTGTGCGTCTCCGAGGCGCACTGGACGAGGACGACTGGATGCTGGAGCGCTCCTCCGCCACTAAGATTCACTTTAAGACGCGGCTGAAGGAAACAGGAAGACGTGCGCGTCACGAGCGCCGTGATGTAACCGTCCCAACCTACCAATAAGAGGCGTCCGTCCGGGTCCAGAGAACAGCGCACTGAACTTGACCAGAGGATGGGGACTTAAGAGAGAGAGAGAGAGGGGGAGAGAGAGAGAGAGAGAGGGGGAGAGGAAAAAAGGAAATACCACTTTTACTAATCTGTTTCTTCTCAAATCAACCGACTGTGCGAGTAAGGATCGTTACGCACTTTGACATTACACTAATCCGCAATAAAACATATAGACTACACATTATTATAGGCGTTTATTCGTACCCATGTGTTAATTGAATAAGGATTTTGAATTAAGATAAAATAAGAATAAGCTGTTAAGAAATTTAATAGAATAACTTTGAAACTGTTTTCAAACCATTGAGATTTTGCTCCCTCTCGTAGATTTGTTCATTGCGTTTGAGAGGAAAAAGGAACACGACTTTTTGACGAGTGTGTTGTTGAATTATTTGTTAAATCTGACAAATTTTGCACCGCAAATTTTTCAAGGCAGTGAAACTACAATTTAAAAATCAAATTTCGTCTGTGTTTATGCACGTTTCGATTCTGTTTATGGGAGTGAATTAAAACGTATTATCATTTATTCGAGCCCGGTTCATTTTTAACGATTAGCAACTTTGTAATTTGATCCTGTTGTATGTCTAAATTCGGAAGCGTTACACACTCGTATTTTGAACATCATCAGGCTGATATGAATTTATTTCTGCAAGGACAACTGCAGCACTTTTAGACTCGGGTTTCACAAAGGGACGGACAGTGGCTAGGTCACTTGGGTATTGGGGGGGTTCAAAGTGGCATGTAGAGATATTTTACGGGCACGACTTTTCTCATTGGTCGCAGCAAAACTCTGATCCGTGAAACAAGCAGGCTCCCACATTTGCTTTGGAATTCAGATTACCCGGAGAAGCCAATATCTGAAGGGGAGAACTAAGCGTCTCTTTGTGAAACGCCGAGTTTCATCATGAAAACGTCTGTCGCTGGGATCCGCAACCTGCTGCCACTGACATATCCCCCGTGCGTAAAGTCTGCACCGTCACCAGAAGTGATCATGGAGGGAAACGGACAGAAAAATGAACATAGACAATCAAATTCAACGTTTAAAAGTCACACATTTTCCTGGGGAATTATGATATTTTTCCTCTTTTCTTTGGAAACTTTCCCACCTGTAACGCCGAGCCCTGCGGAGTCTGACATCTGATCCATAAACCTTGTGATTTATGAAACGATGACGGCTGCTCGCTCTCATTCCTCCTGCGTCCCGACAAATTAGATGCTTGTAATTACTCTGCTGCTTTAAACATTTTAACCCTCGACCTTTACAACAGGTGCTTGCACAAATTATTAAGTAATTTTATCAGTAAATAATTGTTTTTTATGCCACTAAAATTAATCTTTACGCACGGAGATTTTATTCTTTTAAACGGATGCAGCCATATTTCTGGATAATCGAGGTCACGTCTGTATTTCGACTCATCCGTCCCTGCAGTAAAAGACAGCGCACGCCCGGGATTAAGCACACGCACGTAGATTTATTTAATACAACATTTATTCATTATATTTGTAGTGTTATTATTATCTATTATATTATCGGGGAATCTAGTTATTCGTGCGAGTCACTTGGATGGAACCAGTTAAAAAATCTTTGCACTGTAAATATTAGGTTGATGTGCCTCTGCCCTTTTTCCCTCCCACTTTTTCACGTTGGATTCATTTGTTTCGAGCAGAATCTTCTTTTTTTGTAATCCTCTACGCAAACAGGATCCTAAAGCACTTAGCGAGAAATCTTATTTTCCATATGCCACTCTGTCAGGTGCCAAACGGGAAAAGGGCGAGTCTCTTTTCCATGTCGCAAGCAAGTATGTTATTTTTTTAGGAACGAACGAATTGTAACGAAGTCAGCAAAGTTTGGCGTCTAGAGTGTCTTTTCCAAAGCAGGTGCCCCGGCCCCTCGCTCCCCGCACTGGCCTGTGGCTGATTTGGCCTCGGCTCCCCTGGGTGCCGCCGGTGCTCGCACGCAGGCTGGAAAAACAGGCCGGGACATTAAAGAAAAACGCGTGTTTGGAAAAGGAAGACTCGGATGAGGCGCAGGGGAAACGTGCTGGTTAACACCGGCTGCTCTTATCGCGGCCCATTCCAGGTGGATCAACGCGTGTTTTATTCATTTCTAAACTCACTTCCCTCCCCCCCCACCACCACCACCACCTCTCTTCTGGGTCGAGTGCGACACACCTCGATGCCCAAGACTGATAATGTGCGCTGGCACTGCGCACTGATGGCTGAATTTACTGACATATTTATTAGAGTTGGGCCCAGATGAAGGAGGGAGGCGGTGAAAACAATATTTTTCCCAGAGGTGCTGTAAAGGTGCTTTTTTTAAACCACAGTCCGACCACATGTATAAGTGCGCACACGTGGTGACGTTAGCCGGCATGGAGACAAGCCAGTGCTCTATTTTTTCTCAATGTTTATCAACGACATCATCGTTTCTAATTATAATTATTGTCCTTATTATTAGCATTATTATTATTGTTGTTTTTTATGACCTCTTATTCTTGTCTGAATGGAAATCAGCAAACACAACCCAGCTGAGTTTGGCTGGATGTAAGTTGCCGATTGAAAGAATGAATATGATCTCTTAAGCAGTAGCAGTTATAGAAATGGCCTTAATCAGATAATGACTTAATGAGCTCCTACAACAGCTCCACTTTTATTTCACAGAAACTGCTTTTTAGAAAAATGAGAGGAAGAGGGAGAGAGAGGGAGTGTGTGTGTGTGTGCGAGAGAGAGAGAGCAAGAGAGCTATTTGCGAAAACACAAGCAGAGAGATGGTTGTGCTAAAAGCTGTTTTGTTCCGGAGAGGTCTCCAGGTCTCTGAATAAAAAGGTTTAGGAGACAGGACTGAGGAGAGGAGAGGAGTGGAGGACACAGGATTTGTCCAAGTGTAATAAGTGAGTAGGCGTCTGACTCTCACGTCCTCCAGGTCCTTGTTGGGCCCTCTGTGCAGGACTTGATGTATTCAGCCTCCGTCATTACAAAGATGAGGATGCTGCAGGAAAACATGCACTTGTTCCTGTTGTCAAGGAAAAACACATTTCCAAATAAGGAGTCAGTGCGACCTGAACATGATTTAAGAAAACATCACTTAGGCGATGTAGTAAAATAACAGCAATTTTCAGTAGTGATTATTAGTGATATTAGTGTTGCCTCCGATGACCCACAAATGTTTTTTTCCGGCAACAAGCAGTGCTGATTGTGTGTGTGTTTGTGTGTGTGTGTGTGTGTGTTGAGTGAAGTTAGTTCTATGTGGCCTGCTTCAGCCATTCAACGACACAACAACTCTACACAAACACACCCTCAAATTCAAATATGCTTTATTTGCATGAATGGGCAATGGCCATTGTTGCAGAAGCAAATGACACAACACAAAGACGACGTAACAGTGAAATAAGGACTAAGCAAATTAAATATCAATAATAATAAGACGTGAAATGAGAGATATGTTGCCATATATAATGATAATTAAAAAAAAATTCATATTTATACTATTTGAACACCATATCTACAGTACTTGTCCACACACAAATACACACACACATACACCCATACAGACAAACACACTCACTCACGTCAGAGTGATACATTGCAGTATTCCAACATCTTTGTAGATATCATCAGACCATGTTTTCAGAATAAAAGATTAAAAAACTTGTTTGCTCTAACATTATAACCCCCACCCCCCCACACCCCACCCTCTCGCATGTTTGGCCTATGTAGAGGTAATAGGCAATTAAAAGAATGCTGCTCACTGATGCTGATGGGAATATGGCCGCAGCTAAAACTCATTAAAATCACATAGCCTATATTCTCAACGTCATAATTAGTCGTAGCCGTTTGTAAAATCCTCGAAATTATTGACGTATTTGATATTTCTTTGGCGGAAAATAATTTCCACAAAGTCTGAGCTAATTGGACGTGTCTTACGGACAACCTTGAAAGTGTGCGAATGTTTGAAATCAGTGCGTATGACAAGAGTTAGGCTAAAGTCAACGGGAATGAAGGGCGCGCATGCACACAGACACACACACACACACACACACACATACAGAGCGCCTTGGAGGTGCTTGGGTGGACAGACATGCTGGGAAATCGCCTGGAACTGTATTAAGCCTGACGTCCTTAAAACAAACAATGGCACCATGAAATAAGGGCTTATGCGCTCAAAGTCAAAGAGCCCCTTCAGCAACTCTCCCTGTTTATCTCTCCCCCTGCCTGACACACACACACACAGACACACCATTTCTTGGGGGTTACACACTCAGAGCGGCTCTATTGGTTGGGGACCTACTTTGCTCCTATGAACTCTCACCTGTCAACATGGCGCAGAGGACTTTACTTGGTAAACACGAAAGGACTTTAGCTGTTTACTTCTGGCGGTGACTTGGCCCCTTTTATTCAGTGTGAGGCTGCAGTCACAGCTGGTTCTCTCAAGGCTCAAGGTTAGATCCACGCCAAATCACGTGCAATAATGGGGCGATTTTAATAAGTCCGCTTACAGATTGCATATTTTCTGGAATAGGACTTGAGTTATTTTCAGGGAGTACGTGACCTGTTGATTGGCTGAATTCGGCATGCATCCAAGTTGGCCTGATTCGATCAAACTGACTCATTGGTTCATGTTTTGGTCCACGCTGCTCTATACCGCCCCACTGAGTATTGTGATGGCTGCTGGAGGGAATCAGGAGTAATAGTTGTAAAAGAAAAGATTGTTATTTAATTTAGTCGCTTACTGATTCTTCCATTGAATGGATGTCTTAATAAAATCTTCCTTTGATGTATTTATTTTATGTTCATTAACAAGAAGTAATAATTTGGCTTATATATCAAAGAAGTATTGCTCATAATATCATGCACTGGTCTCTGTGTCTTTTCAGGTTTCCATAGCCATTATCCTCTGCTGCAGCGATACTGTTTAAAAAAAAAGAAGGGCTGTGGCAGATAAGCGGCGGTCTGTTTTCACTCCTCTGATCAGCTGTAATTATATTTGTTGGCGTGGAGGTAAGTGGTCCTCCCCGGGGGGCGTATTGTACTCGACTCTCCCCGTGTCATAAAATAAAATTACAAGGAAAGGAGAAGATATCCTACAATAACAGAGGCGAGTCGTAAAATCAAAGAGTAGCTAAATTAAATCTGAAGGAACTCACGGAAAACACATTAGGGCTGTGATGGACGGGGGCAGGGGGCTTCAAATAAAACGCAGGTTAATGACTTTTTAATAGCTTCGACGACTGTATGGTTGGTTAACGTGCACACACACAGACACACACTCACACTCTCTCTCTCTCTCACACACACACACACACACACAAAGCTTTCTCTAGCTGACTGGGGCAATTAAGAGCAATTAGTGATCAGTTACCTTTCTGCATTTCCCTAACTACTATAAAGAGCGGCGTCGTGGTATGAGGTGACACGTACGGGGCTTAAGTAGCTTTAAAGTGGGGCTCTCACCACGCACAGTCTCCAGTTATAAGTTTAGCTCTCTCCAACAGTTCGCTCTCTTGTTACAGCGGCAGATATTCACACGTCTCGTACCTGTTGGCACCCTCTTGTCAGCTTTATGTATCTGCGAAACCTTTGACCCCGCAGTGTGGAAGTCAGGCCTGGCACCCAGAGGGCCCCGTGCCCTTTCGCTGGGGACCTCTCTTGACCTCCCACCGACCTTTGGTACTAGAGGAGATTCGGGCGGCCTCATGGGAGGTCAGGACGAGGGTAACGCTGTTGAAATGGGCTTGTAAACACAAACAGATAGAGGAGAGCGATGTCTTTTGTTACTTGTTGATTGAAAATAAATTAGAATGCAATTTTATTTCTATAGCCCTTTATCTCAACAAGGTTATAAAGAGCTTTACGAAATACGTGGGAGTGAAACGACACAGAACAGGAAAATATTAAAAAAACAACATCTGCTGAAACCACTGCTGAGGACCAGACTGTCCTGAGCTCTTAAAGTTATCAAAATAATCTAAAGATTCATATAAAAACCAACTCTGTTAAACTAAGGCCAAGAACATGTTCATGTACTGTACATAATTATCTCTCTTTTTTCATACTTTCTCTCTATAAACCCGATGATTTATTTATAACATATTGGACTGAATCCACTCTCAAACATTAGGAAAACTTGAAATCTACATCATCCAGTTACATTATTAACGCGACAATTAAAATAGAATGCTATACAATGCTGAAAGACATTATAATACCAGTGAATTCATTAAAACTTTTACTACTTAAATTTCAGTACTTAAAATCCTAGACCTTTATTTTTTAATAGCACACTCTCTGTGAGGTCCAGTCGCTCTCATATATACAGTGTAATGTTTGTGTGTGGCTTGTAATTAATCAGAGGAGCTGGGCCATCTCTCCTCTGTTGGTCCATGCATGAGCATGCTCCAACCACAGGTTAAAAACCAGCCGCCAAGTGCACAAGGGAACAAACACACATAAACATCCATAGAAGTTCTGCACACGTACTATTCATATAAGTTAATGCAAACGCACTCACACAGGCACACACACACACACACACAGCCACACACACTCTCCGAGCATTTTCAAAGACTTCCCCGTGGACAGAGGTGTCTGCCAGCGCTGCTATAAATCACGTCGAGCCTGGTGCTGAGGGCAAAGCACACCTTGTCCACGTCGCCCCCACTCCTGGGCTGAATAAACCATAACATCCTGCCTCTCGTGCTGCCCGACGCCCTCCGAGCATGACCCCAGAGAACACCCCACACCACCATGCCACAATCACCCCCCCCCTCCTCCTTTCCTCCAGCTCATCCCTCGCTCCATCCTTGCCATTGTTCCTCCTCCTCCTCCTCTTCGGTCGAACTTATCTATCTTTGGGAATTTCAGCTACCGCGGTGCACATGGCTTGTTTGGAACAACACAACCCCCCCTCCTCCTCATCTCTATCTTCTTTTAAAACTTTTTTCCCCCCTATTCCAATGACTTCCTGCTCGGAGAGTGGGATGAGAGACAGAAAACAAGGGGGGGGGTGGGGGGAGAACAGCAAAACAGCAGGAAGCAAGCGTTTAGCAGGAGGATGCCGACACCCTCATTCTGTCGTGTGCCGGCTTGGTTCAGGTGCTCTGAGCCAACCGGCTTCCTCCGCTCCATTTACCTCAGGGTGTGCCGCATTTGGCTGCAAAATCGTGCACCTTTCCCTCATGACCCCCTCTGGAGGAAGTATAATGTTTCTGGAAAGAAAGGGAGATGATTTTACAATCCCCGGCCAGAAGAGCCAAGTGCGCAGGCCTCATAATAGAGCACTGAACCCCACCACCACCACCACCCAACAGAGACATAAAAGCGAACAAAGAATAAAGAATGCGTGAAGCGTTGTGTTATCTGCTGATTATTTCCCTTGATTTTTAGTGCTGCAGAGGGAGAAACTGAGCAAACAAGCCACACAGCGGTAGGTCCTTGGCATTCCACAGGAGGTCTTACTGTAGACAAAATCAGACAAAACCCACTTTGGAAAAGGAAAGCTCGGCTGTATGTTGTTTGGCATGCGACCACACAAATGATTACTTCCCCTAAAATGTAATTTCTAAGTAAAAGGTTCAGAATTGCCAAATAAATTCACTGATATGCAACAGTGTGTTTTAATCTGAAAAGGAGACACCTGTTTTTAGATGTTGGAATTCAGATTTTTGGGAATAAACCCGCTCCTTTACTACAAAACAAACACGTACAAAAATGCATGAGCTCACACGTGTAAGTGTTTCCATGCACACGCGCGCACACACACACACACACACACACACACACACAAATATCTCCCTAACCCCTTTCATATGCCCGGGTACATCCACCAGAACGCCAGAGGAGCCTTGAAAGGACAAGAATAGCGAGGCATGTGCCTATTTGTGGCATCATTGTCACGGAGATAAAAGATCTCACCGTTACACTCACACATGCACACAATCTTACACACGCTCACATACATTAGCGACCATGCACTACAACCATTACCATAACGTACAGTTCAAGGGAAATATTTACAGATCCACACTGGTTAGGACCGTGAGGAACAAGCTTTTAAAATGCAAACGTCCACCCATGCACAGATACCATTTCTCTGTCTTTCTGCTACACACACATACGCACGCACACTCTCGCACACGCACATTGTGCAGGCATTAGACAGACTTACAGACGCACTGTGCGGTTCCTAGAAGAGACAGTAGAATAATCTCCTCTTTATACAACCATAAGCAGCTTCGCTCACGCAGATGCATGCAGTGTGTGCACAGTATGGACTTGTGTGTGTGTACGTGGGTATGTCGCACCACAGCTCCATGCTTTTACCATGGGTTAACCTGACTATAAATGAGCAGCAGTGGCACCTGTGCCGGTACAGATCCAGTGTGAGGACAGAGGAGTCCTATAATAGGTGTCTTTTGTTCTGTTGGTATGAGGCTCTACGGTTAACCTTCAAACGGGGTCATGTTTGCAGTGTTCATGAGAAGAGTCCGTTTGTTCTCCCTCTTCTTGTCATGACCGTAGATCGCCCTCCAAACTTTCTCAAAGTTCTTGAGACATGAAATGTGTCCTAATGTGTTCAGAAATTATTATTTTCTTCTCTTTTGTCATATCGAGTTTTATTTTTGTTATTTTACAATATGTCTGAGGAAAACGTCAAAGCATCAGTAAGACAAATTTAGACTTTCTCGATCAAACAGAAATGTTGTCATTCAAACGAGAACAAAGTGGAACCATTTAATTTTAGGGTTTGTGCAAATAAATGTGGTAATTGTATAAGAGTTAAAGATGATGGACGGATGACAGATAACTTCTATCTCTTGGTTAAGTTAAGTTTACTGCTTGGAAAATCTATACAGGTTCTGTCATTTTATTTTATTAAGGGAACGGCTGCAGAAGGAGTCACAGCTGCTTGTAATCCTGAGATGAGTGATTAGTTATTGACTAGTTATTGATTAGTTATTACCTCCACCAAGGAGGTTATGTTTTGATTGGGGCTTGTTTGTCTGTCTGTTAGCAGGATTATGCAAAAACTAATTAACAGATTTTTTGAAAAATGATGGAAGGGTGGCGTATGGACCAAGGATGTACTCATTATGTTTTGTAGCAGATTGGATAAAGGGGCAGATCCAGGATTTTATTTATATAACTTTCAATTAAATTTCACAAGATTGGGCGTTTTATTAATATATCTGTGGATTTTCCTAGAAATAATGGCATGGGTGGAGTACTAATATCTATGAATGTGAAATTTGCTGAGCAGCTTGATTACAATCTGAATGTATCTGATCTCTATACATACATATGGCGATAAAGTGGCCTTTGGTTATCCTGGTTAATTATCCTGTTTGTTTGATGGTTTGTTCACCCTGACTAACTTTCCTCCCATAAATACACAAACAAACACACGTACGCACGCACGCACAAACACACACACTTACTCTGCTGTTTTCCTGTGTCTTTAGCTAAGCCAGAGGACAAGTGATGCCCGGGGCCGTTCCTGCTCCTCTTGGCCTTTTCCTTGCAGGAATCTCTTCTTCCTGTACGGAAGTTTATCGTGGTCAGCCTGCCTTTCACTGACGCCTCCCGGAGAAAAGTGACAGCAGCTTTATTCACCCGCTGACCCGTAAAGAGGACAGAGGAAGAAAAAACAAAACAGACAAGTGTGGGTGTATGTGTGTGTAACCTGACTAAGGACTTATTTTCTCTCCAGTAAGGAGACACTCTGAATCTTGTGCATTCAGCACAACCTTTGAACATGTGTGTGCTTGTCATGTGTATTTTCGTCCATTGTAATGTCCTTAAACCGACCCTTTGCCAAAATTAATGCATCTTCCACTCCTCTTTTCAACTCTTTTTGAGTCGAGATAGAAAGAAAACACAACAAATCTCCATCTCAGCCAGGAGATGAACTTTTATCTGAGCCGAACAACAAGCCGATCAGTTGTTTGGTTGTTATTTCAATGAAGTCCACCTGTTCCGATGAGCCATCTCCAACTTTGTCTGTCGTCAGTCTTTAGCCCATCCCATCACACCCAGGAGACCCAGGCTCTGGCCTCGTCTTGACCCAGTTCAGGGCTTACATTCTGGGCTTTCTGATCCGTCCACTCTCCCCTCTCGCTGTGTGGGGGTTCAACCGAGAGTCCTGAGATTATCGCATGGTCACTTAAGAGGGAATGAGAGCGAGCGAAGTGCTGTCCACTTAGCTGAAGATTATCCTTTAAAAGGAAGGGATGGCTGTGGAGATGGAGGAGAGAAGGAGAAAAAAAAAGTATGTGCTTAAGAGCTGAATAGAGGGGGTGGGTGGAGGGAGAGATTGCGAGGAGAGAGAGATGGAGAGAGGGCAAATGAATCATATGGAGATAAAGTGTGTGTGGGAGAGGGTTAACAAAAAAGCGAGGAGAGAAATACGGCATCGAGGGAAAGATCTAAATGAAAAGCTGAGATGGAGGTGAGGCGACAGAGCGAGAGGGAGGCAGAGATGGAGAGATAAAGAGAGGAGGAAGCAGGAAGGATGAGGACAAGAGCGGGATTAAGCCGTGAAAACAGTGAATGTGAAGTGTTCACTACCAAAACTGAAGACCCCTTTCCAGAGTTTTTTTAGGTTACTTTGGTGAATATATATATATTAAGATCTATATTTTCTGCAAGTGGAAATGGTCTCTATTTATATTGCGCTTTTCTAGTCTTTATGACCACTGAAAGTGCTTTACAATATAGATTTAGATTCACACATTCATACAGTGCATGTGCAGCACTTTCTCTATGAGAAGGAGCAATTCAAAGTTCAGTATCGGCATACAAAATCTGATTTATTGAGTTATTACCTACAGAAAGAATAGAGGATTATTTATTCTTCATTTTAATTTAATTTCAAGTTTGTGGTTAATGGTATCTACCTCAGATATTTTAAGGAACTGGCTTGTTTGTAAACAGTCCAAACTGTGCACATTGGGTTCATTCATTACTTTGACAGATGGTAAGTTCCCTTGTTGCTTGATCCTAACTTTCAAGTCGGTTATATCATAATTTTAAAGACTAAAATAATGTGAGGAATGGCTAAATAGAAATATATCAAATAAATAAGTGTCCGAATGCCTTCAGAGATGGATGAAAATGTTATAGTTAAAAAACAACCAATGTGTTGCAGTAGGTTTCTGGTCGACCATGTGCTGTTGCAACAGGCTCAGTGCAATTTGCCAGATCACCATTCTTTCATAACTTACTCCCTCACTTTTTGTTCTGATTATGGTGCAGGAGAGCACGGTCTAATCTCCCATTGGTGCTCGATTGGGTTGAGAGTTGACTGCGAAGGTCACAGCCTGTGATTTATATCATGTTCATACTATCACACCGCTCTGACCCCTTTTCCTTGGAGAATCCGTGGGTTTTCTTTGGGTTTGGGGGGACTCAGCGATAAAGAGAAAGATCATTCCCCATCATTGGATCAGTGACTCTGCCTGTGTCCAGGTGTTGTATTCCTCTGGTGGACAGAAGTGTGCATGCCCACTGATAAACACAGAAACACACACACACACACAGTAGAGTGGACACTGTCTAAATTTCCCCCCTGACAAATTGGAGAGAAAAATCTCCTTTTGCTCTTGCTGTGAATTCTCTCTCTCTCTCTCTCTCTCTCTCTCTCTCTCTCTCTCTCTCTCTCTCTCTCTCTCTCTCTCCCTTTCCCCCTCTCTCTCTGTCTCTCTCCATGTCTCCCTCCCCGAGCAGAGGACAGTCTCGCTGGAGGAAGTGGAAGGGGTTCAAGGATGATAGAGAGGGAGGGGTGGGGGCAGAAGTAATCTCTCCTCATTTTCATTTCTCTTACCATGTGGGATTAGAATGATTTTATTTAAAGTGTCAGCTTGAGCCACCGGATTGAGAAATCTGGATTTCATAGGGATTATTATTACAGATAAAAAATGCATACAGACACACACACACACACACACACAGACAGATTTTCCTCCTCTCCGTCACTCACTAATGACCTGCTTGACCAACAAATGGTATTTATCCTTAAATTCAGTTCAGGGGACACAAAGACACATTCTGATACACTGAAAACTCAAGCGCAAGAAATATGTGTGTGTGCGTGTGTTTGTTTTGGATTTTTTATATTTTGTGATATATCAATTCCAAGTTTCCTCTCTAATGTGCATTCACAGTCACGTTGTAGGCTCATGATCCCTCCTTTATTTTTCTTTTTATGTTCATCAGGACAACATGCAATCTCCTGTCACCCTTGGCCAGGCCAAGTGAAATGAGGTGAACACACTCTAACCAAAGCTTCCCTGTTCTGTGTGCGAGATTTAACATCTAATCTACATTAGGATAAGGCTTTCACCACTCAGGAAAAAAAAAGAAGAATAAAAAACACCATCACCTTTTCATCCTAGGGCCAAGCCTTTTATTCCTCCTCTTCTCATTACATTAAAGGATGAGGGAGGCCGTACAGTGGCTGAGCGGTATTTAAAGACACCATCCCCTTCATCTGTTTAATTTCTCTTTATTTAAGAGACTCCCTTCTCCCGTCAGCGCTCCCCCGCTCTGTTTAATTTCTCTTTATCTAAAGACTCCCTCCCTTACTCTGACTGATTGATCTTTGTCTCACCGCAAATGACGTGGACAGAGTTGTTTGCAGCAAGGGGCCTAATCCGACCTCTGTGACGGGGACGCTGCGTCTGAGCAGGAGCGACTCTGACTTTGCAGAACTAAGCTCTCAAAGAAAATGAACCGTTTCACATGGCACAGTCTGCAGCCAAGACTTTTACAAAACTTTTAGAAAATGTTCTTAATTCATCCAGTGGCAGTGGAGGCTAAACATGTGCTCCTCTGTCCTCTCCAATTAAACTGTCATTATATTACAGGATCATTTTAGAAATATCCCACTGACATACCAGAAGTTTGAATGGTAATAATACGAATTTTTAAATTTCGTTAGGCTTCGTCTACCTGAATTTACTGAAAGAGAAATATTTGAAAATGACATAATAAGGGAAGTGTAAAAGTGATGAATAACATTTACACCCCTGATGTCAGTGAGAACAACTCCCTAGTGTTTCTCTCTAATGTGAATGAGCTCATGATTTTAAAGTGCAGGCGTCCAGACAAGTAGTGAGAGTGTATCCCCATGAATAAACACACATGTTCATCACACACACACACACACACACGTAAACACACATTTTAAGGGCAAGGTCTTGGGAAGTAGGTTAAGCAGGCCGGGATCACCTCTCGCTGGTCTCTCCCAGCTTAGAAGCAATGAGAGACTCGGGACAGGAGGGAGGGGTGGCTGACGGAGGTGGAGAGAGAGAGGATAGGAGGGTGAGGGGGGGGAGTGTGTGTGTGTGTTGTGTGTGGGGTTGATGGAGAAATCTTCCAGAGGACATCTGTCACAGTGAGCAACTTGTGAGCTGCTTTTTTCCAGCCTGCTCTGTGACCCACAGATTCTCTTGCATGACTGACCAAGAACTAAAAGAGTTTTAAAGGGGGTCTTAGCCCCTGCTCATGGCCCGGGAGACCCCATACAGACACGGCTCAATAAAGTCTCTATCATATAGAGCGGACAATACGGGATAATACTGAATGACACGGAATCCCCTCCATTTAAGGGACAATTATCTGCAGATTTCTAGGCCGCACAAGTCGGAATCTTTAATTCATTAAAAAAATCACACAATGACAGGAAACGGCAGTGCCTCTCTGTTCTTTCCTGCCACAGATCATTTTTATTAAAACACCGTATGACACGTCTGTTGCTGTATTGTGACCATGTGTCCATATCTGAGGATGTCGTTGGTGCTGAATAGAGAGCTGCACATTGCAAAGTGCACGCATGAGAACATTTCTCCCCCTCTCGCAGGTGTTAAAGCTGTACAGTAAACAATAACGCTTTACGCTCCTAAATGCCCACACGCACACACACACATACAAACACAAAAGGTTCATTGTGTGTCGCTGTGTGTCCGCTAACCCATCCTTTTTAATCTGGGATTATGGTATTCCCATCGTGATGGCAAGAGAGGAAACAATGCTTTATTTCATGGGAGGAAATGTGCAAATAATGATGTTAACACCTCAATCTGCCTTATTTAACTCTCTCACACTCTCTCTCTCTCTCTCCGTCGCGTCGCCCACACACACACAAACACACACACACTGTTCCTCTTTCACTAAGCGCGCACACACACACAAATCTAAATCTCTTCAGGAATGAAATCCAATCTGAATTTGATAAATCATATTCCAAATTTTGAATGACAAAATATTTCTGTGCGTGTGAGAAAGAGAGGGAGAGAGAGAGAGAGTGCCTGTGAGCCCCATTGTGAGCATACTCTATACTGTATAGCTGCTCCCATGGGGTGTAATCCGACACTAAAATGTCCATTAACACACTATCAAAGCTATTCTTCTCCGTTGTGTCACACTTCCATGAGCCATTTGTGGCTTTAGTGCTTCTGCTACTCAGCCTCTTTAATGTAGTTCACAGTTCGTAGTAACAGGATGCCGTCTTTATGGATAAGGAGTTTTTCAAATCCATTGCCCCGAAGCCTAACACTGACGGAGTGCATGAGTGTAGGTTTGGTGAAAATATTCCCCCTGTCCCAGAGCGGATTATTATGGTAAAGCCAAGTCAGATATTTGATACCTATTTTTTTGACATAAAGGAAATAATCATTTCGGTGGGGGATCATACCAGAGAGGTGCTTGTGTGTGAGAGGTAACGGCGTGCTGGTCTGTGAATAAGACCTCTGATGATGGCTGTGTTTTTATTGTGAGGCCCCAGGTGCTGCCAGTGTCACACATGGACACTCATGGCACCGGTGTCCTGGCATACACACCGACCAACCAGAGAAGGGCCAAGACGCGGTGTGTGTGTGTGTGTTTATCTGCATGCAGGATACAAGGCTAAAACATGTCCTGGTGTGTGTGTTTGTGTGTGTGATTGTGAGACTTTTCTGCCTGAGAGTGTTGGTGTGGAATGCAGATGAGTACGATGATAATACCACCATGCTAATGCTAATCTATCTCTTTATATTACACATATAATCTTTGTCCTATGTCGTATTCTCCAGCAGGGCTTTTATATGGGGCTTGATTAGGTCATGCAATGCATGAATTGCATTTTAATACAAGTAAATGATTTATAGCACCAGAAAAATAGATTTCAACAACATCACTTTGTAAAGAAATAACACCAGAGCTTTTTAAAGCATCATACAATTACTTTTCATTGTTTGTCTGGAACCATTTACGTTATTACAATTTAATTTCAGACGCATTTAATTACGGTAATCGCGGAGTCGTGAGTTGACGTGCACACACATGTATATATGTATGGATGCGTGTTTGCACATATGTATGCATGCAGGCGTGTGTGTCTGTGTGTGTGTGTGTGTGTGTTTGCGCACCAGCTGTCTGATCAGTAATCAGTTAGCAGTGGGCTAATGCAGCCTCCTTAACCCAGGGGCCTCATAAGACCGCCTCTGGCCCAGCCCCTCTCTCTGCCAGGGACAAATCCATTACCCAAAACAAGGACATCAAATGTCAACAAACAAACACACACACACTCGCACACACGCACACACACACTTGCTCCGTAGCGCGTTTGATTGATGCCATGAAAGGAAAATGTCTCTATGAAATGCTAAAGAAAACTCAGTGACAATAGATATCGACACACCTCTTTGTGATTCACTTTTATTTTAATGCCAGTCGCCAGAAAAAAAGCTGTCTGATGTTATCTACTGTATCTTTACAGTGTGGATGATTGATTTTATTCAGGGACAATCTTCGAGCGCTTAAAAGACCTTAATTTTTAGGAATACAGAAAAAAAACTTGGAGGCAGTTTTTTTCATACAGGGGATGCAGCCTTTAAAGGAAAGGGAAATCTCTCCGAAGGGACCCTGGGCATTTTGTCAAGGCCTCTGTGACCAAACCACCGTTCTACAAAGGCTTACATAAATAGCAGATAAACTGCACTGAAAACAGCCCCTCAGAAGTGCTACAAAGACTGTGGCGACTCCCCAAGGGCCCGATGGTAGCAGCAAGCGTTTACATATCAGTGGCCCTTGTAGCATGTACAGTGATCTGGCAGGTAGCGGAGCTTTGATGCTCCGTCACCCAGCAGGTCGAGTGCATCGATCCCCAGGGTGGTGCCGCTTTCTGGGCTGTCCTGCCCGGGTAACAGGGCCCCCTCCGAGGAAAAAAACCTCCCTGGTGCCCGTACCCAGCAGATGGCCTCAAAGAGGGACCAGAGACGCGGGGGCCAACATCCAGCTCTCAAACAGAGGAGCAGAGGAGCAAATGGCCTGTTAATATTTCATACAAATACTCTCACTCATCTCCGAGCGGGGGAAACGGACAGGACTGAGAGTGCAGCGTGAGGGTGGGTGAAGGGACGAGTGTAGGTGGGTTTCTGGGAGAAATCAAAGACGTTTTGATGAAATATGAATAGTTCCCCCCACTCAGAGGTGCTGCACAGTTCCACTCCTTGTGCATAGTAATCAGTAATCACACATGTTTATCAAAGGGGAGAATTTGGCCCAAAGATCCAGGAAGAAGTGCAGAAATAGATGAACAGAATTACAAATACTGCTTTTAGATATGAATAAAACCATACCTCCTCTTCTCCAATGCACACGCACACATCTCCCCAATTATGCTCAGGACCAGATCCTTCCTTAAGCCTCGGCTGTATCTTGCGAGCGTAACCTGCGCGCTAATAGCCCATAACCCCTGTACAGATCAGTGGAGGTTATGCTGTTTGCTGGTCGGTAATTGCCCTCTTCATCAGTACTCTGTCTGCGCGACCAGCAACGCAGCCAGCCCCGAGGTCTTCCTGATGTCATTAATGTGTGATTAGGGCCGGTGGGGAGCAGCAGTTAGGAGGTTAAAAAGCCCCTGACAGCCCTCATCATCGGGCGAGGAAACCCTGAGACTGATGCCGGGGCCGTGCAGATGGGCGAGCGCGAGCGGCTGCCAGACTCCTAACTTGTTATTCCTCCTCACTTCCAACAATCCTGCCACGCCAATAAATGGCACCGGCATTGCCTGCACATGTACAGCCGCGCGCACGCAGGTACTAATGCATCCTGAAACATACAAACAGCTTTTTATTGTTAAAATTTCATCAACCTTTCTTGATTGATGAAGAAATAATATTAGCAGAGCGAGAGCAGGTATTTGGAGAAGGACCTGGGAAAGCTGCCAAAATGTTTCATCCCACTTTAATTCATTCAATTCCGCAAAGTTTTGTCGTTCCTTTAAACTTAATGACACTGATTGGACTTGAACTGACGAGCCGGTCTTGGGGGACAGAAACCTGACAAGTTAAACTCGACACAAGCAATCTAAACTACAAGCAAAAGTGTCTCAATCATGTCAGGGTTTTTTAGGATTCCTTTAAGTTGTCATCTTTAATACATGAGACGATTTCCTGCCTGACTGTGCAACAAAGTCATTAGACTGGGAGGAAAAGATGAAATATAAATCAAGCGTCCCTCTCTGCCCCCTCCCCAGTGAACAGGTGGCTGAGTTGAATGAGAGGGTGCGCTAACTTGGCTGTCAGCGTGTTTTCCAACAGAACCGCTGCCTTCTAAAGCCAAACCACCGTGAATTATACATCTATGGCAGTAATTCTCTCAGAGGAGAGCGAGGGAGAGAAAGTGAGAAGGGGGGGGCTAAGAGAGTTAGGGAGATTAATGGTTGAAGCGGTTGTTTTTGACGCAGCGATCCTTGGCTCCGCTTCCTGCCCGCCGCTTATTGGCTTTTCAGAGCACATTTATTTATTTCGTTAACAAGAGAGAGCAGCCACGTTGCTGTCACTTTTTTGGCTCGCTCGGTGCCACAGCAGACTTGTCATCTCCTACACCGTGGCGTGCGCCTTTGAACCCTGCCACGAACTACAGAGTGAGAATATTAATAGTGCAACAAACAAGACTTTAAAAATAGCAGGGTTCTGTCAGGGGCCAAATGTCGCTGACACTTTTTGTCTGGCAGGCCGACCGGCAGGACAAATAAAAAAAGAAAAAAAGGTGCAGAGGGGAAAATGCATTTTGTCACGTTTTATGACTGATTTTCAAGGACTTCAGAAGTTAGCGATCAAAAGTAATCATCTCATGAAAGCTTCTAAACTCACCTTGTATTACGTGTGTAAAATCAATATGACTCATATAGTCAATTCAAGATGATGATTAGATCTTTTATTTTTTTCTCCTACAAAAAGTTAGAGTACACTCGTGTTAGAAGGTTTCCACCAGCCGCCTGCGGGCAACTTTTAATTGCAGATGGTCATCAATAAGACACAACAGCTATTACAGGAAACAATTCATCCAGCACAGCAGAGAGTACGGGCAGATTTTGATCTCAGTGAAAATGAATTATTACTCGGAACTACTTCATTTAACCAGAATATTTTTTATACTTTCACTTTAAAAGTTACTTAAAAGCCCGGCGCTGTGTGGTACTGATCAAATTTGAATGTGCCTGGTGACTCAAGTCTCCTTCACATCACAAACCTGAAAAGAAAAATACCTTCAAGGGTTCAACTTCAAAATTTGCTCTGCAATAACAAAGATGTGGATGAAAATTTCAGCAAATGGGATTTGGAATAATTGGATTTTAGTTCAAGGGTTCCTCAAGTTAAAGTTGAGACAGCGAGAAGTGTGAGGTCACCAGAAAATCTGAATCTGATATGAATCGTCAACTCATGGACTAATCTTTATTCAGCGGCCCGAGGGAGTCCTCACAAAGGGCCGCTACCCGGCTTAGCCTATAAAGTTATTCAAGTCAGTTTCAGCATGTTCCAGCGTAATCTGTCCGGGAGGTCGTGACCTCCACATCCCCTACCCGTGGAATAAAGAGGACCTCAGGCCCGGATGACAGGAGAAGTCTTCCAAGGAGTTCATGTTACCGCATGTCATAATAACAAGAAGCTACTGTTCCCCCACCAGGCTCCTTCCCCCTTTGTCTTGGAGGGGCTCTGGACAGGGGCAGACAGGACGCGCTGGCAGAGCTGAAACTGAATATTATCATTGGGGGGAATCTTGTTTCATGTTACTGAGCGGCTATAGGCCAGCTAGCAGGGTGCACTGTCACTTCACCTGACAGGAGGAGTTCACTTTCAAACACTGAGAGTTTTCACAAGCGCCTAATCAAATTAATCTACACTTTCCAGTTTCCTTCCTTTGACCTTTTTACAGTCTTATTTATACGCTACACACCTTCACAGACGCTCGCCGTACACTCACACACAAGTGTTGACCGCTTAACTCCCCCCGCTCACCCTCCACGGCGATTGAGAGGTCAATATCTCACTTTACAGCCAGCTACACTTTCCTCTGTCACTCACAGCTCCCAGTCCATTCAAACAGCAGGTTAGCCCGACAAAGGAGACCGCAGGGGAGCTGCCCGAGCCTTCCGCTTACACACACAAACACACACTCGGGCTTGAATGCGCACAGACACACACACACGCATAACGCGGACGGTGCGAGCTGCGGCACTGCTCGTAGCTTGACGGGTGCTTTGTGCTTATCCGTCAGCCAGCCCCTGGGTCCTGAAGATACCTTCAGTCAGCGAGCGCAGCTCCCTGAAAGGAGGGATTCACACAGCTCTGAAATATTGATGCCAGGAGGGCACCTGGAGCACGCCGACCTTTTGACCTCTCCTTTACATTCTTAGAGTGGAAGAGGAGGAGGAAGAGGCGGACACCGGGAATGGCAGGTGTGGCCAGGTAAATAGGCCAATACACATTTACAGGGCATTTGTTTGCACAGATCCTCCAATGAGTATAATAGATATGACAGCCACTATGTAGGGCTTACGTTTTGAAGAAAAGTTTATACTTGAATTTTTAGAATTACCTTTCGTTTGAGTGGAAAAATCTCAAAAACTCTCACCAGAGGACAGGCAGCATGGCGTTAGCCTTTCGACTCTAGGACAGAGACATGGAGCGATGAGAGAGAAAGATGGAGAGGGAGGGAGCGAGGAGCGGGTCGGAAGTTTGACATTCCTGTGGGCGATGTGTGTCTCATCACTGAACGCGCTTGGATTCTTTTAACGGGAGTCGATACCCCCTTCCGCTTCCCAAGCACTCACTGTGAGCTGAGCCGGGGTAATGCCATTGAGCGGGGACAATGGGTCCTCTTAAAAGGCTGCTTTTAACAGGGCGTGCGCACGTGGATATCAATACAAGCGATAGTTTTCCATGTAAGAAGATCAAAAGCAGAGATGCCGGCTGAATTCTCAGCGAAGAAACAGACAGATAAATAAATGGAATGACCACAGGGAGTTTGTTTTAAAGAGAGAAAAGTGTCGCTTTTTTTTCTGCGGTTGTACGACATACAATCGTTTACTTTCTGTCCCCCTCTGTTGTTTCCCCTTTTCTCTCTGTCCTCCCTCTCTCTTTTGCTCAGACACACATGCTCCAGCGTAAGCGCTTCAAGTTTAAAGCGAGCGTTTCAAAGGCTCTTGGGCGCCTGTATCACTGCTTTCGACAAAAGGGCCAGCTCTTAGGAGATAGAGGGGACATCTGAGGCAGAGCGACGGGGGGAGACAGAGGCAGAGAGAATGAAAGAGAAAGCAGGAGGTGGGAGAGCAGGGTTAGAGAGACAGAGGGTGAGAGGGGGGAGACAGAGGGAAGGAGAGAGCGAGCGAGAGAGAGACAAGGGAAGAAGAGAAGGAGGGGACGCGATTGCACGCTTTCAACTGCCTTTTGTGGGCCTCTCTGCAGATGTCACCAGCTGTTCCCTTGCACGGAGGGTTCCAGAGCGTGGAACATCGCCTCCGGCCCCGTCCTCGGCCACCTTTCAAGTGTCAATCAGACAGGAGGGGTTGTGCTGAGGGGGGGGAGGGGGGGGGTGGGTTGACTGAGGGATGGAAGACCGGTTGAGGGAGGCAGGAGACAGGGGGGGGGGAGTTCAGTGGAAGGGAGGCAAAGGGGGCCAACAGACTGGGCTTCGGTCACTGTCCTGAGAACAGTGCCAGCGATTTGCCATTGATTTAGCCCCCATACCCCATGCTCAACCCGCTCAATAACAGAGAGAGGATGGAGCCAGCCGTGTGCGGTGTGCAGACAAAAGAGGCCCGTGGGCAAGGTTAGCTGGAGATCACACGGCTGCTAGGCTACTGCTTCCACAGCACTACCGTTAGCCATAGTGTTAGTGATTACTAATAGCCCATGCCCCCGACTCCCCTCCCCACCAGCGCTCCTTGGTCCGACACATGCAGAACCGTGAGGGTGACCTACGATTAGATGTGCGTGTGTGCAGCGCGGGAGGAGGGGGCACGGCGGCGGCGGCGGGGGGGGCAAGGAAAAAAGTTGTCATTGCAAGTGGACGGGCAAACATAAAAGAGGCTGACATATGGCGTGATTGACACGGAGACAAACAGTGTCTAACGAAGAAGACAAGGTGTGCTTAACACCGCTTAACCTTGGAGCGTCTAGTCGGCTGACATAACTCCAAGACACTTTTATTGACAACATCAATATCTACTGTACACGGCTGTGTGTGCAACCTTCTGATCCAGCCGAGGATGACGGGGCATCAACCTGCAGCGCCGGGCCTTTCAATCACCCCTGACAGGGTCAGCCGTAGAAACCCACAGACAGGAACCCAAACAATTCGTCCACAGTTTACATTGGCGGACAAGTCTGTGTTGAAAAACGCTGCCGCTGTCACATTGATGTGATATAATTCAAAGCCTGACAAAACACTGTGATTCCCTGGGTTTTATTGACAGCTCGGAGGGAGAGTCGCAGACCCCCGATGCATCTTATCGGGCAGTTTAAGTAGGTCTATTATACACAATGTTGCTGCTTCCCCACTGATAACCTCTGTGCCGAGGCTATGGAACAAAGGCCTTTGAAGAGGAGAGGAACCGGTGGATTGAATGTGATTTATGTCTTCTAAAAACAAGATGGCCGAGCAGAGGACCCAGACCATGGCTGACCTTACTGTTTCATCTTTTCATGTTTATGTGTGTGTGTAGGGGGTCCAGGTATTACTCATCTTGTGGGGACCTCAAAGCAGTTAGGTTAAGTCTAGAGTTAGGCAAGTGTTAACAATAGTTTTGGTTAGAGTAAGTCTCCAGGAAACAAATGTACGTCAATGTAATGTCCTCTGGAGTCATGGAGACACAACTGTGTGTGTCTGTGTGTGTTTGTGTGTTGGTTCACAAAAACTTGCAATTGTTACAAGAACATAAAGAATTAAAACATAACTTAGATTTGTCCAGAAGAATCTGTCAAACAATATACTTATAAAACGTATTCCTTAGCCACTACGTAAAAAGATCCTATCTATCATGAAAAGAAAGAAATCCTAAGGTCTGATGCATTGTTTGTATTTACAGACTCCAGACTGACTGTCTAGACCAGAGAGATGCAGTGTGAATGAGAGGAAACTGTTTGTATATAAAGAAAACAGTTTCTATGTTGTTGTGTGTCGTGCATTTAATGCAAGTTCAATGACGTGTGCTAATCTTAAGGAACAGCCTTTCATATGATATCACCGTGGGAAGTACCTTTAAAAGTTAATGTGTCATGTAATTTTCCTTTTAGCGGCAAATGTACTGAAGCAGTTTCAGCCGCGTTAACAGAAGCTTAAAAAATGGAGGTCTTTCTTCAGTCATCGTCATGAACCTAACTCCTTGTGGTTTATATAAAGTGATTCTAAAGATGTTTCCTGACTTGTGCAGGAGAGGTGACCCCTCTTCAAACTGTCGTCACACAACAAAAGGAGGCCAAATCGCTCCTGCCTGTCAGACATGTAGCAAAACACAACTTCAGTCGAGGGGCCATCACTTTTTCCAAGGGGTAATATCCTCAGGCATTAATCACCCCAGTCATAAATCAAAAGAGCGTGACCACCCCTCCACTCCGACACCCCGCTGCATCCCTCCTTGACTTCCCCTCCCACCCCCCACCTCCCCCTTTCCCCTCCGCTGCAGTGCCTATACCCGGCTAGTGTCCACAGTTTAGAAAAAGTTGAAAAATCATAAATCAAAAGAACGACCTCCGCTATCCTGCCACACGCCATCGCCCGCTCCCCTCCCCTCTGTTCCCCCTCCTGCCACACCACCCTCTCATCCTCCTCGACCCTTTACCCACCAGGGTTCATCAAACGCGTCAGAAATCAAGAGTGGCTTCCTGAATATTTCCTCATCATCCACCGCCCCCTCCACCCGGCTCTGCAGCCGCCACTGGCCGAACCCTTAACCCACCTCCAGCCAGAGGTGAGGGGGTCACCGCGAGGTCTCAATGTGTCTCTGTCTCCAACTGGTCTGACGCTATCCTAACTCTAGGAGCCTGCTCGCTCTCCCCTGCATGTGGAGGTGGCCCCGTGGTCACAGAGTCCTGTGTTGTTCTGATCCCCCCTCCTGCAGAAGTGGAAAATAGCAGGAAACGTATATCTGTCATTGTCCATTCAGGAGATCACCTGTAAGGAAACGAAGCGGCCAACAAGTGCTGACACAATCATCCCCGCGCCTAGCAACACATCCTGATTCCGGCCCAGACGCGAGGGACTGTACAGTACGTCTGAGCGGCTTCGCTTCCTGCTCCACAAGGCAGAGGCGGGGCTGGTGGGGATGGACGGCAGGTTATCACAGGCTGAAGGGGGAATTCTGGAGAGAGAAAATAAAGACTTTTGTTGCTCTGGGCTCAGATGAAGGATTGAGAATAAGGTCGGAGCCACTGAATCAGATCATATCTAAATGTTTTTTCACAGAAACAAACACTGAAACAAGAGATGGAGTCAAATAGAAAAATGGGAAATAGTCCCAGGAAATGTTAAACATGTCAGATAAGAACAAACAGAATAAGCGTAAACAAACTTTCCCGAATAGAGAATGACCTTGTGCGACACCTGCCTGTGCGTGATTTGCTCCGACACCCAGTGCCGGTGATTTACCTCCGTCAGTCACGCATGTTTTTGAGTCGACTCGTGGTTTTTCTTAACCCTGACTCAGCGAACCACCCCCGTTTGATCTTCTCTGCTGTTGTGATGTCGTGTTCCTCCCATTACAAAGAGTACCAGGAAATGGCGGCCCCTGGAGAGATGAGAAAGAGACCCTGTTTATCCTGAGCAGAACCCATGCTCGTGACCGAGACCCAGCCCTGCACCTGGCCCCAGTGACATGCCAAGTACACACACTGTGGTACGCAGACTTGTTCCACTCACACGCACTACACAACGTATGCCACAATCAGATAAGAATGCTAGTGGATTGTGAGAACATATGAACAAGAATACATTGTGGTACACAGATATTGGGGGTAATGGCTTGATTCACGTGTCGGTACTTTTCTGTGTACTGTTTTTAGACACACAGTGTTTCAGTGCACAGATAATCAATGAGAGAATATGAAATTTGCTTAGAGACATCCTAGAAAAATGTTCTGAAACTAGAACACGGTAAAGTCCATATCTCCAGGGAACAATAGTTATAACCGTATGAAACCACATTATTATTTGATTACAACACACTCATGTTTCTTTCTACCAATATCATTAAATATTTTTTACGAATTTAAGGAAAATGTTGAATAACATCTTCTCGCTATGTCCTCGATCTGCCCTCTTATCCAGATCCTCACAATAATGTAATAGGTTCTTCCATAACCCATAACGCATTCTTCCTCCAAGTTTTGTGGTAATCTGTCTTATGTCCAAATTTGTTATAATTGTTCAGAACGTCCATACTTGACATACTTGAATGGGGGGGGCGGGGGGGTAAAGGATGAAAGAAATTTTAAGCTCTCATAATCTCTCACTGGATGCCAATTAAAGAAAATAAAGATATATAGACAATGCTTGCTTTATGATTTGATAAAGTCATAAAGAAAGTCAAAAGCAAACCGAAATAACTGTCAATGTGTGGTTCTGCTTAGTACTTAGCAGAGTACACATTTATATGCCTTTGAAATATAAGAAAAAATAATACTACACACACACCGATGACACCAGTTCAGGGGGAATGCTTTTTAAGAATTTGAGGGGGGCCTTGTATTGAGTGTGTGTGTGTGTGTCAGAGATGCACTTCACTCAGAAATAGAGTCCCAGTCAGGACCAGCTTTTTATAAGTTTATGCTCTCACCTAGGAAACATACATCACACTCTTACTAAGAATATGCTGCCAGAAACCACCGAACATGTTGAGTCGGAGCCACAGACTCCAACTCGGCAGCGAGGGTTTGTATTGTGTGGCCTGTGCACAGAAGTGCTCTGACATCTCGTCTTTGTGCTGGCGAGGAGTCACATTGCAAACTGGTGGAATCAAAGGCTCGCTGAAAACTTTCAACAGTCTTTTTTAGTCTCCTTTTGAGCTGAAAGAGCTGTGAGCAGGGTGTAGCTCCACATCTTTCATGCTCCTTTGTTATTTACCTCTTCTTTTTCTCAGCGGCACTCAAGTTCTCCTACTCAGTCTCCATTTCTCATCTCCACAGTAGTTCACACTCCCTTCTTGCTTTTCTTCAAACCCACTTATTCTCACCTTTGAATTTAGTCTAAACTTGGGGTAAAGAATGGATTTCTTTTCTTTTTTTTTGCTTCTGCTCACAGTTACAAAAGCCTCTCTTCTTTTCTGTGCGTCTCTCTCAATGGTGCTCGCTGGCTGCCAGCTCTGGAGGAGCTCTATTGTCTCTTGGAGCAGCACCTGTCACCACAGTGTTAAAATGCAGAGGAGAGGGGCCGTACGGAGTAGGACGCCCTCAGCAGGCCACTGGATATGTGTGTAAACGCTTCAATTTGCATGCACACACTCATAAACACACACACATGCACACACTCAATTCGTTGTTAAATTGGGGAGAGGTGTATGGGAGGTGTCGTAGAGGTCATTGAAGCTGTGTGTGTGTGTGTGTGTCCCTGTGCGTGTGTGTGTGTGTGTGTGTGTGATTAATCCGCTAAGCAAAGACAGTTTGAGCTGTTAAACAGCTGAGTGTCAAAGGGCTTTTATCAGGGCGAGTGGCGCCTGGACAGAGACACACACTTGCACACGCACACATTTTTCCAACTGCTCACACATTCATGCACTATATCAAAGCATCGAATTAGACTGCAGCTGCACATACACACACTCGCATGTACATACCCTGTAGGCATGTCCTGTAAGTAAATGGCATAGATATCATTATCTAAAAAAATACACACTTAAGGACACACACGCACAAACACACTCCGGGGTCCATCTTGGCCGACCAGACGCAGCGGTGAACCCAGCTGTTGCTTCTTCTCACTTTCAGATTACATGACAAGTGCATGTGATGAGGACATGCAGCAGCAGCCAATATGTGTGTGTGTGTGTGTGTGTGTGTGTGTGTGTGTGTGTGTGTGTGTGTGTGTGTGTGTGTCATACTATGACATGAACCCACTGACTTCATTACTTATTACTTTTCCTTTCCTGTCTCAGCCCACAAACTATGTATAATAGATATTTATATTTAACATGATTTATTTTCATATTGTGCATTTAAATCCTAATCATCTTACAACACTTAACCATTCTAAACTGTGCAGTTCAATGTTAAGTTCATTTTGAAAACAGAGACACTGAGGTGTAGGGTGGACGTGACTGACTCAGGTCTTCTGACCCCCCGTGCAGCCACACGTCACACTCTGTTGTTTTCATGAACTGCAGGAGACTTTGTCTAATGACATTTAGGACACCTTCCCTCACTCCACATTCAGAGTTACAGCACCAATGTTTACAAGAGTCATTACAGTCACTAATACTGCACTATCATCCCCTCACTGCAATTATACCCTCTGTGAAGGTTATGATTAGGGTTTGTGTCCCATAAAGATGGATGATGAGTCTCCACTTCCTTCCACTATCCAGATAATTAGCCGAAATGTCTTGGATATGAACTTCATCTTGTGTATTTGCGCAGTAGCAATCAGGGGATTGAACCACATTAACAACGTCCTGCTGATATGTGCGATTGACCAATTGTCAGTCTGTTTCAGCTGTCAATCATGATGATTCACCCCATAATATCAAATAACAAATCGAAAAATTGACAATTGTCCAAAATGACGGAAAACACGTTTGGAAAGAATCTATATAGTCTATGTCCCCTCCACTTACATACATGAGGTGATGTTTGTGACCTCTATTGCAGCCAGCCACCAAGGGCCCATTGAAACACTTTGGCTTCACTTTTTATAAACAGTCTATGGTCATAATGTCAAGCAGAAAAACAAGGTTTCTGTTTCTAGTTTGGCTTTGCTAGTAAAAGCCTTAAATTTTTGTCCATAACTTACTAAAATGTAGATTAAGTGCAGCCACTAGGGTTCTTGAGACTTCGGTGCAAATCATGTTCTCTGATGTGGTCGTGAATTAAAGTTTTATTTAGGTTGCGAAACAGCAATGAACAAACAAACAGTGGAAAGAATAAGCAGCCGACTTGCTAACTGGCTAGCAGCGTGTTTTTCCTTCACAATACGTTGTTCCTTCGCCATTTGCCCCAGGAGTAAATAAATAAATGTTACCTTGAATAAAGTACTTAAAGTCCACAAAATAACACAAGTGTAGTTGTTTATTAGATATTTTATTCTACACAAGTCTGCAAACGGACTCAGTATTGTCCGTTACACAGCATTCGTCCATCATGAACAATTAGCTGACATTAGCTAAAATTTGCAGCCAAAATGTACAGGTCTTAAACAAACAAAGTGAAACCACTGTGAATATGAATTCACATACTTGCGTGGTTCCAGAGCTTGAACCACGCTGAGGACATTTAACTCTCTTTCATAAATGTTTGAATAGTAAAACCGTGTGTGAAGCAGACAGCCTGTAATAGCCCATAAGCTGCTTAGCATTCAGACTTGCTATGTTGTGACTGCGTGTCCATGGATCCATGCATCCGTTGACGAGCGCTCCTTTGTGCATCATTATAAATTGTCTGAAGTGCATACACGCACACACCACACACACACGCACACACACACACACACACACACACACACACACACACACACACACACACACACACACACACACACACACATATACGCGCAGAGACACTCCTCCCCCAGTGTAACCTACATCTTTAAGTAAATCAAGGCATGTTTCAGATTATCATGCTAATGCAGCGGCATTGTTTACCACACCACTTTCCCTTGGCCTCCTATGTCATCCTCCTCCCTCCTTCTCTCCACTCCCCCCCATCCCCCCCCCCACCCCATCTCTACGTGGACCTCACAATTGTGCATTTACAGCCCCCAAGTCCTCCATCCAGCCATTATTGCCTCTTATCTCCTTCTAAGTCCCTGTCGCCCATGCCCAGAAAACTACCTCATATTGTTGCTGAGGAGGAGTTAAGACGCTCTTGGCCGCACTGAAATGCTCCCAGCAGATGTTTCAGCGTTTGAGCGCTTTTTATTGCCCGGGCTTTCTTCCCTTGAAGGGTGGAGGGAGGGGAAAAGAATGGGATAGACGAAGGGGAGCAGGGACGGATGGATGGAGGGATGGAGGGATGGAGGATGGAGGGGAGGAGGTTTTAAACATTAGAAGGCCAACAGCTGGTTGCGTCTCCCTCCCTGAGTGCATTAACCTCTTTGGCCCTCTTGCAGCAGTGCCACTACAAGGAGCCTCTCAGCATCTGGAGCTTAAGTAGGGCGGAAATATCACTGTCACTACGGCGAGGGGACAGCAAATCCTGGAAACAGGCTGCAAGATGGAAGAGCGGGTCAGGCCACCACACATGTAAATGACACAGCTTGTCTAAGCTGAGTGTCTTAGGCCGAACTACGATAACATGACGACCCTTTGCTAGAAACTAACTTAACTACGAAACAGTGAAACAGCCTTTTGTTCTTCTTTGAGCACTTCACGTTTTGCAGCTTTGTTATTTTTGTGCAACATCAGCCTCTTACAGAAAACCTGTAGTGAGTCGACTAGAACACTAGCTGTCATTGACCTGGTTATGTAAGTAAGGTACATTTTGATGTGTCACATAAACCAGTTTGATATTAACGTAAATTGGGAGAATATTAGAAACCACAAAGCTCTAAAGAAATGCTGCATATGTTTTAATAGAAGACAAGACCCGCTGCCCTCAAGAAAATTACTTTCTGTTTAGATTAAAGATTAAAATATACAAAGCATTTGTCAACATCCCTCTGAAATTCATGAAAGACATTAAAAAGACCTGTAACTTTCCAGTTCCCAAGAAATCAATCTGTTCTTCAAAAACCACATCTGATTTGTATATCAGCTGTGGTGTTTAATCCACTCAGTCTTCACTTATTAACAGTTATGTCACAGAAACAATTGCAGATTGTGTGAGATAGACCTGAAGGCACTCCTGCTGTGCACACACATACACACACACAGACGTTAGCTGCCATTCAGCTTTGAACATCCACAGCGTACCTTTTCTTGAGTAAACAGGCCGATTGTCTGCGCACCTCAGCAGCTGCTTCTCCTTAAAGCCATTGCCGTCGCCATCATCATAACCATCATCATCATCATCATTATCATCGTCGGCCTGCTTAAACATAACACAACAAAGGTAGAGACACACAATGGGCCTCCGTGGCTTTGAGGAATATATCAAGGCTTAGTGAGAGAAAAGACAGAAGGTTTACCATCTTTATTTGAATAGGAGGCCTTTGCCTGATGCAGGGCTTGGCCCCTTTCTTCATCTTTACTCAGTATTGGGTGTTGTGTGCTCAGGGGAAAGGTGTGTGAGTGTGGGTGGGTGAGAGCACGACAATAGACAGGCAGGTGCTCCGAAGTTTACCTTCGTGCAGCTTGTTAGCTCATGGAACAGACACACAAACACACAATGCTCAAGGAGACAGAGGCACACTCGTCTATCACTGGTGTCAACGTGATCTCTTCCTTTTCAAATCAATGTCACTCGTCTCTGAAAGTGACAGCGCTTCGCCACGGGCACAAGTAGATGACAGCCGCCCTGTTCCTGCGTTGACAACACACAACAACGCACAACAACACACTGTACTCCCTGTTTGAATCTGGCCATTTAATTTATTTAAAGAGACACTTCACCGATTTGAGTAGAAGTTCAAGTTTAAGTTAACAAATTATAATAACACAATTACCTACTTTAAGTTTGAATGAACTTAATGAATCTGTGTGTTACAGATTTAAAGCAGATTCTATTTTCAGTTATTTGAAGTAAATATACAAGTTATTGAGGAGCACTACTACTGAAAACAGGTTTAAACCAATGCCTTCTCTGGTTTTTGATGGAATGAATTAAGCCTTAAAATGTAAAAAGACACTTTCATTCTTTATTAATACATTTCATTCAGGTTCCAGGGTTAGTAGTTTGTTTGTGAATGCATCCTGGGCCACAATGAGGAACCACCTATACTCAACTGATTCACAATGAACCAGAAATGTACACTTGTGTGTTTTCCCATACAATGATTCAACATAGTCCGCCACGTATTGATTGTATATTTTTTTTAACTATTTCAAATCAATAATCTAATTTCTTTGTCGAGCTGATATTGATTCACTCAGCCCCTCCTCGCCCTGCCCTCTCTCTCTCTCTCTCTCTCTCTCTCTCTCTCTCTCTCTCTCTCTCCTCTCTCTCTCTCCTCTCTCTCTCTCTCTCTCTCTCTCTCTCTCTCTCTCTCTCTGGACTGAGATATGAAGTAACCTACATTTGTGATCAAACAGTTCTCAGGCCACAATCCTTTATTAACTCCTTAACTTTATATTATCTCCATACTTTATTGAGTCTGTTTAATGGGAATGCAGTAGAAAATCTATTTAATGTGCCACTTTAAAATGAAAGGATAAAGTTTCCGAACAGCTGATAGTTGCACAAGTTGACTTATGTAAACCAAAGATGGCAAACATCCTTTATTCTGAGCACCGTTATGAATCATTGAACCTTATTATTTTGGACAGGTCATCTCTCTTGTTCCGTCTCCTTCTTGAAACACAAGGAGCATTGAGTCCTTTTCTGGCAGCCGCAGGAGATGAGGGCTGAAATTGCAGGAGCAGACACTTCCAGGGCCAAGTCTCATACGGTAGCACAGCTAGAAATTAATTAAACCAGGGGATGGGAGTGAGAGAGTTCAGGAGAGAAAGAGAGGATGGGTAGAGAGAGAGAGAAAGGGATCACAAGGAAAACACAGACAAGTAGATAGAAAGGTTTTTGTGCAAAAGCATTGTTATATGTGTGTGCGTGTGTGTGTGTGTGCACTGGCTTGCATGTGAGCATCAGTTGTCCTCTCTCGACTCGGAGAGGAACAGTGCGATCCCGACACAAATCCTTGGTAAGGGTCCTTTCTCTGCCCTCCCTCCCTTGCCCTTTTCTCTTTGCCATCAGTAAATCCGGGTTTCACTACAACTTAAGCACTTAGCAGTAATCCCCATGAAGAGGCGATAGCCCTACACAAGTCACTTTTCGACCATTAAAGGCATACAATAGGGGCGTGTTAGGGACTCACTTAAATGGATTGAGCACAAAGCCTGTGCTTGATAAGTTTTTAGCCGGGAAGAATCCGCCATTTACACCCCTCCTTTTGTGCATTCTCTTAGATGTACTTGTCTCAACAGTCTAAGCCGATTTTATCCCTTTTTTGCGTTTGTTTAATTCCTGCAACACAGAAAGGCTTTAGAAAATGTCCCACTTCTTTCTTTCTCCCCGTCCCTTTTTTTCAAACAAATGTCACAGTGAAAGATTTACAATGGAGGATATCTCTATCCACTTCCTACAAACCAAACACAGGGGACGATGCCCTCTTCTTGATATTTCCAAAGCTGTCCCTTCAAATTAAGCCTCAGTTTCTAATCTTTTTTTTTCACATAGAGCATCAGCCTGACTGAGGGGGAAGTATTTCGATACGCTTGTCTCCCTCGGACGAAGACATACGGAGGCAGTGGACTCCAGACTCTTCGGAAAACACTAATACCCATCGTTCTCGGGGGGGGGGAGGAAGAATGCGTCTCGATAGCGCTTATCAAAGCAAGAACACTGAAACACAAGCAGCCAAGAAAAGAGGCCTGGGACAAAACGGGCATTGTCGCTGCTTGTCATTTGCGCACTGGTCATTGAGGAACGTTTCGGAAAGACAATCCACAGTTGCATGTGAAATCAATTAAGGATAGAGCCTGTGGAAAACCAGGATATGGAGGATAACTCTGAGGGGGACCCGCTGTGTGTTGGCTGTGAACAAGTTCCACATTTTTTGGAGCAAAGGGATTGTATAGAGTTTACTGTACATTCAAGGACACGGGAGGACATCGCTGAACACAAGTTGTCCAATAGATGTTCCAAATTAACCCCCAAAAATCAGTCCCTGCAACTTAACAGATCCGAAGTCTGGTTTAAAGACCAGACCTGGTTAAATTCTAGTTCATCTCACTGTACTGTGACAAATGCTGTACAAATGTTTGCTTGTACTTGCGTCTAAAGAAAGTGCTTCTAGTCCGACAGACAGCCTCGCAGACGGCGAGCAGCGAGAGGGACGAAACGCTAAGTCGCTGAGAGCCGATCTAATCCAGAGGTTTGAGTGTTTGCCACCGCCACCGTGTCTTAAAGCAGATCTCAGTAGGAGGTGGTGAGATGCTCCTCGGGGCTCAGGACTCTAATGGTTTGATTAAGCTCATCCAGCCAGGCCAGGCACTGCAGAGACTAAACCTCCATTTAAGGACCAGACAAAGACGGGACCACAGGGACGGATAAGAGTATTAAATCTGACTGCCAGGCTGACAAACACACAGACATAGATTGTATATAACGTATACACACACACAGAGACAGAGAGCCAGTGATGGTACAAAGCATATACATGGCAGTGGATCTTCTGTATGTCTGAGGACAATGTTTGTTGCTTTCACTAAGTTCTGAGTTCTTCTGCATTAAGATTTTAAGGTCGTAAAATACAGGAAAATACCACAGCACTGTAAAATTCCTTTGTTCTGTTATTACCTCCATCACGAACACTGTTTTCATTAGCATATGTTTGTTTGTTAGCTAGCAGGATTACGAAAAACCCACTGGACGAATATTCACAAAACTTAGTGGAAGGTGTGTGTTGGGGAAAGTCCTCATTCAATTTATGTGCTGAATATGAATCAGGAGTACGATCTAGCAAAGTGTTTTCAATGTTTCAGAAAATTATTTATAGATCTTAATGAAAACATCAAACATGTTTATGGGAAATTCCAGGAAAAAACCATGATAGTTAAAAAAGTGCAATTACAAGACACTTACATTTTCTGGCTACAACCAGAAAGGCAATTGTAAATATAAAACAACAAATGTGTTATTCAAAACAACACTGATAACATGTACACACACTTTCACAAATGATGCATATAGTACAAACAATGCAAAAACAAACACACACACACACTCACGTATATATAAAGAAATATTTGTGTTCATATGCTTTAGATTGAACACACACACTGGAATGAAATATAAGTGAGTAAAGTACTTGTAATAATATTGCTACGTACACGCGCACTCACACACATATATGCATGTTCGCGCGCACACACACACACACACACACACACAGCGTCGTTCGCCATTGTTTTGGAGAATTAAGGGTTAAGTCTGCCAGCTCACTCTCCCTGACTTTGCTGGCGAGGCTGTAAAGCTACTAAGTAGCAGCTGTCCACCTGGCGAAGGAAGGCTCTTCTGCTGACACACACACACACACACACACACACACACAAACAGTTCAAAGACACACACACAAACAGAGACATACACATATATGCCCTCTTGAGGAGCAACTGCTCTCAAATTCTCGCTCACACATGCCTGTCTGAATCCAAACACACACACAGAAACACACACTTTCGTGGAGGAGAGGCCCAGATGGTCAGGGAGTGGAGCAGTGCCCAGTGTCAGAGAGAGAGAGAGAGCGAGAGAGACAGAAAAGAGGGAAAGTGAGATAGGGAGCGAGTGAGATCGCTGGAGAGGGAGAGGGAGAGGGAAAGTTAAGGGATGGGAGCCAGACACAAGTGGAGGAGCTGAAACAGGAAGACAACATCACACCAGTTCAGTCAGCCAGAGCTGCAGACAGACTGAAAAAGAGGCCATCTCTGTTACCAAACACACGCGACCTGTAATCACACGCCTCCACTGAACTGCAACAACCAGCAGCTTCTGAGAGTCTTAATGAAAAACTGCAGGATTTAAAGGGATAGTTCTTCTTTTGGGGAAACCTCCTTTAGTTAGCATCTTTCCAGAGAATCAGACAAGCAGTTTGTGTGTGTAAACATTAGGAACTTTTGGTCCAGTAGATCGACTCAGTTGGTTTAAACAAGTAAGGACAAGCAGAGTCAAACGCTTCATCAAAATTTTCCACATCAGGAAAAAAAGATTCAGCCATTCACTCCACTTTTTTACCTTCGTCTTCCTGAAACAACCCAGATCTCATGAGATTTAAGATTTAAGACTTCTCACATTCATAAACACAGGGCCCAGGTTGAAAAATACCAGAACACCTCTTTAAGGCAATCAAATTAGCTTAGCTTAGCATTAAGACTATACGAATAGGAGAAACAGCGAACACTCAAGACTGTAGGTTATAGTTTTAGTATTCAACAGTTGATTGTTTTTCCAGCTTTAGTACTGTAGGTCTACTAAGATAATTGCCTACAGAGCTTGAGCGCACTAATGCACAGAAATGTAATTGGCATCAATTTTCTTGGAAAGAAAGCAAATAATATTGGCTACTTAACTGAACGTTGAACTAAGTGCGGAGCTGGAGACAGGGTTAATTTGGGTTAGATTAGCATAAAGACTGGGAGAGAAGAACAGTTAACCTGGCTCTGCTCAAACATGTTGTGTTTCGCTTCTTTATTAACCTGTACATCCGCAAAGAAAGAAGAAAACCTACAACCACAAACGTCATTTTAGTTTTATTCAAGTCCAGTTACACATTCACCAAATAAGACATATAATAAAATAGCACTCAGAAGAGCACATACATCCGCCAAGGTCCAACAATCAAGACGCACCAAATTGTTTGCACTCATAGATATCAATTGCCTTAATATCCATAATCCAAAAATGTCTGGTTCCAAAATTCAATACGTTCTTCTTTGTCCTGTACTGCATTAGCAAGTGTAGTGGTTATCTGTCCATAACCAAAATAACAGACAAACCCAGATAACAACACAACCCCCTTGGTAGAGGTAATAAGTAATAAGTAAATAACTTAAGTATTGAGACACTATTATAAAGACATGAGAAACTGATGTTGTCATCTCAATATTGAGATATCGAGACAACAACAACGACAAGCAGTAACATAATTTGAAAGAATACAAAAAAAAGAAAGCAATTATTGAATCTGGTTCAGCCTGCTCCATGCTGCGGAGCCATTCATTTGAAAAGCAGAACCACAGAAAAGGCAGGCATCTGAGCAGCAAGTTGTTCAGGGATGTGAATCCTTTCGTCCAGATGGCGATATTTTTTTCCAGCTTTAATTCATTTATTTCATGTCACAGTTGTGCTTTGATCGCTGCTCTCTAATAATTAATGTGGTTTCGCTGCGCGCTGCTCTTGAAGTCATTGTTCCAGTCTCCGCTGCACCGACACGAGCTGGCTTTGACTCCTACACCTGATGGGAAGAGCAGGAAAGCACAGCGCCCCCCCCACCCGCCTCACCCTCCTTCACTCTGTCTACTTCTCTATCCCTCCGTCACTTTTTCTCCCGATTTCTGAGCTTTGAATCGTCTCGAAGGGGTCTCACAAAATACAACAGACACACACAGACGCACACACACACACGCACACACACACGCACACACACACACACACACACACACATCGGCCTGTCTAGTGTCTCTCCAGGGTGGTTGGGATACAGTGGTTGGCATGTGTCACTTATCCATTATTGATCAGATCCAGCTGCCATCATCTACTACAGATCAGTGAGACACAGCATTGTCTCTGTCACTACACACAGAGACACACACGCACGCACACACACACAAACACACACACCCTCGTTTACATATTTTCCACACAAACGTTGAAAGCGAATACTACAAGCAAAGGCTTTAATCCCACAAACAATAATTTGTGCAGCAACAACCAGATACATAAAACAATATGTAGATATTTTATATAGAGGTTTCTATAGAGGGAACTGATAATACATTATGTACTAATTTACTACTCTGTGTCAGTTTGCCTGTTCCAGATCCGAATCACTGTTAATAAGTTAAACAATTCATTTCAAAAAAAATTCTTGAACAGATGTCTGATGGGAAATAAACCATTTCTGAACAACTTATTGCCTTATTGAAGTAGACTCAGATAACGTTAAGGACAGTTTATCAGTGACTTTTAAGGAGGTTCATCTGAGATTATCTGTGTGTGTGTGTGTGTGTGTGTGTGTGTGTGTGTGTGTGTGTGTGTGAGATGTTCAGTTGCCCTCTTAGCGAGAGGGAGAGAACAGGAGAGAGGGAGACAACAGGAGAGAGAAAGAGGCGTACTTGTTGGTTGGAGGTTTCGGGGTAAGAAGAGGGGTTCTGAGGGAGGAGGGAGGTTTTGCCCTCTGCAGCACATCCACTCAACCATGTCTGTTCTCGACTCCCCCCTTTGACTCCCTTCCTCAAATGCAAGTCACCGTGAAAAATGTGCTGGTCCAATATTTGCACAGAAGTGGTGCTGGGACAGGCAGATAACCTATCAGTATTTGAGTTTGGCTTCCCATGCTCCAAATAGCCATCCTCCGCCTGTTTAGCTTATTGATTGGCTTGGCAAGAAACTAGGTCCCCTCAGCAGTGACCAAGGTCATACAACACATGGACTCTGTGCCACCCATCCACCCCCCGACACCACCACCCCCTTCAACACCCACCACAATCTCTTCATGCTCCTCATTTCTCTCACACACACACACACACACAACATGGGCATACACATGTGCTAGTCATGTGGATGCATTAACTCTATCAGACGTGCACACAGGGAGAGGCATTAACAATGTAATGAAGTCCTAAGTGTGGGAGCTATAGAAATGAGTCAGATTAGCACTCGGCATGAAAACACTCAGAGAGCTAAGAGAGATTCAGGGCTGCTTCTGTGAATGGTTGAAAAAAGATAATCACAATAGTTTATTTTTCTTCTGTAAAACATTTGCAGTCATTTTGATTTAATGCATTGACTTTAGTTAGATAAAATACGTGTATTAACCTTATATGTCCGGATTTCTACAATTTTCTTCTGTGAGAAAAAACTGCACGAGTCGAAATAATGTGACCCTACTGACTATATCTGTGTGTGTCTGTGTGTGTGTGTGTGTCTCTGTGCACACGTGTGTGTAATGACTCTGAGTATGGACCAGAGGCAGCGTCCTCCACTCCTCTGTGGGAATCGATGAGATTGAATTCTGAAGGTTTTCTCAGGGACATCGGTCCTGCTTGTCAATACTGCTCTGTGTCACAAGTGCATTTTGTACACACTCGCACACACACGTACACACACACACACTTCCAGTTGACTGTCCCAAGCCAGACCTCACCCCTCCCCTCCTCGACATACCCACTACATCTCCAGTCCTCAATTAAACTTGCCCTAATTATTCCCCCTTTTCACATTCCTCCCTTAATCTCCACCGCCCCATCGTCCCTCTCCTGCCCTTCATTCTATTAGTTTGAATTCAGCCCATTTGCTTTCTTCCTCAACCTCTTCACCTCCTCCCATGAATAATATGATCAAACATTAGTAACAGCACTACTAACGAGACGCTTGTTTTATCTCATTAACTCTCTAGTAACCTTAGTTATTTGGTTTTAAAACAAGTTGGAAAGTTGAATCTTCATCTTGGAAACTGGTTTGATAGCTGCAGTCCCAGTATCTCCATGATAAGTCAGCAAACTTCATGCAGCAAGGAACACAGCCAGATGCAGAGGAAAGCTCCTGGAACATTTAGGCTCAACGTATATACAGAAATGGATGAAGCTTTCTATCTGTGCTCTGTGTTCACTTTGTACACGTCTTCTGAAACCTTACGTTGCTTTTTCCTCTTTGCTAAGAGGTACGTTTTCACAACCTCTTCCCCTGTCACTGTCGTTTGTCATCGTCGGAAAGTTGCGTCTGTGTGCTGCCCTCTACTGGATGTATTGCCCAACGTAAAGGATTCACGCTAGTATGTGGGCTAGTGATGATTAGCTTACATCGTTTAAAGGGGCCGATCTGTTACGTGAAGTGTTAGGATATTCTATTCGATCTACTCTGCTCATTCAGACCAGTTTAGCTTTTACCTGCTTGGACAGATGTGTCACTTGCAGAGGGGATAAAAAAATATATTTTCAGACTCAGTCATGAAGTTGCTCTACACAGAAACTATACATAAGAAATCATAAAATACATATTGACGGCTGATTTAAACATTTTAAGGACTTCGACTTTTCTAACCCTGGATATTTCATTTTAAATTTGTCTCTTTGCATCGGACCAAAAGGAAATGTTGAAACATGTTTTCTAGATTAGAAACTTTTCCTTTATTTCTACTTTTTCAGAAGTCAAAGATCAGTCATAGGAAACTTCTGAAGCATGTTATAGAAATTCATGGCCAGTGGAGCCGAGCAGATATTTGCTACAGTCACTGACACCGTACTGTACTCTGCTCTTGATGTGATGTTCAGTAGAAGTCCGACAGTGTAACCTGTGGCCGCTGGATGATGAGCGGAGCAAGCTGTGTGATTTATGACTGCTGCTGTGATGTTCCACCGTGTTCCACTGTGACAGATACTCCTGATATTCCCAGAGTCCTTGCTCGGAAACCCACCGGGCGCCGAGGGGAATCTGCTAATCCACCCCCCCCTCACCCCACACATACCCTCCCTCCAATTTGAAAAGGACCCTTGGATGCCTGCTGGCTGCGGGCTAAAAGTCACACACAGTAACACACAGATACAGCCTATAAACACACACATAATCACTTACTGTTGCTCTTAAATATGGCTCTGGGGAGTCTGGGTGTCACTCTCTGGGAGGAGCGAAGGCCCCTGGGCCACAGCTGTGTGTGTGTCTGAGTCCGATCTGGTATCCTGCCACACGGAGGGAGGCCCCGGAGCCCGAGGCTTGCCTGCAGGCTACAGCCGGGCCTTGAAGGGCACGAGACACAGATAGGAGACGCTGCCTCTCTCCAGCACCGAGGAAATAGATTCTGACAGATAATAGACTGTGTTTAAAGGAACTTTTCATGTCACATCCTTAATGTTCTTTCCTCTATAAATACACAAACAGAGCAGCCTCCTCTATATATGTGCCCCCCTGTCCCCTACACACACACACACTCACACACACACACACACACACACTGTCACTGCTGAGTGTTAGCCCCTGTCGTTAAACAGCTGTCTGAGATGTGGCGGTGTGGCGTACCCATCCTCCATCAATGTCATCTCCCCATCACCTGCATTCCTTCTCCTCCTTCGCTGTATCCTCTCCATCCCTCCATCCATCAGCATTTTCAGACACAGGGCTCTGACAAGGGCACATCCATCCCCTGGCCATACATCACCTTTAAAGGGGGGGGATGGTGGAGGTGGGGAAGAGGAGAGGGGGTGGGGGGGGGGACACGGTGCTGTCCCAAACTCCTTCACAAGTTGGGACGGAGCCAGGTTTGTCTGTTTGTCCCTTCCTCGTGTTCCTTTGTGTCTGAGGAGCGGGTTTCTTTGTTGAGAGACACCCCGGTCTTTTAAATACATTTTCTCCACCAAAAACTGTGATTATTTAAATTTAACATTTCAGGGAATTTTAGGAAAAAGCGAATTTACAAATAGTTTTGGCAGTGGGAATAAGGCCTTTTCATGTCAATTTTGAAAACAAAGCAATTTTTGATTTATTTAAATTGGTTTACGACTTTGTGAAAGCAAAAAAGTTTTTTTGTGACCTCAACTTTGACCCATTGTTTATTTTTACTTATCTCTAGTCCGTCAGAGAACAAAGTTTTCAACAAAGAGAGGTGCTTTTTTATCAGGATTTAAAAAGGGAAAGTTGCTTCCATCTACTTTGCTTTTTCTCCTTCTCTCTTTCTCTTTTTCAGCCTCCTGCAGGTCTTTCTCTTGGAGGACACCTCCTGCTGACCCTGCCTCGCTCTTCCTCCTCTCTTCTCCTCTACCCCGTCCTCTACATCCCCGTCTCCCTCCCTTCTTCACTCTTCACACCTGGACTCTATTCTTGGCTTTTTGTTTACTGTTTCTGTTTTCCAAAGTCCCCTCACTCCCTCTCCTCCTCTACATCCCCCCCCCTCTCCCGCTGCACCATCTATCACTCACTCCCTCCTTCTCACCTCTCCCTCTCCCTGCTACCTTCCCTCTGTCCTTGTTCGGTTTCTCCTCTGGCTCACCTCTCATTAAGCCCCTGTGCCTACTGCCACCGTGCCCAGTGTCCACCCACACGTCTCACACTTCTGTTTTTTCGCGCTTTTTGTCTCTTATGTCCGTCCTTCTTTCTCGATCCATATTTCTATCACACCAAGCGCTCCTCGTAGTTTGATCCTCTTATATTTTGCATGTAGATTTTATAAATTGAAATGGTATATAACTCAAATTGATAAGATTTCAAATTTGAGTAAAAATGCTGTAGGAATCAGATTCCCACATCTATGATATTGAGGTATATCAGGGTTTATGATAGTTACATATAATTTTAAATTGACATCAAACATTATATGTTCATCTTTAACAAGTATCGTAAAATTTTATTTTGGACTAGTTTCCAATTTTTTTTAGACAAGAATAAAACACATGACATTTAATGTATGAAAATTAGCACAATTGTTGTCTGGATTAAATTCAATAATTCATCCTTTTCAAATGTATTTAATTTATTTGAATGTGTATGTTTTTTAGTCATATAGCCATAAAAAAAAATTTTGTGGTCATACACTTAAAGAAAAAAGTTACAACTTAAGAATACTTTGTTACTTATTGGTAGCACACTATTTAATTTAGTTTGTTCAACTTAAAGTTAAAAAGTTATGCTAACAACATTGCTAACATTAATTTGAAAAAAAAATTGGGGGACATTAAACCAGTGAGAAATGACTGATGATTTACCACAAAGTATAGTTGCTATGGTTACCTTAAATTTACAGTAATATACCTTGTGCACAGGAAACAGTGGATAAACTTGTTTACGGTGTCTTGTTGTATGATTTTAGCAGACGACAGCCAGACAGTCAGAAAGCAGTATTATCCATGGCTGTGTTTTAATCAGCCTTCATGCATACAATACATCCTACATCAGTATCTCGGACACTGCACCCTCCCTCCCTCCCTCCCTCCCTCCCTCACTCCCTCTCATGAACGTATGTGTTTAGATCAGCCGGCAGCCTTACCTTGACCGTACGGCTCCTGCCTTGATTACCGCCCGTACTCCTTCGCTCAAAAACACAATGCATCACAAAGACCAAACTGTCCGTGAAGGGCTAAAATAATTGTTTATAATAGACCCTCCACTTGCAATGACAAGAGTGCTATGATGTATTTTAGGGTGTAGACAAGAGCTCCCGCTTTGTGCTCAGGTAATTTTCTTTCCAGGCGTAAGTGGTCAAGGTCTGGCGTTTTTAAAACACAGGCGAGCGATGTGGCGTGGGGGGGAACGCATTGTTTCAGGAGATGCGCCAGTGTCCATTTGGAGAGCCGCAGCACTCGCCTCGCCACTTGAGGAACAATGGAATACACTCCAGAGATGCTGCGTATGAAGTATGTTTATGAGTGCGCTCGGACAATGGGGGGGACGGCGTTACACAACACAAGAAATGGGTTTGGCCTCGGAGAGAAATGAGGTGGACCCGACAGACGTCCTTGACATTCACCGATAATTAAAACGCGTTGACATGGCGAGAAATAGGCGGAGTCGCTGGCGGTGTTTACAGTGGCGTATGATTGCAGGAAGAGCTGTGGACACTTTGAGTGCAGGAGAAAGGGGACTGGAGTTATGTTTTTTGCGGGGTCTGCAGAGGTAGAGTGAGACAGAACACACTGTGTTGGTGTTTTGTTTGACATAAAAGCCTGCTAACAGCTACTGTAAACCAGGAGCCCTGCCAAGCCCACAGCTGTCTTTAGGGATCTGGCCACGTGCCACAGAGAGAGAGAGAGGAACCGAAGGCCCAAGGCTCGTCTGGAGGTGTCACCCTGGGGCTGGATTGTCCCAACGCACCTACAGGAGAGATAACATGTGGAAGTGAAGATGCTCACTCTCCGGAAGGGCTGAAGTCCGAGTGAGAGGAACCGGACATCGGCGGACATTCTCTGGCCAGACCCCTGCTAAAAAATCTGCTGAATGTCCGATTGAGAGACCCTTGACAGACGCATTAATGAAAAGGACAAAAAAAGAACAAATAGAAGACACTGATGAAGACATCAAAAGAGGTTTTGGAGACGAGGATCAACGCTGATGTCTCTGTGCTGTAAACAAACACACACGTTCTCCGCTGCAGAATTAATACGTCACATCCTGCCTCCGTCTGCTTTGCCAGCCCTCGCCTGAGCTGTTTTTAAACTTATAGAATACTCAGATTAGATATCCCTCCACTGGGTGTATAATGGCTTTAAGTTATTAGTGGCACAGGCTTCCCTGTATCTAATGCTTAATGAGGTTAAAGGAATACGGAGAGGATATTTTTCATCCTAGTTTGTTGGGTGATATAATGACATGGTAATGATCCCAGAATCCAGCCATTCCATCAAACGTGTGTATTTTATACCGAGAAGAGGAGAGTTAAAAAAAAATACAGCGTGCAGCACAAATGCCTTTGGTTAGGTCAGAGTGTCTTCTAATGACCTCATTTACTAACAACAAACCCTGCAACCAAGCAGGCGAACGCTGCACAGCAAGACCTCTCCTTTATCCCTGTGTGGCAGCGCGTGGAGGGAAAGACGGATGAAGGGATGGATGGAAAGTGGAGGAGAAGAAGGAATAGAAAAAGATGAGCGATGATTAGAGAAAGTGGTGGCTAAGACAAAATTAGTTAAAGAGTAAACTAAAAAAAAAGGAGCTAGGATTGAGACAGCCAGGTGTGAGAGCCTAAAGGAGCAGCACAGTCTCCGTGTGACTGCTCAACCTTGCCAATGAAAATAGGTTACCTCTGTTTCTCCAGGTTTCCAGGGGAGGCACACACCGGCAAGACTTGTGCCCCAGTGTCACCCCGTAAACATTTAACCACCAAAACTGCCTCGCAACACCACCGACAGCCCCAACCTCACACAACATGGAGGATAAGAAATGTGTTGTGCTTTATTGTTATGTGCTTGATGTGCACAATGTCAACGATTTTTTGTTTAATGCTCCTATAAAAACAATACAAACACACAATATATGTAGTTTAATGCAGTGTAAATTAAATTTGTATTTTGCATGAAATAAAAAAGTAAGTTAATAAAAATACATTAGAACTCGATAAAAGTAGCCTTTGAAAGTTAGAACCGATCAAATTTAAAGTTATAATTTAAGATGGTCAACATTTAGCTACCTGCATACATGTAGATTCACACATCGTATTCTTGTAAAAATGTCCTTGCCACCCAAAAAACACATCTTACTCAGAAATTAATTTATCACAACAATATGCAACATTCTTAGCTAGGTTAATAACTTATTGATAAAAGTCAGCTAATGACACCTCGGCATATCAGGTTAGCTGTGTTAAGGCCAAAAGAAAGGTGGTCGACAAACAACCTTAATTCACATTACTGCCACCTACTGGAATGGAATGGAATTTCCGATCAGGCACGAATATGTAAAATGCCATACGCAAATTCTTATTTTTTAGTAATCAACTTTACACAAGGCCCCATGTTACTAGTTTTCTGCTAAAAGCTTCATAAATCGAGAGATTTTATTCAGGACTAGTAGGTCTTTATGTGTATGTGTGTGTAAATGAATGATTTTATGATTGTTATGATGTGGTTTGGTATTGTGTGTTTCTGAGGAGTCTCTGTTATAAGCCCCCAACCCCAGGATCCTTTTGCCCTGGGCCCCCAAAAGTTTCTGAAACGCTCCTGGATAAATGGACTTGGTTTACTGTGGACTCAATCTGCTGTTCCCCCATTTCTACAGTTGTTTAATATGCAAATTGTATCCTGTTACTGTTGTTCAGCTGTAGCCTCAAAATGCTTGTGAGTTGATTTGAAACTTACTAATACATTATAGTGGAACTAACATGTAACTGTTGATAGTTCTAATATTAGTTTTTTACTAAACTGGATTTGAACAAACAAAAATCCAACATCTAAAATTAAAACTCCAACGAAACTAAGCCCCTTTTTAATAAATCAAAACCAGGAGCCTCAATCAACACAGTCTGGATGAAATTCCTCTTCTCTCAAATGAAAGCGAGGAGCAGATTCGGCTGCAAAGGTTCACTTGTTTTCTCGACTGGGAGCCCGGGTGCACCCAGCCGTCCCTCAGCAGCGCTCTCCTTCCTTCAGTCCCGGAGCATCACTAAAGCACATCTTAATCTCCCTCCTCCACAATCACGGAACAAAGAGCAGAGTGCTGGCAGATCCTTGTTTTTCTAACTAATGTCGATTACATATTTGATACACACGCATTTGCATTAGCATTAGCCGAGGTCAGGATTAGCAGCGCTCATCCTCAAACTGTTCTGTCTCTATGCTTCGCCTGTTTGTTGATCTTTTTTTTTCTGGCGGTGCCTCTCCTCCTGTTGTTTGTGGCCATCTCAAATCCTAAAGGACACGACTCCACACAAGCGACGGCACAAATATTTGAAAGGGTGATTAAAAATCGTTTGGGAAAACAGATTATTGACTGTTTCTTTTTACATTTAAATCAATCTGTAAACACAAACAGGCTGTTTTAAGGAGTCAAGAGGGGTCAGAAACCGTCACCGTCCTATCTGTTTATTTACAATTCCCTTCACTTTGGGAGCTTTGCAATTAAAAAGGCTATTTCTTTATATCTTTAGCCCTGCTATGTAACATTTCTGCTGGGAAACACTTCAACAAGTGAAGACCGATTTGTAAGTATTTCATAAATGCCCTTCTTCAGTCTTTTCCTCATCTCTGAACAAAAGCAATAAAAAGGCAGAATTAGCCGCAGACAGCGAGGGCTCACAAAAAGTTTCAAGTGCCTCTGTTGACTGCACACAATGACACTGATCTGCTTAGCAGGCTTAAAACTCCCACTGTCCTTTCTCTCTTTCTTATGTCAGTCTCTTCTTAAACCCCACACACACACACACTCGGAGATGCCTCACACACCGTGGCCCAGATCGCTGCGGTCCTGAATGAGGATTCTTAAAGACCTCTCCCGACCACCTATTAAACAGCTTAGAGGCAGATCATTGTCAACCAGATGCTTCTCTCACAAAATGGGTTTTTAAAAGCCACATTGTTCCTCGCCGCCACCGAAGGTTGAGTAATCCTGAGGCTTAAGCAGCTGAGAAATGGTCCATCTCATTCTGTTTTTCTCCAGCTAATAAGATCCTTCCCCTTTATGAATACTCCTGCTGTAATTGTTCGTCTTGAATGCTAATCAAGCTTTTCCTCTTTCTTTTGAAACTTTTCACGAGACTTCCTTCCTCAACGTTTTCCCCTGGGTTCCGTCTAATGCGTTTTCTTTTGAAGATTTGTTTGGAAAAATTATTTCAGTGCAATAACGCCTGGTGGTAATTGTAAAACATTCAATAAAGTGTATTAAAAGAACAAACAGAGGGTATTGGGATGAAATGAGGGGCAACGTTCGTATACAGAGCTGAATCTAATTAGATTTGCGGAAAACAATATTGGACAAAAATCAATCAAGGAGTCCTGTGGCCGCGGCTAATCAGATTTTATTTGTGTCCTTATTGCCCGCTCATGGATCACAAACGCAAAAGAAAAAAGAAATGAGCCGGCGACTTCCCTTCGACGGCCGGTTTGTTTTAATTGGAGACATGACAGAACAACTGCTCTGGAAGTCTTGACATCTGGAAGATAATTTAAGGTCCACAGTACAAACGAAGTGAGGAGACGCACAAAAAAAAAGCCACTCGCTCCTTAATTAACATTTTTTGGTCTCCTTCCTCCCTGACCAGACAATTACCGTATTAGAGACCTATTAACCTTATCAACGCAGGCAGAAAGAGCCAGAAGACTCTGCCTCTAATAAAGCACGGCTGTGAGACGGAGCCTGTACGAAGACATTTGGTCGATTAAACCACGTAGATGCAGCCATGAACACTGTTTCTTAGTTAGGGGACTCATTAGTGTGTGTGCAAAATGCAACAATCCAATTTTCTTAGGATATATTTTATATCATATGAAATGCATGACGTAATTTTTTCCCATTATTATTCAAGTTATTTAAGGCATCTTGTATTTTTTCTATTCCTCGTGTCTTCCTAAGAGTCAGAGCCGGGTTTTTTCCATGATCTCCATGGAAAGCAATTTTTTTTCCATACATTTCCATAAAGACAAGTGCAACCTCCAACAATGTTATTTCTGTCCCCAAGAACTCAAACCGAATAAAATCATTAGAGAGAATCGTTCAATTAGCTTTCATTGAAGCCAAGTGATTGGTGGGAATGAAATCCCGGCTCTCCTGCTGGATCTCTGGGGTCGCCGGGTTGAGGATTCGCGGAGAACGCGATTGGCTGAATCGTCCCCGCGAGAGTCGTCCAATTGCCGGTCCGCGTGCCCCCCTCTGACCCTTCCAGCCTCCTCATCCTCCCAACTCCATGGCTCCATTTAGCAAACAGAAGCTGCTAAAGGACTGCTAAGTTGTACTTCAGTGGTCCTCCAGTCCAATCACTCATTTACCTGAAGTGATTTTATCACTCTCCAGAGATAATCGTGGAGGGTCCGACACAAAGTGCTGGGTGGTTGAACCAACAACGAACAGTTAACAAAGTTACGAATCTTGTCGATGCTCATGGCTGTGTGCTGGAGGCAGTGTAATCAGGTATTACTGGGTTGGGTTTGGGTCATAAAACCTGCTTTATTTAGATGCGATCATGTAAATAAACAGTGCTGCGTTAAAACTAGACATTAGTCTCTAAGTAATGGAAGGTGGATATCCTCTCCAGATGGATTTCTCTCTGTCAAGTAGCTCTAAAAGGTTTTAGGATTTGTAGAGTGGGCATGGCCACTGGTTTTTGCATTTTGGGTCCTGCACTCGCAGTGGTTGGTCTGAGGGGAGATTTTAAGAGGGGAATTATCTAGAATGGAGAGTGTGGATTTGTGTGGCGATTTGTGTGTATCCTTATGTGTAAATGTGTACGACAGAGAGAGAGAGAGAGTGAGAGAGAGAGAGAGAGAGAGAGAGAGAGAGAGAGAGAGAGAGGGAGAGAGAGAGTATATTTCAGTCGTCCCTTTGGTCAGTGTACAAAAAAAGACCAAAAACACGAAGGGCCCTGAACGCTTGGGCCGTTTTTTTGAGAAGGCTGCCTGCATCGGCTTTGCTCAGATCTCCCCTAATCCTTCCCACTTGAACCTTAGTCCACCACAGTCTGCATGCCAACAGATTAACACAATACCCAAAGATAATTCAGGCCGACCCAGGACTGACAGTGATCTCACAAATCTCTTAACGGCCAAGGGAAGATACTTCCCCAAAAACCCAGATTAAGTCCACAGATCTGAAGCCTTAGACCCTCTTAGGGCAAATATTAGCATTACTGCTGGATGCTTTATTTATTTATTTATTTATCTGATTTTAAAAACAGATAATGCTTCCCGGTCAGCTTGAGTGTCACAAAATCTGCCTTGGGTGGATGGAGGGATGAGACCATATCCCAGATTGAGGGAGCAAGCGCAAGAGTGGGAGGTGGAGAGAGAAAAGAGGCAGAGCCCTCTGTAATCCATATTATGCTGCAGAGGGCGAGGGAATTATTTAAGACGCTCTTTGTTTTGCTCTTTTGGAGAGTGTCGTTCGGGGACGGGGGGTGAGGGCAGCCGGTTCGATTCTGTGGCAGATTATGTGATTTTAATTAAGAGGCTGAAGACTGGAGATTGGAGAATTATGATTTCCGTTTGTCAAAGGATGTTAAGACTGAGAGCGAAAACAAAGAGAAGGGAAGAAAAGGACCGAAAAGACAAAACACTTTTGAGATAGGTTCAGATGTTACCACACAAATGGCTTTTCTATTTTTAGAGTTAATGGTTGTAATCACATGTTAGGTGATTTGATCTGCCCCATGAGGACATTCAGAAATACAAAAAAACAGCCGTACATTTTTCTGGTGTAAAAGAAAAATAGAACATAGTAGACTATCATGTTATTTAGGGTGGTCTCCTTTGATTTTATGGCTGTCAGGTCACGGCCAGTATGAATAAAGCACAAATGTAGCCGTCGCGTTTCATCAGTGACGAGCGTCATGGCAACTCAAGAAAACTAGATTTGCAGAATGTTTTGCTTTACAAGAGAAATTGAGAGCAGATTGTTTTTCATTGCAGCCTCGAATGTATATAAAAATGGACGATGCATCTCCACTACCTCTCATGCACAATCCAGAAATGAAACCAAAATATCCCGGGGATCAATCCTGCCATCGGACACACCTGGAGCCAGAGTCTGTGCAGCAGCAACCGGGTGATGGAGCGGCGGTGGCAAGGTACCGTCAATACCACCCATCTTGAGTCAGTCTCAGCTGTCAATCATGACGTTTCACCTCGTTTTGATAGCAACAAATAACTAATCAGTGACAAGACAAGGATTTATTTGACATGTCCTTAGTCTTTTTTGGTTGGTCCATGTCCCATCCGCTAACATAGAGGAGGAGGTGTTTATGACCTACACTGCAGCCGGCCACCAGGTGGAGATTTGTGACGAGTGAGCTGAAATATCATCTCCTCAAAATCTAGGATATGTCCCTAAATACTGAATTAATGTCTCACCTGTATTTTAAATAAGTCCCCCCCCACCCCTGCCACCCTTTGCATTATCACAGCATGACACACTGCTCACTAATCAAAAACCCGTAACAATTTCAATACAAAAAGGAAACACAACTTCCTGTATCGGCTCTGAATGAACCAGAGCTGCTGAATTATCCAACATGGATGCAATAGTGATGATTCCAGATTTAAGTATCGTGTTGGGACAGATGTGGAACAATTCCCGCCTCTCCTTTAAAGACATGTAAAAGTGTGTTTATCCACACACACACACACAAACACACACATTATCACGCAACAGTTAAATATCACATCCAATTTGAACAGCCCCCAATTTGCATCTCCACTCCCTCGACTCATAACTTATTTTTGTGGGGGAGAGGGTGGTGGTGGTGGTGGTGGTGGGGGGGTGTACCAAGTTGCCAAACTCCTTTCCCCATTGTGTTTTTTCCCAGTACTGTGCTGGGATAGTTTGGAGAGCTTGCTGTGTTCCCGCGGCGACAGACTGCGGCCCCTCTCTAGCGCGCTCAAGGGCCCTTGAGGCGGCCATTATCTGGACGCCCGCCTCGCCGAGGCATATGGGTAATTACTGAGCTAATAGAGTGATGGAGGGAGAGGCAGAGGCAGGAGCCTGGGCCAATTAGATGATGCATTAGTGCTCTGTCTTTTGTAAGCACCTAATGTGTGGGGAAAGGATGGGGTAGATAGAGAAAACGTGTCATTTCTGAAGGGTCAGGATCCTTGAGCAAATGCAAACAGTCCCTCTCCCTCTCTCTCACAGGTATACACACGCACTTATGGGCCTCGGTAGCTGCACACACATTTAAACATGCGTGTGCGTACGAACAGACACACACACACACACACACACACACACACACACCGATTACTGCGTTTTGTTTTGCTCTTTTCTCTAAGTGTCTGAAGAGTGTGAAGTCGTAATTATTGCACACTCTGGCTCTACCTCATGCCTGCCTGCATGTGCACACACACACATAAACAGATAAACACACACGCGCACAGACCAAATGCAGATGAGTCCAAATAAACGCGGAGACCCTGCCCAGTCTATTGAGGTCTGCTATGAGAATCCACTCCATCAATTACATTAAAGAGGCTGCCTAATGACGGCCACAGCTGTAATCATGCTCAGCTGAAGCATTTTACACGCCGCTCCTTTGTTTTCACCTATTATCATCCATCCCACAAAGGAGAGAATTCTATCTCAAGCATCGACACAGTGTTTTGAGTTAAGAATGAACTTTTTTTTGTCATTGTCCAGATTTGTCAGATTGTGAATTTTGTGTTTTTGGCAGTCGCAGCTGGAGTCATTGATGCTGGCGGGCGGCAGGAGCGGTCGGAAAGTTGTCACTTTGTTGTGGAGTTTTTCCTCGCTCTGTTTTTCACTTTGCACAGAATTATAGTATAAAGCGATAACTGGTCACACAAGGGCATTTGGCAGCAGACAGAGGGGGGCAATTAAATGTGTGACATCCATGCACGATACCCTGATTCAGGAAGGTGCACATTTTATTCATTCCTTGTGCACTGTCAGCTTTGCAGCTTTGAGCAAATCCACACATCATCGCATATATTTAAAAAAAAATCATTGTTCGAGGAAATTGTGAACTTCAGAAAAGCTTAAAAAATAAAATAATGCCCTATTTATTGTTAGCATTGTTAATAAGTAATACGTTTCTAAAAAAATACTTCTAACAGGACGTGGGCACTTCAGGAGCCAATCAGATTTTTGCTGGGACCACTGCCCCCTTGGCCCCGCCCCTAGATCCGCCCCTGGTCTTTGGAGTAAGTTTACTGCCGGAAAACTTTCTTATTTATTTCCTAAAACTTTGAGATTCCCTTTTGCAGCATTTACAGTATAATCACTACATTTAATTTTGATCTCAACCTCTCCAACTTTTGTAAACAGCGAGGAACTAGTCAGTCATTACGAGTGTCAGTCTTTCCCCAGCACCACAAACATGTTCTCTTAAATTACATGCAGAGAGCTCGGTGTCATTAGCTTCATTATTATTCCACTGTACAATTAGCATCAAAACAGTCTCATCCCAGGGCGAACACAGACAGGACTTTTTATTGCCGGACGAAAGCGTATGATTAACAGTAAATTGACTTCATTGTTACACCCATAACAATAACTCCAAGGACCTTTGCTTTCCTCTCGGTGTCGCCCGACCGAGGTGCCCGGCCACTTCAGCTCCAAACCCTACAATTACACACATACAGAACGTGTGTGTTTTAGTGGGGCGCTGCATATCGCACAAAGCTTTGTTATTTATTCAATCCCAGTGGATAAAATTATAATAGCCTTGCGTTATTATTATTCCCCATCAGAAAGAGCGGCTCTCATTATCAAACAAAAGAGTCTATTACTGATATCATTATTAAAAAGGGGTAATGGAGGGAGGGGGTCTGTAGCTTTCAGTGTTTAAATGACTTTGTCCCCTTAGTGGGATTTTACTGTTGTCGTGATTGGCATGTGCGTTTAAAACAAAAAAAAACAGGTCAGCTCCACATCTTTGACCTTGTTGCCGCTGAGTGACAACTTGTGAAGTTAGTGGGCGATCATTGGTGACGGTGAAGCCGCGGCTCCCCTGTCATGTGGCTTTTGTTTTATGGTGGCGGTGGAAATACCTTAATTGCACCTCATTTAGGCCCAACTTTGATGAGGAGACTTGCCTTTTCGCAGACACGCGTTGATATTTTTGTGCAGGCAGCAGCTTCAGGCAGATTCAAAGACTTTCCCGCCGAATCACCTTGAGGAGGTCGCTCCAGGCGGTCTTAATGCCGACGCCTCGCTAATGAAAGTGACTCGTGGATATGAGAGCTGGCAGGAAGGGCCTTGAAATTATATGGTGGCAGCGCAACACACCACCCAGACACCGAGGCATGTGTCCTTCATGCTAATGTATGTTAGTGTCTGAATTTTGATTGCAGGTAACAGGGCTGTTTCTAGCCTTGTGGGGGCCCTCTAGATTTGGCGGGGGCCCCCCTTGCCTGTTTCAAGCAGTCATGAATACACACCATGAGGATGACTAATATAAAATACATATATAAAGAGGCTTAAGTAGAGAAGACATTATTTTAGTTTTGATAAAGTCTTTGATGACAAAAAGATGAGAATAACTAAACAAACTATCTTACAATGGATTTAAAAATCAGCTCTGTAGTACTTTACTAGTGTTTCTTCTATTAAAAGTCACTGTCCTTTTATCTGTTATTCATATTCCTTCAGTCCATATGGATCGCAATCAAAAGAATCCAAATTAAAGTTTTCCAAGTTGGAAACAATACTTTCAAGATTGGCCTATTTCTGATAGTTTGCACAAAATATTAAAATTCCCATATCTCCCATGAGTAAAGGGAGATACTAAGATTTAAATGGCAAATGGTAATTTTCATAGTTCTCGCTGAACATATGTCATAGTTATTGTTCTTTAAATAGTATTACCTAAAGGCAGGGATTTTTTTTTCTTGTGTGTGGTTTAAGTTGTGTTTCAAATCCTGTCTCATATCTGCATTTTGACCTTTCACTTCTTCTGTTACAAGCGTTTTCATTTGGGTATGCTTGTATATGAAATGGATTGGATTTTACTTTACCTTGTAAATGCTCTGTTTTGATTTGTTGGATATGATTAAAAGTTATAATCCTTGAGATTATTATATGGAATAGATTTCATTTTGTTAATTATTCAGAATTGTATCTTTTTTTTTGTGTGTCTGTCATTCCTGCACTGGATGCAGACTGCCTCTCTGGGGGGGGGATTCCAGTTCAATTTCAACTTACAGGTAAAGGGGATATGCTCATATGTCGACTTCATACTGTATGTTTAAATGTAACAGTGTGGAAGCAATACTTTAACAGATCGCCCGTCTGTGTACTTTAAATGTGTACTACAAATATTTACACACTTCATATAGGCCTAACGCACTGTGTAAATACTACACAGCAAACAGGACAGTGGCCTCAGCCTCCTCTCCATCCCCCTGGTTGTTAATGACACCACTGAGTAACGGACTGCGGGACAAAAAACTAAAACGCATGCTAATGTGTGACCTGGCTCTCCAGTCTCACCTCCTGCGTTAGAGAACCATAGTCCTCAAGTACAGCTAACCTGGCCCTTTATCTATCAATGGGAGGCCCTCGTCTCCCAGCGTCCAGACACGTAACCATCCCTCCATCCTCCAGACACAGAGCCCTCTCCTCCCCGCACAGTGGCCCCTGGCCCCGGTAAGACCAGTCCCCCATCTGCTCAGGACTGAAGGGCTCTTCAGACGTCTGCTGAGAAAGAGCAGAGGGGTGGGAAAGAGAAGGAGAGGAGATGAGTAAAGAACAGAAAAAGACTTGAGCCAGGGTATAAAATGACGCTGAGGTGTGAAAAGAGAAAATTGAAGGAGGAGGTGGAGGAGATGCATATTGCATCGGGCCCCTGAGGGTTATGGGTATATAGTTCATGTCGTATATTAATGTGTGAAGCGTTAGTATTCTCTGTCATGCTAATCTCTCTGTGTTTCTTTGTTGTGTTGTCTGGTGTCTGCGAGTGTCACATTCACTCATCTCTCCTCTCTTCCTTTGCTTTCTTCTCTTTTTGTGCTCCCCGTTTGGAGTGGACGATCAGAGGCAGTAATAGAGGGTAAACACTGCTGTTGTCTAAAAGGATCACATTTGAATAACTAATACATTGTTAGCATTAGCATACATTAATTATTCAGCCCCGCAAAGGTGCTCGCTCATTTTCCAAATAAGCCTCAGTTGTTTTTTCAGTTGCTGTTGACAGAAGGAATGCTTCCAGGAATCAGGACACATGAAAGTAGAAATATGAGAAAAAAGGGAAACGGTTAAAAGGCATCTCGGCTTGGGAACATCAGCTGTGTCGACCCCGGGGCTGTGCGGTGCCGTGTCCCCTCCTTGTTTCACATTTTTTTATGCAACAACCAAAGAGGAACATGTCAGAGGGGCAGACGGTAGCTGAGCAGTCAGCGAGCCGCCGCTCGGCCTCCTCCTGATTATTTTATCGGTTTGAAATCTTGGATGGGAAGAGACATTGTGCGAGAGCGAGCCGAGCCAGAATCTCCTGGAGGCAGTGTATCTCCCAAGTCTCAGTTGGTGTGGATGGAGGAGAGGAGAGGAGAGGAGAAGAGGAGAAGGAGGGGTGTCTCCTCCTGCGTGTTTATCCACAGTAATCAGGAGTCTACGGAGCAGGAGCGGAGGCTTGGCAGTGGGGGGACCCTGCCACATTAGAGAGGAATGAATAGCAATGTGCCAAGCCTGGCACACCAGCTCTTTAGACACAGCATCCTTTCTGATTTGGTCAAAACTTTAGAAAGGAGGGAGCGAGGGAGGGAGAGAGAGAGAGTGAGAGAGAGCGAGAGAGAGCGAGAGAGAGAGAGAGAGAGAGAGAGATGCTGAGACTGTTGATCTGGAGCAAACTGGACCAGTGTTTCAGTTTTGTTGTATGCTGCATGAACTTTTGCGGCGAAGCAATGGGGAGGAACAAAAGACGCCGTTCTGGGGTTGACAAAGAGGAGAATAGATGGTATGCGAATGACAAGCCGCCATCTGCTCTGGAGGACAACCAAAATCTTGACACACTTCAGCAATCCCACAATCCCCTGCTCCAGGAGCGTTCCAGGCGCTCCCATTCATGCGCTCCCCTCCGCTCCCAGAGTCTGTGTGATTTCCCCCCTCTTTTTTTCCTCTCCTCCTCAATTAAGTCATTAATTCCTTTCTTCGCCCCCCTCTTAATGACCGCGGAGGCACAAACAAGCCCCGGTTGCTTCCTTTTGAGGCCCTGTGATTGGGCATAATTGCTGCGAGGGCCTAAGTACAGGGAAAGCAGGGACGAGGGAGGAGGGAAGCATTGTCTTTTTGGCAGTGGTCGAAGAGGAGAGCGGAGAGGAAGATGCACATTAGGCAGGAAACCTCTCCTCTTATGACCTGTGCCACAATAGTGTCAGTGAGCATTCGGCCGTCCACGGTGGAGGGTCAGGGAGAATTAATCGGAAGGATCCAGAACAGAATAACAAAAACAAATAAATCAATCGAAAATAAATGAAAATCTGAGGGGTTATTTTTGTAACAGAAAACACTGAGGACTGCATAAATTTCCATGTTAAACGGCAATTCTCTCCACCTTCTAATTATTGTGACACATCATGTCTTCATCGTGCAAGTTTCAAGACTGCCATGTGTTGAGTGCTGCAGGGAGGAAGGTGCGTTTGTTGGCAGTGATGGAAACCAAGTATGTGCACCGTCCAAATTAATGATGAACACTTTATTTGTTAAGAAAACCTGTGCAGAGAAATGTGTTGTTGTCGCGAGGTGTGTGGGGTAATCGTCTGATACACGCATGGCACTCAGCATGGGGGGGGGGCTCTCCCTCGCGCCCTTAGTTCTTTGCCTGGAACTTGGTCCAGCTGAAGAAAGATTGAGGATTGGTTGTGACTGGCGCTGGCTCGCCTCACGCCGCTCACATTTAATGGCTCCTAGCGAGCGATGTCCACCAAGGAAGGCCTCCAAGGGAGAGGGAGTCCAGGGCTCTACCCTAAAATCAGCCGTCTTGTTTGGCTGATTGTGCATTCTGTGACCATCTGCAAAAAACTGGGACCGTGTGCATATGTGTGTGTTGTTGTTGGTGGCTTGATACAAGGGGGGTGGGGCCGAGGTAGCCGAGGGATGTGCGGGGGAATTAGACAGTCTTTAATAACACATTTTGGGGATAAATGCATTTTTGAAATACTCACAGATTGCTCCATTTATAGATGTGGAGAAGTAGAAGCAGAGGGAGAGAGAGGAGCGGGAACCGAAACAGAGGGAGAGGGGAACAGATAGAGTAAATCTCCAGATTAGAGATTAGCCATAGTAGCAGATTTAAAGGGGCGTCTGGTCCTGGGCCAGGCTGCTCAGGCATCTATCTGGCTTCTGCTGGCCAGCCCTGCCGTGGCCCTTCTAAGTAGATCACTCAACCCATGCTGGGGGACGCCATGTTACCGCTGTTATCTCCCATAGTCTCTCTTTCTTCCCCTCTCTCTCCCTGTTGTCGCTCGGCTCTCAGAACAGGAGACAAAAGGTTCGAGCCGAATCAGTCTGAGACAGAGGACGGGCTGGACGGAGAGCGTTTTGTACACCCCTTTTTTTTCTGGCCTTTTCACATGATTCTAACCCCCTCCCTCAAAATAAAAGCCTGCTGGCTAATGTCCAGATCAGAGGAGCGGTTAAGTGCCGCCGCCACCAGCTCAGTTTGGTGTAGTTCCGGGATGGGATGGAGAAAAGGAGGGGTGTGGGTATTTACTCCTTTTTTAATGTGTAATGGTGCAAGCGGGTGTTTGCGTGATGCAACGAGTAATGTTCCCCTTGGCCCCTAATGATTATCTTTAACGTTTTTAGGCCCTTTAAGCAGTTCTTATTGGGAACTAATTCCTGTTTTAACATGGGTGTAAGTAATCTGCTGTAATCGGCAACATTCACCCAAACACACTCGCATATGTATGCACAGAAAAAGCAGTGGGTCACTTAACTATTACACACACTTGTGGTGTAAATCCCATTGAGGCTAAGCTGCAGGGGTGGGACAGAGGGTTGGGGGCGGGGGGGGCGCTCCAAAGGTAAGAGGTTAAATATGATCTGTGGGAAGTTTCATTGCCGTGGTCGTTAACCCCTTTATATCTATTTAATCGGTTTTGGAATATGTTTAAACAGACATTTTAGGCATCTGTTGGCTTCTCAAATCTCTTGAGCACATGAGCTCCAAGCAGCAGCAGCAGGACGCGGCTGCAGGCGAACAGTAAAACCCTGAATTCCGGAGCATGTGGGTCTGAATGTGTCCGGCTCTTCTCCGGAGTTTTAGCCTTTCACACACGGAGAACACAGCAGGAGATTATTTTACAACAACACAGTTATCAGAGCAGAACAACCAGAGCGTCCAGGTGAGGGATGGTGGAGCAGGCTGAGGCCAGGACGTTACATTTAAATTCCGATGTTCAGATCCTGTGTTTTTGTCTACTGCACATCCACCATCGACCTCGGCTCTTATCACAAAAAAGCTCACTTGACATCTCTGATCCCTTTTTCATCCTGAGATATTTGTTCTTTTATAAAAAAAAATCTGCTTTGTGTCCGTCACATGTTAGGAACGTCATCAACAAGCCCCCCCGCCTGTGGTTAATCCTGCAGGGGATCTCCTACTGTTTTCTCACATGGGCTGACTCGGATAGTTTTTGTGGGTCCGGCAGGAGAAACTCAGCTTCAACATACGCTCTAAAATGATCTGTGTGAGAACGAGGAACACCATGAAAATTCTCTCTTGAAATGATGTGAACAAAAGTCTGTGTATCGCACAGTTTCGAGAGAGCCTTAAACAAAGGCTGAGCAGCTATATCTTGCTCTGCATTATTCTCCTCTAAGCTGCTTACATCCCAGTTGTGCTCTGATACAGAGATGAAATCTTGGAGAGACGTGTCTCTGGACCCGGGAAGCGGCGGCCACTGATTGGAGAATAGAGCTCTTGGATGGAGGATGCACTCTGGGGGTATCGCACGCACGCACCCCAAAAGACGGCTGGACACAATGAGAAATCACAGCTCTTTCACTTTCCGCCCATCTGCCCGCCATGGAGTGTGCTCGCTGCGTGCCACTTGGCTTAATTCTGTCCCATCCGCCACCACAAAAGCCCCCCGATCCAATCACAGGGATCAGATCTGGGCCAAGACCACGAGACGGGGAGCCAAGGAACAGACCTGAATCAACAGCCCATTCTCCCAAGATCTCTCTCTCTCTGACACACACACACACACATACACAAACACACACACCCTCGCACACAGGGGGGTCCAGAAGTGTGAGAATGCTTTCACATTCAAGCAAAGGGGGGAAGATGATCTTGGACCCTGGTATGGAAAACAAAGGGAACGAGAGAAGAAAGAGAGACGAGTATGAAGAAGAGAAAGTGGGTAAGTTTGACTCGGCCCAACTTTGCCTCCTGGGACGGATGAAGAGACGACAAGACTCAAACAAAAGTGAGAGTGGAAAAGTTACCACCATTTCAACCAGAAAAAAAAACAGCCAGGAGATCAGGGCAGAAAGACGAGGGCAGAGAAATGCTTTACTCAAATACCTCTCTCTCTCTCTCTCTCTCTCTCTCTCTCTCTCTCTCTATCTCGCGCTCTCTCTCGCTCGCTCACAGTTAATTGTGTGAGAGCAGGTCATCAGTAGCAGTGCATTAGAATAATGGAAATAGATGGCAGAGACCTACGGATGGCAACACAAGCCATCTTCCCTATTTGCATGGCTGTGTGCTCCGGGACAATTATGTCATTATCACAGACCTCCGTTCCACGAGCGTGTGTGTGTGTGTGTTTGTGTGTTTGTGTGTGTGTTCTCTGTGTGTTTTAAATGATATGGTTTTAACTTAAAACCCCTCTGGATCCCTGCAGCGTCTCTGATGCTTGCGCAAAGCTTAAAGGAACATTCACACACTTTCCGCTGTCTCGCTGTGCTTTAGATGAGAAAGTTCTTATCTCTCTTTGGTCTCGCTGTTGCTAAAAGGAAACTGGACCGTTTAAAAAAAAATCGTCTTTCAACTCACCTTAACCCCGGACGTCTACAGTTTTTCCCAAAACACCATGAACTGAACCCAAATGCGAGGGAATTCCCATCGTTGCCTCTTCCTCCCGACACCTTCTGACCCTTCCAGTCTATATAGGGATCCAGACATATAGCCATGTTGAAAAAAGGCCAGACAGACAAAAGAAAACAGTCAAAACTCATCAGTGACAGCGTCTTCCCCCCTTCCTCCCGTTCCCCCCCCGCCCCTGAAATGCCTGAAATGAGTGAGGGCTTTCGAAAATGGCAGGACCTCATCAGCGACCCCCAGACTCAAGGAAAACACTGCGAGAGGCCGGGCGGGGGGGGGGTGACCTTTAACTGCTACAAGTGTCCGCTGCTTCCTCCGTGCACGGCCGACACTTCCTGTGCTCATCAAGGGGGGAACAGGAGGCCACCTGCTCACCATGCATTGTTACCTCTGTCATGGCGGATGCGCTGTATGTGTGTGAACGCTTGTGTGTGTGTGTGTGTGTGTGCACTCTGCTTCTACTTAAAAAAGTAATAACCCATTGAAATCACCACCAGCGCGGCACTGTTCGCTTCACTTTCCAAAAACGCTGGAAACATGCAAAGTACATGTTTTGACGGTGGCAGCTGGATCACAGGGCCCCTCTGAATTAAAAAAGATCATTATTGACGTGATAAATCTGAGTAGTTATGAACACGGACAACAAGAGGCCATTAAATCCATCAGCGGAGTCTTCAGGCTGTTTCAGTAGCGTCAGAGATGTTGGACAACATGCATTTATCTCACTAGCAGCAGGCATTGTGGAGAAAAGGTGCGAGGTCTTTTTTTTCTCTGTGAAACCTCTTAGCGTCCCATAATCAGGAGTGATAATGTGTCTCATTCTATGCTAATGTGTGTGTTTTACAGCAATCAGGCGACAGGTGATGATAGCGCGCACCGAGAGATGCTCGGCCGTGTGCGTGTGCCGCGGGGTTTGTGTGCGAGCGCGCAAGTGTGGACGCAAGGCACCATTAGTGACTTCCCAGGTCCTCTTCAGGAATACAATGGGCGGCGAAATTGCTTTAATGGAAAAAGGCTAATGTGAGACGCACACACACGAACGCGTACGCACACACCAACACACCGCCTTAGCAAATCACTCAAGCCGGTGAGAGGTAGAGAAAAAAGGGAGGATATTATCACTTACACTTGAAAAAAAAATAGAGATGGAGGAGAGAGAATAGACAGCGAGGAGAGAGTTGGCGCTGCTCTTCTTCCACTTACTTCCGCCCACTAGAGTCGGTACTTTTCCAAAACACAGGCACGGATTCTCAAGTTAAGATATATGATGATTTATTTTTTTCCCGGCCTGTCTGCTTTCCTTAAAACATGCAGGAATGATTTGCGGGGAGAGAAACATATGAAACGAGAAGAAATTGCCATGTAGAGTCAATATGAATGCAAAGCCTACTCGATGCATCTGCAACGATTGTCACTCAATCTGTCAACACATGTTCAATTTCACCTTATTTTGTGACACATGAAAATATGATGATGGTATGGACAATGGTTTTGTGTAGTAAAAAGGGTAATTTGGAGATTTAACATCTCTCAGGACACTCAAATGACAAATGATCCATATTTTAAAAAAGAGCATCTAGAAGCCTTTTTCAGACATGAACTTGAAAAAAGGGACTGGACATTTTTCTGAGTTGGACTTTCACATGAACGCAGCAGTTTTGCCGCCTTTTTGTTGCCTCAAAAAGACGATTGTGTGTCAATTAATCATCGATATCGTCCAGTACAGTAAACACACAGTGTAATGCATGTGCACCTCCTCGAACCAGTTCCTTCCATATATGACCACTGCTTCCTGTTAGCAGCTGGCTGTCGTGCATCATGGTCTAAACACAGTGAATAAACAATCAACTCCTGTTCATTAGCATAAGTTCAACAACCAACTCACGTTCTCTTTTCTTTGAGGGACAGGTCCATACACACACACACACACACACACACACATAGCTCGGCAAGACAAGGCACGTCCCTCCTTTGCTTCTAAATGGTCTCATCTGTGCCCTGCTCAAGACTGGCAAGGCCTGCAGCATCTGTTTGACTGCAGGCCATGCCATAAGGTGCCAGGACTCCAAGGATCCTACTCACTCCCTCAAGAACACTGCTCCACGCCCCCCTCACCCCACCCCTCACCCCCTCTCAGCACCCTCAGATGGTGCACTCCTGCCGCCTGTTCCCGTAGACACTGTGATATCATGACGTCCAGTGAACTCCATCACCTCCGCTCATCAGTGACTCAAACTGGCTCTCCTCCTCTTCTCTCCTCCTCTTCTCTCCTCTCCTCTCCTCACCCACCACCTCACATTCTAGTCTTATAGCTCCTTCCCGTCACCCGTCACATCGCACTTAACCTTCTACCCTCCCTTCCTTCCTTCCCTTCGTTCCTGATCTCATCTGCCCCCACTGTTCTCCTCTGCACCTCCCTGACAGTCCTCCATCCTTATCTCATTTCCTTCCCCCTCCCCCCCTCGCCCCCCCCCTGTCAAGATGTGTGACATGTCATCTACCTCCCTAATCTACCCCTTATTTCCCCCCGCCCCACCCCTGCTTCCCTCTGAACCTCCTCCTTTGCCTTTCCCCCCCAAGGGTGAGAGAGATGTCGTATGGCTGGGACTTTAACCCAGGCTGTGTGTGTGTGTGTCTGTGTGTGTGTGGTAACAGAGCATGTCTCGTCGCCAGGAAGACTTGCGCCTCGGAGGAACAGACAGATTAGTGGGTGGATTCTCGCTCCCAGCAGTGTTGGAGCAGTATTCCCAGGAATGTCTCCTCCTCAACAGGCATCACATTCCCCTCCAGGTCGCCCGCGGCAACCCCTCATCCCCGAACACAAGGAGGAGAGAAAGTGATCTGATGGAGCTCTCTCTCTGTTATATTACCTTATCTCTCTTTTCTTTGTGCTAAGGCTTTGTCGCTGAGCTGCAGCCACAAGATGCTTTTACATGTGTGCGTTAACACATAACAGGAGCACTTGCTGAGAAAGAGAGGATGAAGAGAAAGAGGGAGAAACAGAGAGAGAAAGAGAGGGAGGGAGTATAAGGGCCCCGGTCAGAGGGAAGGGGGGGGGGTGGGTCTTATGACAGAGGGGGTCTGTGGCTAACAAGCGGTGCCGAGCCACAGAAGGTGTGTGTAGCCGAGCGTGAGGAAGCAGATCAGACAGCACAGGCCCACTGAGATGACCGCGGAGCTAATGCTATGTTAGTGAGCTGCTAACGGCATGCCTGGGCCCTGGCTCGCCGCCCTTCCACACGGATCACAGGGGCCCACAGCGCAACGAGAAGAGACACCTCAGGTCTGGGGGGGAGGTATTACTAGTGACACATCTTTTGGGCACCGGTTGGGACTCCTTTACCATCTGAGCCTCTCAAATCGTGACTCACACGCAGCCGTGCGGGTTATTTAAAGAGACCCCTCCTCCCCAAATTCAATGTGGCGTGGAAGGTGAGGTAGAACAACGCTCAGAGCGCAGAAAATAACCTCCACTTAAAGTGGAGGTACAGGGAGGAAGCTTTATGCAGCAAGACACCTTGGATAATGGGACTGGAAGGGAGATGAGGCACCTCTCAGGGTTTACAGGCATTTAGGTGTTTCTCCATCTGGATTGAATTCCACTGATAGACGCACAAATCCGAGGAAACATGTTGGTCTATACCCTGATAACAAAAAACACATTTAAGTTACTAGCTCTGAAAATAAAAACACCAGACCACTGTGCATGGAAGCTCACCATGGTCCTTTGAGCAGTTTGTATTATTAATGATATTATTAATGAATACTGGAGTGATCCCAAACTTCTGTCCTATACAGAGCAGTGTTCTGGCTAAATAAGACCTTTATCGTCCTGCTCATAGAAAACATCTGCTTCAGAAATATACTTATAGACCCTTGATATTGATATTAATTTGAAAAAATTCAATTTAAGTCATAGATGACATTTTTCTTTACCTTATTTTAGAATGTGGGGTATTTTGTCAATTAACACTGGAGTGCCACGTTCTTTTTCTAATTGTCTTATGGGACATGCATACTTCAAGACTGAGTTAGTTTTGACACTTCCATTGAAGGAATATAGAAGACATCCCATCTATTTAAGGGTCAAAGGTCATACATGTAGAATTAAGCATCATGTTTGTGTGTGTGGCCGCACTACACACTCGTGAATCATGTGTGTTGTGGTGTTTACAGAGACAAGGTGACTCTGACTCTACATGAACTATGTCTCTTATCGTTAAATCATCTCTTTCATTTCCCTCAGTCCAGTGGATCAGCTGAAGTATCTGTTCAGCCCAAGGCGTCAGTGCAGTGACCCTGCGTTAACAAGTAGTACTACATCCGTTAATTAAAGTTAGATCAATAGATTTAATTAGATGTACATTTTCACGATTACTGTCATATGCTGCATTTACTTTTTTTTTACTATAGAGCTACTTTGGGTGTAGAAACAGGAAGGATAAGAACACTTAAATCTTTAATGAATATTTTGAACCATTCTCACATTTCAGTAGACACTCATGTGCTCTTGTTGGAAACTGAATCCTGATTATGTACAAACAAACACAAGTGGGATTTGTTTGTGCTCTGTTTATTGATGTTGTTTGGTCCGGATCTCTTGAGGACAACACTGGACACCAGCTAAAGCCAAAAAGGGCCAGAACAACAACGCGAGTGCTTTATGGTTGCATTGATTCCATGATACTGAAGGCCAAATATTTTCCTGAAATTTTCCAGGAAGGTCTATATGAGAATGTAAATGTCCGAGTCAGTTGCTGTGGACTTTTCCCCGAACTTGTTGTCTACATGCAGTATGTCTATCAGTGAACACAAATTGATTAATTATCTATTTCCTCTTAATCCGAATCTAAAATAGATGAAGACCCTCAAAGGACAGTAATTAAAAATATAAGAAATTGTGATGAGAACAGGAATAAATCATTAATTTTACACCTTGACCCATTTTTCAGTGCACCTCACCTGCTTTAAAGCTTGTTGTGCAGTAGTTAAGATGTGTGTGTGTTTGTGTGCATGGGGTAATGAAGAGGCATTGTGTCTCCTCATAATGACATCATGGCTCTGACAGAAGCTGCAGAAGACGCCCGAGGTCTCGGAGCAGAAACTCTTCAGCTTGGCGCAAGTGTGCGTTTGTGTGTGTGTGTGTGTCCGTCCCTGGGCTACAGGAGTTCTCCTGGGCTTTGTGAGCGAAAGTCAAACCGTCAAAGACAAAAACAAAACCTGACCACCAGCGATATTAGGCAGAGGGCAGGCCATTTGGCTGCTGCCCGCTCACTGGAGCCTCAGTGTGAAAGCGATGGGTGCGAGGGCTGAGGGGAGGCACGTTTGAGGAGAGGGAGAGAGAGACAGAGAGAGGGAGAGGTGGGAAAATACTACAGAGTGAGAGAGAGAAAGAGAGGGAGGTCCAGGAAGTTGCAGTAAGGGTTCAGGGGTCAATTCGGCCTCCAGGCCTGGGTGACGCTTTCAGGGCTCTTTACAGGAGGCCTGTGTTGCATCATGGGAGTCCTTGGCATGTCCTCTTAATCTTGCCTCTGACCAGACGGATCCTTCCCTGTGGCTTTGCACACACACACACACACACACTCACATGCAAAACACATGCACCTTGGTTCTTTGTGTGTAAAGAGCGCAGCAGACACTGGTGGACTAGAGCTAAAATATTTTAATAAAGTAGAAGTACGAGTACAACAATTTTAATTCAAAATCCTAGAAGTACAAAAGTACTATCAACGTTAAAAGTAGTCTGTGTAATGTTATAATATTATTAACACAGATAATTTGTTTTTATTTTAAATCATGTAGCTGATGGAAAGTTAATACTATGGATACTTATATACAGTACACTCACATGTAGTACACTGTGTAGTGTTGTCTAAAAGCAAACACGACTGTTCTGTAGTCACCGAAATGACGATTGCAACGTGTGACCAGAATTGTCCCTTGCAAAATGTAGCAGAGTAAAATACGAAGCAGTGGAAAATGGAAAAACCTGAGGTGAGTATTAATACTTCAAAACTGCACTTGCGTCTAGCAATTGATTAAACATTCGGACAGCTTTTAGAGCTTGAGATATTTCCAGGAGAGGACATTGTGTTGTTTCAAATCATCATTTACAAGAAATATAATGTAGATGTGTATTGCAGGCTGTATAATTCCACATGAGCGAATTTCAAACCAATTTTTTAAGAAATCCTTCATGTAGCTTAATAATACTTGCTCGAGGGATTCGGTCATTGTGAACCCAGTGAGGGCACAGCTCACATCTGCGCTGAGTAAGATTGACAGGCTTCTTCTCTGAACCTGTCGCCCTGCGTGTGTGTGTAATGAGAGACGGGTCTTGCAACGAGCACTAATCAGCCCAGACTCTTGACCCTGGGGCAGTGAGGCCGACGCTGGAGAAGAACGCTAACAACTGCAGTGACCTGTGCGTGTATGTGTGTGTGTCTGCATGAGCGTGTGTCATCTCAGGTGATAGAGATGGAGCAGGACTGAGTTCAAATTCAGTTCACAGAATCTACAATGTGGATTTTCTTCAAAATGGGAAAGAATTATTATTGGATTAGATTCATAAAGAGTTTATTTTTTAACCCTACCTCTGATTAGTTTAGTCGTTGCCCTCGTTTGTTGGATTGGTTTGGTTAGTGACAATGAAGTGATGGTTAGGTAGAGTTAGGGTCAAAAGCTAGTTATGGTTAGCCAATCAGAGGAAGGGGAGGAGCAGGTCTTTGCCCACCTAGTGTGGTGAATGAAGTAACGTACTCAGGCCTGATTAGTTGGAGTGCTTACTTCTAGCAGACTCCACTGGACCAACTAATAAACCTGTTCACTTCATTATACAACACAAAAAAGAATAAATGTATATATTTATATATATATATACACTTCAATCAGAAAGGAATTAGTATTCTTTAAATTAAAATCATCACTTAGTTATTTGTGTGAAACCAAGTATTTTTGGTTGTTTTTACAGTTAAATAAAAAAAAATCAGTGTAATGTGACCCAATGGGTTGTTGGACTTCAAAGCTCTTTCACCTGTTCCCAGTCTTTATGCTAAGCTAACCCTATTATATTACTACTGAATAAGCATAAGCAGGCCAGAAAAAACAGAACTGCACCCAAAACATGGCCAAAGATTTCTATATCAATGTGTGCTGCATATTTGAACCCGGCTGTGTGTGTGTGTGTGTGTGTGTTGGCTTGTATTATGGTCACGGTGACACTCAGCAGGAGTGACAGCAGCTTTCTAGGAGTATCATCAGTCCGGCTGATAGTAGAGAGCTTTAGCCTCAGAGCAAACACACACACAGGACACCATATCTACAAAGAAAGCATCACCGCTCTTCTTGTGCTCCTCCAGGTATGTTTATTGTTTTCCAGAATGCACTGACAGACCAGTACAGACGCACACACAGACACACACACACACAGACGAGAGGGAGCATTCAATAGGAAACCATGAAAAAAAACATCAATCTCATCTCACTGCGAAGTTTGTGTCTGATAAAAAGGTTAATTAGTGGGAAATGGATCTTGTTATTTCTGTTAGGAAACATTTTTACACTGTGGCGGAAACAGGAGTGTGGTTAAGAGAAATGCATTCGTCTCATCTTCAGTTGTTACAGGTTTATAAAATCAATACGTGGCAGGTTAGAGGAAGTGCTGCTTAAAACACAAAACACACAGTCAAATAAACAAGGATGTGATTGATCAGGCCGTGTGTGATTGACAAGATAATCAAGGCTTTGACCAAACGTGTTCATCTTTCACTCAGCACATCCTTTAAAAAGGTATATTTACAGAACACACATTATTTGTTGACCGATGGATTTGTTTTTCTTCATAGTATTAAATACATTACTTAAATCATATTCTTACGTGCACAAAAACTTTTTCACTTCATAAAAAATTTGTGTAAAACCAGTGTCAAATATGGTTTAAGTCTGCTCTCATTATTATTCTTCATTTCCAGAATGAACAACTCGCTATAGACTATAAATAAAGATGGACGACATGATTGCGCCAAAAAAGTGAAGCCAAAAGACCTTGATCAACACCTAGGCAGTTAACCCCGCCTCCTCCACTATCACGGCTCTATCTCCCAATCATTAATGCGCAAGATCCAAATGTGCAAGATGGCAGCGCTGCTATCCAGGGTCTTTCAGTTTAATTCCTGGATAGTGGAGCCAGGTCGTCCATCTTTACATACAGTCCAGTCTACCAAAACTTAAACCTTTTCGTGCAAAAATCTATTAAATAACTCAAACCTATTCTGACTAATATTCAGTCAGAATCTAAATCTGTCTCTTGCCTCAGTAGATTTTGTTAATTCGCCTTTGCATAGTGTCTTATTGTTCTTGGGCTGGTTGTCAGTAAAAAAGGGGGTTGGTCACAAAAAGCTAAACATGTAAGAAATTAGATTATCCGTTTGTAGATCAGAGCAACAGCACAACCCCGTCATCCAAGCAGAAGCTCCGCCCAGCACAAATCAATCTCAGTGGGCTTCATGAGGAATGACTTCAGTGTTATAGGTGGTGACAAATGGAGTTTATTGCACATGGGTCTTTAAGAAAAGTGAATTGCGTCAGTTTGAAATGAAATTAACAAACTGTTAAATAAATGCAGTGAAAACACGAGGACAAAATGTCTCCTCTCGCTTTTAGTTGTTATTTTGGCTTCGGGCACAAGGAGCAACAGCCCTGCCTTGGATCATCACTCACACACTTTCTGTGAAATTTATTGCACCACACATGTTGTTTAAGTGTTAAACCCTAAGAGATTAGCAGTGCACAGGGAAGATAATACTGATGCTTCGGCAATTCTATTAAAAAAGATTAAAAAAGGAATCAGACAGGTAAATGGGGAATGAACAAAATGGGACGTGTGCAGAGATGCATAATTCACTGTATATCTACTTGTGTTTCCAGTCTCAAAAGAAGTTCATTTGTTTCCCAGCATGCACCTCAGCTTTTTCCGCAGTCACACAATGCCTAGCGTCTACTTGGACCAGTTTACTCTGGCAAAGAAAGGGTGGGATTTAATATCGTCCACGCCTCCCGCTCCTGCCCCCAGTCTCTCCATTGGGTTGAACTGGAGCAGCTGCACAGGGGGAAAGAGACACACACACACAAAAATATGAATTAAACAGGTTAAACTGTTTTCTAACTTTGTGACACTTTGAATACTGTATTGTCAAGATGTCCAGTACTTCTATTAAATTTATTTCCGAGGAAATGTTATTGCTGTTTAAGGATTAATTTAGAAAAACCTGATAAAAAGCACACATTCTCTCTGCAGATTGATCAATCCTGTATATTTTAACTATCGAGGGCGGAGCATTATTTTAACTGAGTGAGCAGTATCCATTTTTTAAATTTTCATACTGTAGAAGACCCTCACCTGCTCAAGCAGAGACCTGGCCTCCTTTGAAACAGACTCGGGGATGCTGAGAGCCGTGTGGCGACTGATTCCTGCTGGATGGCACCGCAGCAGAGACTGTGTGCAGAGGGGGTGGAGGCGGGTGGAGACAAGAGAGGTAGATAACCATCAATGTAAAACAAAGAAAACTGACACACTGGGAGCTGAGGGGACAGAAACGATGACACCTGCGGAGCCTATAGGTCAACGTGAGAACACTCTGGTTGGACAAATAGGAGGAGACCAAAGAGCCAGAGCAACTGAAACAACACTGATCACACTAACTACAACAAAGGGCATGATTTCACTGCTGTTGCTCTTTCTTAGAACTGCTGTGTATCAGACAGCGTCATAGGAAGGACTACATGGGAAAATGTCGTGCGTTTGTTCTTTGTAGTACACAGAAAACTTACTGTAAAGTTTTTTCTCTAATAACCACATCAAACTGTCAATTCAGTTAAGAAGATGTTGCATTCACAGGAAAATAATAGTCAAACTGTCAGAAGTGAGTAAGAGGGAGCAGGAGACCTGTAAGTTATTTTCTAAACACAGAACAAACTTCTATTGTTATACGAATTGACAATAATCCCTGTTTAATACAGCATCACAACTTTTAAAGCATATACACCTGCACATTGAAAATGCAAGATCAGAACGTGTGCGCCAACTGTTTGTGTGTTTGTGTTGGTGGACCCTGTGTGTTCTCTCCATCAGTTAGGTCGGCCTGCTCTCCCTCTCTCCCTCTCTTCCTCTTTCTCTCTCCCCCTCTCCCGATATGTGCTGCAGGAGTTCTGGCTGGGTTCCTAGCTGCAGTCAAGACTGCCCCAGGCAAGATCTTATCCTGCAAGGATCAAGAGACACTATGTGTGCCTGCGTGTGTGTTTCCTTGCCAGGACCGTACACAGACATAATCATCAAAGGAGACATCTGTGTGACGGAGGTTTGGCTTTTTTTTCAGGTAAGTGTGGTTGTGTATTGTTCAACAGCATAACACCAACCTAACACCCCGACTCTTGTTTGGGCAATTGATGGGAACCACTGATGGCTGAAATGAAAATATGCCCACTGGCAATCAGTTAGAATTTATTCAAATTTAATAGACTATAACTAATTTAAGGGATACACTGCACCTGCAACTGTGTGTGTGTGTGTGTGCATGGGTGTGGGTGTGTGTGTCCTTCAAGCTAACAGCAAGTTATAATTAGCATGTGAATGTGTTTGTGTACATGTCTAACAGCTGAGTCTGTATCTGCTGTCTCGCAAAACAAGATTCAGCGTGTCCTCCAGAGCCCGTCTTGGAAGACGGTCCCTCAGACAGCCGTGCTGCGGCACCTGGAGAGCTGCCCCTGTCTTCACCTTTCACGACCAATGAGAGGTCGGCACGCTCCGAGCCCAGCGCTGCTACAGGAGCCAGCACAGAGGCCCGGGGAGAGCTGACCCCCTGGCCCAGCAGATGGAGCTCAGGCTGGGGGAGAAAGTCACACGGACACCCCTGGCACTCCCCGAGAACCAGAGTAAGAGAAGGCAGCCAAGACGCACCTCGCACACACAAACACAAATGCACCAAAACAACAAACTCCACCTACTCAGACACAAACAGACACGCGCGCACAGAATCGCACACAACTTGGCAAGACCATAAAGAGTGTGAGAGAGTTGAAAGCCAAGACACCTACAGACATCCCCCAACACCTTAGTAACAAAGATAACGTTTTTTGTAATACTTTCTGACTCACCATGCCCGTCAGGAGCTCAAACAGGATGGCGCCCAAACTCCACCAATCACACGCTGCCGTTTCCTCACTGATACCTCCCACCTCTGAACCAAGAACAGAGAAAAGAGGAAGAGAGAATTAATCAATAAATAAAAAACAGGTAAACAGCTCATATGATGGGGATGAAGATGGGAAAAAAATAATTCAATTGTGATATAAAATGATAAAATAATCAAACATGTACAACTAAATCCACTTGATTTTCTTTTAATCCTTCAACACTAAACACTTTCGGAATGACATCTTGGATTACAAATTATTTCATTGAACACACACAATCGATTCGAAATGAGCACAAAGACACGGACACAGTCCCTCTCTCTCACACACACACTCACACGAGTGTGTGTGTCTCATAAAAGGGTTATTTGCATAATAAAAAAGCAGTTAAATTGAGGAAACCGTCTGTGCTGCAACTTCACACCATCTGCATGACCTGACCTCAAACACACATGCATATAACACGCACACACACACACACACACAGAAATGTAATGCAGGAATACCAAAACTAAAACTATAGCAATTTTTTACAGTTCTTTTTATTTTAATTTTCTTTACATGAAAATTAATCTATACCTGACCGATGATAATCTAACCAGACGAGGACTGCAACTATCAGTTATTCCTTCTTTGATTCATCTGTTGATTATTTTCTCCATTTAACAATTAATGTTTGGTCTGTTGATTGTCAAGGAATAGTGGCACGTTAATAAATCACAATTTTCTACAAACCAAGGTTGTTTCATTTGTTTTGTTCATTTAATTCAATTCCATTTTAATTGTACAGCTCCAAATCCTAATAAACATAATCTGAAATCCCTTTACATAGAAGGTCGAGACCTTATATATTATAGAGACACATAACTGTTCCCACAAAGAGCAGCTCTTTGGTGACTCTGGAGAGAAAAAGTCCCTCATCAGCCTCGGCCGGTTGGGTCGAGCGGAGGAAATGGGCAAGAGAGGAAAAGGTGGGTGGAAAAGAGGGGAGAGAAGGGAGAGAGAGATATCGGGGGAGGAGGGGGAGAGAGACCAGGAATTGTTGTGCAACCATTGTATTTCGGCTCTGACAGACGAGTTGTTATAATGAAAACAATAAGAATGACATCCATAGATGTAAACTGAGACTCAGTTCAAAGTAACAACATAAGTGAAGCAACAAATCGTCATGTTTAAGAATTGATTGTAGCCAAGAGAAGACTTCTCTCAACCAACAAGCCTGACACGGGGAGACATTTAAAAATTTGAGAGAGAATTATAATTGAAGGCAAAATTAATAAACGCCCCTGAGTGCAGAATGAGTCATGAGACTGTTGAAACCGTTTTCCAGGAGCAGAGCAGACGGACTTCGCCATGATATTGTTTTTTGACATATATTTGGCAAATGAAATTAGATACACGAGCAATTATCACAGGGACACAGGATTAAAACTGTAATTTCCATTTCATGGGGCTTTTAAATGCTTGGTATCTTTGTGTGAAAAAATTACTTGAATGAGTCAATTATCTTAATTAGCTGTGAATACATTTTCTGTCAGTTCACAAAAACTGATGTTCATGAGAACATTCTGTGAGATTTGGGTGGAACGCCAGCTCGATGGAAGCGACTGGCATGGTTGGGATTCACAATGTGTATTTAAGACACCCAGCGTGATGATACCAGTTTGCTGACGTGACAAGTGTATGTGTCAGCGAGTGTATCGGAGTATGTGTGAGCTCCACTGGGTACCAGATGGCCTCTTGTACCACTCAGCTCCCCTCTGCTCTGCTCTCTCCAGAGGGAGGGCGCCTGGTCACCCAGAGGGCCGGGACCCAGGGGTCACGGCAGTGTGTGTGCCCAGAGACCAGGCTCCTCAGCTGCGGAGACAAAGAGCCCCTCGTCTCCTGGAGGCTGCCGGGAAACTCCGGAGGCCTGTGCGGCTCTCTTGCAGCCAAGGTTAGAGAGGGTTATGATACGACTTGCACGTTTTGTCCACACACATAAACACACACATGCACACAACCAACTGAGCATCTGAGTCTTCAGGGCTCCCCAGGACTACTGTTTTGACAGCCAAGGAGAGAAGATCGTCATTGAACGGACTAGTGATACCTGCGTGGTTATGAGCTGGAGGGGAAATACTGGACACACACACACACACACACACACACACACACACACACACACACACACACACACACACGTCTCAGAGCAAGGTCGATGTCATCACAATGGATTAATGTCGAAGGAGCTGCAGGGAGAGTACAGTGGAGCTGGCTACACTTACCGCTCTGTCAGAGCGAGGCAGGGAGAAAGGGAGACAGAGAGAAAGAGGATGGGAAGGGAGAATTAACTGCATCCACAGGCCATAGGTCATTCAAAGTAACTGTAACAATGCTCTGTGTGAAGTGTACCTTTCCAAATTTGACCATACTGCCAGTAACTTGACACTTTCTTTCCTGGCCCGCACATTAAAACACTTTGAAGTGAATCACAAGATTCAGAAGAAAACTGAAGGATTCGGAGGAGTTCAGACGCATCGGTGAAACAATACTGTGAGTTCACCTTGTGGCCTCTTCTTCCCTTTCCCCTCAACAATGAAGTTCCCTCCTGCTTTGTATCTTAATCACACTCCATCTCCTCCCTCCTGGGGGCCATAAGGAACTTTCTCTCTTCTCCTCTGAAGCCTACTTCCCTAAAAGCCTAACCGACAGTCATTGTTGAAAGAGGAAGTGGAGTGTGCGCAGGTAGGAAGTAAGGAGGGATCGGTGTGTGGTGTTCCAAGATTTGTGAGTGCATGTCTTGTGAGCTGTTGAAACACCGATATAACCGTTTGAGTTACATATTCAAATCTAATACAGTAAAACAATGTGTCATCTCCACTGGCAGAACAGACAATTCAAATAATAAAGGAGAAGTACTTTCACGGTACAATTTCTTTTCTTTTCAAAACAATGAGATGACGGCTCGGTGTGAAAAAGGGGAACTGAACTTTATCTTCCAGTAGATCATGTTGTTGAACAGGTAGGAGGACACTTTTTTGAAAACAAACAGTAAGAATATTTGTGGCCCCACTAACAGACTTGTTACCTCAGATGGGGAAGAATACTGAATTTCCCTTTTCTTAGACACTGAAGACAATCGGTTTTGTCCTTGCTTCCCTGTTTACAGAACAATTAACTATTACAATTTGTGCTGAAACGTGGGCTGCTTCTCACCGTCACTCAACAGCTTGTTTTTTTTTCTTATTAGAGAACAGAAAAGTAGCCATCTGATGTTTATCAGTGATGACCAAAATGGCGACACAGTAAATAAGCAGAATGGTGCAGAATAAACAGATTAACGCCCTGCTGCTTCGTTTTCCGAGTCCACTCCTGTGTTTTTTTGGGTGTGAATGTGTGCGATTTAAAAACATGTTTCCCTCCTCCTTACACAGACACACACACACACACACACACACACACACACACACACACACACACACACAGAGACACACATACGGTCACAGCAGGCCCCCTGCTAGCTTTCTGGCAAACAGTCATAAATCTGTCATCAGGAATGAAGCCATCACTAGAGCTGACCCTGTCTGGATAAACAGCAATATATAACAAGGGCAGGAGAGAGACACACTCGCTAACCCCCATGTTAGTGTGTAGAAGTTCACAATTACAAACATCTACACATTAATGTGTGTACCTGACGTACAGCTTTCTGGGGTGGGATTAATATAAGCAAGTAAAACAAGTGACCGTATGAGGGACAAGAATAAGAGAGAACGTGTCCAGTGTTTGAGTTGGAGGAGTCTGTAAATGTTGAAGTGGTCCGTTCATTTAATAACAGCATAAAACACCCCCTGCTGGCTGTTGGTATGAAATACATCCATCGATCCTCATGACAGCAACAGCCGTCAACTAACAGCTCGGATCTAGTTAACTAACTAGTCTCTTTAATCCCCAACTTATTTATTCTTTTGCCCGTTAAAAATATTCTTCCATTATCTATTTATATTTAGGCTTGTGTGACCTGAACGCAGCATCACTCAAATGCAATGCAGACAATCGTTTATAACACACTTACGTTTTTTTTTCCCTTTTGGAAAACCTAATCTCCTTGTGGGGATAAAAGTTATCTAGATATGATGTGATGACTGATACTTAATTGCAACATTGCTTTACTCTTAAAAAGTCAAGTGGGTTTGTGTATTTTAATGCACCACATGGAAATTCCAGGTTACCTCCAGACATAAAAACCCCACAACTTGGGTCAAAAACTCTCCCTGGCTACAATTATCAGGATGAAATTAAACTAACTTCAGTGGCTCCACTCTTAGTTGTGGAAGCTACATTATACCTACATCTCTCACTCCTGTGAGGTCACCCACAGCTGACCAGTGGAACATATGCCTGCGTGTGCTTCTATTTCCATTAGTAGGCTTTTAAACAAGCCGTTGCTAAGGGACTAGAAATACACACTTTGGATATTAGATTGTTGCTTTCAGATTTATTACAACAGTGTCACACTGTACATTCTGGACACAAGGAGGATTTAAATCTGAAGTGACCTTCCTGGCTTGAGAGAGAGAGAGGATGAATAGCTTAATATAAGTGCGTGGGAGAGTGAATGAGTGTGAGGGTCATTGTGTACGTCTCTGAGTGCGTCCAGTGTTTTCAGCGAACAGTTTATCCATCCTGCATATTTAAGAAAGGTGTAATTAAGCAGACTGCGTATAATCTACCCAACAGCCCAAGTGAGAAGCCATATGCTTAAAGCAGCGGCATATCGGAAAGTTATCCACCCGTAGATGTCAAACGCACGTGCACACATGCACCCGTACACACACATGCACCCGTACACACACAAACACACGCCATACACACACACACACACGCACACAGAAGTGCTAAGCAGGGACATGGCGCTGTAGTCTAGCAGCAGTTTGTTTTAAGCAGCTTTTAAACAACATGCCAGAGCTGCCACGAGTTTGCAGGGAGCAACACTCATGGTTGACACACTGCTGCACAACAGCACACTCTACAGGACAACACATGTACTACAAGACGAATCCTCTTTCTCAAAACCAGTAAAAGAAAATGAGTAAAAGAAAACTATATTTTCCATTGATTACGCAATCTGACTGTTAATACAAATCTAAAACAATACCTCAAACCTTATGTACTGTTAATATAAGGTGAATTTAACCTCATAACAAATATTAAAGAATGCAAGAGCACCTGTGCATATATATTTCTTCTTTTATTAGCCCCCCCAAAATAAATCAAGGCAATAATTTGTCTCTTTCTCTTTGAGTCATGAATGTACCCTTGCATAGTTTATTCATGTCTGGCTTTGAATGAGGGTTTTGTGACCATGGGAGAGTGGCCTGCTTATGGACCAGCAAGCCTGCATAGAATGAACCTCACATAAACCCCGTGTATTATGATGTTGACGTGCCGCTCACCTGGTGCACAGTACATATTGGCAATGGCGTCTTTGTCACAGGACTCCTCCACATCACTCCAGCTACAAAAGTAGGTGATCTGAACGTGACCTGCACAGAGGAGATGGAAAGTTTTCAGCTGTGTGAAACATTCATCCAACGTTCTGCTTCTTGTCAACCTCACGCAGGCGAGTGTCACTCTGACTTTCTACTCTCTCTGACTGTTTATTCACCTTTGCAGCGTTCCTTCCTCCGCTCCTTTCTGCCTCTCTAAATCTCTCTGCGAGCTTTTCAAGCACACGGCCACGGCGATTACTTCTGTTTAGCGGCTACCCGTTAACGCTATCATTAGAACTAATGGTGTCATTAGGTAGCCGTGGCCATTAGCCTGGGCTAGCCAGACTGATGCACCACACTATGCCGCTGATGGGCCCTTTAGAACAATAATTACCACCAGGGAGACGAAAACAGCCACTCAGCTAATTAGACGCTTGTTGATAACGAGGTGGAGAGACATGATTGTAGGACGACAAAGGAGGAAGTTGAGGGGGAATCTGTGACCTGCTGGTAAAACAACACTTCCCTTTCTGCAAGAGCCACAGTCCCTCAGTCAGATACTACAGGCTTTAAGGAAGGAACTCGCACAGACCCTGGCTTCAAATCTCCAAGAGGCATTTGGTTTTTGCTTGAGGAAATAAAAATCTGCCTTCCATATAATACAGCAGCTTCAGAGTTTTTGAAGCTAGCGGGATTTACACACATTACACAGAGAATGTTAATGTCGCACCTTGGTGGTCGAGCAGGATGTTGTTGGGGTTCAGGTCTCGACAGATGATGCCTTCTTGGTGCAGTGAATCCAGAGCTGTCACCATCTCTACAGCCCAGCGTTGAACAAACTCCTCCGGTATACGAGCTTGGGATGCAGCCAGCGACAGCTCGTCCAGCCTCGCGAACAGCCGCGATACTTCTTTATCAAACTCCATGACACTTTTATTGCTAACAACTCCTGATAATTCACCATCAGGATGTAATAAACCCTCGACCACAGCACAGGCCTCTGTCCCGTACGCTTCTGGGATAGAGGCTGCCCTGTGGTCTGTGTTTATTCTCGTACCGGCCTCTGGTTTTTCACTACTTGAGTCAGTTCCTGGAATTTCTGCATCGAGAGGCAGGTCATTATTTTGGCATTCATCAGAAACCATTTTGTCAGAGGCCTCTATGCCAAATGCCAGGCTGTAGTCGTCCCACAATGAGTTGAGGGGAGAGGAGGATGCAACACTGGTGTCGTAGGCTGCAGAGGCTGTACACAGAGATGACAGCTCCTGCTCCAGTGTCTGCTCCTCCTCCTCCTCCGGCTGGCTGTGAAGCTGTAAAACATCTGGCTGGATGCACTTCTGAGGAGAGGCTGTGGCCTCGAGGCCCAGGCACACTCCCGAGGTCTCCAGTTCCTCCTGTGACGAGACTACGGTCCCACTCATTGCAGGAAGGTTGACCAGGAGATCAGGTGGGTGACCCTCGTCCGCCCCTACCGCCTCTTTAAATGAGATGACTGGCACTGACTCATTGGAGCCTTTATCACTGCAATCTAACGACCAAAGCTCTGAGCTGTGGCCCTTGACCTCCTGAGCCAGCTCTGGAAGATCTTCGGGGATGTCCGAGCCCAGGTCGGACGTAGACAAAAGCGGGACCTGCTTATTAGGGGGGCGCTGCTCTCCAAAGTCGAGACATGTCACCTCGCTTGCACTGTCTTTGCTGTCAATACGGAAAAACTCCATTGGCGTGTGCTTGGACTGATCGAGTGACAGGGGCACGGCAGGAGAGGGTAAAGGACTGAAAACTTCCCCGTGGTCCTGTCCCTCGCTGTGGTCGTGCTCATTGTCGTGGGTGTGGCCACTTTTGTCGGATGACTCGGTGAAGAAGCCAAGTTCCTGAGAGCTGAGAGGTGACGAGAGGCTGTCGTTGCTCATCAGCGATCGGCTACGTGAGGAAGTGGTGGTCGTCACAACGGGAACTTCCAGTGAGAGCATTTCCTGTTCACTCTTCGCTTCTTCCTCCTCAAGTGCATCTGGTTCTACTTTGTCTTGTTCATACTCATTGCAAAGAGTCAAATAACTGTTGGTGCACTCTTCCTCGGAGTTGGCTCCAGAGTCTGACCCGGCCCCCATTTGTCTGATAAGCCTGGTGGGAAGAACTCTTTTAAGAGGCGCGAGGACGTTTCCTCCCTCTTTCTTCAGCTCTGAGACAGAAACAGAACCAGCGACGGGCCCTGAACCTGAGCTGGCTGAGTCTGTATCCGGCTGTGGTGCAGCAGGTTGTGGGGTGTGCACCGCTGTTGTGTGGCTCTTCTGAATGAAAGCAATGTCAAAGCTCTCCTCCGGGCTTGAAGTACGTAGGTACTTTTCAATGTGCGACCACAGTTTTCCACCTGAAGATGAAAGAAACAGGGACGTTAGAGACAGAAAAGCAGGCTACAGATATAGCAGATATTTTGAGGAGGAATGAGAATATAGACAGAAAGAATTTTATATCATTTTGTCCTTTTCAACTGAATTAACTTTTCCATGATTGATTGCAGTAACTCAGCAACTTCAGCTTGTTCTCCAAAAGCTGACATCTTCATTTGAGTCTTCTACATGTGTATGAGTTATTTGTATTTTAATGTTTCAGTTTTGTGTCTGTCACATGTTAGAAACATCAACAAATATAATGCAGAAAATTAAATTATGACACAGGGACTTCAAGATTGGAGAAAGATACAGGGGCCACTTAAGAGTTTAAACTGACTTTCTCCTTACTAATTTGTATTGTTCTTAAGATGAGATGAAAGCCCAAACGCAGCTGCACTAAAGGGACAATTTGAACTCATTCACTGTCCCACGCATTTCTACAAAGGTAAACAAAAACAATTGTTACTGAAACCACTTTGGTTTAATGGGATTTGGGTTGGTGTATGTTTTCCCAGTGTATTGTTAGTGTTTTGAACTTGTGTCTGTGTCTGTGTCCCCCACGTCCCCCCGTCCCTCCCCCCACACACACACACACGCACACACACAGCTCTAGTGTGAGCAATTGGAAGCCAGCATCTGTTGTGTGTGATGAGAATGGATAGTGAGTTCACCGTGATGATAATGATAGCGGGGCAGCTCGATGGCTTAGAAAGTAAAACCATCCATATGTTGTTTTGTCCAATGTCACTCAGGTCACTGCCTCCCTCCCTCTGCCTGTCTATCCTCATTCAACCTGTCAGCGGCTAACAACATACTATAGAAGCATAAGGAGCAACCCTGGATTCTCTGAATAACAGAGCCGGGACGCAACAATGGGGAAACTGCCTTTTGTGGGATTTGATCGGCTTTATTAGATTATGTTTTACAGCCCCATATTATATTCAATACAGTGCACTAATATTAGTGCAGGGTGGTTATGGAGTACACCAGATTGAAAAGGTTACAGGGCATTAAAAAATATGGCCGCATCGCACCGTATGCACTCACCCGCACACACGCAACCTACACACATCCTAGAGTGAGTGGGATGTAAGGAGGCCCAGGTGTTGGCATAGCTAATGAAGCATGGGGCCACCTGGTATTCAGAATAATGACCTGTGACACAAACCCATCTCAATCAAACATCTGTCTGGAACAAGGGCAGAGAGAGGGGTGGGAGACGAGAGAGTGAGAGAGGGATCAGGTGAAGGAGGGGACACAAAACAGAAGATGAAAGGTGGAAGATGAAATGGATGAGCATGACTAGTGTGGAAGCCGTACCTTCGGCGTACTCCAGCAGAAGGAAAACTGTGTTTTCAGAGACGACAAACTTCCTCAGCTGTACCATGTGGGGCACAGAGTGAGGCATGATGGTCCTCTTCGTCCGCCCGCAATCACTGCTCTTCCTCAGACCCTGCAACAAGAAATAGTGGAGGAGGGAAGGAGGTGAGCAATTAAAATCAAAGTATGCACAAAATAACAACGAACAAGACAGGAGGGGGGAGAGGGTGGTGAGTGTTTAGAGCGTTTCTCTGAGAGTGGGGCAAAGGAGAAAGCTCCCATTAACAAAGTGCCAGCTATGCCCCAAAGTCACTGGATTCATCAAGCCACATACAGCGCGTGACTTTAAAAGAGCCACATAAATCCATCAGCGCTACACGTAAAGTTCACATTGACTGCAAGTGTGTGTAGGTGATTATGTGTGTGTGCAGGCATGTGTGTGTAGTCATCTGTGCCTGTGCTGTGTGTTAGCATCTGGCACACGTCTCACACCTGAGAGCAGAGGAGCTGACAGGGACAGGCCCATTAGAATCAATTACAGCGGTCACACACAGGGGCTCCTGGCACACTTCAGTTACACTTACAGTTAAGAAGACCAGGATGAGGGACACACAAACACACACATATACACATACACACTACACTTACTTTAAGGATGAAAGTCTCTTCTGTTCTCTTGTCCATGACCAGAAGAACCTGTGATGGAAGAGTGCCATTAAATGACATGTTTGAACAGACGCGCACAGTCTAAGATTGTGTATTGGTTGTGTCCTCCAGCAGTGTTTTTCAATGACCGGGTTCAGGGCACACATGAGGGGCACTGAAAGATAAATGTAGGTCCCTGAATTAGACCAGAAAATCTGTGTGTGGTAACGATAAAGAGGGAGCAATTTTATGAATCAGTTTCAAGGCGATAGAATAGACACATATTTTCATCAATTACTTTCAGCCAAATCAATCATTAATGAATAAATAAATGAATAATCTTTATATGCAGGTTATGACATATGAGCAAGTCCCCAGCCAAACTACTTTTCATAGTTCATATGAGTTGCACACATATTTAGCCCTGCTCCTAATGTTTTAAAATGTTGGACCACATGTGTTCTTTGGACAATATTTCACCACAGGTCCGTGCAATGCATCATTGCAGACATTGTAATATCTGGCAGTGCCGTTGCTACATTCTCTGATCGTCTCTCCCATCTGCACACACATTAAAACGGAAAAAAAGAGGCTCCCGCCATTTCATCTCACTTTCCTTTCGTTTCTCTCCCTCTGTCTCTCCTTTCTTCCTAATGTCTTTATTTCATCCTGCCTCCCGCCCTCCTCTTCGCTCTGACATCTCCATTGCTCTCCTGCTCCCTCGTCGTCTCGAGGGAGAGCTTGAGCATATGTGCGTGACCTGCTGTGTGTTTGTGCACGGCGTCGTGCGTGCGTATGTTTTGGTGGGTGCGTTCCCTCCATGTGACCCTGGCTGGGACCAAACAGGTGCGGGCTAAATGGATATGAATGGAGCTGTGAGTAAACAGAGTGCCGGTGCTAGCCAGGGCGCTAATATAATTAAGACACAAACATCAGGGAAGGGGGAGGTGGAGTGGAGGGGCAGGGGGGGGGGCACCGGGTGAGGAGCTCTCTCCATCTGTCCCCCCTGTCCCCATTAAAAGTGAAAGGAGGAAGGAGGAGGAGAAAGAGCAAAGGAAAGCGAGGCCATTTCTGTATAGCTTTGTTTCACTTATGGTGTTTATTCTGTGCTTGATTTGTTACTGAAATATTGTGGAATTCAAGTGCGTCTCTGTAGAGTAACACATGTTGTTTCAACATTTTCCTTAGGGTTTTTGTGTGTGTATGTATGCAGGATGAGCATCATTGACTCAATACTGTGTGCTACTCTCTGAGCTGCTTGCCAAGTCATTTCATGGCTGAGTGGTGAAGTTGCTTCGCTGGCAGCTGGTTGAGGGGACCGGCAACCCAAACTGACCTTGTGGTAGTCATAACTGACGCTAAACATACACACACTCAGCCCTTACTACTCCATCCAGTAAATCTATTAGGTTTTAGTGCCTCAGATTAAAGAGATGGTCGAAGAAGGAAAGGACACGAGGAGGAGAAATTTTGGGATGGATACCGTCCACATTAATCTGGGCTTGCACAAATTGTTACATAAATGAGTGTCTGCTGAAGCTAAATCTAATTATTCTGTTATGCTATTTTTTCCATTTCACCTTAAAACCTTTGAGATTCAAGGAGAAAACTCTGACATTGCATCAGGCAAAGTAAAAGCAGTACTAACGTTGATTTATCCACACGCTAGAAAAAAGGATTAACAGATTATGATTGTAACTTCAAAATAAGATCCTGTTTTTAGACTTGCACCTAATAAAGTGAGACAATTATTTGAGCCCAAGCGGATTATTAAAACATGTGCAAAAAGTCTTGCCAGATGTCAACAGTTTTGAGAAAAACATAGACAATAAAGTAAATATTGATATTTGTTGATGTGTTTAGCTACACATGGAATCTATTAATTTTTTTGGTAGACTTTCCTCACTCTCGTTGAGGGTTAAGAACATAGGATCTCACACTATACAAATCCAATTTGATTGATTGGTTATATAAACTGACCTTATCTATGACCCCCAACACCCTGTATGCTCTCAGCTCATCAGTTGGACTCTGCTGGCCTGCTCTGCTGGTGGAAGGGCAGCACTGTACCCCCAAAGCCTTGAAAAACAGAGAAACATGTCTGTGGTTAAAGGGTTTGAACCTGCACAGCAGGAGCAACAGATTATTCTCTTGATGATGGGATCAGATAAGATGCTGACATAATTATAAAAAACATAATGAGTGGTTTACATATTCTAACAGCCATTCCACTCACTACTGTTTGCGTTGACCCTTGACCCATGTTGCTTCTCAGATATTGACTGGATATCTGTTCTGCACGCATCAGGTACTCCGCAGTCTTCTTCTTCACTGCCTCTCGTCGTGTGGGACTGGGCTCACCTACAATAGGGATGAAATACAAAACTTGAAATATTGAATTAACTGAATTACTTACAATAGTAAACTGTCTGCTTCATTATTAGGAAGACGCTGACAGAATCACAGCCTATTTAAACACAAGGCCTACATATCCAGCTGAAATACATTATTGATTACCACTTGGTATAATGTAAGGATCTTAGAAGGCTGCAGCAATTTGTGTTACTTTGGATAGTTATGACAGGATGCTCAAGGGCACTGGTGTGGTCTGTGGGGGATCTTAAAGTCAGGAAGTCAGTGTAACTACTCAATTTATCATCAAACTTAAGTCTACAGTGACATGAACTGTCATAATCAAAAGTTTTGTCACAGTCTATATATAATTTATAATTATTGGACAAAAATGTTCTTTAGTGGACTCCACTGCAGAAACAGTATCTAGCTCTAGTGATGAGTCCTCCCGTGTCGAGGCTTCGAAGCGTGTGTCGAGTAATCGAGGATGATTTTTGTGAAGCGCGTATCGAGGCTTGTGTTGATGACGTATGTGATGACGTTCGAAGCCTCGCGAGCCGGCCGAGCGCGTCACTGATTCAGGAAATGGTTCGCGGGTTTGGTGTGCGATTCAAAATATAAGGGGCCGCGAAACGCATTGGATTCCCCATCACACTACTTGTCTTTGGACTTTATTGTGCGTTTGCTTGCAATATATTGGGGGGAAAAAAATAATTTATTTCTTAACTTGTACAAACTTGCGGTATCTTTTCTTTGTACCCCAGCTTCATCTATGCCCTGTGAAAGGATCGTTTCAAAAGCAGGCGAAATTATTACTAAAATAAGGAAACCGCCTGAAACCCAGCACTGTTGAGAACTGTTGTTTTTTAATAAAAATAAATAAACTGTTATCCCTATTGTACGTATTACGTTTTTTGGATCACAAACATCATTAAATCATTTATTCAATTCGAAGCTTCACACACCAAAGCAGCGGACCCTTATAATTACATTTACATTTAATGTCCACTTGATGGCGCAGTAGAGCAAATGAAGCATCATGAAGCTTCGGCCCATGAGCGAACCAATTGGATGGAAAGCTTCAAGGCTTCATGAAGCTTCATCTCGCCATCACTATCTAGCTCCTGACCCAACTGACCTTGCACTCCTTGCAGCAGCAGGTCCACTCCACTGCGATAATAAGAAAAAGCTGCCTGGTAGTCCTGCTCTTTCTCCTTCTGTACAGCCACGCAGATGAGCTCGCTGGCTTTTTCTAGGTAGTCGGACTTAACGTCCTTGTGTTTGCCACCGCTGACTTTCTTCAAAGTGCCAGAAAAGAGAGGCGTCCGGCCTGGCCAGCTGACCTCGGGGTTAGGGGCTGAGGAGGCAGGGACTGGGCTAGGAGATGGGGAGCGGTGGTCATGCAGGGAGGGCAAGCGAGGGCTGCAGCTGCTGCTAATGTGGAAAGCTCCCCCCTGTGGCTGGTTTGGGGAGGTGCGGCCTGAGGCCATGCCATCATCCAGCTCAGCCAAAGAGTCTGTATCCACAACCAGGGAGGTCAAGTCACTGTCACTGGACGGGCCTGAGCAGGGACGGATGCCAGGGGTCAATACTAACATCTATAAACACTACATAATAAGTCTATATATGCTAAACCTAAAACAATAGCATATTTAATGTCATTCTGATTCATAGAACACACTCTACCTCCATACTCAGACGTGACAGTCAAATCATCTGCACCACTGAAGTCTCTTTGAACTGAAAAACATGTCCATACATCCCTGAGTAAGTTTGAATTAACAGCAACAGTAAATTAAGAGTAGAGACGAGGAAGAGTTAGTGTCTGTGATCGTACCGTCAGAGATGCAGTCTGATAAACTATCTGCCAGGAAATCTGAGAAGGGCTCAGCTGGTCCAATGAGCTCTGAGCCGTCGTGGACCTCACCTCCCTGGAAAGATATTTAAATCTTAGTCCACAGTCTCTCGGTAAATTGTGTGTTTGTGTGTGTTTGTGTGTGTGTATGTACTGTACCTTAAAGAAATCTTGGATGTGCTGACTGCTGTACAGAGCAGGGATATTAGCAGAGAACTGTAGCAGATCCTCAGAGCACTGTCTTCGTTCCTCAATCACTGAGTCATCGAAACGACCTGCACATGAACATACAAGGACACTGTTAAAAGAGATTATTTTATTCTTGCTCATTGTAGGAACTGCAGAGTTTTCTTTTTTTTAAATTATATTTAAAAAAAAAGTGAACTGAATTAATTCAAAGTCTTTCACTATTACAGTTTTCCTTTTGCGGCTTTAAGATAACTATCAAATGTTAATGTTTCACAGGACAATACAAATCAAGCAGGATGGGCTCTGCACATATCGGTCCGACACAAACATCAGGGCAGATGTTTGACACAAGGAAATTAAGGAGGTTAGTTTCTTACCAAAGACCTTGGCCTTGGCAAAAGGAGGAAACAGCTCTGACTGGCTACAAACATCCTTGTGCAGCTGCCA